>OZ018339.1:44207017-45407017 GCA_963969495.1 Ceratothoa steindachneri
GGCCTTTAGCGCAGTAGAGTTTCATCTGTGTCTTCTGAGGATTCGTGGCAATCAGCCCTTTATCCTCGTAATCTGTCTTCACGTCTAGTATTCTTTGTGTATGGAGCGCGATTTCTTCTGGGGCACGGCCGCTGACGAGAATGGTCTCTTCATAGGCGTAGGCAACTATGCAAGTGTGAACGCAGTTTTCTGGTGGGCGTGGGGTGTCATTTGTGAACATGATGTAGATTGTGGGTGCCAGAACGCTTTCTTGGGGAACGCCTGAGCGTGGTGTAAAGGGTGGTGATAAGGTGTTGTTATATCTAATGTGGCAGCTCCGTTCAGTGAGGTAGTGCGAGAGGGGCCTTCTGGTGCAGAGAGGTAACTCCGTGTTGTTGGCGAGTTTCTAACGGAGTTCCCCGTGCCACACCTTGTCGAAGGCCTTCTCCACGTCCTTACTAACAGAAAGAGTCTTTTGGGTATCTGTCGTTTCTTTTGTATTCGGTCGTGAACGATGGTCACTGCCGCCTGAGTGGACCTGCCGCTCCTGAACGCGTATTTTTGGGGTGAGAACCAGTCCCTCTCTTCCAGCAACTCCCGTAGGCGGCAGTTGACCATACGTTCAAGTATTTTGCCTAGGTGCTCTAATAGAGCAATAGGCCTGTAGTTGTTTGGGTGTTTTGGGTCTTTGTGGTGTTTATGTAGGAGTATGTTGTGAGACTTTGAATATTTTGGGGAAGTGGCCTGAGGCTAGCGAGGCGTTGAATAGGTGTGTGAGTGTAGGGTATATGTCTGCGGGGAGGTTGTGTATGAGTGTGGTTGGTAGACTGGAGGGGCCGGGGCACGTTTTAGTGTCGTTTTAATGTAGTGTTTTGTTTCCTCGACGTTGATTGGAGTGGTAAGTGTGGACGTGTAGTCGAGCACCTCCATTCGTATCAGGGGGGCAGACCTTAGCTCGTGAGCGTGAGCCAGACACCACTCCTGGATTTCCTGGAAGTGCTCATGAGCTTGTGGTTTTAATGGGTTGTGCGTGTGTACTGTGTCATAATGGGATCTAAATGCGTCGAGGATGTCATTAGTGTCTGTGAGTGTGTGTTTTTTTATTTGGAGACTGATCGGTTTGCATGGTTAAGTGCCCAAAATCCTTTGTGCGTGCCGCCAGAAGAAGGAAGGGTCCTTGTAACGGGTGTCGTCCGCGATGAGGACGACCTCTCGCCATTGCCGGTTCCTGTCTGGCTGCACTCACTGTAGGATGCGGGCACGTAGTTGATTTATGTTGTCTTGTCGTAGGATTCTGGTGTAGTGGTTATTGTACTGTGTGATGAGTCTCTGTGTGTGTATTGAGAATGTGAAGTGTTTTATGCAGGTCTAGTTTTTTGTAGTGAGTGTAGGTTTCATGCGGTGGTGATGGTGTCTAGAAGTAAGCCCCAGTGGTGATCTATTAGTTCTGGATTGGTGTCCTCCAGGTCGAGGCTATGTGGTGTATTTGTAGATATGTGACTCCTAAATTCTTCCCAGTTGGTGTTTTTGTAGTCTTATAGAAGTGATGTAGGAATGAGTATGGGAGATGTGGATATGAGAAGGCATATCGGTATGTGGTCAGATAGTACGTGGGGACCGGGTGACATGTGAGTGTAGAAGGGTGTGGCATGGTCGTTGCGGAAGACCACGCCTGGGGATGTGGTGCCTCCGTGCAGACCGAAGAACGTTGGGAAGGCTGGGCCGATATGCTCGCAGCGGTAGCGCCGCAAGGCACCGGCCAAGTAACTTCCCGCATCGTTTGTGTTGTTAGAATGGAGTGTCGGGTAAAAAGCGTTAAGGTCCCCCGCGAACAAGATAGGAAGGTTGAAATTTGATAGAGCCCGGAGTGGGACTTCTAAGTTTAGCTGTATTCGTGGTGGTCTGTAGTGAGTGGCCATTATTATGGGGCCGGAGCTTGTCTCTATCTTGCAGGCTAGAAAGGAGGTGTCATGTGTATTAATAAGGGAGTGGTGTATGTTGCGCTTTACTAGGATCGCAAATCCTAGGTGCCGCGCCTGTAGAGATAGGTATGTGTGATAGCCTGCAATGCAAAGTCTATTGTTGAGAGGATGTTGGCTGGTAGGGTTCAGGAGTACTATGTCGGGGATTTGTGTGTTGAGCACCCAGTTGGCGACCGTATAGCGAATACCGTACCAGCTGCATACGTTTAGTTGTATTAGGCTAAGTCGAACTACTCTCACGGGCGGAGTGCGCGGGAGGCTGACTTGCCTGGTACCGTCCCCTTCTTTTTAGTAATTGCCCAGGAGGCATGAGGAGCGACTACCTTAACACGTGTTGGCTGTTGTTTTGTGTGGTTCACAACGGTGTTGTTGGGTGGGGGAGCCGTAGTGGAAGGAAGGGTGTGTTCTGTGGGCGGAGATGTCAAGGTAGTGGCCTTGGAAGGGGTAGAGTCTTGGAAGGGAGGAGTTTGTGGCGGAGGTGGGTGGCGTAGAGCTGGGAGATGAGGGACTAGAAATAGTTGGAGAGGTACATATTATGAGAGAAGGGGTGTCGGGGAAGAGAGGAGGTTGGGTCGGCGAAGGAGTGGAAGGAGGAAGGGTGGAGGGAGAAGAAGTCGGAGGAGAAGGAGTGGAAGAAGGAGGAGCGGAAAGAGGAGGAGTGGAAGGAGGAAGAGTGGAAACGGCAGGAGTTGTGGGGGGGGGTTGTTTGTCCCGTGCTTGTGTGTGCGGGGGAGGGGGTTGTCCCGTGCTTGTGTGTGTGGGGGGGGGCTTTGGGGGGGGATTGGCACGTGGTGTAGTGGGCTGAGGACGAGTAGGGGTTGTGGTGACGGTGGGAGCAGGGTTGGAGGCTGTGGAAGAGGGGGCGGTGATGGGTGGAAGAGGGGTCGTGGCAGTGGGAGGAGGAGTAGGGGTCGCCGAAGGGAAGATTTTTGAGGTAGGGCGGGGTTTTGATAGAGAGGTGGTAG
This sequence comes from Ceratothoa steindachneri, assembly GCA_963969495.1. Classification (NCBI taxonomy): domain Eukaryota; kingdom Metazoa; phylum Arthropoda; class Malacostraca; order Isopoda; family Cymothoidae; genus Ceratothoa; species Ceratothoa steindachneri. The sequence continues at coordinate 44,209,944 of OZ018339.1, forward strand.
GAGTGCGGGCAGGAGAGGGGGCTGGGAGAGAGACGGGAGCAGTGGGTAAAGAAGGTGCAGGGACAGGACAGGCGGCGGTGAGGGCGTGATAAAAGTGGGGGCTGGTGGGTCCCAGTGGGGAGGTGATTGTACCCACCGAGGTGGGGAGGAGTGCGGGTCTACTTCTCCGATCGTCTATTCGAGCGAACACCTTCTCAGGGAAGGTGATGTGCTCTATGCCGTTGGAGGCGGTGGATTCGGGTTGGGGGTGGCTGTGTGATGCGTGGGTGTTGGTAGTAGTGGACGTCTCTGAGTGTAGTATGCTAGGGGGATGGAGATATGATGTGTGGATGAGGTTTAGGCGCTGCGGGGGGAGGGGGTATCTGGGATGGGGCAGGGGGAGTGGACAGCGTTGCACCGGCAGCTGCGGCGAATGTTCTGGTAAGGGTAGGGGGGGCGGAGTGTGTGGATGTGTGTATTTGTCGTAGACGCCGTATAGCCGCAACAGCGTCATGGCGGTCCTTATTCAGGTAAGGGCATCTTGGCTTGACGGCGACATGGTCGCCGCCACAGTTTGTGCAGAGGGCTTTAGTTAAAGTGCAGGTCATGTAGTGGTGCCCCACTACACTGCACATTGAGCAGATTAGGTCTGCTGAGCATGTGTTGGTGTTGTGTCCGGTCTTGTAGCACCGGTGGCATTGTGTGGGTCTGATGTTATGTTGTTCTTCAATATTTTGTGAGTGTGTAAGTGTGCCGCAGACCTTGATGCCTTGGTCTAGCCGCATGTTCTTTGTGTTGTCGCTGAACAGTGTAATCACTGCCCAGTTCTTCGACCTGTTAAAATACAGGTCCTTGATGACATCCTTCCCATACTCTTGACGGGGGTGAGTGCAGAGGTCATCGTTTGTGAAGGCCAGCCACAAAGGGTTGGTTCTTGTCACTTGAATATGGTATCTTTTTGTGATACCGTCAGCGAGTTTTGTTGATAGCTTGTGGGTGTTAAGTTTGTCGGTTGTCTTTTCGTGGAAGGTTAGCGCGTCCTTCTGTGATCGGAAGACGAGCTTGTGGCCTGTACGTAGTTTTATTATGTTCGTGATCGGGGTGTTGTATGTGGCGGCTAGGTTAAGTATCATGTGGTGGTCGATTTTGGCGGGTGTTTTTTCTGTCGTGTGTGTCAGTATTAGGTGCGTATTGGTGGTTGCCATGGTTGTTCTTATGATACGATTTTTTTATTAACTTTGCTTGGGGTGTACGCTCAGCCCGCCGATGAGGACCCCGTGAACATGACTCGGATGTGCTGAAGGGTGATGGATGAGTATGGACCTGGTTGGGTTTCTCAGAGGGTGTAAAAACATGGCGGACTTAATGATGAATGAAGCCAGAATCAACTGACTCCAGTCAGGATGCCGCCCCCTCAATTGGGTTTTGGGTATTTAACAGTTACGTCCGACATCTCACAGAGACGGTAGAGTCTTCCTCTGTGGTCTTGGACGGTGACTGCAGGATAGGTTGTTATGCCTCCCTGCGTTTGTAACTGAAATCCCGATCCAGGTTGCTTCTTCCCTGGGTTCCGCAGCGGGCTAAGCCTCCCAGGAAGCGGAGCTCATTATATCCATTTCAGAGGAGCTGCGCGGTCCGTGTCTACATTGTAAGTTACTGAAAGACTCTGGAGGCGGCGACAGTCCCGTTACGTCGCGAACATACATAAGCGATGTTAAGCGAAGCCTTCCTAAAGGCGCTGGATAGTGCGCCTCTAGATGATTCATTGCACCTCCTCAAGATTTCCAAAAGGATCTTGCCTCTTACGCTGTTCCAGATGGCCGGGATGTTATAAGAGTATATACAGGCCCAGGGAAAAAGGAGCAAGGCAAGCCAAAGAGCAACAGATTGTATTTTGAATATGGATTCGAATTCAGTTTCCTTAACAAGGATGGCTAGAGACAGACCAGGGAAATGAATATCGATGCCCGAAGGAGAAGCATCAAAAGAGACCTTTAAGGGAGAGGCCTTCTTTCTCCACCACCAGAACTATTTTGAAGTAACTAAGGGAAGTAACGGGATCAAATCACTGGGATCCGGTTCTTCAATTTATTTAAATCATAATTGAACACAGAAAAAGGGGTGTCGAATGATGGGAGCGATAAAATTATAAGGCTCGCCATTCGTAACCAAGTCTTGTGAGAGGCATAGTTAACAATGAGGTATTTAATAGCATTGCGTACTTTATTACACATGGACGAGCTGAGAGTCACCCTATGGTGTCTCAAGTCTAATTTCATTCGTATGTAGGAATCACTACACTTTTTTCCATGTTAACCCACAGGGAACTTTTAATCACTGTGTTAACACACCTTTGAATTTTTATCCTTTTTCCAATGTTGAGGATTTCATCCAGGTATGTGTGAGCTTAACATCCATGCTGCCTAGCCCAGGCGTTTATGATCGCGGCCAGGGCAGTTTGAATGAGATAAGGACTTTCCGGGAAGCCCGTGGGAAGCCGCGTGAATCTAATTTTCTTGTTCCGATGACAAAGCCAAAAGCGTGACGTGTCTTGGGATGAATCAAAAGATGATAGAACCCATCTTTGAGGTACAGTTTAAAGGCAACATCACCCTTTCATGTAGCAGAAAGGATCTTGTTAATGTAGGGAAGCTGCAAATAAGGGGGCTTGGAGGCATCCGACACGCTACTCATGTCATAAACTAATCTGATACTACAGTTGTACTTTGGTACGCTGAATATTCTATGTGCGCAGGAGATGGGTTCTCCTTCCTCCAATATTCCGAGAAAGAGTAAATGTTGCATTAAGAGCAAGACTGTGGAGTCTGAAGACATCCAGGGCCTATAATCCTTTTTCAAGAATATTTGCAGCCCGTTCGTTTCGAGGAACTGGATTATGTGATTGCTTCAATTAGTTTTTTTCTTGATTACACAAGAGTAGCGGCTTGGCCACTGTTTAAGCTTGCTTATTTCACACTACCCATCATATATGATGGACGCGCTAGGTATCCTGCAGCTTGGCCCCTGAATATACTGCTGAATATATTTAGGAGCGGGAAGCGACGGGTAAACACGTCTGTTCGCCTAATAGTCATTAATATAGAAAGTCCAATATTTTGGATAGTATATAAGTTTAGTTTTAAGAAAGCTCCTGGTATGAAACTAAGATAGCATCATCTAAATGTTTAATTATGTTCACTGAATAAAATTTATTGCTCCAATCCTCTTATTAAACTTTTTCCATAAATAGGTTAGGTTATATTCTTACTAGTTTCTTGTGTTTGATCGCAAATCCTTTTTTTTAATTCAAGGGTTAGTCAAGGAATGAATTTTATGAACAAATTAATTCATATTGAATTTTTCCATTATTTTATTGATCTAAGGGCAAACACGGGTATTTTTTTTTAATATATTACCAGGATAATTTGAGGGAATAGCAAAGTATGATAGGTATTCAAACTTAGACAAACTAAGAGTCGGTAAGAGAAAAATGCATTTAAAATATTCAATTTTAGGCCCAGGAAAGACATTCAAGGAGAGATACCAACAAAGATTGCATTGTCTGATCAACAAAAAGACGTTTCTTAATACAAAAAACATAACGTGAGGAAAAGCATATAATTCATATCTAGTAAAACGTTTTTATATTATATGTTGTTATTTTCCATACATTAGATAGCCTTAATTTGTCTCATTATTAAACTTTTACTCCATAACGATGATCTTTCGCATTCAGTTGTGATCTTAAGAGATGCCTTGACTTGAAACAGGCGACGATGGGTTATGAAATAATGGCGGAAACAGTGTTTTGTATGGAATTATACCCTGGGATTATACTCATCTTTGATATTGCATTCGAATTTATATAATTTACAATAGCAAAGGCTATTTTTGAATTTTCACAAATAATTCTGCTTATAATTGAGGAATTAATTTAATTGAAGTCGTTGTGCACCCCATTATAGTGCGCTTTATATATAATATTCATTAATCGATTCAATTCCTGGAATGGTTTATGATATAAACTTTAGGCTGAGAGAAATGTCAAAATTTGCCTAATATTATATCTGTTTCAACTGTGTCAATTTGAAATTTCAGGTCGCACAGCACCATTAATCTCGAACTTGACGAAACACTCGTTCAGTCATTCCAAGTGGGTTCATGATCGACAGCTCAAAGAGACTCTCTCTCTCTTCAACACATTCATCAGGCATCTTTAGGTATAAAGAAGTATTCAATAATGTTGCATTCAAATTCAGGGTATAATTCACAACGTACTCGGTCATAAATTTAGATTTTTGAACTCATTTGAAAGAATAATGGAAGCATTTTCTTTGAAGACGCCTATAAATACTTACGATTTATGTATAAATGAATCAACCGTCTTTGTGAAATGTTGCCGCAAGTACCTCTATTTTATATAAGCGTGATGTAATGGCAGGTTGAGATGATAAATCCTGTTAGTATATTTGCCTTTAAAAACTAAAAAAAATAGTTAGCTCAAACGCAATGTTGCTCGTATGATAGCAGAAAGAGAAAAATCTCGACGAATGAGGAAGTAAGCAACAAAGAATTAATAATGAGAGAACCTAGGATGGAAAGGCAAAGCAATTCCTTTTAGATCAAAGCCTTTTTCTATGATTATAAAATATTAAGCCCGACTACTGAGGACATTTGCGACGGAAGGTTAAGAAGACGTACACAAAAAAACTGGTGAAGTTAGAGGAGGAGAACTTGTGTGAAATATTAGTAGCTGGAGAGTAGATTATGGGGCTCGGAAGCAAGAGAGTGTGGGACTTTTCAAAACAGACCCCGTTTTGTGGCTCATGAAGACCCGTTGGAAAATAGGAGACACCTAGTTACTTGGATCAGGAATATGGGTTTGTCGAATCGCAAGTCAAACTCGTCCATCCATGATCCCTGAATGTTGTCTCTCACCAATCCCGTCAAACTGGTTGGTCTTCATGAAACTCATATCCAACAACTTCTGATACTAAACTTTATTAATTTTGAGACCAAACATTTTCCCCCATGATCACTCTCGAGTGTAAATTGACTAGTCACCCTCTTTATTCGGGATCCCATGATACCATTGTAGAATATAGCCCTAAATTACAGAAATATTTCCTCAAATCACCGTTAATATGGCGCTAATCATCACAAGGAATATTCGCTTGGATGGTTCTATGTAAATTCGATATGTTGTAAATTGCCAGAGTAAGACTCACACCTTCTGAGAGTGGGGTTCGATCCGACTCTTGGAAGCTGGATTTTACCTCAGCTTCCTTCCGGTACCGTAATATGACTATATGCCGAATAAAAGGATTATAGAACATCTAAAGATTTCTAGGCTGAAAATCTCTTGTTCTTTTGCTCAGAATTAACGTTTTATTTGTATTTAAAGAGAATAATGTATTACAAATATGGACTACCATATAATACTCGGCAGTATTTCTATGATAACTTCTAAAGGCGTAATATATGAAGAATCTTTGTTTCTCGGGAAGCTCCAGATTTTTATAGAGGACACTCTCATCTTCCACGTCGTCTTCAAGTTCTTCATCAGAGTAGGTGGAGCTTTGGTTATGATCTACCGAGTCAGAGGGAATGAAAAATGACAGTTCAACCGAAATAATTCTGACTTTTTTGTTGAATTTTTCAAGTAACTAGACAACTTTCCATAAGAAATGCATTTTAAGTGGAGAAGCGCAATAGAGTAAATATAGGCCCAGCCTCTTCGTTTTTTTAGTTTCCTATGCTTATTATTATGGACTTTGAGCGACAGTGATATATACGATTAGACACTGTCTCGCGTCACACCATTCGCTTTTTATACCATCAGTATAGATTTTTTTCCCCCCAAAATGACAATATGTATGGTTAAGCAATTTTCGGTAAAAGGAAATTAAAAATCTAACTGATCAGATTATTTAATGAGTTATTTACGTATAAATTTTAATTTACTTTATCATATACTCAAAATATTTTTCGTCGGTGGGAATACTACACTCTTTTTAACGAGATAACATATTCTACCTTGTATCATTAAAGACTTTATAAAGGGTTCTAAACTAATGCAGAACATAGTCGAAGTAATTATAAATGCATTAATATCGCTGGAGAGCATTTAGAACACTTAGCGCAGATAATTTAAATTATATGGAAACAATTCATAACATTTTGATCACTTTGATTGCAAATTTCTTTTATTGACAGATTTTCGACAATATAATTTCCTTGTTTCTATAAAAATACTAATATATAAAGCTATAAAGAGTATAGAGTCTTTTGAGGAACACTGTATTTGTGAAAAAAGGAAATAACCTTCAGTGATTAAACGGACAGGAAATGTAAGGTTTCATATGATTGCCTTCAGGTAAACTTCGTAGATTTTTATCAATAAACAAGTATTCTATAGTAAACGGATCACGTTTTGTATCAATATCAAAGCCTTTTCCACGTGAACAAAACATTTTCCATTTAGTTTGGTGTATTCTCCTTTCTTCTCCTTTTTCATTTGAACAAAGTGTACTGCATCGATTATTTTTCGGGTGGAGAAACAAAAATGTACCGGTCAAAGTCAACGAACTATCTTGTGAATAAGAGATCAGGGCAGGTTTGTTTACTTAATAAAAAGGGAGTGATATGTGTGTATTGTGTTGATAGCAAGTGTGTAAATCATTTACAATTTTACTATTGTTTGTTGACTCGGGCAAGGATTAGAGGCTTTAAGAATGATATTGTCTTTCCTTATGTCTTGATGGTCAAATTTTTGTAATCAATAATTGTGGTGGTACTCGATGATTATTGTAATATGAGAAAAAAAGCTTTTTCAGCGAAGCTTAAATTATAGATCGTATCAGGTTTATTGATGAAAAGGAATTGGTGTGAAAATAATATTTAATAGCCAGAACCTGTTCATGAATTACCAAAATTATAACAAACTCACTTAAATATTAAGAATGGTGATACCACACTTAGATCTGTCCGTTACGTAAAAATATTTGACCTGGGTATTCATAAGAGAATAGAAGATATGAACATCCATTTGAAATCCGAGGTCATCATTCTTACTTGTCTTCGAGGAGAAAAGACACAGGAGTTAAATACTGAAAAATATTAAGAAATCACTAAATTAAGAATAAAATAATAATAATATATTTTGCATTTCTATTATGATATAATATCAATATATCAATGCTTTTGAGAAAATGTAAAACATTCATAATTACCTCGGACAGATCCTGAAGGATCTCACACTTGCCACCCTGAATTACAAACTTAGAAGATCCTGTTTCATCATCCAGACATCGCATCAGGTGTCGAATCACCACAGCGTTCCGGTTGATCTCTACCTGGTCCACGTTCCAGCTTGGAAAATTCAAAATTCATTGGATTCATTCCTGTTTAAACAATGATAAAAAAATAATCTCTGAAAGTTATATATATCGATGAATACAAAGGATTAATTATGTCAAAAAGGGAAAGACATAATTGAATTGAGCCATGCTCTCACGTTACCCTGACAGAGGGTTTATATATATAACGTCTCCATATATGTTGATATACTTGAGCGTCATAAAACTTTTCGTGTTGAAAGCAGCCACAAACGCGGCCAAAGGTCGAGAGGTAAGTCCAAGTGTACAACAAACTCCACAAAAGGGATCGGTGAATGGAAAAACTTGTGCAGGACATGCGATTGAGGAATATGTTTGAGTTTAGCTGAAGGATTAATATATCTAAAACATTTTGAGCAGGAATATACTTATATATGATCATGAAGAGCACCATGACTCACCCCCTTTCTTATGTTACAGGGGATGCTGATTTCCATGGAGCCTTTCAAGTGATGGGCTCTGAAACAGCCCTTTTAACTCTTCGCCATAATGTCTTAGAATCTCTCCGTTTGAGATCTCGGAAAGCGAGAATTCAACGCAACCTAATTTCACAGCTTTGGTCTGGGAAATTAAAGGGACAAAGATTTACTGGTTGAAAAGTGAGTGATTCAGATAAACAAGGTTGTATATTATGTGATATTCACGAATAAAGGGTAAATAACTCTACCATAGAAGAAAGGACTGAACTTTGATGGAAATCCCTCTTTTAACGTGAGTAAGCAAAGATTTCTAGATAAAAATGTACGCGGTAAGAAGGACGCAGTCTTTAATATTCCAAAACACCGTAAAATAATTTGCCATAGTTATTCATAAAGTATTTTGTTCGAAGACGAACCATGAAAGGCGAATCATCTGGAAACGAATCCTGAGTATAGTATTTCTTATTCGGTTAGACTTTGACCATTATTGATTAACTTTAAGAGCGGGCATCCTTTCACTCTGAAAAATGGTTTAATCTGGTTGCAGTCAAGGGGATGTACAGTACCATCCTAAAAAATCAAAACCACTGTATTTTTCTCACAACATCTTTCATAACTTTTGCCATAGAATATACAAAGTTTTCTAAATTAGTCTAAAACAAACTACTAGTAAAAGCTACGTTTGAGTAGAGTTTATGCAAAATTGGATGAATAAAACGAATGTTATTGACAGATAAAGCACTTTACGAGAAAAAAATGAAGTGTCCTATATGATCCAAATGCTTATGTTTCTTGTAGAGAAAACCGACATTGTTTGAATAATAAGTAACTTTAGTTCAATTTAGTGTACGTTAGGTCATTTTTTTGCTAGCTGTAATCGAGGGAGCATGCCTAAGAAAACTAACACGGATCTCTCTGGCCACTAACTTATCGTAAAGTTCCGCCACCAAGATTTTTTTTCATTTGGAGTTATTGCAAAGACCTTCAAGCGCTCTAAATTTGCAATCCATAATATTCTGTCAACATATGGCAAATAGGTTGATATAAGGCTCGTAAATCAACCAGTAGGCCAAGAAAGCCCTTATATTGGAAGACTAATCCATCCCCCCAAACGGCTGCAGCAGTTTCAACAGGCGTAGTGAGATTTTGGACATCAATATCTGCACGCTGATTACGTCATGTCAGCTGGAGGAAAACAATCTCTACGCTTGCACACCTGCGTTCCAGCCATTGGATAATCCGAGGGGCAAGAAGACTTTGTATTGAATTCGCCACTGAGAAGATTAAAGGGAGGTATGATCAATAGAGATAAGTCCAATTCAGTGATGAATCTAAATTCAATTTTGTTCAGATCAGGTTGCAGGAGGTTTGTTTGTCAAAGAGCAGGCGGGAAATTGTCTGTGAATTGTTTCAGAAAGAGCGTGAAGTTTGGTGGAGGAGGTATCATGTTATGGAGAGTGATTTTGCTAGAAGGCACTGGGCCAATAGTTTCACGCAGCCTACGCCATGTCGGCTGGAGGAAAAATCTATACGCCCTTACACTCGCGTTTTGGCCATTGGAGAGTCTGAAGAACAACAAGACGTGTTTGAAATTCTCCATTCAGAGGGTTACATGGACGGAGGACCAATAGAGATAGGACCAATTCAGTGATGAATCTAAGTTCAATTTGTTTGGATCAGGTTGCAGGAGATTTCTTTGTCATAGAGCAGGCGAGAAATTGTCTGTCAATTTTTTAAAAAGAGTATCAAGTTTGGTGGAGGAGGTATCATGGTATGGGGCGTGGTTTAATTCTATGGAACTGGGCCACTTTTGCGCTTACGGAACAGAGTAGATGCACAAATATACAAAGAATTCCTGCGACTTCATGCTTTGCGCCATTGTGGTGGAAGAATATTTATATTAGACCCAAAGAGTCTTTTGGACTTGGAGACATAATATTGAAGAATTAATTTAAATGGTGCACTGAATTGTCTGCTTTTCAAAAACAAGAGGATTGAAGAATTTATATATTAAGATAGGTATTGATAGTATTTTAAATCAATATCATCATTTTTCCCTTTTCTTGCGATCAAATTTACTATGTCGCCAAATTCATAATGATCCAATGGAGGTAGAGAATCACATAGAAATTTGGCGGAGGAATCACTAGCTCTGACATATACCTCGCTATTGCTACACCTACGTCAAAAGATTGAGATAAAATAGTCAAATTTTGTAATGTTAGAGACAGAATAGACTTTCTAAAGCAGAACCGATTAAGCTTTTCACACAATTCATAGCCATTGGAGACATTCGTAGGGCACTATTTTACGAGAAATCGTTTTCTCATTGCAGGGTATACATTTCACACACATCCAGTCGAGCATAGTGTCCTGTTTCAGACAACTGATACAAAATTATCAATATTCCTACAAACCTCAGAGATTAAATTAATGTTTTATAATTACTTACTCAATTCATTTAATATGATGATTTTCACCTACAGCCATTTCTTCCTGTTCTTGGGGAGAGACTCTTACATCCCACAGATGCGTAGTTATTTGGAATTCATTTAGCATCACAACCGTTAGAACTACTCCTGTCTTGCTCTGGCACAGAAAGATTTGGTGCTAAATATAAGTTAACGAATAGAAAACTTTGAGTGAGATCAAAGTCTCTTTCAGTTATACTAAAAGTGGGATAAAAATGACTATTAACTGAAAGAACTATTCATTTTATTTGCTGGAAACAGTTGTTTGAGTCATGAGTAAACGTACACTCTTCAAAAGTTTTACAAGTTGTTCTCGGCAAAAGATGTGAAACGGTCTACTTTTAATCTAGTTAAGGGCTATAGCTTGCTATTTTCACGTAGATTGTCCTCCGTGGAAAAAGGCTGGTGACCTTTTGCAGTTGACTAAATGATAATAGAAGGTTTTTTGATCCTTCGAATTTTCCATGGAGAGAATATAAACATATTCAACTCTTAGAGTAGAAACTGGTAAGTAAGATCTTTTTCCCAAAAGCATACGAAATAGAAATGATCATACCCGGAAAAATATTAAGCTGCATACAATACCAAATCATTATTTTTTTAATAATTATTTCGGGCATAATAGAAACACTTTAAGCTTTATTATTTCATCAGTCTTTCTGAATCGCATCGGTGCACACTGATATTTGGATGCAATGGATACAGACTTCAGATTTTACTAGTAGTAATATATATTTTTTATATTACATATTTGATTTCTTTTGCCTTTACTTCAAATTCTAGTAAACATTGTCATGAATATAGACGATGCCTAAACGGTTATTTCAAGGCTAATTTTAAAATAGTATGACAATAAATTGCTTAGATACAACAAGACATCATGCGAAAGATATAAAAATTTCGTTAAAAAATTAAAAAACTGAATTGCAAGGACATATGTAGCTTATAGATAAAATCTTACTTTAGAGTTGCTCTCCAAAGCTTTGTTTTTCCAAATTGTTCATCTACATACTTCAAAGGTCATCAAGGAAGAAAAATCATTAAACTAATATCTGTGTTGGAAGATCTAATATGAACATAATCTTGGCTAATTTTAATTAATACAATTTTAATTATTCAATAGATTAGACCTGGAAATATATTCCCCTACTAACTAAATAATAATCAGGGTATTGGATAAAATATATTTAGTACAGTTGAAAGATTTTTCTGATAATTTTTATTTTATTTTATTTTATGAAGAAAAATTGAAATAAAGTGATTATTTTTCAGAATGACTTCTATATGAGAACATTAATATCAATGTTCCTTATTTTACTCAAATATTGTAAAAAACACTGTTGTGTTTGAGATGATTAACTTCAATTCTTGAATTTCTGCATTAGTTTCATGGCATTTATTTGCTTCATACATACAACCTTCACGAGTTAAAAACTGGAGAAAACAAATTTGACCAAAACAACAGTAAAGTCAAGAGTGTTTTTTTATGTATGTCCTGAAGATTTGATTTGTAAATAATAAAGGCTTGTGTTAGTGATGGTTGTTGATGTTTATTTGTATAAAATACATGAACTCGAGGATCAAGAGTTGTTTTCAATTTTGAATATAATCGGGCCTGAACTGAAGACAATTGTTGATGCGAGCAATATTGATCAAACAACATCATATGAAATTTCATGAAATTTAGACGAACAAAGGTGTTGGCAACTTCGCGAAAAACTTAAAATTTCATCGGAATATTGGTCTAAAAAAGTAACTGAAGTTGAAAATTATTAACGTAAACTGGAAACTAAAAATTCATGCCTACAAAAGTAATTGGGTAAAATTATCATAACTGTGAAAAATACTTTCTTGGATGAGGAACCACACACCATGTTCATCATCCCATGACATATACATAGTATCTGTAGTAAAAGCCTCTGTCGTCTACATAAATTTCATACCTGGTTCCAACCTAGAAGCTTTTTTTAATTCGATATTCGAAAGACCCGGTTCAATATGCTTCGTCCTAGGGTATCTCTGTAAATTCATACTTGCCATCATAGCCTAGAAATCTCACTATAGTATTATGGTGATATCCATACCCATAGCTCTTTGGAAGTTGTCTATTATGGAAACAATGGTTTTGAAAGATTCTTTCACAGAATAGGCTTGGCCATATGGGTACCGATTGGGTGAAGCGAGATATTCATAGGGTCCTGAAAATTCTATGCGTAGACACCATACGGATTTTGGTTCTGTTTATTTCTTCGTGATGTATCAAACTTACATCCAGTCTGATTTCTATACCTTTCATTATATAGAAGAACACTGGTGCCATATATATAGCCGGAAGGAATAAATTTCACTATATGGGTAAATCCATTTTCTACAATGTTATTCTTGCACCAGGCTATCTGATGATCTCCGGGATTATCTGTTGCAGGGTTTGTCCTGCGCCTATGATTGCTACAATTATTTTGATAACAGTACGCAACAAAAATGGTTTTTCTTGATTTTTTTTATGTTTTGGTATATTTCCATACTGTTTTACTGCTTACCTAATGCCATGGTAACACAATTTTCCCCATAGCATTACTATTTTATGAGTTAAATCAGAATCGTTTTTTGTCATGTATAACCCTTTCTGATCATGTCACATTTGTTGCTCTCGACTCTTACATATATTTTCATGGTTTATTGTTTCTAATAGTATAATGGTGGCTTCTAGACACTTCAGCATATTAGATGAGTGCTTTTGTTATGTAGGTGGAGTACCAAATATTATGTCGCATATGTAAATTATTCGGCCCTCCCATGAAGACCAGGGCAAGTCATAGGCTCCTCTTGTAATATCTGATTGTGGTAGCTGAAAATATATAACAGAGGGAGGGATGCCTGGCACCAGAAATTGCATGCCGTTTGTCATTTTGAGAATCTGGTGAGAACCAGCACATCTAAAAGACTGTTATTTGCGTATGGTGGAGGCATCTAGTTATAAAAGATCAGATGGCAGGAAGAAACTGGATATCGAAATAACCCATCTTTAATTGCACTAGTGCCACGTGATGAACGACTGACGATTCCAGCTCGTCCAACTTTTGAATCGGCAGATTTAGTTGACATAGGAGGTTTGGATCATGATGAAGATTGGGAAGAAGGGGAAATATAATGCGTAAATGAAGAACCCCACTTCCCAAACCAGCAGGAAATTGGTGATCCCGTAAGAGAATGGAATATCATCAAATCTGCAGGGATTCTAGTACCCAGATTGAAGGAATCGAACCTACTAGATGTAAACGTGAAAATTTCGAAGTAACGAACACGGCATGCAGCGTTTATCAAGTTCTACTCATTGTCTGAATCGTTCTGCTTCTGTACTAATCAAACATTGTCGAACAAATTTCAGGCATAAAAATGCTATAGCGAGGTAAAAGTCATTATCTAGGGTATTTCTGTGCTTAGATCACGAAAATGGCACTCGTTTTTTCACGAAATGGCTCTGGGTTTATTGTAAATTGCCAAATAACTTCACTGTATGTAATGAAAAGTGGTTGTTAATCCATATAATTTTAGCTCAAATTTCAAAACTTAATTAAGAATATAATCATATATGCCAGGAAGAATGTTAGGATCCTTCAGATTCTCTTTGCTACATATACCTATAAAAAAATAAAGGAAAAATCAGTCCTTTGCTTAAAAACTTTATAATTTATAATTTGGATTCAAAATTAACGATCAAGATAAGGAATAAGCCCCCCATATATGTTATACTACATGTTGCAACGCATTGTCTAAATAATATAAAGGAAAATTGAAGAATTTAAAATTTGGTGTGCCGATAGTTTGGCGTCAAATCATAGCAATGGCTGTTAATTCTGTTTAGTCGATGCTCAGCGTAAGTATTCGATGGTGTAGTTAACCTGAATAATGTAACTATAAACAATTAGTTTTCAAAAATGACAGCAACTGGATATAAGCAATTATCAATTGACACACATATATTTATTTTAGTAAAAGTACCAAGTTTCTGTCTTCTATAGTCCATCCCAATCTCGCTTGGCCATCCGACCTTATACATCACTTATCCAAATTGCCAATACCAAAACCACCTACCGAAATATTACTTTCTGATTCAAAATTTTGAAGATGAAAATGCACAAGATGGCTTATATGAGGCCTTAGAGATAGATTTCTCTCCAAAACCCATGCCTTAACCTGAGCAAAACAATTTGGTTTGTGAGAGGTTTGACCAAATAACAGAGTGACCTTTTAGCATCGTAGTTTATGGAAACAAAATTTTAGCTCAAGATTTCCGAATTCGCTCTGACGTTTTTGCAACGACATTCCGGGGCTTTCTGAATAGCCGGATTGACCTTATGTTTCTAGCAAGTGGAGCCTTTTTATCTTTGTGTCATTTTATATCACAAAATCTATTCTTTTGCACAAGAGAATAATGTTTCATTAATTTTCGTTGCTCACTTTCTTGTATTAAAGGAAACATGAAAATATATCCTATTTCCTGGAAAGTATTAAGTATAATGAGCACCAGTGGTCAATATACGCGGACATAAAGGTTGTACGATGCTAAATGATCTCCAGGCGGGTTATACTAAGTTTATTTGTCTTTTTTAATCCCAGACGGACAGTCGTGCTTAAGCGGAACATTAAATAAGTTCTTAATGGCTACCTAGAAACTAGTCAATAGTTGGCTGATATAACATCATCCGCGCAAAATTCCTAGTTGATAAAGAAAAAAATCATTTTACCATCTCTTCATATAAAATTTGAAAATTATGCAAATTTCCGGGGATTAATGAAGCCAAAGTTAATGAAGGGATCTTTGTCGGCCTTCAAATTCATTAACTCACAGATAACAATGAAATCTAGACTATTATGAATGAGGTAGAATCGAAAGCATAGCAAAGTTTTAAGGGCGTATGAAAAGGGCTGCTTTGAAAGCACGTATGCGTCCTTGAGCCCCACCTCGTTGCTGTGGAACTTCCACAGAATACTTCAATCTCGCGATTCTAAGTGTCACTGCTTTCCCTGACGAGCTCTTCTCCTCGCTGTTTAAGGGCAATGAGAACTTCTTTAATAATCCTTCAAACTCTATCATTTTTATTCCCTTTCTATTTGGTTTGTTTTAACACTTCCTTATGTTATAATTCGCCTTTTTTATAGTGACCTTGTTTTACATGAATTACATAAATTTCCATTGTTATTGCTAATAACCAATAATTGCTTTGGTGTACCCTACTTAATGTTCAAAGTGTGATATTACTTATATTTCTGTAGATCTTAAGAGAAAAACAAGACGGAAAATGACTCCTGCAAACTCTACTGGCGCCGTTGAATTATCTTATTTTTCTAGTATATTATGAATGAACTCTTGTAATTTTATCATATTTCCTTCTATAAAAAAACAGGTATTTTTCATCAATGCATCCTCTTCGTTCTAGTCTGTCTCCCTCCCGAAACATTATCACTCATCTTATCATGTTTCAGGTTTATTTTTCATGACAACAAAGCGTGAGTTTAATGTCTTTAGATTGACAGTGATATCACCTTTGTCAGTGGTTCCAAAGTATATTTCCTTTTATTGGTTGATTGGTCCTTATTTTATTTTCTCTGCACTTTTCTTCATCTTTCACTGTTTTGCTTTTCAATTTTTCATATTGTTTTACCGACAAAATTACTATATGGAATTGGCTATAATCTATTAGATAAAACTTATGGAAGAGCTTCTTTATTGTAAATCTTGAAGGATCGGAAAACCAAAATCAACTCAATGCGTCGCCATCTTCACAAATTAGAAAGATTAGATTATTAGAAAAAGGTCGTTCCCAAACATTGGCTTGATTCTATTTTCAAGGTTCCAATTTGAATATTTTAGACTAATTACATTATAACCAAATAAAAATCAGAGTTTGTAGTATATTAAACTTCGTCACCACAATGCAAATATGACCTGCCTTTAAATATTATCCATTTCGTTTAGTGTGACGGTGAAAAGCGACCTGCTTTTGTCTCAAAATGAAAGCAGTTTGAAGAGATGGACACGTAAATCTGGCTCTACTATAATTTTCACATCCTTTTAAATTTACCACTCTATATATGAAACCTATTGATGGTTAGGGCGGTGTGATTATCCTTGAGAGCCATCATGACAATAATAAAGATGAAAGAATAATTCATACGAACCTCATAAAAGAATTTGGCGAAATGTGAATGATATAAAAATTTCGACCTTCTTAACTCATTCAGAGCAATATCATTCTCTTGACTGCTTGAAGGCAACAAATAAAGAAAATCAGTCGGCTTTAATCAATGACATAAGAATAACATTTCACAAGACGACCTAGAAGCTCATTAGACGAAGAGACCAAGAGAAAAACTGACAAATAACGAGGGAAATTAATTAGTCATCCTTCCAGGTTAAAATTCAGTCCCCTTTAAGGAAGAAAAGCCTAGAAGTAGAGAGGCAGATCGATAGTTAATTTCTTATTGAATTAAGCAGTGATTTCTATTTTAAATGTCTCATTGTTTCTCTAACATATTGCTTCCTATTTAATTCAATAAATTTTACATTGTCGGCAATCGCATAATAAAAAAAATATATTAAAGCGATTTTGGAGGATAAGATAGTCAAAGGATTTTCATTTGACGAAATACTCGGCTGCCAAAAAATAGAAACTTTGCTTCAAATAGCTTTACAGATGTCATTGATCATGATAAGAAAGAAAATTTAACTCAATGTTGTGTCCTCGGGCTGCTCAAAAATGAATTGTGTTGGACTTGATTCGAATCCATTTATATTAAGGATCTATTGCTGTAAAAGAACAAACTCTGAACCCCCCTCCCTACAATTTAACGGAGACCACGTGCTATGGTAGCTGTGCATAGACGACGTCATTTCCTGTTCGAACACACTTGAATTTTCGGCTCCTGAACACGTTCTCCCCCCCCCCCACTGGTGACGAGGCGCGAAAGAGCCGCTTTGTCTCGCCCCTTTCTGCTAAAGGATGAATCGACTCCGCCTCCGTATTAAGATGTCTGGAGCTTGTGACTCCTTTCTCTAAACTCCCTCTTTCCCCAAAGAATCGGGCATACAAATACTCGGGTTATTCTGTAGTTCGAATAGTTCAGCCCGCACCTCAAGGCCGTCCTTATTGTCTCGTCCCGTGAGCGTTCTTACAGACAGTAAGCCTTCTTCAGCCGTGATTCTACCCAAGTCAATTGGTAGTTTTAGGCAAACCTTTAAATATAATCAAACCAAAGAAAATCTCCATCGATTTGCTTTGAGGAAAAGAAGATTCCTCTTTCAGTGGAATTACCAGAATTCCCACATTTACCGTCGAATGTCATTTTTGAAGTTTGGCTCTCTTCATCAAAAGGTTGGTTCGGATCGTGCCTTACCTGCCTTAACGGATCGTTCTCCACTCGCCTTATCGCAAGAAGGATCCTCCTTGAAGTCATCCACCCGTAAGATTGACCTCCCCCCCCCTCATTATTAGTATTGTCAAGTTCCCCCTTTTGATCTGAGACTAGACTAGTTACATTAATCAATTAATTCCATTTGAGAATCCCTCCTCATAATAATTATCAAGAGACTTTTAATTTAAATAATTTCATTTTGTCTATTATTATTCTTATTTTAATCTTTGTAAATAAAATTATATTTTTGTTGTTTCATCTTTAACTAACCTTGAACGATACTCTCGGCCTAAGGCATTCAAGTAAATCTCGCCAACCATTTATGCACTCTCTCTGATTATTGAGGATTTGAAGCCCAACGCCTCAAGTGTGACCTCCTAGTTGGTCGTTAATCCCTGCAAACAGTCCTTCAACGGTTCGCGTTGCAGTAGGTAATTAAGTCCTCGCCCCCACATAATATAGGAGTAGTGTATAGTATAGAGTGGTTGTACCACGACAATTGCGTAGAAATTCTTTTATCCATATACTTTTCCTAGAATGACTGTCCTTTGGTTTTCTTTCGAGCTTTTTGGGGTCTACTTTATTAAAAGCCTTAGAAAGTCCCAGATATTCTAAATCTAAATTAGCTGTTAGGACCGGAAAGCTGATTGTGAAATCCGAGGTGGTAATCATTTCTAAAATTATTTTCTCTGAAAAGCATACGATTTTTCTTTGCTTTTTCAAAAATATTTGTAATATTGGAAGTTAATGGGTTAGAACAATAGTGCTTAGGCTCTTTTCTGGGCATTTAAATTTGTTTGCACTAGTAATATTTACATTCTCTAAAATAGTTGGAATATTACCAAGACGCGCTATAATAGATCTAAGAGAACTCAAATGGCCGAATGAAAATAACGAAAGCAATGAAGATTATATAATAATGTTAATATTTATTTGCAATCGTCAATGAGAGCACCGTACCGAATAATGAAATACATATAAAGGTCCGAGTGACAATCGCTTCAAGATCGAGACACCAGGAGCCCATTTTCGTCGATGAGGAGGTAAAGAAAGAACAATAGCACAAAAGAGGGACACCCTTTCCGCGTCTGGGGAGTGTGGACTTAAAAACACATTTGGTAGGTTCCGGGACGGGAGAATGATATTTGTTGTGCGCGAAGAGAGGAAAGAGGAAGAGGCAGCGGTGTAAATAGAGCTGCTTGCGTCCAAGCGCGAGGCGCATCGCAGCCACCACTAGGCAAGAATTCCTTTTTCTCTCTGCCCTTGTAAGGAGTCAAACCCGTACCTAGGCATGGAAGTCAAACGTTTCATCCACTATGTTAACCAGAGCCCCAGGTTAAGAAATTTAGTCACTATACAAAGTTACCGTCAAATTCGATTAATTTAATTATGTTTATCACTAGATTTAATAATGAATTCAAGTTTATTACATTAACCAATCATTATGGTAATTATGCATCATTACATGTAATTATTTTCAATTTCGTGTCAATAACATGTACACACACTCAATTGTACTTCTTCTATTTTCACCCCCTTCAAAGATCTCTAATTATAAACATTCTAATGGAGATGCAATTATTGGGTTTCATTATAAATCAGGTTGATTCATAAACAAGTCCGCTGATCAAATGTTGCGTGCTCTCACTTTTTCTGATTTATAACCTTAGGACCTTTAAAACATTACATAATTCCTGGACTAACCTTGGGAGGGGCTTGGCAATTATTTAATTCGAAAGCGAATGTACAACAACATGAGGGTTTAAAATTTTCCGAGAATCGACCGAATAGTTATGATGTTATTGCAAAAAAAAATTAATTCACTGGCTAACCTCGGGAGGACCTTGGCTATTATATCATTCAAAATAAAATGTAAAACGACATAAGGGTTTCAAATAGCGTTGGAATCGGCTGAAAAGTTATAATGTTATTGCCAAATAATTCTCCGGCTAATCTTGGAAGGACTTTGGCAATTAGATCATTTGAAAGAACATGTAAAACAACAAAGGGTTTCAGATATTGTTAGAATCGGCCGAATAGTTATGATGTTATTGCCAAAACAAAATAATTCCTCGACTAACCTTGGGAGGACCTTGACAATTATATTATTCGAAGGTGAATTAAAACAACCCAAGTGTTTCAAATTTATTAGCAATGTTATTATCAAAACAAAAAAAAAGCAAAATGGGAACTGACCGACCGCCGACATAGTGAAAGAGAGTGTCGCCTGCAACAAAATAAAATCCATTTATTGAAAGCAAAATATAACATCGTATTTCGAACTTCCAGTGTTTTTACCTTAACAGTAAATTACCTGTTTAGGAACAATATCCACCTACTCATAATTTAAAGTATAATATTCTGCCTTAAATGGAGGGACTAAAAGCAAATATTCGACATGTGATGTTTTAAGAGTTTAAGAAAAACAAAGAGGCGTCATAAATAGCAAAGAAAATTTGTAGTGCTTAAAGCCAAGGTGCTATTACTGATCGCTAAGTCCAAAATTGGTTTTCAAAGTTTCATTCTGAGGCTCAATCAATGACAGATAAATCAAAACCAAAATGGTTATCAGGCTTCGATGAAGGTGATTTAAGAGTATTGCAAACTTATACTGTCAACAACTGCGACGGGTGCATGAAAATCTTTTAAGAAAACGCCTTGAAGAAGTCAACAGGAGACACGGCGTGCTTCTACACGATAACTCAAGAATACATCCAGCGAGGATCACGAAGAAAAAACTATTGTACTTAAGCTGGTCTATTCTACCACATCCACCATATTCACTAGACCTTGCACCAAGTGATAACCATGTTTTTGTTTACTACAAAATACTCTAAATAGTAAAAATAAAAATCTGAAGAAGACCAGATAAAAATGTTCGTGGACAGCTTCTTTAAATCAAAAACCGGCTGAATTATACCTTAGAAGAATCAACAAGCTACCTGCTAAATGGCAAGTTTTGATAAAAAGTTGAATATAGTATTGATTGAGGTTGTTTAATTGTTTAGTTATTCATGTAGAAATGTATTTAAAATAGTGGAAAATACTTATGCCCTAACATAATATTTTAGGTGAGTAATGCGCAGACATTCTTTCTCTCTGTCCGTCTGTCTCTCTCAACCATCATCAGTGTGGAGGCACTCGCTGGTACATATATAGTCTACAAAGAAGGAAACTTAAAGTGTAGTACTCGCGACTGTGTCTGCATTTTCCGTGAGCTTAGGGTGAGAATAAGGAGAGAGATGAAGGAAGCGGAGGAACTTTAGCACTGCCAGATGGCCGTTGTCAGGATCCACGTTGGTAAACTAGAAGAGAACTGCCTCCGAGAAATGACTGAGCTTAGAAATTACAATAATTACCTCTGTGGGGAAGCTAGCAATACTCAGAGGCACTTAAGCTCTATTTTAGAAAAAGAAATTACTTCAACGCCAATAGAAGGGGGCACTAATTCTTTAAAGTCGCGTTAGAATGAGAGTGCAAGTGGAAGGGGTGCTGTGTTAGATAGGGAGAAAGGGACGTATCCAATTGGTTCTAGGAAAGGAAAGGTTGATGCCAATGGCTTTATGGAGAAAAGGAGCTACAAGGAAAATAAGTACCCTAGAAGACCTTACCGTCCATATAAGGAGGGTACTTTTGGCGCAATCCTCGAAGGTGTTCGTTGGCAACCTCGATGGAGTGGTGGTAAAGCTTCTGCAAGGGCGGGTTTAGGAAGCAGAGTGGAGAGAAAAATGTGCCAAAGCGCGAGGCCGTCGAAAAAGGAGGCGAGAGACTCCAATCTGGTTGCGGCTTGCGCCAAAGGTCTCCTAAAGGCTACGTAAAGGTTGTGGGGAGAGTAAAACACTGAAGTGCCAAGCGCAACTATGGTCACATTGTGACGTCATACTTTGTCCTAAAGTCGACAGCCGTGAGTAAATGTCTGGCGAGCCCCATGAATACAATGAGATGAAGAGGAATGTAAAGAGAATGAGGAAAGGGCTGATAGCAGCTGTAGCAGAGGCTACTAGAAGGAGGCACTGAAGGGGGTAAATAACGCGATGAAATGTACGCAGAAGATGGGGTCCATCTCAATGGTCGAGGTATGAAGGCTCTGGCCGACCTAATCGAAAAGAACTCCTTCTGGCTACTGAGTGCAGCAGACAATCGGGGAGTGGGGTAGATGAAGCCTCGAGTCTGGTCCGATAGGAGAAGGAAACAAGACACGTCCAATAAGGGTGGAAAATGCGACACGTATCAATGGGAAAGCTCATGGGCGACTGACGGACAAATCGAGACCGCCCGCCGAAGGGAGACGTAAGTGTGTGGACTCCCGTCGCCGGGAACTTACTGTACCTCGTTTTCTCTACAGGCGATGCAGATCTGGGAGCACATGGTGGGGAAGTTGCAGCTCTGGTGACGCTCGAGGTGATGTACCCCTTCAGAGTATAACTACTCGACCGAACTGCAGGGAAACACATTATTGTAGGGAGCGTGGGGAATAGCCAGCCTTCACTTAAAGTCCTATTCTTTAACGCTAGGTAAATACGGAAAAAGGTCGGGCGAACTTGTGGCCGTGTCAATTGCATATATATTGTAGGCATCGTTTCGAAAAAAAAGGTAAGCGCAAAGCCCTTCTAACCAATATGCTTCAATCGAGACATCACCTCGGTGAATTGAAATAGAAATCTTGCAGAGAGCAAATAGAAAGCCGGTTATAGCAGCGAGTACATTGTCCAGTACAAAGAGAATTGTAGAAAAGTGAAAACGCGTACTGCGACCTAAATGCTTTGAGGAACTTCTATGAATGGATCAGTAGGCCTTTTGATGGACCTCTATTCCTTGTAATTCTTTGTGACACAGGCAAACTCTCTCTCTCTCTCTCTCTTTCTCTCCCTCCCTTTCTTTCCGTCTCCCTCCCTCTCTCTCCATGTCTCACTCCTTCCCTCATCCCCTCCCTTTCTCTCTTTCGCGTTCTTTTTCTCTCATTCCGCAACAAATTTGCTTAAATTCAGACGTTAATGGCATCTGGAAAGTGTTGATGTATTGCTCTAACACAGCGACCTTGAAGGGGAATTCAATATTCACAGAGATGTAGTTTTCCACAAGTATCGCTTTTGCCCAAAGTGGTGTTGTGTCCTTCCGGCTGCAAAAGACACCATCGTAATGGGTGATTTTAACAGTCAAGTGGTGTACGGATGGGTGGGACAATAGACCTAAATTTGATGCTGCCCTTTGGACTTCAGAGATGATAACTACCTAACTCAGTTGGTATATGAGCCAACGAGAGGAAACAGTGCCAGGAATTTAATCTCCACAATCGAAAATAACCTTATCTGCAACGTGGCTTCAGATGAAGATATGTGGAGCACTGGCCACAATATAGTCATTTTCTTTTTTAAAGTCCCCTCACCTGAGCCGCAAGTTACGAAAACAATGAAGTTAAACTAGAAACTAGCGAATTTATACAGACTAAGTGATGCACTATCAGAGACACCTGCACTCGACCGTGAAGAGATTGGTGCTAAATTGCAAAACTTCAAGATCTGGTTCACGGATTGGAAAGACAAATTCGTACTGATGAATTCACTTAAACGCACTAATTCCCAATTAAAATGATACAACAGTGAAATCGGTAAATAAATTTGGGATAGAAAAGCTGAGTATATGGTGTGAAAAGAAAGTCGTACCTCCCAAGGCCTAGACACCTACATGGCCTTATGGCGTCAGGTGAAGGCGCTTTTATAGAAAGCAAAGTGCGACGAGGAAGTTCGAGTGGTCTCTTTGCAAAGAAAATCCAAATAGTTTTTCCACTTATGTGAATAGTTTTAAGCCAATACGCCAGCGTATCGGCCATCTAAAGCAGAGCGATGGAGCCCTAAGAGACTCAAACATTGCCATTGCAAATATCCTCAATGATTACTTGTTATCGGTAATCAGAGTGGAAAGGAATGGAAAGGTTCTAGTACCAAACAAGAAATTTGTAGCAGGAGCAGACCCTTTATAGGAATTAAACACCACTGCTGAAGAGATTGCAACTAGGCTGGAAAAACTAAACGTGTCTAATTCGCCAGGACGAAATTGCATTTTCACAATGGTGTTGCGGGAAGTTAAGGAAGAAGTAGACACTCTCTTCACTGAGATCTTCAACGTTTCCTTGGAAAGCAGTGAAGTGCCGTGGCGCTGGCGATAGGCTGACGCGTCTCTCATACGCAAAAAAGAAGACCGCACCCAAGTGGAAAACTACTGACTCATAAGGATCATCTCTTTATTCTAGAAACTAGAGGGGAGAAACTTAGCGGGAACAATTATGAACCACCTGAAACTAAATAACCTAATCCGGAACTCCCAACATGGATTTTGTCGAAAGAACTCGTGTCTGACGAAACTACTGGAGTTCTTTCCCGAAATTTTGAACATATACAACCGTTACCGAGAGGTGGACATACTTTACTTGCACTTTCAAACAGATTTTGACAAAGTACCCACAGGCAGTTTCGGACGAAGAGACATTTAATGTGAATTAGAGGTAAAGTGTCAACATGGATAGAGAATTAGCTGTAAAATAAGGCTGTAGAGGGAGGGAGGGACAGGGCTCTGACTGGATATCAGTCACTAGCAAAGTTCCACAGGGCTCAGTCTTGGGCACTTCCAGTTACTCATATACCTTTTGAATGTAATGATTACATAAATTTATATTTAAAATTTGTTCAAAAGTGTACATCTGTATAGTAATAGGACTGTCATAATGAATAATAAAATTTAATAAAAATATTCTAATCAAAAGCTATCTAATGCTACCATGAAAAACGCATGCATCTCTACATATATGTTGGATTATTTAAACATTTAGCGTTTATTTTTTGTACTTTTCTTTAATGTTTTAAGAAATTTTATGAAGTTTCCTCATTTATTCTGTGTTTTTCATTTTACTAGACACTAAAATATGCTTTCCTCAAGGTAAACATGAAATTGTGTGTAGGCCTCTCTGTAAATATTTAATTTCTATCCTCTATAATTTCATTTTCTAGGCACTAGTTTTGAGTTTTTTGATACCTTGGAAATTATTAATAACAATGTTTTTTGTTAATAACGATGTAATAAATTTAATTCGTCTATCTCATAGATTGATTTTTCCCTGGTTCAGTTTCCTATTCTTTATAAATGTATTCGGAATTTTCATAGCTTTGGGAAAGGGTTAAGAGACCAGTCATACAAGACTAATTTAACATATTTCCCATATTGTAACCATTAAAACAGACTCTTCCTGTGTTTATGCACTTAAACATACTTCCCCAAAGCTTTGCCCCTAAAGTTAAAATGACATATTAGGTTAGGTTAGGTTAGGCAAGGTTAGGTTAGGTTAAGTTAGGTTAGGCAAGGTTAGGTTAGGTTAAGTTAGGTTAGGCAAGGTTAGGTTAGGTTAAGTTAGGTTAGGCAAGGTTAGGTTAGGTCAGGTCAGGTTAGGTTTGGTTTGATAGGCTAGGTTAGGTTAGTTTAGGTTAGGATAGTTTAGTCTGGATTGCAATAGGTTAGGTTAGGTTTGTTTGGGGTAGGATAGGTTATTTTATGTAAGGTTAGGTTAGTTTAGGTCAGGTTAGGTTAGGTTAGGTTATTTTAGGTTAGGTTAAGTTAGGTTACGTCAACCGAGGTTAGGTTATTTTAGGATAGGTTAGTTTTGTTTATGTTAGGTTAGTTTATCTTAGGTTAAGTTAGGTTAGGTTAAGTTAAGTTAAGTTAGGTTTGGCTAATTTAGGTTAGGTTTTGTTAGGTCAGGTCAGGCGAGGTTAGGTTAGGTAGGTATTCGGATCCACTTTCGGAGCTAGTGTGGATCCCGCCAGAAGCTTCAGGTCTAGGAGACGCTACTATGCTGCCACTGACTCCCCGAGAATTGCGTGCCCCCTCGGCCCAAAAGATCGTAGAAAGCTTTGTGGTTAGATTATCTTCCCCACATTTTTGTTTTGCATATATTCTCCACTTTCTTTACTGATTTTACTTACATCCCTTTTTCACGACGTTTTCCTTGTTCATGTTTTTTTCCCTTAAATCAAAAGTGAAATGGTGGCTCACGGAAAATCTAGGCAATTAATATAAAAAAAATACCTAACCTAAATAATAATGCAACCATTGCTTCCTACTACTTTCCACACACCCGATTGTTACAACCTAACCTTTTTAACATCTTCCTAAGTTTACCTAATTTTACATTCTCTTCTTTTAATTTTTTGCAATTAAATATTCCCACTTATTGGGGCGTGGAGGTTAAAATGATTTCACACGAGTCCCGATATTATCGGATAATCTTTCTATCCTGTAGTAGTAGTAGTTTGCTAGCCTTCCTTAGGCATGGCGGATCTCGACAGGATAATGAGATACATATAAAGATCAGAACTACAATCGCTGGTAATCCCGACCAGGGTGCCGGACCTCTTTGGAGAGATGTGCTAGCAAGTATTATGTTTTGACACTAAACAGTGTTCTGGTGGGACCTTTGTCACCCTGGGGCAGAGGTATTGTATATAGATACCCAACGTCATAATTCCCTGGAACAGAGAGTGTGTGTATTGTGCTGCGAAGATGGGAGAGGAAAGAAAGCAGTTTTGTAATTGGCTATTTGTCCGATGATCTACGGGGTAAGCACAGCGCATCCACCAATTGGTAACCAGATTCTCTGATTCCGGGATCAAACCAGGTACCATGGCGTTAGAGGAATAGCGCCGTATCCACTCAGCTAGCAAGAGCTCCTTTATGTGTAGTAGCAAATTGGTGCATAGCCCTAACCATATTTTCGGTTGACTGGTAGCTCCTTGTAGGTTAAACTATACTATTTCTTGGGTCTCTCCTTAATAATCTATGACAACTTTTCTAAGAAATTAGTTTATTAGAAATTCCACTCCCTACTTTGCAAATGCTTAATAGTGCACAGATGAATGTTAGGAAGATGTGGAAGAGCTTATACAAAGAGGTGATAAGAAAAGTACGAGTGATTAACCAAGTAATAAAGAGACAAATGAAATATACAAAGAGTATATGAATGAGGATCCGGATTGGAAGAAGTTATTTTAAAAGGATGTGAAGAAGGTGAAAAACCAAGTGAAGAATGTGTGACTATAAATGATAAGAATGAAAGGGTAATGGTAGGCACTGAAGACGACAAGCCTAGATGGTGGTAGTCATTAGGTGAGATATATAATGTGGGTATGGAAAATGACGCGAATTTGAATAGGGTTGGAATATGTATGGGTGTAAACCGGGTATTTTATATTATCGAAGAGGGAAGAATACAGGGGTTTGTTAGAATTAAAAGAGGTGTGAAAGCTAGGAAGACGGAGTAGATGATATAGACGCTTATATGCTAAAATGTGTCGTGATTTAGAGGTTAGTATAGCAATGAATACCCAACATCACACTAGATCGAGTACGTCTAAGGGATGCTCTTAATCCACGCCATGCTACTCATTGCTACACTAACCACACACTGCAGTTAACTTTACTCGTCTGGTGATTCTGTTATAGAATCGGTCTGGTTGCTATGTTGTAAGGTATTTGAGATTAGAAGAGTGCTTCTGAAGTATGCAAAAATGTTGTGAAAGTACTGGTTTGATAAGGGCAAACAGGAGAAAGGTTGATGTTAGATCCAAAAGGGGGTAAATGTGTTAAATGATTATTGTACGGTGTTTTGAAATCTGTGATTGTGGATGCGCAAGTAATTGTACAGGTGCTGAGGTGTGCTAACTTCACTTTGTGGCTAAGTGGATTTTGCTGGTGTATAATTCATTAAAATAAAATTTACTTTCGTCCTATGGTCGATTTTGTGAAAGTTGGCAAACGAACAAAAGGAAATTGCTCATAATATATAATTAATAATCTCCAATTTATCTCATTTCCTCCATTTACATATCTTGAGATGTCCAATGTTGAAGTCAACTCCTACTTTTAAAATTTATAAATTTTTCCTAAATTTTCTATGGCTCTTTGATATTTTTCCTCTACTAAAAGTTTTTTCTACTTTTTATTTAGATTCTGCCGTAGTTTTTCAGCCTTAAAACCTCATTTTAGGGGATGTACTGTGATTTTAAAACTAGTGAGGAAGCTTCAAGATGAATAAATAAGTCGAAATTGTATGAGCATTTTATTCATTTAAAATATTCACAAAAGCTTTTACTCATATGATAGGGATTTAAAATCTTTATAGCAATCGTTGTTCCAGCATTAGTCTATATAAAAGCTAAATCAGATCAAAATAAATAGAAAACCATTTGATGATTTCTCTGAATAAATATTTATAGGAGAAAAACTAATGTTTCCTTCATATAATAACGATTTACAGCTAAGGAAAGTTGTTTCGTCAAACACACATTTTTTATGCGTAAAGGAAAACGGTGAACCGTTCGAATTCTTTTGAATTTGTCAAAAAACGTTAATTTCTAACACATGCATAAGCTGTTTTATCCCATATCCGTTTCAGGTCATTATATCTCGCTTATCCAATGATATTATTAAATAATATTAAAGATGAACGCTCCTTATTGCGTGATGAGAATCTTTCGCATGCCGTTGATATCCGAGAGTTGCTTTGAGGTGAAACAGGCCACCAGATGACGCAGTCCTTGACGACGGGGTACGAAGGAGTGGCAGAAACTAAATATCTCGCGGGAGTAGACTTCCCTGTGGTTGCCAGGGAAAAAACGAAATTAGAACCTTTGTTAATTGGGGTTGATAAAGAAATTGGGTACCTTGTTCGGATTACAATTTTATCTCACCCATAATCCTATATTTGCTGTAAAGCTCACATGGATTTTATGCTTAGAATTAGGAATTTTTTCTTTTTCAATTTGTAGATTATTTAGTTTAAGATTTTTATATATTTTGCTTTTAGCAAAATTCTGGCAAATTATTGATGGATTTGATGTATTTCAAGCAAGCGTTGCTAATATTAGCCAAAATTGCTATCGTCACACACAATATTAAAAATCAGGACACTTCTTAGCATTTTGGAATTAATATTGTAAATTAAAAGCTACGACAAGAACCATCTATGACGTCACTTCATTCACAAGACTTAGAAAAGTTTGTCAGAACCAACCTGTCGATTTGAATAGTTTCTGGTCGCACAGCGCCATTAATCTCGAACGTGACGAAACACTCGCTCAGAGTCATTCCAAGGGGATTCCTGAACGAGAGCTCAAAAGGACATTTCTTTCCTTCAGCACATTCATCGGCCATCTGAAAAGTTCATCTCGATATTTAAATTTTGTCACAAGAATTAAATATCTTATCACCATCATTCGAACCTGTCACCAAAACTTGAACTCTCTTATTCGTTTGGTTGCTTCTTTTCTTCCCTATTTTTTCTAGTCGCTTACACGCGACTCTATAAGTTACTCAGTTGGTCTGTTGTTAACCATTTTACTGTTCACCGAGTTTTGTCAAAGACCTCCCAAGCTTAGTGCGGGAATTATTGAAAGTTTTGCAGGTTGTGAGGTCATAGGTCAGAATAATTGAGAGCACGCGACTTTAGGCTGTTGACCTTGAAATTAATATGTAGTAGCGTCAGAGCCATTTATAGGAATGGTTCGTTTCTTGGTCGTGAAATAATTCTTATTGATCTCCGACATAAGATTTGCAGTTTTTTAATGTTTTGTCTCTGCTGTAGGATTTGGTTCTTTGACAGCTCGTTTCTCTAAATGGATTATGCTGTATACCTTTATTTAATTGGTGTGATTTAATGAATGTGTGGTATTATTAGAGGTTTTAATAGGGTAATAACCCCTTAGCCGTGTTATCTGTCTCCCCTGGATTAATTTTATATTATGAACCCTGGAAAAAAACTCCTAATGTTTATATGTCGGTCATAAAGGATACAGATCCTGGCCTCTGGTGTGTGTTATAAAAGGCCACTAAGCCAGGATGGGATCTGCTGGCTTAGAAAGTATGGTTACCGAATCTCCATTTCTTAATTACGCTATGGAAAAATTGCTATAATTGGCTGGCTATTGTGGACCCGTCCAGTCACCATGAAGAGGTGAGAGGGTGTATCTAGTTATTAGTAGTGTTGGTATACTCCCACCCAATTTTATGGGAAAGGGGTAATTTATAGTGATGAAAGCGGTCAGTGATGATAAAGAAATCATCGCATTTGAAATCACTTTTTGCAAATCCCAAGAACGATTCAATTTAAGTATTCACTCTTACCAATGTTTCAAACCAGGGGTAAGATTGGATCATTAACTTGACAACCTAATCTTTCAGACCAATATTTACATTGCAAAAATAGTAGGTTGACCATACTATCACTGCAGGACTGGATTGGGAGATCCACCTTCGCATCCCACAAATAGCCAAGTCCAGGAGAGTCGCATGCTTATCAATCCTAGCGCTCCGATAAATCTTTTCTCACTATTTCTTCCTCTCTACAAATCTTTGTTTAAAAAAATCTAGGAGAAATTCTTTCATTGATTTTCTTTTAAATAACATCAATAAATATATTTTAGCTCTCTTTTACTTTCTATAAATAAAACACAATAGGTTTGGATGTAGTAGTTGTATTTCTGTTGTTTTTTCATGAATGTATGCACTTAATTGACTGGCGCTTACCTCGATTTGAAGGTTTGGTTTGTCGAATCTGAAATCAAATTCAGTCACGAAGGATTGTGGAGTTTCTCGCACGAAGGCCGTGACCGTGATCTTCATAAAACTCATGTCGATTAACTTTTCTTGATACTCCACGGGATCAAGTCTGAGAGTCAGCATTTCCCCTTGACCAGGTTCAAGGGTGAACTGTCCCGTTGCTCTTTTCATACGTGGTCCCACTACGCCGGTATAGAAGATACTCCTGCAAACGAAGACAAGAGAGCCCTAACACTTAATTCAAGGTTTTACTCATAAAGGCAGTCGGAGAACGCTCCGAGGTTTTACTCAACCGAACAACCGGAGAACGACCAGAGGTTTTACTCAATCAAGCAACGGGAGAAAGACTCGAGGTTTTACTCAACCAAGCAACCGGAGAACGACAGGAGTTTTTTTACTCAACTAAGAAACCGGAGAACGACCCGAGGTTTTACTCAACCACGGATCTGGAGAACAACCGCAGGTTTTACTCAAGCAAGCAACTGGAGAACGACAGGAGGTTTTACACAAGCAAGCAACTGGAGAACGACCACAAGTTTTACTCAACCAAGCAACTAGAGAACGACCGGAGGTTTTACTCAACCAAGCCACCGGAGAAGGACCGTAGGCTGTAGTCAAACAAGCAACCGGAGAACGACCGGAGTTGTTACTCAACCAAGCAAACAGAGAACGACCGTATTTTGCAAGAAATAAGATAGTCGCAAAGACTAAATGGAAGAATAAATACCATAGTACTAAGTAAGGAAGTGGTAATAAAGAAACATAAATTTACCGTAACTTTTCAAACTACTGTACGTAATCCAAAAATGTTCTAATTGATATTTGAGTCATTAATTTTTAAATACCAAGAGATTCATACCCAGGTATTCTTGAAGGAACTTAAATATCTGACCTGCAAGATATGGTTGCTTGAATGGTCCGACGCGACTCCGAGGTGTTATGGATGAGCAGAGAAACAGTAATTGGTTCTCCAATGCAGGCACGCGTGGGTTCTTGGAAGTCAAACTTGATATCAGCCTCTTCTCCTACACCAGGTTGTGGGATTGAACCGTACGCGGAAGACATGGCCTGAAGAATGGGTTATAAATTTTAAGTAAAACTTAGGGCCAGTTTTTTTATATTTTAAAAAAATATCATAGCCACCTAGGGAAACAATAATAACGAAATTACGTACACTCAAGTCATATTCTGGGGCATCTCTGGGACGGCCTCTAAAAGCGTTGTAAATGAAGAATCTTTGTTCTTCCGGGAGATCAATATCCTTGTAGAGGGCGGTCACGTCCTCGAAATCTTCATCACCCCCGTCATCTAAGCAATTTGGAGCTTTGGTCAAAATGTAGCGAGCGACAGGGAATCTGATGCAACGGAACAAAAGGTTATTGGGAATCTCACGCGATTATATGTAAGGCGGAGTGGGCAGATATTCCAACGCAAGGTTACCAGTACTTGGTTGTCTTAGAGAAAAAATAGGCAATGGCTTTGCCACTCCCCCCTAAGGGAAAAGCTTGCGCTTCGCTACTAAGATTAAATCTAAAAAAAGCAGCCATGGTTAAATTTGTATAAATTTTCTGAACTTCACCAATTATAATAATTTTAAAAAGGAACACTAAACTAAATTCATCCGTTTCAAAATATCACGCTGCTAAAATATAGAGTTATAGAAGAAGGTATAAACAAATAAATTTTCCCAACTTCACCATTTGTAATTCTTTGGGTTTTAAAAATTCACAAAGTTTTCGATACTTATATTTATTTCTGAATTTCATTAAAAAAACATAAGTCATAACCAAACTAAGATGAATTTATTATTCAAATACTCAAAAAATCCTCTTCTTAAATTATAAAGTTAGTGATGCCTGAAAGAAGTTATAGCAAACAATGGTGGTGCACGGAAATATTAGGCTCTCTCTAACGAGTTTCTAAATACTTATTTCAATCTTAAAATTTGTTTTGATGTGTGGCATATATCTTTTTTAACTTTTATCCACCCTTTTAGTTCATTAATTTATTTAACCTCTGCTTTCTCAAATAAATATAGTTTAAATGTATTAAAAACTGCATAATACACAAAAATTATAGTTGGAAAATAAGTTGATTTTCTATTTCTAATGGTCAGATGGCATTAGTTATCAATAAATGCTTAATTATGTATAATTTTGATTATTTTTTATGAAACCAAAGGAACCTATTAAATCGAAGCAAGGCAATTTCGATTATTTAAAATAGGTAGGGAGTAAATAAACAAATGGAATAAAAAGGTTGATAAAAGGTAAATGGAGAAATAGTAAACAAGTCCGAGAATGACAAACATTAAAAGAAATATCATTTCTTAACCCTAGTATCTGGAAAGTGTATTATACTCTAAGAAGAACACGTGAATACAAAACACATACATTTGATTGAAATTTCTTCTAGTTTATAGGTAACACGCATCGTATTTAGAACTATTTATACGTCTTATTATACCTAAATTTACAATTAAAGATTAAAAAACATTTCAAATGGCCCACCGGTATGGCACGAATGACAGAACAATTCATTCAGATCGAATCACCCACCGGAATTGCATGAATGGCAGAAAACCCCATTCAGACCGATCTGCTTCGTAGAAGTATCTCGTGTAGGCATTCAGAAGAGAATAGAAGGCATCAGTGTCTCTTTGGAAACCAAGATCGCCCTTTCTGATCGCTTCTAAAGAACATGGACCACACGACGAACTTAATGCTGCAAATTAATGGAAATGTTCAGTAGCCAACAAAGGTTTGTATAATCAGTTAATCATTGCTCCTGCGTTAATACCATGTTGAATATACAGCTTTAATGCAAAGTTATTGACACACTTGAAAACTAACCTTCATGGCTGCCTCTAGCGGATCTTGAAGGATCGCACGCTTGCCATCCTGAGTTTCCAACTGGAAGTTCAGGTCTCATCATCCAGACGTCGCACCAGGTGTGGAAGCACCACAGTGAATCCGATTGATCTCTACCAGGTCCACAATCTAGCTGGAATTTTTCACAGATATTTTTCCACTGTCACACTTTTGATTTCATAATTTTAATCACTTGGCCTTGCCAGACGAAACTGCTTTCCAACTTAATTTTGAGGTTGCAATATTTACTCAATTAAACATTCTTATTAATAATCATTTTCAACTTCCACCTTTAATTTTTTTTAGCAAACGTATTCAAAAAGCTTCATTAATCTTCCAGTTTTGATGAGACGACCACAATAAAATGATAAGTTCTAGGTGTTTGATCATTTAATTAAAACTCAAATACATAAAAACTGGATTTTAACATACCTACAAGACTACACTAAAATTATTACTAAGATTATATCAAGGGCTAATTTTATTACTCGAATGAAGGATAAACAAGTAATACTTACAGGATCTCCGTATTTATTGATATATTTGTCAATGGTCATAGATTCTTGGTTATTGAAAGCGGCCACAAAAGCTGTCACTGGTCGGGAGGCAAGTCCAAGAGCGCGACAGACTAAGCGATTGCAGAAATTATTACCAAAGTTAGCAAAATCTTTGTGAATAATCTTTAATCAAAAATGAAACGAAATATTCATATTCCCAAAAGATTTCGTTCATGTTTAGAAGGAAGAATCTATTTTTCTATAAAATCGAATTATTTTAGAATGGTTAACATTCTTTTGAGCAAGTGTTATTTTGCCCTGGAAGCTTAAAACTGGATATACGTACATGTGGTCATAAGGGCCGCCATGATCCAGCACTGTCCGTATTTTACAGGGGATGCTCCTCCCTTGAGGAATTCTTCAATGATTTGCACGGAGCCCGTCCAAAGATGTGGGCTAGAGCCCCCTCTAAAGTCTTCTTCATAATGTGGCACGATGACCCCGTTTGACTTCCCAAAATCTGGGGCATCAATGTGGCCTGATCTCGCCGCCTTGATCTGTAACATTCAATTTCGTTGATAAATAAATGATGGTCACTAGTTCAAGCTAAAAAGATATCTACCTTTCAAAAGGTTTCCAGTCTTCTTTTTTTTAAACTCAATTTAAATTGGAGAGTTGTGATGTTATGGAAGAAATGTCCTTGGCTTACCATTGCAGAAATTGCTCTAACGACCTTTGCCGGATTTCCCCATTCAGAATGGGGAAGTTTGGACATCTCGAGAAGAACGCAAGCAGCTGGTAAGACGCAGTCATCGAACTGACCATAGATCCATGGCCGGCCTTTCGCTGACTTGAAACCACCCATGAATATCTTTCCGTTGTCATTCATTATGTATTCAGTCCTAAAATCGTCATTTTCCATAAAGGCAGAATCCTCTGAAAATGTATACATTTAAACAAGAACCCATTGAGAGAAAAATATTAGAATTAGCTATGTAGAAAGAAGCTCTTCTCTTAAAGCATATATGTTTGTTACTTACCAGGAAAAAATGGATTAAAAATAATGTATATGTTCATAGGTGATTGGTACTGAAGGCGGGTTGTGGTAAAGTTCCTAAAACTAGTTTCCACAATGCATTGCCAACACCCAACTGCGGCCGTTGTTGGGATATGTACCTGTTCGTGAAGGAATAATAATAAAGATACTTTTATTCTGAATACAGGACTCACATTTTTTAATTCATGCTACTTGTCACTTATATTATTGCACCTTACCTGCAAGGTCAGTTTCCCAGGTCCTTGGCTATGAACTCTGATATCCCACTGTTGCGGGGCTCTCTGGAATTCCTTCTGCATCACAACTGGAAGAACGATTCTTGTCTTCTTTGGTACAGATGGATTAGGCCCTAAGTAGAAGTTGAGGAACATACAATCCCGACTGGGATTGAAGTCTCTGTTTTGAAAGATCTGAAAATCGGGAGTAGTTTTTCTAAGACAAGGATTTGATTGATAATTGAAATTTGGGGAAGTGACCGAGACAACTGAAACTCCGCATGTCCCAAGAACTTGGACAAGACATTTTGGATATGAGTGTCGTCGGAATGAAGACCGTATGGATACTCCGGTGGCTGTAATATATAATGGCGCCCTATTTAACCAAACATGGGTTAAACTGTTGGTTCCCGCTTAGATATCAACTTATCAGGTATAAATCTGCGATGAAAGCGTACTAAAAATCTTAAAAGCTCAGTTTATTTATTGCTTTTTCTAAAAAGAATAAATCCTGTGATGAATCGAGGTTAACATTGGAACTTTGATACCAATTTTAATATTTTTTTATTAGTTACCATTTTCAAGTAAAACAACAATGACTTATTTTCTGAACCACACCTTTTTTTATTCTAATTTGCATTATAATCAGTCAAATTATTCAAGCTATAAAAAACTCACTATGTCCATAAAAAATGTTTGTCCTCTTCGGAAGACAGAAGACGGCCTTCCACGCTGGATCAGCTCATAAGGGAAGGTTCTGTGATCCTTCGAATTTTCTTTGGGTAGAAAGTCCACAAATTCTACTCTAATACTGTCCACGGGGAAATATTGAAGCCTCTTTCGGAACGGTATAACTAAAAACAAACAAAAACCCCTTTATTGTCAGCACTTTAAAAATCGACTACTTAACTTTTCATTCTATAATGTATAGCCCTGGTTTTAGTTCTATATCTGAAACTAAATCTTACTATCATGTTCTGGGTTCTGGGCAGAATCTGTCATTCTGTCAGACGCTTCTCGTCTCTGGAGATCATGGGTGAATTTGACAGCCATTTCCTTTTCTCTCGCCATCCTTATCTTCCGCAAATCTTCGCCTTCATCGAAAAACGCCTGAAATGATTTAAAATATTAAGAGAAAAAGTGAGAGAAAATGTTTGAGAAATCGATAAGTTATAATTTAAAAGGAAATAAAACTATAATTTAATTGATGAAATGACGTTTTAAATTCAGATAAATATATTCATTAAAAAAATTCATAACCCTTAGTGAAAACGTCAACAAATAAGAACAATAATGCGAATCCACTTTCCTCTCTTTGTAGAGAGTAACCATTCTGAAAGCAGCAACTGAATAGTGAATACAAAAACGGTGTAGAATATTTCATTTTAATGTATTTGTATAATTGAACTTTAATATCTACGTATGTAATTACCAATTGAACCAAATATGTTCATTTGGCTATTGAAAATATCTTATAATCTGATCACTATTTCAAAGAATGATTTCAAATCCTCTTTACTTAACAAATGAAGTAAAAGTACGATAAATTAAAAAGAGATATGCAAATGTTACGCATCTTGAAATAAAAAGTATTTGATTTTCATTTTGACAATAATTTAAATCCCTATTTTATGACTAAATTCATTCAATAACTCCGTTAAATAAAAACTAAGAAGGCCATTTTTCCTACATAAACTTGCCTTCTCAAGTAGCTATTTACATTAAATAAACATAAAAATGGGATTTTTTAATTTAAACTGCACAAACAAATCTATATGTCTCAATAATAACAAACTATGTATGGTCATGAAGAGTTATAAAGGAAGACTTGAACTTACTAAAGTTGTAGGATGGGTGGCTCTAGGTTTTGAGAAAGGTGCGAATGGAGGGGAAGTTCCGAATCGGTCGTTACTATAAGAACCATACAGACCACCTCTGAAGTAATGTCCCTTCCCGTAGTAGTGACTGCCAGATCTGCCAATCTCGGAACTACGACAGTGACCGCTATTTCCATGATGTGGAATCCTCTGTCCTCCATATTTTTTAGCAATGGGGTTCATCCTACTATTCCTTTCGACACAGTACCTTAAACTACTATCAAGAGGGTACCTTACATATGAACTATTTCCGTACCCTCGCAGATAATAGGGTCTGTAGGAGGAATTACTCCTCCCATATCCCCCTCTATACTGAGAGGTTAAGTAAGGATTTAGATGAGGATTGAATGGTGGATAGCCATAGTCATGTTGACGAGGAAAGATATAGGAGTAACCCTGCCTGTTGAGCTGCATTGAATTGGGCCAAGCACATGTACCACCAGAGGCATAATTTCTAGAATTGCGCGAAACGTAACATTGAGGTCCATAAGTTTGGAATCCAAAACAACCACCCAAACCATCTTTTTTATATTCGGTTTGCGTTAAATTGCGTTCATATCGTCCAGATTCATTCAATCCTTTATCGTAACCTCCGTCATAGCCATACTTTCTATGGCTATAAGGAATTTGTCCTCTACTATATCCTCTCGAAGCATTAGACCCATATCTTCCGTTCCTATAATCCCTATAGCTTCTATAGGTATTTGGGTTTCTCCCCCTTCCATAGTCTTGAGAATCATAAAATCTACGATTCTCGTAGCTTTCGGTGCCTCTTCCATATGGGCCATATTCACCCATACTTCGGTAACTCATATTATCATATCTCCTGCCAGCCCTACAATCACTGCCACCGAAGCTTCTACCATACCACCTATCCTCACCTTGTCTTCCATAGTCGTATCTTGGACCAAACTTTGGGTCTCTGGAAGGTTCATTGGATCCTCTACAATCCAATCGATCCACAAAATGATAACCCCTACCACCATAAAGGGGTCTATATGAAGTGTAAGGACCTTCATAACCCATTCCTTCTCTCTCTCCTTCTCTCGCTACACTTCTCTCTTCATCAGTACGATCACTGCGAGTCATCTGATGTATGTCATTCGTGGAGTCTCCGCGGGCATAGCTGTCACTGGTAGGGCCAGAAGCATTCTGCCCAAATGGACCGCTGCAATAGGCCACGCTGTCGGGAAGGGCAGGATCTTCGCTGGCCATATTTCCTGAGGAGAAAAAGACATTATTTGAGTTTGACAAGGAAAATTCGTTTTACAAGTCGTTTTAGGATATAATTAGAGATAAAAAATGCGAAACAGGAAACAAAAATAGAGACACTAATTTTACTAGGAGTATTTTAAGATAAAAAGAGCCAATCCAAATTCTGTTTTATTTTTTAATGTTGGTTTCCGAACATTTTATTCCTTTATGCTCAATTCTATCTTGATACAGCCAAATAAATTCCTTCCACCCTTGTATTTATAATTGATACAGTTTCTGGCAATGCAATCATCTCTTTCTTTTAAGCATCCATCCTTTTTTTCCTAATATAAAGATTATTTTGTTAAATTTAGCAATTTACGGAAAATAGTAGAATCTTATGACTATTGATTATGTATTTAAGAATTGTTACACTTTGTACAAAGCTCAGGTGACTGAATGTATATAGAGATTGAGCTAAGCTTCAGATTTGGTGTTTATAGGAACTTACTTACTTGATGCATATGAAATTAGAGATTCGTTTTTAACATATCAATTTACATTATACAAAAAATATATACAGTTGCTTCAAAAAGCATGCGTACCACCCCTAGCTATCTTTACAATGGTTAGGTTCTCAAATGTATACTAAGTTGTTTATATTTGTATAAACTTGAAGGGATTTTATTCTTGATAATTTTATGCTTAGTCTTAAGTTTTAAGTTTCTCCCCTAAAAGTCACTGACTTATTTTGGGTCCATAACTAATCTTTGTATGTATATACATATATACGAGTATGTATAAGTACTTATTGTAACTTGTCATTAAGATTTAAAATGTAATATATTTATACTGTACATTGGATTAATATGGAATTAATAAATAAATAAATAAATAAATAAATAGTTAATGAACTATTTTAGCAGGGTAACAAAATTTGAGGGTATCATGAGAAATGGGTGAAACTTCAGAAGACCTACGCCGTGTTTTAGTATTAAAATCAGTACTATTGGTATTTTTATGCAGTGTAGTAGTCATTTATGGTTTCGGTTTGGGGAGGAAAGTACATATTTTTAAGATACTCCACCTTAATTGGATAAAAATTAAATTAAAATAAGTCCACCTTTCCTTCTCTTGATACACAGAATTCCTGATTTCAAACATTAACAATCGTGATTTCAACCTAATGCTAGGCTTTCGAAGTTCCTCTACTACTACGTGATTAAAATTAGCGAGGGGGGGGGTATGGAGGTGAAGCCCACCATTTCGAAATAATTACCTTAGGGTTCAAAAACAATTCGAAAGCTTAGCATTAGGTTGAAATCACGGTTGCCAATGTTTGAAATCAGAAATCATGTACACATCAGGAGAAGAAAAGGTGGACTTATTTTAGTTTCATTTTGAACCAATCAAGGAGGAGTATCTTCAAAATATGTACTTTCCTCCCCAAACCGAAACCATATATGACGACTACACTGCCTAAAAATACCAATAGTACTGATTTTAATACTAAAAACACGGCGTAGGTCTTCTGAAGTTTGACCGAGGAATGTATTAATAGACACACTTCCAAAATTATTACTAGTTTATGAAGAAATTATAAATAATAACACTTTTAAAACCAAAATGTATTCCATCGATAACATTCTCACATTCATATGTTTAATTTAAATGGTTTAAATTATGACACAGTTGTAATGTTACAAGATTATTCTTTTCACCTTCTATTCATAATTTGAACTACCCATTTGCCCTTTCTACGACATCGCAAACTGGAGAGTTTTATTCTACAAACGATTATCATGGCGAAGGTGGTAAATAGTCTTCCGAAACGAAATTGAAATTAATTACGAAAATTAAATCTATGATGCGCTACAAGTAGATTTCCGAATTACTAATTCTCCATAAATCTAGAGTAGAATGAATAATATGAAAGTTTATGTAACTGGGATAATTTAAAATCTCACTTGATAGATCGTCCTCCTAAAATTACACTCAGTACGATTCTAATGGTCCGTAGATCCTTTAAATATAACTCATGGATGAGAAGAAGGAAGATGAAAGATAAATTAGGAGAGGAAGGCATCAATGTTAGTTTGAATA
The DNA here is from genome assembly GCA_963969495.1 of Ceratothoa steindachneri. Classification (NCBI taxonomy): domain Eukaryota; kingdom Metazoa; phylum Arthropoda; class Malacostraca; order Isopoda; family Cymothoidae; genus Ceratothoa; species Ceratothoa steindachneri. The sequence continues at coordinate 44,250,042 of OZ018339.1, forward strand.
CAGTGTCTAATATGCTGAAGGAAGTGGAAATCTATGGCCCATATCTACCGAACACGCCTTTATTTAAAAAAAACTATCATATATAAAACCATCTGAAGTAGGCTAACGATCACTTGGAGAAAGATTTAATTTTTTAGAGACAATATTTTATGGTAATTTTCTGCGCAACACACCTTGGTAGACTTCATAAAATCAACGTACCAATAATAAAGAAAAATACGGCTTTCTTGTTTAAGATTACCCAAGAATACTGGTTCCTGGTTGAAGGAAGCTAAAAAGTCTTTTGGTATTGCATCAAGTCGCCAAACCTCAATTTGATAGGAAGTTTATGGCACAAACTGAAAGTTCGCCTCAATACAAAGCAATTCTAAAACATCGATGAAATGGCGAAGTTTTGCAAAGACGAGGGTCTCAAAATAACTTCTCAAAAATAACTTCTCAAGTTTGTTTCACACTAATCAAAATCTATCGTTTGAGGAGTGTCATCAAGTAAAAAGTTTATAATATTGACTATTAGTTATTTACAGTATTAATACTTTTTTATTGCAAATGTTCATAAAACTTTTATTATTCGTTTGATTATCAAACTTATTCGAATTTCGTGTCTATTAATATATTGGTCTCAATGCTCCCAGATTACATTTCTTTGCATTAAACGGTTCATGAACTATGGCGAAAATTCATGGTATTTGGTAGATCTATGAATACTATTTAGAGCAACTCTACATATCTTTGTTGGATACACCTGTTCAAATTATGGCTTGCTTAACCACGAAGATTTAATTAATAAACTAATATTTGATAAAGATTCTCTGCCAACTGTAAATTGGCAGAAGTATTTGGCCAAGAATTTATTTTGAGGGAAAGAAAAGCTAGACATTTTTCATGCTTTATGCGTGACATTGTTACGCAATGTCAATTTAAATATTTTTTAGCATATCTTTATTAGTGCTATCTAATTGTCATATTACTTTTCGTATTTTGTTTAAATATATGCCCGATTCAATAATTCAATTTTCTTTCTATCATGCAATTAGAAATTTCTCAGGGTAGCTTATCTTTAGGAGGTCTGTTGATCATTACAACCTCAGTCCCTGGCTGTTGATGTTTACAACTTCCTTATTTTTAAAAGAGCTGAAAAGGTTCTTGATTAATCAATACATATTAAAGAAACATAAGTTTACTCATCTTTACTTTTAAAGGGAAAGAGTTTGGACTTCACACAAGATCTAAATGAAAGAAGTTACAACCAACTGTAAAAAAAGGCGAACTCGAAGCTATGTAAAATTACTTACTTTGCTTCTCTTCCAAAGTGAATTATGAGACAAATCAGATGATAAACTCTTGCAAACTATGCTGAATCGTAAAAAAGATCTTCCTTTTATATGGAATCACAACTGGCCTTCTTACTTTACTCAAGTTTCGAGCTCAAAAACTTGTTTATTTTAGGCAAGTTATTCGTTCCAAGTGGTGAGTTTCTATGCACGAAATAGCATTCCTCCGTATTTGACACCTTTATGACATAAGAGGTAACTACGTCAAATAACGGTAAATATTAATAAAATTCAAAACATAAACAAGACTTAATATGAATCTAAACAAATGAACACGTGAGTATCATTAACCCTGTTTAAAACTCAACTTTTTTTTAGTTTTATAAATTTCTGTACATTTTCTCATTCTTTTTGATCTGAAAAAGCTGGACATCGCAATTATTTTGACCCTTATTGTTGGAAACCATTGTTGCATGGACTTGTTATTTCTTTCCCTTGAAATCGGCCAAAAAGCATCAGTTCTGAGGTCCCTTTAATCATGTTTTGGGCTATAACTTTTGATCTAAACAAGATATAGCTAGAAATTAAGTATCGTATGAAAGAACATAAAATTACTACAAAAAAGAATAATAATTAATTAATAGTAAAATAGTACTAATAATAAATAACACTGGTCTGCGACAAAAATGTACCTTAGGTTTTCTATAGTGTTTCTTAATAAAATTGACCTCCTAAATCCGAATCTGTCATCCGTTTTTTCTCTATGACCTCCAGTGTTTGCGATACAGGGGGAGATAATAATTTTATAGTTTATACATTTCCTATATTACATCAAATTTCAATAGTTTTTGCCCCGCTCTATTCGCAGTAAATTTTGTGTACATTTTAAGTAATTATGCAAATAGGTTTATATTTTGCAGGATAAAATTGCTTAGCATTATAATAATAAGAATAATAATAATAGTGGTTGAGTTAAAAATGAACAGAAAATGTAAGAATAGCTCCGACAGATTTTGCTATGTTTGCGGCAAAGTGACTTTTCCCGAGCAGCAAAGTACAATCCCTCCTGTAATTAAATATTTGTATCATGCATATTTTGGAGTAAGGCTAAGAGATCAAGATTAAAGGTTTGCACCACATATCTGCTGCAAGGGATGCTACATAAGTTTAAAACGCTGGAGTCAGGGCGAACAGAAGTCCCTCTCCTTTGGTGTTCCCATGGTGTGGAGAGATGGCAAGGACCACACTACGGACTGCTATTTTTGCATGACAAATCTTAAAGGTGAGAATTGTATCAAGTATTTAAGCTTTCTGTATTATACTGGCTCCTGAAAATGTCATTATTATTCAAAGACTTAGCATAAAATTAAAAACTAACATAGTTCACTTCAGCATAAAAATATCCTTTACTAAACATTTATGTACTATCTGCAACTCCAAATCAATTCTTTTATGTAATATGTAATTATATTTTCCACAGGTATAAATAAGAAGAATAAACATAGTGTGGCATATCCGGATGTTCCTTCTGCCATCAAACCCCTGCCTCATGGCCCAGAAATTCCTATACCTTCTCCCCCTGAACATATAGAGGTACATGAAGAGATTAATATGGAAGTTGACCAAGATTATGACACATCTGAGTCTTATCAGGTTTCCACACATGATATGGTCGCAAGACCATTCACTCAAGTTCAGTTAAATGACCTGACCAGGGATCTGGGGGTTTCAAAGGTGAATACACAACTTCTTGGCTCTCGACTTCGTGAAATTAATCTTCTCGCTTAAGAAACAACATTTAGGGGGGGTACAGAAATAGAGAACAAGAGTTTAGAAGCTATTTTTTACAGCATTCTTCCAGCTCTTTACTATACTGCGCCAATATTAAAGGACTTGTTGAGGCCCTTGGAATTCCCTACAACCCATTAGAATGAAGACTGTTCATAGATTCCTTCAGTAGAAGTTTAAAAGCTGTGTTACTGAATATTGGTAACAAGATAGCTTCCGTTCCTATAGGCCATTCAATCCAACTTACTGAAAGTTATGAAAATATGAAAAAATTGCTGGATGCAATAAATTACTCTAGCTATAAGTGGAGGATATGTGGTGACTTAAAGGTAAGATCATTTTACACTTGGCATTTCTAAGCTTTTTGATATTGACATTTTCATTTTTAATTGTTAATACTTGTATAAACCTTTTGGTCAACTTACATTTTACAAGAATGCAAATCTGGAAATCATGAGTCATTTTTGAGTTATATTTTATTATTTTTTGTTGAAGTGTGTCCTTATAGGTTAATGCATCCTATTGGGTTAATGGGGAACTTATCCTAATTGAGAAGGTATAGAACACAACTCAATAAACTCAAAATAAGATGTACATATATCCAATTAGTTCCAATACGATGATTTAATGCATCGGCATACAGGATTTTTCAGTACATATTCATATTCTTATTGTTTTAAGAAATATTACTTTGAATTTGTTTTTAGAAATATTACACTGAATTTACATACCGTGCTAAATTTTTTTCAGGTAGTGTCTCTTACGCTTGGGACGCAAACAGGCTACACGAAGCATCCCTGTTTCCTATGTTTATGGGACAGTCGTGCAGATAGTATGCAGTATGAGAAGAAGGTTTGGCCTCCACGAGAAGCATTTAGAATTAGATCAAACAATGTGATAGCTGAACCTTTAGTGCCTCCTCAAAAAATACTCCTCCCTCCACTGCATATAAAGCTTGGCATAATGAAAAATTATGTCAAAACCCTTAATAAAGTAAGCCAAGCTTTGAAATTTCTTCTTCAAAAATTTCCACAAATCAGTGACGCTAAGCTCCATGGGGGACTTTTTGATGGACTTCAAATCAGGAACTTGATCAGCAATTTGATGCATCAATGAAGGACATAGAAAAGGATACCTGGAAAGCTTTCAAAGCTCTAGTTTACAATTTTCTAGGCAATAAAAGAAGCCTAAAAGAATATGTTGCCCTGGTCAATCAGCTCTTAACAAGTCTCAAACATTTGGGAGCTCGAATGTCTATAAAGATACACTTTTTACAGTCCCATCTGGATTATTTTCCCGACAACTGTGGGGATTACAGTAAAGAACAGAGGCAAAGATTCGACCAGGACATAAAAACAATGGAATCCAGGTACCAGTGTAAATGGAACGGAAACATGCTTGCTGACTACTGTTGGTGTTTGAAGCGTGATGCACCAGATGACAGGCACAAACGAAAATCGTCAAGGTCGTCTGTTCTTTGAAATTATAATTATTTTCTTTATTATGTTGCATTCTTTTATTTTTTGTTTATTAAAAGAATTATAGTTTACATTCATGTATTCCTGTTTATATGATATAACAGTAATAATGCATTATTAGATAGAGAAAGTTTTTTTTTTTTTTAAATCAGAAAAAATGAGGTAATCTCAATGACCTGATTGAACAAATATACATTCATTTTTGAGCTCAGGAGGTTGGATTCATTAAGAAACCACAAAGAAATCCTGGGGAACATAAAAAAAATTTCAAACGCAGGCCTGTGTAATTAATAATAAAAATAATCGTTCATTTTTCATGAAATAACAGAAGCTTAATCAGAATTTAGAAAAAAATCTACAAGTTAGAACTTCACAATGGCATTAATAAGAAGCTGAGAAATCTCCCTGGGCTCAGAGTCGATATCTTTGAACATACACGTACTGTCCACCAGCAGGTGTCAACTGTCCCATCTACCAGATCTCTCAGTGAAACTTTCATGGTTGGAAACACCTTAGCTTTCATAAGTGGTTCCCAGGTTCACGACAAGAGATAAGTGTTCAATAATTTCCTTAATCTTCAGAATTTGCCAGTAAATGCAACGAGGCCCCAGATTAAAACCTTGCATTTAAAACAGTTGAATTGCTCTTCCGATTCTGGCAAATGGCTAGGAGCAAGACAATGACCAAGTAGAACGCAAAGAAGCTCTTCATGAAATTACTTAGGAAACATCGTGCTCTGATGAAAAGCAAAGGAAAAGCAAATAACTCTGGAGGAAAAAGAGTAGCATTTGTGCTGGAATTAGACAGCCCCTGTTCGATATAGGAAATTTAGAAAAAATTCAGAAAACAGAACACAGATTTTATCTAGAGACAAGAAAGAGGAAGATATCAAATCAGGTTCTACGAAATCCAGAGGACTAATTAGAGGAAAGGTCATATATCTGGTTATAGCAAAATTTTTAAGACAAGATCCTTGCAGTTAGCAGCGAGGAATGAAACACTGCCACATAGGCAAGAACAAGTTAAAACTAATTAATTTGAAATTCACAAAAGGTTTTTAAAGTTTTACCCCATATTGATATTTATCATTCACTTCACAATTAATGACATGTTTTACTATTTTACAGCAGCATTAGAATAAGATGCAGATGTTCATGTGGATGACATTTACTTGGGTGATGAAAACTGACAATAAAGCTAACACAGAGGACATTGATTACTTTCAGCCTCTTCCTGGATATTCTTAACCTCAAGACATTGTGACCTTGACGTTTTCAAAGAAGGCCCTGGAATATGCTGCCATCTGCAATACAGCTGGTTGTCTTGGTTTTTTTAGACAATCAAGGTAAACTCATAGCTTCTGCCACCTTAAAAGCTATAGGAGCTGATCCGGATAACTTTATCATCTCCAACACAACAACACGTCGCAACATTATGTTGTTCATATATAATATCCGCCAGAAGCTCCTGTCCAAGCTTTCTTTACCCCCCCCCCCTACCCACACACACTACTGTACGCTTCTTTACACTGGGATGGAAAGTTGCTCAAAGTTTTCTTGGGCAGTGAACCTGCAAGTACCTCAAAGTCCTCAGTTATGTTATTGACTGGTACACCTTGACGCACTAAATGAAAGTTACTGGGAATACCTATCATCGAAAATTCTTTTAGCAAAGTTCAGCTGAGGCTTGATTTGATGTACCAGAGGTAAAATAACTTACGGATAACGGTTCTGCCATAAAACCTTTTACTACATCCAGTAACAGTAAAGTATAGAGGGTATACCAAACTAAAATAAAAAATGCCGAATAATAGTATTTTATCTGTCCAATCGACGTTACATCCCTGAAGTCCTACTTATAGTAGTTTGAGAAGGTGAAGGGGCCAGATAATCATTCGTTTGAACATCTGTAGTATCTTTGGACGGACTTGTCCAAAGAAACACGAAGATGCTCTCTATCAACGGCAAATCGCTGAAAGAAAATAAGAAGAAGAATAGTGAAGAAATACTTCAAGACATCCCAACAGCATAAAGGCTTCCAAAGGCCGATTACAGGGAACATCTAAACCAACAATCATTGTTATTGGAGGAACGCCTCTTCGATGTATTCACTAGGGTCAACCGGACGCCCTTATCAGTGAATGACATTCAAGAACATGGTTTAAAGATGATTAGAGACTTTGAGCATTTCATAGGGACTATCTCCTTCAGAGTGTGGAGTTCAAAGGTCACCGCTTTGCCAGCTTCAATAAACAAACTCTCAACCTTAGACTGTATAAATGTTATTATGAAATTAATCACCATGGAATGATTTCACTTTTTGATTGATTAGACCTGTGACAAAATGTTAATCTCAAATTTATGTTGTGAATAAGGCACCTTGTCAGTCTTGAGTGTGAGAAAACGAATTTTGTGATATTTCTGAAAATTTTGTATGTACCAATGGGCTATTTCTAGTTCCATGACTTTCATAATTGTGTAAATTAGGAAAAAGGATTAAAACCACTCTAATTTAATGCCTATTTTGAGGCTTTATCTTTTTAGATTAAAGAATATAGTAGTAAACATGAATCAAGGGAGCCAGTAACTGGCGCTTTTGACCCATTTCAAGGCAGAAATATTAAAGCTCCTTGTGGCAATGCTTCCCGAATTCCTAGGTCAAAATAATTATAATTTCTGCCTTTTTCACGTTAAGTAGGATAAAAAATGTACAAAAATAAGAAAAGGTTGATTTTTGAAGAGGCCTAGAATATCATGCATTTTGAAATTTACCTCGTTGAGAAGGCTTATCTACGAGTCAAAATGAACCAGTTGTGTGGGTTCATCCAGGATTAAAAATGATCCTAATGAGAGGACTCATCAAAGATTAAAAATTATTATGTAATGATGGCTCATCCACGTTTGAATATGAACTAGGATGTAGGGTCCATCCGCAGTTAAAATATCCTGTTGGGATGTCTAATCTATGATTGTAAATAATACGGATAGGAGAGCTCAACCAGAGTTTAACATAATCCCTGCAGGATGGCCAAAACCCAGTTGAAAATAAACCCATTTGGAGAGCGCATGCATCATTGAAAATGATAAAGTTGGGAAAGCTCATCCACGAGTAAATATCATCCGAATGCGAGTGTTCATCCACGATTGAAAATGATCAGGTTAGTAAAGGTCATATACGATTAAAAATAATCCGGTTGAGATGGCTCATCCACAATTGAATCTTTCCTGTTGTGGGCTTTGGTCCTTGATTGAAGATGATCCGGTTGTGTGGTTTCAATCACGATGTAAAGTTATCATGATGGGAAGGTTCATCAACGGTTGAAAATGATCCGTTAGGGGTGGATTACTTTGATTGAAACCGTTCTGGCTGTGAAGGTTCATCTACAATTGAACATGACACACTTGTTTGAGCTCATCCACGATCAAAATGATTTTGTTCGAAGAGCTCATTTAATTCTAAAAAATATTGGGTTGGTGAGTTTATACACTATTGATATGTTTCGGATTAGAGGAGTCATCCACGGGTAAAAATGATCTGGTGGGAGGGCTGAACATCGGTTTAAAGTGATCTGGTTGAGAGTTTTCATCCAAGATTAAAAATGATTCGGTGGGATTGCTCATCCTGGTTTGAAGATGATACGGTTGGAATAGCAAATTCGTTTCCAAAATTTACCCGTTTATTGGGCTCATCCAAGGATGAACAGGATTCGGTTAGGAGAGATGAAATAATGCTCAATTTGAAATGATCTGGATACTAGGGCTAATATACGTTTAAAAATGATGCGGTTGCTATCTCTCATCAACGATTGAAAATGATTAGACTGGTTGTGCTACTGCACGATTAAAAATCATCTGACTGTGCGAGCTCATCCTGATTAGGAGGGCTTATTCATGATTAGAAAATGTTTCGCTCTTGGGGGCTCATCCATTCTTGAATATGACCCATCTGTGGCACATATACTGTTGAAATTGATGGAATTGAAAGGATCAATCTTTAGTGTAAAATAATTAGAGCGGGAGTGCTAAACCAAGAAAGAAATCGATCCGTTTGACAACAAAAATTTGTTTAAAATTATCAGATTGGGATGAATAATTCACGATTGAAAATGATTCGATTAAGAATGCTAAGCAAAGGTTAAAAAATTATCGGGCTGGGAGTGTTCGTCCTCGTTTGAGAATTATCCGCCTATGACGGCATATTCACGATTGAAAATGATCGGATTTATAGGGCTCATCAAAGGTTGAAAATGATTCAAATGGGAGTGGTAATCCATGATTAAAAAATGATCAGGGTGGTAGTACTAATCTACGATTGAAAATTATCAAGTTGGAAGAGCTCTTCTACGATTAAAAATGACTCAGTAGTGCGGTCTCATCCACGATTGCAAATGATCCTGTTTGGGGGGCTTAAAATGATGCGCTTGGTAGCCCTCATCCAAGATTAAAAATGATGCGGTTGTAAACTTCATCCAATATCGAAATGCTTCTGGTTGAAAGGTTCATCTACGGTTGAAAATGATCTGAATGAGAGCGAGACTAAGCTCAGTTTAAAATGATCTGGTTGGAAGAACTCATTTTCTATTGAAAATGATCTGGTGAGAAGGGCTTATCTGCAGTTGAAAAGAATCCACTTCAGCTGACGAATCTTAGATTAAATATTATGCGGATAGCAGAGCTCAACTGAGGTTGAACATAATCACGAATGGAGAGCTCAAACTCGGTTGAAAATGAATTGGCTGAGAGGGCTTATCCCAGATTGAAAATTCGTAAGTTGTGAAGGCTCATCGACTAGAAAAAATTATCAGAGTGCTAGGGCTGATCAACGATTAAAGATAATCCAGATAGGATGGCTCATCTAAAATTGAAGATGATCCGAGTGGCAGGGATCATCCTCATTTGGAAATGATCCTGCAAGGAGAGTACTTTAACAAAAAAAAGTGATCAGATTTATGAGGCTAATCAAAAGTTAAAAATGATATTACTGCAATGCCTATTCCCCTTTAAAAATGATCCAGTTAGGATGGCTCATCTACGATTTAAGATGATCCAGGTGTAAGGATCATCCTCATTTGAAAATGATCCTTCTAGGAGAGAAGTTTAATGGGCGAAAGTGATCGGATTTATGAGGCGAATCAAAGGTTGAAAATGATACTGCTGTAATTCCTAATCCACGAGTGAAAATCTACGATTTAATTTGATCCAGGTGGGAAGGCCTTTCCTCATTCGGAAATGATCCTGCAAAGAGAGTACTTTAACGAATGAAATTGATGGGAGTTATGAGGCTAATCAAAGGTTGAAAATGATACTGCTGTAATTCCTAAGCCATGATTGAAAATGATCCAATTAGAATGGCTCATCTACGATTGAAGATGATCCCAGTGAGTAGGCTCATCCTCATTTGGAAATGATCTTGCTAGGAGAGGACTTTATCAAAGGAAAGTGATCGGATTTATGAGGCTAATTAAAGGTTGAAAATGATACCGCTATAATTCTTAATCCACGATTGAAAATGTCCAATTAGGATGACTCATCTACTATGGAAGATGATCCGAGTGAAAAGGCTCATCCTCACTTAAATATGATCCTGCAGTGGAGAGTACTTTAACGAATGAAATTGATCGAATTTATGAGGCAAATCAAAGGTTGAAAATGATACTGCTGTAATTCCAGAGCTATGGTTGAAAATGATCCAGTTAGGATGGCCCATCTACGTTTTAAGATGATTCGCGTGGGAAGGATCATTCTCATTTAGAAATGATCCTGCTAGGAGAGGACTTTATCGAAGGAAAGTGATCGGATTTATGAGGCTATTTAAATGTTGAAAATAATAATGCTGTAATTCCTAATCCACGATTGAAAATGATCCAATTAGGATGGCTCATCCTCGATTTAAGATGATCCGAGTGAAAAGGCTCATCCTCATTTGGAAATGATCTTGCTAGGAGATTACTTTAATGAATGAAAGTGATTGGATATATGAAGCTAATCAAAAGTTGAAAATGTTATTGCTGTATTTCCTAATCCACGATTGAAAATGATCCAGTTAGGATGGTTCATATATGATTTAAGATGATCTAGGTGGGAAGGCTTATCCTCATTTGAAAATGATCCTGCTAGGAGAGTACTTTAATGAATGAAAGAGATCGGATTTATGAGGCTAATCAAAGGGTGAAAATAATACTGCTGATATTCCTGATCCACGATTGAAAATGATCCATTTAGGATGGCTCATCTATGATTGAATATGATCCGAGTGGGAAGGTTCATCCTCATTTGGAAATGATCATGCTAGGAGTGTACTTTAATGAATGAATGTGATCGGATTATGAGGCTAATCAAAGGTTGGAAATGACCCGTTGTAATTCCTAATCCACGATTGAAAATGATCCAATTAGGATGGCTCATCTACGATTGAAGATGATCCGAGTGGGAAATGATCCTGCTACGAGAGTACTTTAACGAAAGAAAGTGATTGGATTTATGAGGCTAATCAAAGGTTTAAAATGATACCGCTGTATATCCTAATCCACGATTGAAAATGATCCAATTAGAATGGCTCATCTACGATTCAAGATGATCTGAATAAGTGGACTCTTCCGCAATTAAAAAGGATCCTGTTGGGAGGACTCATCATCGGTTTAACATTATCTAATTATGATGGCTAATTCACATTTGAAAATAATTCTGTTCGGGTGGCTCGCCACTCTTGAATATCATCCGGTTACAGATTTCATTCATCCGTGTTTGCAAATGATCCGGCAGAGAGGGTTACTACCTTCTTCACACTGTCCGGTTGAGGGGTCTCATCTACTCTTGAACATGATTCGGTTGAGAAAGCTTTTCCACGATTTCAAATGATCCGTGTGTGAATGCTTATCCAATATAGGAAATGATCCGGATGATAAAGCTCATCCACGATTGGAAGTGATACTGTTAGTAGTGATCATCTACGGTGGAAAATAATCCAGTTAAGAGATTTCATGGATGATTGTAAATGATAAAGTTGGATTAGCTCATCCACAATTGAAAATTATGTTTTGGCGCGATCTTAAACCATTAATAATGATACGGTTGGCATACCTTATCCACAATATGAAAAGGATCATGTTGGAACTTTCCTCGATGAGGGAAATGATAGGGTTAGGAGGGTTCATCCACCATTGAAAACGTTCAGGTTCTGATGGCCCGTGCACAATTGTAAATTAACCGGCTAGTTGGTCTCAACCACGGTTTAAAATTATTTCGTTCGGAGGCCTCATCCTCAGTTGAGAATGATCCGACGGGAAGGTATCATCCACGATTAAAAATGATCACATTGTCAGGACTCATCCACTATTATAAATGCTCCAGTTGGTACAGCTCGTCCTTGGTTGAAAACGATCAGGCTAGGAGGGCTCACCAAGGATTGAAAATTATCCAGTTGGAATAGCTCATCTATGATTAAAAATTATCGGGTTAAGAGGGCTCATCTTTGGTTAAATCTGGTACGGCTGAATTGGGCATCCACTCATGGAAATGAGCCACTTTATTGCTAATCCACCATTGATTATTATCCAGTTGGGATGGTTCATCCACATTTAAAAATGTCCAGGTTGAGAGAGTTACCCTTAATTGAAAATCATCAGGCTGGGATCCCTAATCCACGATGAATAATGATCAGATTGCCATTGTTCATACACTAATGAAACCGTTCTATTCAGAAGGGCTCTTACTCAATTGAAAATGATGTGCTTGAGCGTGCTCATCCACGATTTAAACTGATCCTGTTAGTATGGCTCCCCCAGAATTATAATTGATCTTATTGCGTTGGTTCATCCAGGATTGAAAATGAGCAGTTGTGATGGTCATACTCAGTGGTGAACGATCTGATTGCAAGGGTTTATTCCCGATTGAAATTTAACCAGTTGGGTGGGTTCATCCACATAGAAAATGATTCTCTTCGGGTTTCAATCCTCTATGATTGAAATTATTCTGGTATGGCGGCTCTGTAACGACTGAAAATCATTATGTTTGGATGGCTCATCTACAATTGGAAATGATTTAGTTATGAAGGTTCTTCCCCTATAAAAATTATAAGTTTAGATGACATATACAGTATACGATTGAAAATGATCTGTTTGAGATATCTTATCCACGTTTTAATATGATTCAGTTTAAAGTTATCAAGCAGGATTGAAAATTAACCTTTTCGGAATAATCATCCACGATTTAGAATGTTGCCTAAAGAATGGTTCTTCCACGATTAAAAATTCTTTAGTTCAGATGGTTTATGTAAGATTGAAAATTATCCACTTGGTAGAGCCCAGCCATTATTTCAAATGATTTAGTTGGGAGCGCTCATTCACTAAGGAATATGAGCCATTTGGAAGGGCGCATTATCGATTAAAATTATCTGGTTGGGCAGTTTCTTCGACGATTTAAAATGATGCAGTGTTGATGCCTAGAACTTGATTGAATTTGATCTAGTTGAATGGGATCATTCACGATTTAAAATTAACCGGTAAGGAATGTTCATCCACGATTAAATATGTTGGTTGTGAGTCGCTAAAAGTCACCATTTGGGTTCTGAATCGAGAACAACGAGTTATATTCTATACTGAGTAGTGCATGGCAGCAGCTCGGTCTTGAAGAGAGAGAAACTCACGGTAGCGCCACGCTGACTACAAGCAGATAGGAAAAGGCATATCAGCAGCTCCCTTATGGGACTTGGATCCATCCATGTATACTGGCACGGATTCAGTGTGGCAGTAAGTGTAGTACAAAGAGGTCAAATTTACAAAACCATTTCAGTCATGAAAGTGGAAAACAGGACAAGAACACGACCCAACACAACTATTTCTGCCAGGATAGCCGATATCACAAACAAAACACGACGCTACGCAACCAATTCCACCATGACAGCGGAAAACAGGACCAAAACACCAGCGTACATACCAATTCTGCCAAGAAAGCGGATACAACTACCAAATCCTCACTCTAAATAAGCAATTCTGCCATTTAGTCCAACAATACGACCAAAGATCCACCCAAAATTACACATTTCGCCATGAATTCGGATTACATGACCAAAACATGACCCTAAAAATCTAAAAAACTCGAGTCAACAAAATATATTCCTCCCTAAAATCCGAAAACAAGAGAAAAACATGACCATAGACAACCAATTTTTTAATTAAATCGTATACGATGACCAAAACATGATTCTACGCAACCAATTCCTACATGAACTTCGATAACACGACCAAAACACGACCCTATACAACAATTCCACCAGAAAAGCCAATAACACAAACAAACAAGATAGCAGGCCCCCCAAACGCCCTATCATAACCAATTCTGACCAAAACACGACCCTATACAACTTTTTCTGCCATGCAATTTAATTACACAACCAAATGACGACCTTATACAGAAAATTCCGCCATGCAATCCGATTACACGACCAAATCACAACTCTAGATAAATAATTCCCCCATGCAATTCAATTACAAGAACAAAGCACGACCAGACACAACCAATACGGCATGAAATCCATTTACATGACCAAAAACAGAAACTAACCAAGCAAGACCACCATGAAAATAGATATCACGATCAACTCCTGCCCTAAATAAACAATTAATCCAGTTATTCTGAGACACGACGAAAACACGATCCTACCTCATCCATTCCAGCATTATTTCCGAGTAAACGATCAAATGACGACTTTACGCAACCAAACTGCTAAAAATCCGAAAGTACGCCAAAAACATGACCCTAGAAAAACAAATCTACCATAAAAGCGGCTAAGACGATCAAAACACGAGCCTACAAATCCAATTTCGTCATACCGAATATTGCAAAAGTTATGTTACACTCGTTAGGACGCTCTCAACATAAGACACAATCTTTTGATGAAGTTAGACACCATTTTTTTGTTTTAACATATAAATGTGTTTATAGTGTAATATTACTCAATGTGGCCGCCATCAGCGGCGATCACGCGCTCAAGGCGAGACCTGAAAGTCGTGCACACGTTTCGGACCAAGTCCTTCCCCATAATGATCCAAACGGGGTTGACGGAATATTTCAGCTTGTCTACCTTGGTAGGACTGATTTTAAAGACTTTGCCCTCAAAGTGCGATCACACGCTGTTGTCAAGGGGATTGAAGTCGGGTGACTGCTACGGACAAAATTCCTTTGATCTGATGCTCATGTTCGACCCCAACCACTCTTGCACGGTCTTGGCCGTGTTGGACGGAGCACCGTCCTGCTGAAAGACGTAATCCTCCTTCTTCGTTATCTTTCTTATACAAGGCAGGACTTTCCTGGAAAAGATGTCCATATGATAGTGTTATCGGCGGTGAGCCTGTAACCGGCGGCGAATCACACAGGTGCCATCTTCTTGCCATTTGAACCCACGAGGCCGAGCATCATCACGGAGGCTGGGTGCTGATCATGGACACGTAGCGGATAATACGACCGAAACGACACTTCAGAACCAATTATGATATGACAGCTAAAAAGAGAACCAAAAACCCGACTTGCACGACAATTCTGAAAATAAAAGTGGACAACACATTCAAAACAATACTCTGTGCAGCAATTCCGCCAAGAAATCGGATAACACGAGAAAAACACGACCCTACCCAACTAATTTCTCCAAGAAGGCAGACACTAGGACAAAACATCAACCTACACAAGCCATTCCGACAGGAAAGCGTAGAACCAGGGAAAACAACGGATCTACACAACTAATTTCTTTATGAATGAGATAAACGTGACCAAAACACCATCCTCATACAACCACTAACGCCATGAAAGCGAATAACACAACCAAAACGCGCCTCGACACGATCTATTCAGCAAAAAATTCTGATTACACGATATTACACTACCAATTCCGAAATAAAATCAAATTATACGACCATAACACGACCTTACAACACTAATTCTGTTAACACGACCATATTTTATAATTCAGCAAAGAAAACGGATAACACGAACAAAACTCAGCCATACCATATCAATTACAGCATGAAATCGGATAACATGAAGAAAACACGACGCTATACAACCAATTCCGTCAGAAAAGCGGCTATAACGACCAAAATACTAGGGTAAGCAACCAATTCCGACATAAACGAGGTCAACTTGTTCAAAAAACGTCCCGCAAAACCAATTCCGCCATGCAACAGGATAACACGACCAAATCACGACAAAACATAAGTAATTTCAAAAGGAAATGCGATAGCACGACTAAAACACGCCGCTGCACAAACTAATACTGAAATAAAATCGCATAAAAGGACCTTACGCAAACAAATACAAAATAAAATCTTATTACACCTCCAAATCACGACCTGATTTAACCAATTCCTCCATGAAATTTGATAATACAACTAAAACATGAACCTACAACACAAATTTCGCCATGAACTTAGATAAAACAAACAATACAAGAACCTATACAAATAATTATGTCAGAGAATTCGATTACACCACCAAATCACAATGCTATGATTCCAATTCCGCAATGAAATCCCAAAACACCAGTCAAGATGAGCCTCTCTAACAGGTTCGCCATAAAAGCGAGGATTTCAACATAACACGAGCTTACTCAAACAATTCCGCTGAATAATGTTCTATTACACATCAAATCCACCATGTACCTGAATAAGATGACCAAAACATAACACTACGCAACCAATTCCGGAGGAAATCCGATTTTACGTCCAAAACATGACCGTGCGTAACTAATTCCGCCCTCAAATCCGAAAACACGAGCTAAACCTTACCCTACACCACCAAAACTGCCATGAAATCGGATAACACCACCCAAAAATAATCTTATGCAACCAATTCCACAATGAAATGATATTAAACGACTAAATCACGACCCTACAAAACCAATTCGGCTATCAAATCGGATAAGAACACATCTCCACATAAAAACCGATAACATGACGAAAATACTACCATAAACAATCAATTCCGCCAGGAATGCGGCTAACATGATAAAAAACCCATACAACTCATTCTGCCATCAACTCAGATTGCATGATCAAAACACAACCTTAAACAACAATTCTACTATGAAAGCAGCTAACAAATAAAATACAACCCTCCACAACCAATTTCGCCATGGAGTTAAATACACGACGAAAAGATGAAACTTCCCACTAATAGCACCATGAAAGGAGATAACACTACCAAATCACTACCCAAAACAAATAATTCCCCATGATGGAGGAGAAGACGATCAATATACGACACTACACAACTACTTCCATTTTAAGAGCGGAAAAAAGAAATAAAAACACGAAATTACACAACCAATTCCCCTAATATAGAGGATAACACAACGAAAACGGGAATTTGCACAACCAATCTGCAAAGAAACCCGATTCCAGGACCAAAACAACACCCTACGCAACAGATTCCGCCATAAAATCTGATAACACAAACAAAACACGACCCTATATAACTAATTCCACCATGAAATTCAATTACACTACCAAAGGAAGAACCTACACTATCATTCCGCCATGAATCTGATTACAAAACAAAATAACGAAGCCGCTTAACCAATTGAACAATAAAACAGGAATGCATGACCAAAATACCATTAAACCAACAAATTTCACCATGGAAGAGGCTAAGAAGAGCAAACACAACAGTACATAAACAATTACGTTAGAAAAGCCGATAAAACCAGAAAAAACGACCGTAAAAAAACAATTCTGCAATAAATCAGATAAGACAAACAAAACACAACCCAATGCAACCATTTCTGCTATGAAATCGAAAAACACGACCTAAACATGAACCTACACAACCAATTCCCAAATAAAATCCGTTTATCACGATCAAAATCCTAACCGGAACAACTAATTCCGCTATAAAAGTGTCCAAGACCGAAAAGAGATCATACACAAGTAATTTCAAAGTAAGTTGGATAAAACAACCTAAGCAATACCTTACACAACCAATTCCGACATTTAATCCAATAACCCAACCAAAACATGACTCTACGCAACTAATTCCATCTGAAAATCTGAATACACGACCAGAACACGTCCCTGCACACCAATTCCGCAATTCAATCCGTAAACAGGATCCTACACCACCAAATACCGCCAAGAACTCGGATGAAGCGACCATAACACGACTTATGCAACCAATTTTACCTTGAACCCTATTACACGACCAAATCTCAAACCTACACATACCATTCCACCATCAAATCCGATAACACGACTAAAATACGACCATACTAGACCAGTTTCGGCCAAAACATATCCATAATCAGCCAGTTCTAGCAGGAAATGTGATTGGACTACCGAAACACGACGATGTGCAACCAATTTGGCTAGAAAATCTTAAACCAGGAGCAAATATGACCCTACACAATCAAAAAGGGCATGGAATTGGATAAGACGACCTTATACAACCGATTTCACCATAAAAATCCTATTACTCTACCAAATCAGGACTGATGCAACGAATTGCCCCATAAAATCCCATAGCATGACTAAAAGTCAACCCTACCAAACCAATTCCTCAAAAAATCGATAACACGAGCAAAACACTAACCTATGCAACTTATTCCACAATGAAATCTGAAAACACGAACATACACAATAATACCCACATGAAATCGCACAACACAACCTAAGCAACCAATTCACCTAATAATTCTATTACTCGCATTAATCACTAACCAATTCCACTAAAAAATCCGATAACAGAACTAAAACAGGACCATACACAACTAATTCCGACATGAAATACGAATACCACAGCAAAATTTGACTATACGCAACCAATTCCGCCATAAAATCGGATAAGACCAAAACGTGATCCTACACAACCATTGCCGGAATAAAAAACGTTTAGATAATCAAAACTTGACTAAAAACAGGCCCAAAACACGACTATACAACAATTTCGCTATGACAGCTGAAAACAGGACCAAAATACCAAACTACACAACCGATTCCTCTAGAAAATCTGGGAATCTGACAAAATCATGAATCTACACAACCAAATCTACTCTGAAAACGTCGAACAAGACACTACCCTACTAATTCCATCCTTAAAGTGGATAACACTACAAAATGGAGATCCTACACAACCTCATCGGCCAAATAATTTGATTACACACCCGAAACACGACCGTACACAACCAGTTTCACCATGAAATCCGATGACAAGAGAAAACCGCGACCCTACGCAATATTTCCAACATATAAGTGGATTACCCGACCAAAATACCATCTTATCAAACTAATTCCGCTTTGTAAGCGGATAACACGAATAAAACTCTACCCTACACAACTCCTTCCTTCAGGAAATCCTATTACACGACCCAATACAACAATTCCGACATGAAAGCGGATAACATGAACAAAATCCAACCCTACACAACCAATTACGCCAATAAAGCGGATATCAATACCAAAACGCGCCTTATGCAACCTTTTCGGAAAATAAGTCTGATTACACGATCCTACACAGCCAATTTCGTCATGAAATCTGTTAACATCATGGAAACTAAGATCATATGAAAAACTTTTGCCATAAAAGCGGATAACATAACCAAAACCACATTACAAAATTAATTCCGTCATGATATTGGATAACACAACGAAAACACAACCCTACACAATCAATTCCCCCAGAAAAGCAGCTCTCATAACCAAAACACGACCCAGCATATCTAATTGCACCGTGAAACTGGATACAATGAACTAAACACAACCCTATATAACCAAGTCAGCCATCAAAGTGGATATCGCGACCAAAATATGACCCGACACGAGTAATATCGAAATCAAAGCGGGGACTTGCAACCATCCATATATAATAGCACGGATCCAGCGTGACACGAAGTGTACCACAACAAGGTCGAACGCAATACTCTCGGCCCTGTGGAAGCTTTGAGAGCAGATACCTGGTGAAAAATAATCAAAGGTGATACTCTGATGGGTTTCAACTTGGCAGAACCAGAGGCGCTACCGTGCCATGGTGCGGCTGATGTCCCCCTCGTCGAAGAAGGCTGAAGGTGGAAAATACGCAGAAATTACTGTATACACCCTATGCAGGTGCACATACACTGTCACTGACTAAAAAGAGGTATTATAGTAAAGCAAAGAACGGAGACATCAAGCCTAGTGTAAATCGCGCATTCTCCCGTGTTGGTCGAGTAGCAAAGCCCTTGCACCCCGGGAAGGTGGGCAGAGGCACTCACGAAAACACAACCCTACACAATCAATTCCCCCAGAAAAGCAGCTCTCATAACCAAAACACGACCCAGCATATCTAATTGCACCGTGAAACTGGATACAATGAACTAAACACAACCCTATATAACCAAGTCAGCCATCAAAGTGGATATCGCGACCAAAATATGACCCGACACGAGTAATATCGAAATCAAAGCGGGGACTTGCAACCATCCATATATAATAGCACGGATCCAGCGTGACACGAAGTGTACCACAACAAGGTCGAACGCAATACTCTCGGCCCTGTGGAAGCTTTGAGAGCAGATACCTGGTGAAAAATAATCAAAGGTGATACTCTGATGGGTTTCAACTTGGCAGAACCAGAGGCGCTACCGTGCCATGGTGCGGCTGATGTCCCCCTCGTCGAAGAAGGCTGAAGGTGGAAAATACGCAGAAATTACTGTATACACCCTATGCAGGTGCACATACACTGTCACTGACTAAAAAGAGGTATTATAGTAAAGCAAAGAACGGAGACATCAAGCCTAGTGTAAATCGCGCATTCTCCCGTGTTGGTCGAGTAGCAAAGCCCTTGCACCCCGGGAAGGTGGGCAGAGGCACTCACCCTGGATGGTCTCCTGAAAAAAGATAGCTAACGGCGAGCGAGAGAAGATGAGCTTTCCACCTTATTGAAGGAATAGGCCCTTTAGGCCAAGCTCAGAATAGATGCGGGGCTCTCTTCAAAAAGAAGACCCTCACGAGAATGGTCGTTCCTTTTTTGAAGGGAGAACTCTAGGCGCTTTCGGTAAGACAACGCGCTGAAGGTGCTTTCGGTTTCGAGAAGTTATCAGAGGAGGTTGGCCTTGCTATGCGACTCTTCCCTTACCTCCGCCCTGAAAATTTTGGCAAGCGGGTTGGGAGGGGCGTGCTGCGGGGTGGTTGTGTAATTTCTCTATCCTTTCGAGGATCCAACATCTCCGAACCACCCAGCTCAGCCTTGGAGGATGGGGGGCGAAAGACGGCATCACGACCACCTCCAAGGATGTTGCCTCATGTGAGTCCAACGACTCGTTGGAAGCGCATGACCATTTCTCCTTACGGGAAACGGTCACGCTGGGGGAGGGTGGGTGACGCTGGTTTTAACCTAGGTTGTGTTTGAACCTTTCGTGCCTCAAACTCTACCAGAGGAGCGCCCGGATAACTAAAGCCAGCAGAAGGGTTTTGAATGGGTGCGGAAATGACCGTGCTCCTAGGCCTGGAGGGGTCAGCGGTAGTGGGTGCCTTTTTAAAATTGAGGAATAAGACGTCCTGGGCAACGTGGGGCGCGCCGAGTCAAAGTTCTTAGTATCGTGAAATTAGAGACGATCTGTAGCCTGAATGGACATGAGTTACGCACCATTTTGCCTCGAAGAAGCGAGATGCGGCTCTACACAATTGACACATTTGGGCAGACACAACAGGAACTTATCATGTACGGCCTTGGAGCAATTTATAGAGACTTCGGGTAAACCTGACTTGCACGTCTACATGAACGATTCGTATGACCGAGGCAGTGTTAGTCGCGCCTCCGCGAAAGTGACACGAATTCATTCACGCGGTAGCGATAATACCTGGCACACACAGACTCAAGGAACCTGTTACAGTCAAAGTTAACAAAAGTTTAGGAGTGGGTCTCAAGGCCCCTCCTTTTTTCTTATTACACTTTCGACCTTGAACATTCCATGGTCGACCAGCTCTCAGATGATGTCATATATGGACTAGTCCACGAGTTCCTTCACATACACTCTCTTTTAAAAAAGTTCATGCTAGAGTGCGGCGTGATGCTCACTCGCGAGGCATAAGTTTTGAAAGGCACTAATAATGGCCATCTCGGAAGGGTCCGACGCATTTGCCAGAAGAGTCCTTTCCGAGAAACGGTCACCTTTGGCTCTATAACAATTAAGCAAGCTACTGCTCTCCTTTTTTGGATAATGTTGTCGTTTTCCAAAATGCTGCCATCAGTGGAGCTGATAAATAGAAAGCGCTTGAAAAAACTGGCTCAAAACCCCAGGTAATCTCTAAATGAGGGCCCCCGAAGGAATCAAGGTTCCGCTCAGCGCCCTTGTGACTTTAGTCTTTTCTAATGCCTCTCCACCCTAGTGCGCCTCGGGGCCAGGCATGCTGATCTTGGCCTGGTCAGTTGCGAAGACTGCACCTGGCCCACCCTTCCCCAGATCCTCCGCCGAGGGAGAGGAACCGCTAGTCTTCTTTGACTTCTCGTTATTTTTTTTGGAGAGGAGAGCGGAGAGTAAACCAGCTTCTCTTCACCCCCGGAAAGGGCCCTAGGCCGGATGGGCTAGCCCCAGCAAGATCCTTTTCAGAGATGGAAAAGGGCTTTGCTGTCAAGAGAGCAGCAGTCGGGGGAGGAAGTCCCTTGTCTCCTTGTGAGTTCTTGGGAACACGAGCAGACTGGGGAGAAGTTTGCACATGGGGTGGAATCAAGTTCGGTATTTTGCACTTAGCCCGAATTCGACCCCAAGGATATCCTGCGATCGGGGGGCGGGAACCTCCGAGACTATGTCCAGTTGAGGGAGGACTGTATGTGGCAATCCTCCCAACGTATCACGGATCCCTATCGAAGTCTCATTATTCATATATCTGGCCTGTGGGCAGACCTCCATTGGTGAAGAGATGATGGCAAGCACTCTGACCTTCCATGAACTCAGCATGCCTGACTCTAGGACTGTAGTTGGTACGACCCGGCGGGCCTGCTTTTCCTTGCCCGTCTAAGGGGGTTGGCCCTAGCAAAATTGTTCTCGAGCTTTAACCATAAAGATGGTGCCGGTGTAGCCACCTTATAAGGGCACTGGAAGAAAGTGAGCAGAGTCGACGGCCCAACACACCCTGTGACTAATACTTGCCCGGGCCAGCGAGCTTTCGACCCTCGCCGCAAGTAGAGGCCTCACTGCCTCACTGCCGCTCGATTAAGGCTCATAAGAGGACGAAAAGGTGCCGGGCAGCCAGAAACTGTGTGAATAGAAGATCAAGTTTGGAAGGGAGTAGGCGGGTATGTAATAAAGAGAAGTAGTAAGCGGGTCCACTAACGAGTACGGTGGGTGATCACCTATTATCATCATACCCTGTCGCTAGGTGATTCCAGGATGGCATGCAGTCTACCAAGGCACCATTTCTACCAGACCGAACTCTGTCCAGGTAGGAAGAGTCCTCCTGGTACAAAGTGCAGGTAGAAAAGGTGGAGGGATAACCGTAATAATGATAATAATAATAATAATTAATTACATATATTAATAATAAGAATAATACAAAAACAATAAATAATTATAATACATAGTAATAATGATACACGATAATAACAATAACAATAATAATAATAAAATAATGATCATTAATAATAATACACAATAATTGTAATTCTGATAAAGAAAAGTAATAAATAATATTACTATATAATAATACTATATAATAAAATAAATTAAAATAATAAGAACAATAAAAATAACAATAATAATAAATAATAATACTATTGATAATAAATAAAGATAAAGTAGTGCTGAGAGGGAGCGAGGGCAAAGCGCATCAACAACTTTCCCAAGCCCTAACAGAGAGTTCACATCAACCCAGTGACGACGGGGCTTCCCTAATTTGCACTCAAGCCGGGAGGGCGTCCAGCTCCCCCAGTTACCAAGTGGAAAAAGCTACGCAGGGTACCCCCCCATCCTACGGGGTGAAAATGGTCCGTTCGGAGGGTTCATCCACGGTAGAAAATTAAGGGTTGGGAACGCCCAGCCTGGGTTTTGAATAAACCCCATGGAAGTGTTCATCTACGTGTGAAAATATCCGGTTGAGATGACTCATCTTCGGTAGAAAAAGATCCGGTTAGGATGGCAGATCCACGATTGAAAAATATCCTGTTAGGAGAGCTCTTATACGATTGAAATTTATCCTGATAGGAAGATCATCCATGATTAAAAATGATACTGTTTTGAAGACTCGATAATGAAAATGGTCCTCTGGGAGGTCTCCTCGAAGTTCGAAATGATCCGTTTTGGATGGACCATCCTTGGTTGAAATTATTAGGCTTTGAGGGCTCATCCACGCTTTATAATGATCCGGTTAGGAGTCTACATGAATGATTGAAAATGATCCTGTTGGGTGGGTTTATCCACAATTGAAAATGATCCTTTTTGCAGGCTCAGCCACGTGTAAAAATGATGCTGTTGACAGGATTCACTCACAATAGAAAGGTATTATGTTGGCAGTCTCATTTATGTTTGAAATTATACGATTAGGAGGGCTCATCCACGACTGATAATAATCCAGTTGGGAGGGTTCATCACCGGAAGAATATTATCCGGGTTGAGAGACCATTCACCATATAAAATGATCCGGTTCTGAGGGCTCTGTATCGATTGAATATTAAACGGATGTGCATGCTCATCCACGATTGCAAATGATCCTGTTGGAGAGGTTATAGACACAAAAATGATAAGGTTGAAACGGCCTAACCTCCATTTATAATGATTCCGTCCTAGGGGCACATTCTCTATAGAAATTTATCCAGATGATAGTACTCATCTTTAATTGAAAAAAAATATCCAAATAGGAAAGTTCATCCATGGTTGACAATAATCCAGTTGGGAGAGCTCACCAAAGATTGAAAATAATACAGTTAGGAGGGATGATCCCCTGTTGAAATTGATGCGGTTTGGATAGCCCGCCCAAAGTCAAAATTGACGCGTTTGGGAAGGTTCATCTTTAGTTGAAAGTTATTCGTTTGGGAGCACTCATCGGAAATTGAAACTGATCCGGTTGGAGGGCTGATCCATAGGTGAAAATAATCCTACTGGGATAGCTCATCCACGATTGAAGAAGATTCGAACGGTCATCCACGATTTCAGATGATACTATTGGATGGCTCATCTCTCCTTAAAAAAATATTCGATTGAGAAGGCACATCTACAATAGAAGATTTTTATGATGGGGGGCTTATGCACAATTGAAAATTATCTTGTTAGAAGTGCTCATCCGTGGTTTAAAATAATCCAGTTAAAAGTGCCCATCCACGATTAAAACTGATACATTTGGGAGGAATCATCCACAGTTGATATTGATCACTTTGGAACACTTAGCCACGATTTAAAATGATCCAATTAGGATGGTTAACCCATGCTTGATAATGATTCGGTTGAGAAGGCTCATATACGAATGAAATCATCCGGTTGGGAGAGCTCATCCACGATTGAAAATAATCCGCTTTGGAAGCATCGTCCAAATTTGAAAATGATCCGTTTAGGATGGATGTTGCTCGAAGGAAAATGATTCAGTTGGGCTAGCTCATGTACAATTAGAAATGATCAGTTTGGGAGTGCTCATCCACGATTTCAAATTATCCGGTTATCAGAGGTCTTCCATGAGTAAATCTTATCCAGTTGCAAAGGCCCATCTACTATTGAAAATATACAGTTGGTAACTCTCATCGTCGGTCAAAAATGACCCGATTGGAGGGGGGAGGATCTCATGGTTGGGAGGCTTATCCACGATTTGAAACTGATTCGGCTGGGAGAGTTCATCCATGATTGAGAATGATCTTGTGTTTCAATCATCCCATTTAAATGGTTACATACAATTGGAATTGACGACGTTTGGATTTATTATTATCCACGATTGAAAACTTACCTTTTGGGAAGAATCATCCACATTGATAATAATCCTTTTGGGAGGGGTCATATTGATTGAAAATTATCCTGTTAGGATGCCTCATCTCCCGCTGATGATTATCCGGCAGGGAGGGTTGATGCACTTATGATAATGTTCCAGTTGAAGAGCACATCTACGGTTTAAATTGATCCGGTTGGGAAGGTTTATCCACGATTCAAAATGGTCGGATTGTGATCGCTCATCTACGATTGGAAATAACTCAGGTTGGTGGTTTCATTCACGATTAAAAATGATCATGTTGGAAGGGCTCATCTACGATTAAAATTTATTCAGTTATGAGGTCTCATTCACAAGTGAACATGATTCGGTTGGGTTGGCTCATCTACTCTTAAAAATAATCCATTTTGCAACAAATATTCTCGATTAACATGGATTCAGTTGGGAGGGATCACCCAAGATTAAAAGATCTCGCTTGGGAGGGTTGATTGAATAGCGAAAATGATCGATTTAGGAGGGCTTTTGCACAATTGAAAATGATGCGTTTGGAAGGAATCATTCCAGTTGAAAATAATCTGGTTTGGAAGGCTTAACTATGATTCCAAGTTTTCTATTTTGGAGGGCTCATCCCCGATTGAAAATGTTAATAAAGAGAGGTGTTATCCATGCTTGAAAATGACCCGTTTGAGACTCTTCATCTACGATTAAAAGGATTTTGGCTAAGACGACTTACCCATGATTAAAAATCGTACATTTGGAGGGTTGATCTCCAGATGAAAATTATGTGGTTGTAAGGGACAATTCTCATCCATAATTATAAATTTATCGATTGGGAAGGTTCATCCAGAATTGAAAATGTCCAGTTTAGCCGGGCTCATCCGATCATCCACGATCGAAAATAATCCTGCTAGGATTTCTTTTCCACGATTAAAAATGATCCGATTGTGAAGTTTTATCGACAGTTGAAATGATCTGATTGGGAGGTATTATCAACAGTTGATATGATCCGATTGGAAGATTTTTTCGACAGTTGATATGATCCTATTTGGACCTGCCATCCTTAATTAAAAATGATTCGGTTCAAAGGGCTCATTTACGCTTGAAAAAAATCTAGTTGTGCGTTATCATCTACGATTAAAATGATCGGGTTGGGAAGTCTCATCCACGATTTCATATAATACTGTGGGCGGGCCAATGCATTTTCGCTTTATTATGATCCGGCTGTGAGGGCTCATCCACTATAGAAAATGACCAGATGTAAATGCACATCTACGACTAAAAAGGATCAGATTAGAAGTGTTCATGTACACTTATACATAATTTAGTTGAGTAGCTCATCCATGATTTAAAATTATACGGTTGGGAAGGCTCATTCAAAATTGAAAATGATCCTTTTAGTACGCAGTTCCACAATTGTAACGATCTTGTTTGGAGTTTCATACATGATAAAAAATAATCCTGATATTAGACTCATCCACGATTGAAAAGGCTCCTATTCGATGGGCTTATCCATGTTTGAAAATAATTTCGTTGGGAGAATTCATCCAGGAGTTAAATTGATCCGTTGGGAGGGAGGGTAGTCATCAACAAATAAAAATGAGCGGTTTTGAGTGGCCAGCCACTACTGAAAATGATCCTATTCTGAGGGTTTGTCTATGATTAAAAATGATCCAGATGTGCGGGCTCATCCACAATTAAATCTACGATTAAAAATAATCCGTTTCGATTCGCTCATCTACGGTTGAAAATAATAAAGTTGGGAGAGTTTATCTACGTTTGAAAATTATCCATTTGGACGGAGCTATCAATGAATGAATATGATCCGATTGGGAGTGTTCATTCACGCTCGAAATTGATCCGTTTAGAAGTTCTCATACACGTTTGAAAATGATTCTTTTAGAGGGCTCATCCACGTTTGAAAATGATCCGGTTGTGAGGGCCTATTCACGATGGAAAATAATATTTTTAAGTAGGCTCATACAAGAATGAAAATGTTAATATAGGAAGGTGTCATCCATGGTTGAAAATGATCAGGTTCAGAGGGCACATCCAAAAGGGAAAATGATCCGTTTGGGAAGGCTCCTCCACGCTTGAAAATGATCCAGTTGAGAGGGTTCATACACGCTTGAAAATGATCCGGTTGGGAAGTCTCTTTCACGCTTGAAAATGATTCGTTAGCGATGGCTAATTTACTCGCTACTCGAAACCAAGTTTGAACTAATGATCTCAAAATTCCGAACTTGATCTCAGATCCTTGAGGGCTCTGATCATGAGCCCACGAGGGAGTGGGTGGGCGGATTAATGTGGCCCATATTGCTTACCGTGTTTTACATAAATAGTCATTGAATTGGAAACATTACTCCAAATGTGTAGCCCATAATATTCTGTCAACTTATGACAAAACAGGGTTATGCAAAGCTATTAAATGAACCCATAGACTAAGGAAGACCTCAAAAAAGGAAGATCGAGCTATTACCCAAATTGTGATAAAGGACCGTGTCGAGGAATAGGTCATCTCCCCAGGCAATACGCATATATATATATATATATATATATATATATATATAAATATATTGATCGTGAGGAAAGCGATAAAAGCTACGCAAATATGTATATATACAGTTATATATATATATAAGTAGGTGAGTCAAAAAGTTCTCAGACAAATGGCAGATTATTGAAATGTTCGATTTTGTACAAGTAAATACAGGGTCAAACACGACTTTCATGTTTTCTGAACAATTCCTACAAAATTCGTCATTCAATTTGTCGAGACTCTTTGTATTAGATGTGCTTCAAAAAGGTTACTTTTTTGAACCCATAAAATGGCAAATTTTGAGATAAGAGCGAACATTAAATTCCTGACTAAACTTGATTGGAAGCCTGTTAAGATTATTGACGCTCTACAACAGGTTTATGGTGACTCTTCGCCATGTAGAGCGGTAGTTTACGACTGGATTAAGCGCTTCAAGGGGGGCAGAGAAGAAGTTGAAGATGATCCACGTGAAGGGAGACCCTCCACCTCCATTAACCCAGAAAATGTCGAGCTTGTGAGGAATCTAGTGGATAAAGATCGCCGTATTACTATTGATGAAGTTGCCAATGCATGTGAAATCTCTCATGGCTCAGCATTTGGAATTCTAACTGAAAATCTTGGCCTGAGCAAGCTTTCAGCACGTTGGGTCCCAAAAGCGTTGCGAGAAGACCAGCTGAATCATAGGGCCAACCTTTCTTTGGCTATTTTGACCAAGATTGAAGCAAACGAGGATAGTTTTTTTGAGCGCCTCGTAACGGGAGATGAAACTTGGGTGTATCAGTTTGATCCTGAAAGTAAAAATCAATCAAAAGAGTGGCACCCAAGGGGGGCAGCAGGGCCTATGAAGTTCAAGACAGAGAGATTCGTTAAGAAGATAATGGCTACAGTTTTTTGGGATTCGGAGGGAATTATTTTAATAAACTTCTTAGAAGGACAAAAAACTGTTACATCCAGCTATTACGAAGGAGTTTTAAGGAAGCTGAAAACTTCAATAGCCAAAAAACGACGAGGAAAGCTCCACAAGCAAATCTTGTTCCACCATGACAATGCCCCTGCACATTCGTCCAAAGCTGTGAGATCTCAGCTACGGGAATTTCGATGGGAAACTCTTGCTCATCCCCCTTATAGCCCTGATTTAGCACCCTCTGACTTTTTTCTGTTTCCAAATTTAAAGGGACACCTAAAAGGAACCCGGTTTCAATCATTAGATGAAGCAAAAAAGCAGGTCATTACTTGGTGCCAGAGACAACCCCGTGAATTCTACAAAGATGGTCTTTACCGTTGGATTCATAGATTAAGAAAGTGTATAGATGTTAATGGAGCTTATGTAGAAAAATGATTACAGTATTATTACAAATAAAAATTTTATGCCATTTATCTGAGAACTTTTTGACTCCCCCTCGTATATCCTCTAATGTACGTACACGTCCTTCGCTACGTACAAATACGTTCACTTCGTATGAGTAATCCGTTGATTACGAGGTATAAGTGTACTATTTACTACAGGGGCCGATAGCGTTTAATGAGTTTACCAAGTTGCAGTTCAAGCGTATATTTAAAGAGTGAAAACCAAAATATAATTTTAATAACTCACTAGTTAACATATATATACATACGGGAAATATAGGTAATGTAAATAAGGACAATTCTGACAGAATATAGATTAATTGGCAACTGGGTAATCTTAATTACTCGTTAATCAGCTTTTAAATTGGATACTATAAATCATTTATACAGAGGGAATATTTATATGTCGGAGAGTGGGTCGATTAACGGGAGATACAAGCAAGGGTCGTTTTTCTTTAATGAGGCCACCTCTAGGAAGCGGAATCTTTTAGCGAGTCGGCATGGGGAAATGAAGACGGAGAATGGACATGACTGTCGACCGAATATCCTGACAGTGACGAGGATGAAGGGGTGGGGGAACCAGAAGACTAGTTGATGATCCTACTTGAAGATGGACACGATATCACCTTTGCTCCAGAGAAGTGTAACATCCCAAATTCGAGACTCTGATGCGGCTTGGAGCGAAATCTCACACGGGATAATGGAGATCCTTGAGGGGAGGGGGGTTCAGATGAGACGAAAGGAATTCAGGTCAATCCTTCGGAGACTTAAACGATTTGAGGCTTGCTCTGAACAGAGTAAGGCTTTACAAAAAGGATGGATCTGTCTGTTAGGATCCAAACTCGATGGTATAAGCAAATACCAGGGACTTATGAAAACAGACACACGATCTGAACCGATGGCGACGGGTTCTCAAACTCAATCTGCCGATATTCGAAAATCCATGGTATTTATATGACGGCCATTTTGGGGGGTTTCTCCTCGTTGGCAGACTCAGACGACCGGCTGACCACTTTCGGCGGCCAGAGGTATTAGCGTTTGTCGCCTGATGTGGTCGGG
The DNA here is from genome assembly GCA_963969495.1 of Ceratothoa steindachneri. Classification (NCBI taxonomy): domain Eukaryota; kingdom Metazoa; phylum Arthropoda; class Malacostraca; order Isopoda; family Cymothoidae; genus Ceratothoa; species Ceratothoa steindachneri. The sequence continues at coordinate 44,280,387 of OZ018339.1, forward strand.
AAACTTTCGGCTAGCAGCTTCCCAACTACGGAGATTAGCGCTTCTTTGGCGAGGTAAAAGCTTTTAGCACGCCCAACTTAATTAACCGCACCTGTTAGGCAGCTGACGGATATTCAAGTTCTTTCTTCTATTTTTTCATTGGGTTCAGAGATTACTCCACGTGGAGTTAAACTTAGGAGACAGAGAGAGGAAAGCGATTTTTGGTAGAAATGAACGAGATAGTCTTCCCTTTCACTTATAGACCATTTAAAGACGGCTGCAGCAGTTCCACGAGAGGTTATTGAGATTTCGGCCATCAATTTCTCCGGTCAGACATTGTCACGACAGCTGTAGGAAGACAATCTTCACGCTCGCACACTCGCGGCAAAGCTATTGACTATTCCTAAAGAAAAAGAAGTCTCGCCTTGCATTCACTGCTGAACCAAGTCCATTTCAGTTACAAATCTAAGTTCAATTTGTTCGGATCCAAGGATTTGAGTGCGAAAGGGTACGTTTGTCGCAGAGTAGGTTAAAGATTTTCTGTCAATTGTACTAAAAAGGGTGTGAAATTTGGTGTGCGATTTTAGTAGAAGGCACCGGGCTTCTTGTGGGCTTACGAGACACAATAAATGCAGAAGTATACAAGGAATTGCTGGGAAAGTATGCGTTGCCCCATATGTGAGTCGGTGAAGCCCAACCTACAATTTACATCTAGGTAGCAGCTCCGGCCACAGGGTAAACTCAGTGAAGACATTCTTGGACGTTGAGCACATCAATGTTATGAATTGGACTGCACAAAGTCAGGATCTGAATGGCAGGAGAGATGTTTGGAAAGCACTCGGCGGAGAGAGGTGTAAAGCGAGGAAGCTGAAAACAGTTCAAGAATTCTTAGAAATTCTTTCAGATGAAAGAAGAAATATTACTGTGCAAAAGTGTGAATAGTTGGTTCGTTCCTGTGGCAAGAGATATAAAAGCATTTACGAGAATAAAGACAGCCACACTCAATAATAATTACTATAACTTTTACAAATCTGTTTATAATTTAATCGTTATATAAAAATATAAATTTGTTTCCGCGTCGTTCGGATCATTTAAGATACATTTTTTTTCTAGTCAATTACTTATTCGTTGGTAACCTTTGTATTATTCATTTAGAGTGGCATAAATTTTATTCGTACGTATTTTATACTTCTTTATCATACCCCAATTTTGTCAATTTTGGAAACCTTGACTTTTCCTCTCTACTCTTTTGTGCCAGGCGCAGTAAAACGAGGCTAACAAATCCAGCTGCAACACGAGCTGAAGGCCAGGATTACCACAGCCTTCAGTGGGATGGAACGGCAGATAGTGACGAACTGTGGCCGGTTCCGAGGTCGTCTGGAGGCTCCTATCGAGGCCACAGGAGGCTTCATCGAGTGAAACGAGAGAAAATGTTATGAAGACAAACCGACCTAAATTTCACGATTTTATAAAAAAAATAAATTAAGATATATTTTTTTTTACCTGAGAAAATCATGATGCGAACGAATAAGGCCCACACTCTTTAGAGTCAGGGCAGCCGCCGCAAAGGCGAGTCGAACCGCGATTCTATTCAACGACTAATCACACCCGAAATGATTAACATCGCTCAAATCCTGTGAATTCGAACACTTCTGGTAGGAAATAATGTTGCCATGAATTGATTAAAGAGCACCAATATTCGCATGTCTTGTGGATTAATGAATTTACTTATCACACCCAACTAAAGCAACGATTCCCAACCTTTGTTTCCACACGCCCCTTTCTTTTCACCCTATGGTCGAATATCTCTCCCAACCCCTTTCCCCAACTTTTTCTATACAAGGGAATACTTCAAATAATATAGAGACAACGATAACTGGAATTTTCTATAAGTTAACAAGTTCAACAGAACTAAGTCACGTGCTCTCAATTATTCGGACCTTATGACAATATGATCTAACGACTTACAAAACTTTAAAAAATTCATTGAGAAGTAAAATTGTAACCATCCGAACGACAACCTACGCACCGACATAAAAACTATAGCGTCGCGTGCACGCAACCCCCAAAAAGGAAATATTTCTATATAGTTTGAATTTAATCTGCGCCATTCAATAAAATGTGATAAACTGTAGATTTTGTATAACAGATGATTTGTTAGTGTAGAAGGATGAATATTCGAGTATGCCAGTCTCAGGGCCCATTGCTACCTTTCCCCATACCAATGATTCCAAATTTCATAGAAAAATATAGGAATACAATACGTTTCCCTGGTTAAAGAACATAGAAAATACAAGAATACAAACCGTTTCTGTGTTAAAGAACATAGAAAATACAAGAATACAACACGTTTACCTAGTTAAAGAACATAGGAACAATACAAGAATAGAACAGGTTTACCTCGTTAAAGAAGATAGGAAAATACAAGAATACAACAGATTTACCTAGTTAAAGAACATAGGAAAATACAAGAATACAACACGTTTACCTCGATTAAGAACATAGGAAAATACGAGAATACAACACGTTAACCTCGTTAAAGAAGATAGGAAAATACAAGAATACAACACGTTTACCAGGCTGAAGAACATAAAAAATACAAGAATACAACACGTTTACCTAGTTAATGAACATAGAAAAATACAAGAATACAACACGTTGACCTAGTTAATGAACATAGAAAAATACAAAAAAGAAAACGTTTACCAAGTTAATGAACATAGAAATATACAAGAATACAACATGTAGACATAGTTAATGAATATAGAAAAATACAAGAATACAACACGTTTACCTAGTAATGAATATAGAACAATACAGGAATACAACACGTTTACCTCGTTAAAAAACATAGAAAATACAAGAATACAACACGTTTACCTAGTTAATGAACATAGAAAAATACAAGCTAGAACACATTTACTTAGTTTAAGAACATATAAAAATACAAGAATACAACACATTTACCTGGTTAAAGAACATAGAAAAATACAAGAATACAACACGTTTACATCGTTAAAAAACATAGAAAAATACAATAATACAACACGTTTACCTAGTTAATAAAAAGAGAAAAATAAAAGAATAAAACAATTTAACCTAGTTAATGAACATTGAAAATACAAGAATACAACACGTTTCCCTGGTTAAAGAACATAGAAAATCCAAGAATACAACAAGTTTACCTCGTTAAAGAACATAAGGAAAATATAAGAATACAACACGTTTACCTAGATAAGGTACATAGAAATATACAAGAATACAACACGTTTACCTAGTTAATAAACATAGAAAAATACAAGAATACAACACGTTTAATAAGTTAAAGAACATAGAAAAATACAAGAATAGAACACGTTTACCTGGTTAAAGAACATAGAAAATACAGGAATACAACACGTTTACCTAGTTAATGAACATAGAAAAATTCAAGAAAGAAAACGTTTACCTAGTTAATGAACATAGAAATATACAAGAATACAACATGTTGACCTAGTTAATGAATATAGAAAAATACAAGAATACAACACGTTTACCTAGTTAAAGAACATAGGAAAATACAAGAATACAACACGTTTACCTCGTTAAAGAACATAGAAAATACAAGAATACAACACGTTTAACTAGTTATAGAATATATAAAAATACAAGATAGAACACGTTTACTTAGTTGAAGAAAATAGAAAAATACAAGAATAGAACACGTTTACCTCGTTAAAGAACATAAGGAAAATAAAAAACCAAACAACACGTTTACCTAGTTAAGAAACATAGAAATATACAAGAATACAACACGTTTACCTAGTTAATAAACATAGAAAAATACAAGAATACAACACGTTTACTTGGTAAGGAACATAGAAGAATAGAACGCGTTTACCTGGTTAAAGAACTTCGAAAAATACAAGAATACAACACGTTTACCTAGTTAATGAACATAGAAAGATACAAGAATACAACACGTTTACCTAGTTAATGAACATAAAGAAGTCAAAAAGAAAACGTTTACCTAGTTAATGAACATAGAAATATACAAGAATACAACATGTTGACCTAGTTAATGAATATAGAAAAATACAAGAATACAACACGTTTACCTAGTTAAAGAACATAGGAAAATACAAGAATACAACACGTTTACATCGTTAACAAACATAGGAAAATACAAGAATACAACACGTTTACCTAGTTAATGAACATAGAAAAATACAAGCTAGAACACGTTTACTTAGTTAAAGAACATTAAAGAATGCAAGAATACACCACGTTTACCTCGTTAAAGAACATAGAAAATACAAGAATAAAACACGTTTAACTAGTTATAGAATATAGAAAAATACAAGATAGAACACGTTTACTTAGTTAAAGAACATAGAAAAATACAAGAATACAACACGTTTACCTGGTTAAAGAACATAGAAAAATAAAAAAATACAGCACGTTTAACTAGTTAAAGAACATAAAAAAATACAAGATAAAACACGTTTACTTTGTTGAAGAACATATGTAGAAAAATAAAAGAATACAACACTTTTTCCTGGTAAAGAACATATAAAAATACAAGAATACAACACGTTTCCCTGGTTAAAAAAAATAGGAACATACAAGAATACAACACAATCACCTAGTTAATGAACATATAAATAAGGAAGAATACAACACTTTGACCTAGTTAATGAACATAGAAAAATACAAGAATACAACACGTTTACCTAGTTAACGAATATAGAAAATACAAGAATACAACACGTTTAGCTAGTTAATGAATATATAATCATACAAGAATGCAAAACGTTTACCTAGTTAATGAATATAGATAATACAAGAATACAACACGTTTACCTAGTTAAAGAACATAAAATATATAAGAATACAACACGTTTACGCAGTTAATGAACATATAAAAATACATGAATACAACACGTTTACATAGACAAAGAACATAGAAAATAAACAATACAACAAATTAACCTACTTAATGAACATTAAAAATACAAAAATACAACAGATTTACCTAGTTAATGAATATATAGAAATACAAGAATACCACACGTTTACCTAGTTAATAAACATAAAAAAATACAAGATAAAACACGTTTACCTAGTTAATGAACATAAAAAATACAAGAATACAAGACGTTTACTTAGTAAAAGATCATAGAAAAAAACAAGAATACAACACATTTACCTGTTTAAAGAACATAGAAAAATACAAGATAGAACACGTTTACTTAGTTAAAGAACATATAAAAATACAAGAATAAAACACATTTACCTGGGTAAAAACATAGAAAAATATAAGAATACAATACGTTTCCCTGGTTAAAAAACCTAGAAAATACAAGAATACAACACGTTTACCTCGTTAAAGAAAGTAGAAAAATACAAGAATACAACACGTTTAACTAGTTAATAAAGATAGAAATATACAAGAATACAACACGTTTACTAGTTAATGAACATAGAAAAATACAAGAATACAACACGTTTACCTAGTTCATAAACATAGAAATATACAAAAATACAACACGTTGACCTAGTTAATGAACATTAAAAAATACAAGAATACAACACGATTACCTAGTAAATAAATATAGAAACATAAAAGAATACAACAGGTTTACCTAGTTAATAAATATAGAAACATAAAAGAATGCAACACGTTTACCTAGTTAATGAACATAGAAAAATACAAGAATACAACGCATTTACCTATTTTAAGAACTTAGAAAATACAAGAATACAAAACGTTTCCCTAGTTAATCAATATAGAAAATACAAGAATACGACACTTTTAACTAGTTAAAGAAAATAAAAAATATAAGAATACAACATGTTTACCCAGTTAATGAACATATGAAAATACAAGAATACCACACGTTTACCTAGTTAATAAACATAGATATATACAAGAATACAACACGTTGACCTAATTAATGAACATAAAAAATACCAGAATACAACACGTTTACCTAGTTAATGAATATAGAAAAATACAAGAATACAACACGTTTACCTGGTTAATGAACATAGAAATATACACGAATACAACACGTTTACCTAGTTAAAGAACATAGAAAATATAAGAATACAACACGTTTACCCAGTTAATGAACATATAAAAATACAAGAATACAACACGTTTACCTAGATAAAGAACATAGAAAATAAACAAAACAACAATTTAACTTAGTTAATGAACATTGAAAATACAAAAATAGAACACGTTTACCTAGTTAATGAATATATAGAAATACAAGAATACAACACGTCCACCTAGTTAATGAACATAGAAAAATACAAGAAAGATAACGTTTACCTAGTTAATAAACATTGAAATATACAAGAATACAACATGTTGACCTAGTTAATGAATATAGAAAAATACAACAATACAACACGTTTACCTAGTGAATGAATATATAAAATACAAGAATACAACACGCATACCTAGTTAATTAATATATACAAAATACAAGAATACAATACGTTTACCTCGTTAATAAACATAGAAAAATACAAGAATACAACACGTTTACCTAGTTAATGAACATAGAAAAATACAAGAAAGAAAACGTTTAATTAGTTAATGAACATAGAAATATACAAGAATACAACACGTTGATCTAGTTAATGAACATTGAAAAATACAAGAATACAACACGGTTACCTAGTTAATGAATATAGAAAATACAAAAATACAACACGTTTACCTAGTTAATGAATATAGAAACATACAAGAATACAACACGTTTACCTAGTTAATAAACATAGAAAAATACAAGAATACAACGTATTTACCTATTTTAAGAACTTAGAAAATACAAGAATACAACACGTTTACCTAGTTAATAAATATAGAAAATACAAGAATACAACACGTTTACCTAGTTAAGGAACATAGAAAATATAAAAATACAACAAGTTTACTCAGTTAATGAACATACAAAAATACAAGAATACCACACCTTTACCTAGTTAATGAACATAAAAAATATACAAGAATACAACACGCTGACTTAGTTAATGAACATAGAAAAATAAAAGAATCCAACACGTCCACCTAGTTAATGAATATAGAAAAATACAGGAATACAACACGTTTACCTAGTTAATTAACATAGAAATATACAAGAATACAACACGTTTTTCTAGTTAATGAACATAGAAAAATACAAGAAAGAAAACGTTTACCTAATTAATGAACATAGAAATATACAAGAATACAACATGTTGACCTAGTTAATGAATACAGAAACATACAAGAATACAACACGTTTACCTAGTTAATGAATATATCAAAATACAAGAGAACAACACGTTTACCTAGTTAATGAACATAGAAAAATACCAGAATACAACACCTCTACCTAGTTAATGAACATAGAAAAATACAAGAAAGAAAACGTTTACCTAGTTAATGAACATAGAAATATACAAGAACACAACAAGTTTACCTAGTTAATGAATATATAAAAAAACAAGAATACAACACGTTTACCTCGTTAATGAACATAGAAAAATCAAAGAATACAACACGTTTACCTAGTTAATGAACATAGAAAAATACAACAAAGAAAACATTTAATTAGTTAATGAAATAGAAAAATACAAGAATACAACATGTTGACCTAGTTAATGAACATAGAAAAATACAAGAATACAACACGTATACCTAGTTAATGAATATAGAAACATACAAGACTACAATACGTTTACCCAGTTAATGTACATAGAAAAATACAAGAATACAACACGTTTACCTAGTTAAAGAACATAGAAAAAAACAAGAATACATTACGTTTACCTAGTTAAAGAATATAGAAAAAAACAAGAATACATCACGTTTACCTAGTTAAAGAACATAGAAAAATACATTAGGTTTACCTATTTAAAAAATTGCTCCTCATTTAATATCTTCAGTTAACATCATTTTTGTTGCACATTCATTCTAAAATACATTTTGTTCTATTAATATTATTCTAAGAATTTACATTAATTAATAATTATTATTTGTTGTCGAATGTTTTCTAACCTATTTTGAATATAAAATTTAAACCTAATTTTTTGGGGGCATATTTTGATTATATACACTGGATTTCACTGGATTTTATAATTATTTATACTCTTATTATGTTTAAAATTAATTCTAATTCATTCTTTTTTTAATAATTTCTCAGTCTTCACATTTTATCTTTGTAGATACTTTTTTACATTTTTACTGACATTTTACTGATATTCCTATTGTCTTAATTACTACTTTTAGACACTTCTCATTTCTATATTTACATACTTTCTAGCATAACTTATACTAATTTTGACTTGCTTTTTGCTACACTTTAAATTGCTTGTATGCTAGTCATTTCTAATTGCTTTAAAAAAGTCGCTTTTCACTTTCCAATATTAGTTATGTAAATTAGCACTAAATTTCGTTTGTTTTGAAATTGTTAACATTTGTTTTGCTTCACTGTATAATCCTGTATGCTGGCTACTATTAATCGTTTTGAACTTATCAACATTCACTATGTGTTTGATATTTGTTGTTGGGTACTTGCATGTTCCGTTGTAGGAGCTCCTTTTCTACTTCTTCCTTTTTGTAAGTGGAGTTAAAAGAGCATTTGAATATTTTGTTAAGAAAGCCTTGGTTTAGGAACATTGGTTTATAATATTGGCTCTAAATAATTAAGTAAACAAATGTCACCAGCTTTACACTAGGATTGTGTCGTAGTGTAGTGGGCCTGTGGATTTACACTAGAGGCGTTTATTCGTTAGTTCGTCACCGGAATTTGCCATAAACATTCAATAAATAGTGAAGAATTCTAAAAAATTGGCTGAACGTAATAAACAAACAAACTTTTTTTAACTCAGTTTTTATCTGATTACTTAATTTGTCCAAGAAAACGGCAATTTACTTACAGCATTATTTATAAGAGTTTTGAAGGAACTATTTAGATATTTCTGAAATTTAGTAAATGGAAAGACTATGGACACCCCCTCCCTACCTACCTGGATGCAAAGTGGAGTGTGACCACCCCATGTGAATATAATTTGCCTGAAGTAGAGTTGCAAACGACAAAGGTTGTAGGATCCCACGCCCTTTCCCAAGCGGGTGGGAAAGGGACAGAGGTTATCTTCTCCTAGAGATCTAATAATAACTGCCCCAACAAACTCTCTGAGATTAAAGTTAAATCGCGATTCGTCAGCGGACTCAGGAGTGACATCTAAAAAAGCAATTCTTTAATATATATTGTGTATGTACGAAGAGTCCAGAACCAGTGAACAGCAAACCCTACAAATAAATTGTCGATGGGACCCTTCCATACTTTAAAACTATGTAAAAATCAGTTCCATTTCAGTCACCCTGTTTCACGCGAATGCATGCTCATTTTCATTTACTTTTGTAGGACTAGTACACCAACCTGGCAATACGTTAGGTGGTTCAAACACCGAACTCTTTCAGGAATCATCTCACCTTCATGAAAATACGAGGAACCGAATTATACGGCATATTTTAATTTAGGATTCCAAGGACATTTATAAAGAAACCCAATCATATCTCTCGATCATTCTTACTGAATATTCTTTTGAGGAATAGGAGGTAGATTTATAAAAATAAACACAATTATAGCTTTAGATTAATAGCGTATATTTCTGTCAAAGTCAAGCATTTTGTTTTCGATTTTCTAATAATTTGGCACGTAATTTAGTAAATATAGTCTTTTCCCAAGAAAAATCAAGATTCTCCTTTCTTTTTCTCCCTATATCTTCTATAGCGGAGATCAAGTTTATTTATTTTTAGCTTAATCTTAGAGGCATATACTACGCTCTCACACCTCATTAGTTTGTGATAATAATGTTGACTTGTGATTCGGATCTTTTTTGCACTATTCATCAAATATTTGCTGCTCTTCTTCCTTTTCCCGGCAGCTTATTTTACTTTCTTGTCGCTAGTCCTCCTGTATCTATACTGTCTTATAGATGTTTAAATACTGCACGATTTAAGCATGTTTTCTAGTCAAATGTGTAAAGCGAAGTGCACTAGGTTAGAAAGACAGCGTTATTTTACACTGTACTCCAAAAGTCTAAAATATGTTCCTTATCTTTAGTAAATAAATAAAATAGGGAGGGGGGGCAGAGAGGGAAGAGGGGGAGAGAGAAGGAAAATTTTGCATAAAAGCACGCCCATTAAATACCTACGTGTTTTTCCTTATTTCAAAAAAAGCATTTTCATTTTCTCTTTTGATTGCTTAAATTATCTTAACTGAAGTTGTTAATTTAAGTTTTTTCTTTATTTCAATTTTTAAGTTAAAATTCATTAAAGTTGATGAAGTCTACGGTAAAGTTGAATGAAGTCTACGGAGGTTAGAGATGGGCCCTCAAATGCCTATGTCATTATAGAAAACGGAGCCTTACAGCTATTAGAAATTGCTTGTAAGGTATCTTTAAGAGCTAAGCAAAGTATTTACCTACAAGAGAGAGAGAAAGAAGGTATAACTGCCCCCGTCCCCTTTCGAGCGCGCCATTCCATGTAAAATATTTAGATATGTTCTTTGAACAAATCAGGACCAAGCAACTAAATCGACCTAAGGAAGAGTCGACCACATTATTCTCGTTAACGTTAAGGAGAGAGAAAGGAAAGCTGAAAATTTGTGCGCCTCTGGGCCATCAATTTTCAAGTGAAGGAGAGGTTTTTATGGTGGATCGGAAGTAAAAAATAATCATTCTCTTTGAATAGGATGGGGAGGGTGGTGAATGAGCAGAGTTGACAAGAGGACCATTCTGTAGTCAGTCATTTAGTTCTGAGGGCTTTGAAAGCTGGAGGGATTTTTAACCACTTTATACAATACCATCATGTGAATGATTGCTCATTGGGAGGGTGGCGTCGGTCAGTGAACGCCCCATAGAAAAATATATCAAGATTTCCGTGGAATTTCAAAGTCTGAAAATGATTTCCCGTGATTCAAGTGACTAAAATACTTGAGCTAACACTTCATTTCCTGAGTGAGGCAACCCCTTCATTAGTTAGTAAGTTGTTGGACTCCATCACACAGTTAATTAACGAAGTAAAATGGTCAAAGAGCCGGACAAGCCAAAGAAGCCACTTTTTTCTTGACAGCACTGAAGAATGTGGTCCAAGCCCCTTACCAGAAACATCCCCTCAGCCCTCAGAACTATGTAGCTAACTCTCAACATGGAAAGCTCCTCCAGACAACTCTGTGCTTGTTTTAACTACCGCAAATTCTATAAAATCTAAAACGATTGAGTATTTTGCGCTTGCGACCAAAGAAAAATTCTGCCCCACAAAAAAAAAAATATGAATTAGGATAGCAAAAGAAGTGAGAAAATAAGATAGGATAGGTAGAAATAACTGTGGGGTAGAAGGATGTAGGGTAATGTTAATGATATGTAAAACAAGATGGTGGAAGGTGGAGACGGACAAATTAACAGCTTTCTGTCTCTATTCTCTTTATTTTTAACGATACCATTGTGACCATTCTTCCTATGATGAAATTTAGGTTTTTGTTTCTGAATCAATATAAAGGACAAATTTTTAATCATTAACAATGCATGGAGCACCATGGGGTTCAGATACAACATCACCTGTAGGTAAACACTTTTCTTAGTCCTCTATCATAAATTAATATATTATATTTTACGTAATTGAATATCCTACCAGCAAACACGCAAGAAAAAAAATAGCAAAGTCAACTTACAAGAAATTCCTTATTTTATTTCCTCGGTTTTCTTGTATACATTACATATATACAGCTAAGATCCTTACTAACATTTTCGTGGTTTTAATAATCTCATATTTATTGTTGATAAACAAAATGGATATAAGCATGGGATAGAACGATTTGAGGCCGCTTAATTTCAACCGCTATCACATGTTATTTAGAAACACGTTGCTACCCACGTGCATCTTCGCCTTGAAGCCGGGCGCGTTATTGCCCCACCTGAATCAATATTTAACCAAAGAGGTTCATCTCCCCCCCGTTTCGCCCCATGCGCCGACCTCGCCAGATTGGGTTAGGCTTATGAGCAGATAAGGGATTGTTCTCAGGCGCGGCTGGGCATTTCCTCGAAGCCCCCACTCCATTGTCCCCTACACCAAGGGGATGGCTCGGCTATTTATATGGAAACTTTACCAATAAGAGCAGATTCAGATCCAAATTTTCTTCGCGAAACATTACGCGGATCCAGTCTTACCTTGTGCACCAGGGCCCTCTACTTCGAGATCCACCATCATTGTCCAGAAGAGGACAATATCCCTTGAATGCCAAGGTTCGAGCCTTCAAGACGCCAAGTCCACAAGGCCTCCCCTGTTGTTCAGAAAGAGAACAACGTTAGAACAGCCATTGTTCTTTGAGCCCGTTGACAAGAGACGGTTCTCACCTATCCCTCCGTGTTGTTCATAAAGAGAATAACATTAGAACAGCTATTGTTCTTTGAGCCCGTAGACAAGAGACGGTTCTCACCCTCCCCCCCCTGTTGTTCAGAAAGAGAACAACGTTAGAACAGCCATTGTTCTTTGAGCCCGTAGACAAGAGACGGTTCTCCCCCTCCCCCCTGTTGTTCAGAAAGAAAACAACGTTAGAACAGCCATTGTTCTATGAGCCCGTGGACAAGAGACGGTTTTCACCCCCCCTGTTGTTCAGAAGAGAACAACGTATAAAAGCCATTGTTCTTCAAGCCCGTTCGTCAAGAAACGGTCCTCATTCCCAAGACGTCACGTTAGGATTATTTAATCCCCCAGTCCCTCCGGCTGGAACTCGCCAGCGGAACGAAGATTCCTTCGCGTCGCCTTCCTCTGCACAACAACTTTTAATTACGTAAGTTGAACATTACCTTTGAGTATTTAACCTTTTTGTCAACCCTATCCTGTGCTTTAAATGGTTTAGCGAACCATTCCATCCCTTTAATTTTTGTTTGTTTCGCTTTTTTAAATCTCTCTCAAATTTTAATCCACGGATTAGCCAGATATTCTCACGACCCTTTCCATTCTCTGTTTATGTCAACATTTTCCGTTTTGTGTGTTGTTGATAGTTTTATTAATAAAACTCTATTTTATTAATGATAGCCATATTATTATCCTTGAGCTCAGTTCCACTACTTAAGCATATTGAAGATAAATAATATCGGTCAACCAGATAACCACGCACTCTAAATATAATTGAATAGTTCCCTCAACGAATAGTTATATATGGTATATCGTCAAGAGTCCATTTTACGACATATATATATATATATATATATATATATATATATATATATATATATATATATATATATACTATTTAAATTTGGTATCAAGTGTGTGAGGGTTTAACGCTATATCTTTGCAAACACTGGTCTCAGTCAAGTAAAGCATAGTGTTATTCGTTATAAGAATAGAGTATAGTAGTTCCCTTTTGTTTTAACGATTGCTATTCCTTTTTTTGAAACTTAAGAAGCTGGAGTAGCTTAAGGAACTGTTATAATAATTTGTTGTGTTTTTTGGGGGTGATTTTAGTCATTGGTTATCTAGATCGAGAAACCAATTACGAATAGTTCAGTGCCCATATTTAGGTAGGCTAATTCTCTAGAAGGCATAATTATTATTGCAAGGAATTTTAGTTGGTTGACTATTGCGCCCTCAAGTGCAAATATGACTCAGTTCAAAATCTTCAAAGCACAAGGAGAGTCCTTGGGACTTTCCGGAAGAGAATTAATTGAGTACGTTTAAGAGGAGCAAAGAAAAGAAAGAAAAGAAAGAGAAATCTAACGAGAAGAAAGAGAAAGAGAAATCCAACGAGAAGAAAGAGAAATCCAACGAGAAGAAAGAGAGGAACGGAAAAGACAAGCTGAGCTTCATTATCAGATTGAAATAGCTCGTGTAGAAGCCGAAATACAATCAGCAAGGGTTACGTTCAGAAGCCCCGCCCAATCTCCCACTTAAGCTCGCCAATTTCAGGGATGGAGAGGATTTCGGAGCATTTTTAGCCCACTTCGAAAAGATCCTCAAAATCAATAACATGGATCTGGAGGCTGAAGGTGTAGTCAGATTACTTCCACTATTAAATTGTCAATTGCGCGAGATTTTCATATCTTTACCATCTGAATGTACAATTAACTACAGCACCTTAAAAGCTGAGTTATTAGCCGCTCATAATATGACTCCTGATTTCTACCGCCAAGAATTTCGAGGAGGTCGTATTAAACTTGGACAGACGTTCCGTCAATTTAGATACATTCTTCAGAGGAATTTTAAATTCTGGTTAGAATCCTCAAAGGTTGATCCTTACTACGAGTCCTTTAACGACCTTGTGTTGCGGGATCAATTCTTGGCGTCTCTCCTGACGGAGATCCGCGCGTTCGTCAAGGATCGTCGGTGCCAGACCTTTAAAGAGTGTACCGAAGAAGCGGATATCTATGCCACAAGCCATAATTTATACCCAAAGGAGAATCGAACTTCTCACCAACCCCCCAACCAGGAAAGAATGAAGGATTCGCGCCCCTTCCAGGAAAGCTGACGAAGTTTCAGGGCCCCGTAAAACCCCAAAACTTCTTTTCCCAAAACCAACAACGGGACACCAAACCTCCCGTTAAGATTTCTATTCCATCACTCTTCTCGAAGCGACCAATCATATGCTTCACCTGTGGTGTAGAAAATCACATAAGCTGGAATTGCCCCCAAAATTCTAGGCTTAAAAGCGGACCAGCCCACCAAGTTTACCAGATTAATGCCACCCTGGCTTCCCCGGTAGTGCAGACCCAAGCAGCAACTTCTTCCCCTCCGTCAGGCCACCAGGTAAATTTTATTTTTGACAAAAGTTAATCAGGAACTTTGAAATTTGAGGAGGCCAGCGTGAACGGCTGCCGAGTATCGACTATCGTCGGGGACACAGGGTGCACGTGTTTCATCGTTTCCGACGAGCTCCTCCCCCCAGTGCACCCTAACCACGAAAGCTTTGCGGTGGTACATGACTACCTTGGGCGGGCAAACCGATTCCTCGTCGTTAGATGTTACCTGCAGTGTCAATATTATAATGGCTGGGCTGAAGTCATTTCAGCACACATACAATTCTGTTTCATACTTATAGGATAGAGCCCCCAAGTAAGTTCCGACCCTCTGTCCCAGGCCGCCCATCCTCGAGGCCGAGCTAAGAAAGAAGCTCAGGAGCCCGTCCCCCTCAGAACCCCGATACTGTCCGAATTCTCGCAGACTCTTAACCAAGACTTTAGGACGGCACAAAAATAGTGTGAAGTACTAACACCCTTATGGGATAAGGCCCAAAACAAGGACACGGAGACTGTCCATGGACCAACAGAAAAAAAGTACCCCCAACGCGCCCATGCAGATACGTTCGTAGCACTGGACGAAACATCGGCGCTTGAAGACGATTACCCCGCGGAGTCTCTTAATGTAATACAGACAGTGTGCATCCAACCTGATGCCGATTACCCTCTTCCTTCCCTACCAGGCGAGTCTTTTGAACCCTCTGACCTGGATATCGACGTGCAGCTGACACCACATCAAAAGAGTCAGCTACAAGAACTATTATGTCAGTTCGACGACGTTATTTCAGAAAAACCTGGATGCGCTACTCTTTCGAACATGATATTAAATTAACAACCTTAGAACCCTTCTGTTCAAAACCCTATCCCATGCCGATTTCTTTACGCCAAGCTTTTAACGCCGAAGTTGGTAATTTAATTAGTTTGACATAATAGAACCGTCCACTTCTAGTTATTGTTCCCCAATCGTAATGGTCAAGAAACCTGATGGCTCTTATCGGATGTGCATCGACTTCCGGAAGCTAAATTCGGTAACTGTGTTCGACGCCGAGCCCATCCCGTTGGTAGACCAAAACCTCCCCCTTTTTGAAAACGCCAAGTTCATCTCAGAACTCGATTTGTGCAAGGCATATTATCAAATTCCCCTCCGGCCCGATGTTAAAGCATATACTGCCTTTGCAAGGGAGAAAGGCTTAATGCAATTTACGCGCCTTCCTTTTGGCCTTGCGACTGCTTGTAGCAACTATAACCGTCTAATGAGAAGGTTGTTAGATGGACTTCCAAATGTATCCTTTTACTTCGATAACGTCTACGTCGCTACTCGTAAATGGAGTCACCATTTAACCACCCTATTATCTCTCTTCGAGCGACTGCACGAAAATGGCCTCACCATTGGCCCCAGCATATGCCATTTTGCCCAAGAAACCATAAAATACTTGGGTTTCAAAATAGGACAAAGCCAGTTAGGTCCCAAAGAGGACAAGAGGCTGGCAAAGCTATCATATTTACGCGACATCTTCACGCACTTGAATGAATTGAACTCAAAATGAATTGAAATCAAACTATGGTAGCCATTAGTGAAAGAAATACATCATTCAAGAAGAAACATTCACTTTAAAGAGGAAGATTAGCATCCGGGAAAACAGCTGCTTATCCAGAGCTGATTGCAGTGCCGGAGATTCCTCATAAATAGAGCTGGCTCTCAATAAATTGATTTCCCAAGATCATTTCCAGAAGCTTCAGGAGGAAATGGACAAATATTTGCGGGAAAATATTGATGTATTTCAACACAATTATGTCAGGAATGTGTTCGGTGTGAACGTAATTGATGTTGGAGAAGATATTCCAGGATTTTAAGAAGTTCTTTTAGATCTCCAGGATAATTAGGTGCAGAAGCAACGTTTTGAAAGTCTATTATACTCTGAATTTTGGCTAATTTTAAGGATAAGTCTATTCTGATTAATGATATTGAAAAAGGTCTTATTCCACTGACCACTGATACTTCTGTGAACAAGAATTTACATTTCTGTGACGATCACGAGTAAAGCAAAGAACCTTCTGGATTCTCAACATGAAATTCGCTGTTCTCTCTGAATCAACAGCAAGACAAATCTGAAAAAAATTGTTCATAATATTAAGAAACATCACGGTACTCACTAAAATACTTTTTTTTAATCAAGTCTACTCAAAGAGTCATAAGAAGTTGACAACCAAATGTTTATTTTGTTTTATTGCCCTTTGTTTCAATAAATCATATTAATATAAAAATATGCCTTTAATATCCTACAATCAATATAGAAATATAAAAATATATTCTTTATCAAATAAAAGTGAATGTCCGTAAAATATAGTTGATAAAACTAAATATAGATACACTGAAGAAATTATTATACTCATATTTACCAGCAGTCAAGAGTAGTTGAATAGTTAGAAGGGCTCATTCATGAAACTATATAATAGTTGGCAGTCATAAGTTTTTTTATCTTTGCCTGGATATAAAGCTTTGCCTCCAATTATCTTCAATCAATATTATATTATATTTATTAAATAGTAACATAGTAAAATTCAGTAAAGTTTATTCAGTTGAATAAAACTAAAATAATACCGAAATAATATTTCATCCCTGAGGGTCGCCAAGCCCAAATCAATTTGTGTTTAAGGTCACACCGCAAAATGATTGGAAATACTGTTTTAGACTTTTGTATTTGAGCATTTGTTTGGGGGAATTTTGCTTGACTCATTCCTTTCCTAAACATGCGTTACATCACCAAACTCAGTGTCTGGAACCAACAACCTGTATCCATTAGAAACAAGTTATGTAGGGAGAAATTTGAGTAAACAATGTCATGAAATTCACTATAAAACAACGGTGCAAAAAGTAAAATAGCGTAGTTTGCGAAAGCTTACTGTGGGTTTTAGCTCTAACATAGAGTAACGAAAGCAAGGATCAGCGAGTGAGTATTTGGTTAAAAAGTTTAAAAAAATCGAAAAAGTCCCAAATCATTTAGAATAGTCTTTTTCTCCTTAGAGGTGTGTTCTTTGGGCGTGTTACATCAGGGACGTTGTAAAATAAGTTCGTGGAGAAATACAACAGGAAAACGGGTCAGAAAAATCCTATAGGTATTAGTATTTGTTAGAGGATAACCTTCCTGAAGATCGGGTTTACATAACTAGATCCAAATATAAAGAAAATGATCCAAGTTGAACATTTTTTAGGTAGAAACGGAATGAAGAATGATATTCCATTTAGGAACTATTTATGTGATTGAGTTTACTTACTTGCTTTGTTTTCTTTTTATATTGTTATTTTCCCCCTCTTTCTCTCGCTCAAACTGAGGGATGCCGTGGTCAGTAAGCAGTTCATCTTCCAACACACATAAACTTCAGTATTTTCCCACTATCATGGTAATTTGCGGGGTTTATTTCCCTAGAATAAAAGTGGCTAACGAAGGAATGACATTGAAAGGTATTGAAAAGAGATTGGAAGCTGATAATATCTGTATTCTCAAAGAAAGAGAATTTTGAAATAGACATAAAGAATTAACTGAATCAATTGCAGGTATTAATTCATTATTACTTCTGAGGAACTTATTGAAAAGAACCATAATTAAATCCTATTGACTAAACAAGCCTAAAATGCTTCATTGATTGAATAATAATTCAAGTTTCTTAGGTTCATATCGTTTTAACCCTGTAAAAAGTGGTTCAATTTGTAAATTGAGTTGGGCTGGTAGTTTGCGACAAAGAAATCTAAATCTGAGCTTTGAAGATTTTCAATCTGTATTTAACATGTTTATTATTTGCCTCTTTATTCTTATATATCCTATGTCCATATATATATATACATATATTCTGTTTCTTTGGGTATTTCCATCTCAGTTAAAAATATATGGGATCGTTCACAGATCCTCACTCATTAAAATGTCATATATCATAGTGAGGACTTCTAGTTTAACGTGCCATTCACACCACTGGTATCTATATAGTAAGACAGTCCCTGTGAAGGCAAGCGGATTCGCGTCTCCATCCCGTGACTAACCAGACTGGATGTGGCTTAACTTTGTTGTATTCGAATGATTTTTATTTATCTAATTTTCCCCTAAATATATAAATTGTCAATTATTGGAATGGATATTAGGGATTTTTTTAATGAAAAGACAATTAGGAATTAACTTACGTCACAAGAAAGCTCATTCATTAAAAATGAGAACAATAATAGTAAATAGGAGTCCCATTTGATACATTTATGATCTCTATAAATTGGAGTGATCAAGGAAATGATATGAAAAGAGAAGAAGTTGAAAGAGATTTTGACATATATTCAAAGTTATTATGACGTTTTGAAAGGCATTTAAAAAGTTTTAAAAGGTTTTGAAAAGTTGTATAAGTTGTCTTAATATGGAAGAATGAATAGATTAAGAATATTTGAAAGAACCTTTTAGCAAAAGTAGCCTATGTTTAGGCTGGAATGGGGTGAGGTGTTAAGGATAGTAAATTAGATAGTATGAGATAAAAAAGTTGGATGGACTTAAATTTGTCAACATGGAGTAATTTGATACTTGATCAATTTAATGATGTCACATATAGGAAAACTTTGTCTCATTTTGGAAGGAAGTCCGATTAAATACTCTTTGCTGGGAGGTATTGCGGCCACTAGGAAAGAAAAAAAAAGGCGAATGATACTAAGTTCTATATTATTTGCCAGATCAAAATGTCTTAGGGACATTTTTTACGTTCGTTGATCTTCACAGAATTCACAATTGGGTATACAAATAATGTATTTCAATTTAGTTTTCTAATTGTATTTTACAATTTTAATTAATGGAATATATGGAGGGACAAATTAATCAAAAACTACCCTTCATATGTCCTGTTTTTTTATTAGTAATATTTCTCAAAATATTATCCTCAATTATATGTTTGTTTATTTCTTTCCCTTTTCTTCAGAATGGGACCAGATGTACTTGAGGAAATTGTCCCCCATGATAATACACCCATACCCGATACTCAATGTGGCCCCCAACCCGGTGAAGGAAGTGGTGAGCTTCACCCTCCTGGGGACTGTGAGGGTGAGCCCCGATATCCAGTGGATCCGAACGCTCCCGACTCATTTTGCAGAAGTGACCATGCGAGCGAACGAGATTGCCGAGGGAGCAACGGAAACGCTCCTATAGATTCTTCCTACGAAGGACCCAATGAGTCCTTCAGGGGTTTCCCTGGTGACAAGCATTGTGAGTCTAAGGAAAAGCCTCCTAGCTATGGAAGAAGGATGGGATCTCATAGACAATCACCTCCACAACGTCAATACTCGTCCGATTTTCACCGATACAACCACAGAAGAGGGTTTGGAGATAGATATGGTCACTGGAGCCCTCCTGGTGGTAGGAGAGATTATAGAAGGGCCCAACATGAGGGTCTTCATAAAAGATATCCTCATTCTGGCGTGTACAGGGGCGATTCCCCGATAAGAATTCAAGGGTCTAGTCTCAGTGACCATTCAAGAAGAAATAATTTCAACTCCCCTTCATTGAGAGGTTCTGAGCTCAACCATCGCTCTTCCTGCTCCCCCTCCCATAGGCATGCCCCAGAGAGACATGGCTATGGCAGGCATCGCTTGACAGGCGATAAAAACTCCTTCAGGCAAGTTTATCACCGCGAATACAAAGACGGGTCATATGGGAGGGAACCTCTCAGTAGATCGAGACACACCTACGCTAGAAGAGAATATTGTGATAAATACCTTTATGCCCCCGAGAGATACACACAACAAAGATATGGAGGGAATGAGTACGATTACAGGTTAAATAGATCACTAAATCACTGGCATGAGAGCAGAAGTGGACAGTATGGTCCACACAGAAATGACCGCTCTGGAGTCCTTTCTCCATTTCCTTCTTTTATTCAATCCAGAGACGCACAGCCTACTACTTTGGTAAGCACATCTTTCCAGTAATTTTGTACTTTTCCTTTGGCCATAATACTTCTCAATAAATAAACAATCATAACATTGGTTAAGCTCCATCCTTCGTTGAATCATAGTGTAACTTTGAGAATTCTTAAAATTCCAGAGCTAAATTATCAACTCCAAGCATTATAAATGCATCATCTCTCTTTAATCTTTTGATTTAGGTAGTTTGCTTAGTAAAACTTTTGAATTTTTATCGTTTTACTATTCAGGAATTGCCCAATGACGACGGAAATTTTCCAAAGACACGTTTGAGCAGAGCCAACGAAATGGCAGCAGGAGCCAACTTTGATCTTCAAGTCAGAAAAGCACATGAAAGTGTCACCGATCAAGCTCAACTTCCGGAATATGCAGGTAAAAACGAAGCAAAAATGTCTACAGAATACTGTACCTACGCCCTTTGGTAAATTTACCTTAAATTTAAAGGATTTTTCCGCTAATTTAAATAAAGTAAATATATTTGAACATCAAACTCTACAGCTATTTATTTTAATAAAATCAAAAGTAAAGCTTTAATTATTTTACCATTGTAGTTATACCTTTCCAAAGACGACTACCGTTCTTCCCAATGGACACACTTAGAGTTGATTTTGTGGACTTTCTACCCAAGGAAAATTCGAAGGATCACAGGACCTTTCCTTATGAACTGGTTCAGCGTGAGAGGCCAGCTTCTGTCCTAAGAAGAGGACAGGCCTTTTACATGGAAGTTGTAGGTTACCTCCTTAAGCAAATAAGGGTTTTAGGATAAAATATTTAGTTTACACTAGGTACCATGTATGTAGTATGATTCTTAGGTAGATTTTGTGGCATTTAAAAATTATTTACATGAAATTCTTTATATTACAAGGTATTTTAGTAGTTAAAATTACTCACCCACATCTTACACAAATACAAATCTTTAATTTCAGACTTTCCAAAACAGAGATTTTCACCCTAAACAAGATTGCATGCTTCTTAATTTCTACTTAGGACCAGCTCCCTCTGTACCAAAAAAGACAAGGGTCGTCCTACCAATTATGATGCAGAAAGAATTTCATAATGCTCCCGACCAGTGGGATGTTAAAGTTCAAAACCAGGAACCAAGGAAAATGATTTTACAAGTAATATTATTTTAGGACTTAAGTCTCATTTACCTGTAAAAACAAAGCCAGATTATGAGGAGAATCTTGAGAGACATTAAAAGGTTTAATGTTGTTCATGTTGTTTCGAGAAACTAGTCATTATCTGGTGGAACTATTTCTAAAGAAAGTTAGTTGATAATTTTTCATTGTTTCATAGGTACATATCCCTACGAAAACAGCTGTTGGTTGTTGGAAATGCGTGGTTGAAACTGGTTTTAGAAATTATGAGAGAACTCGTCTTCAGTACAGATCACCCGTGAATATGTATATTATTTTCAACCCATTTTCTCCAGGTTAGATAAATTATTATTAAAATTTAATATCAATATAAGGTGTAATGCTAAGTTATTATTTCACTAAAAGATAATTAACTTTAATTAATAAATTTTCAATTTGCAGATGACTCATCCTTCATGGAAAATGATGATTTTAGGACTGAATACATAATGAATGACAACGGAAAGATATTCATGGGTGGTTTCAAGTCAGCGAAAGGCCGGCCATGGATCTATGGGCAGTTTGATGACTGCGTCTTACCAGCTGCTTGCGTTCTTCTCGAGATGTCCAAACTTTCCCACTCTGAATGGGGAAATCCGGCAAAGGTCGTCAGAGCAATTTCTGCAATGGTAAGCAAAGGACATTGCTTCCATAACACAACACCTCTGCAATTTAAATTGAGCTTTAAAAAAAAATAGGTAAACTGAAAACCTTTTGTAAGGCAGATAGCTATTTATCCTGAATTAGTGACCATCCATTATTTATTAACGATAATGAGCATTACAGATCAAGGCGGCGAGATCAGGCAGCATTGATCCCCAACACTTTGCGAAGTCAAACGGGGTGATCGTGCCACATTATGAAGAAGATTTTAGAGGGAGCTCCAGCCCCCATCTTTGGACGGGATCAGTGCAAATTATTGAGGAATTCCTCAAGGGAGGAGCTTCCCCCGTAAAATACGGCCAGTGTTGGATCATGGCGGCCATCATGACCACAAGTATGTTTGTTTCTCCTCAAAATGTTTTATACACGTTAATCCTTCACCTAAACTCAGACATATTCCTTGATCGCATGTCTTGCATGAGTGTTCTCATCTGCTGATTCGTTTCGTTTAGTCTGTCGCGCACTCGGACTTGCCTCTCGACCTGTAACCGCGTTTATGGCTGCTTTCAACACACAAGATTCGATGACGATCGACAAGTATATCAACAGATATGGAGACGTTGTATGTATAAACCTTCTGAGAGAGGAACGTGAGATCATGTCTCAATTCAATTAAGTCCTTTAATTTTTGACATAATTAATCTTTTGTAATCATCTACATACATAACTTTCAAACATGAATAAATCCAATGAATTTTTGTATTTTTCAAGCTGGAATGTGGACCAGGGGGAGATCAACCGGATTCATTGTGGTGCTTCCACACCTGGTGCGATGTCTGGATGATGAGACCGGACCTTCCAGTTGGGAATTCAGGCTGGCAAGCGTGCGATCCTTCAAGATCCGGACGAGGTAGTCACGAATGTAAGTTTTGCATCGTTTCTCAATGACATTGAAATTTATAGTAAATTACCATACAAACATAAATTTTAAATATGACATTTTCCTTATGACTTAATAGAATATATTTTTACCTTTTCAGTATTTAATTCTTCATGTGGTCCTTGTTCTTTGGAAGCTATTAGAAAAGGTGACCTTGGGTTTCAAAAGGATTCTGATGGTTTTTACTCCCTTCTGAATTCCTATGTCAGGTACTTCTACGAAACAGACCAATCCGAATGGGGTTTCTTGCCATTCATGCAATTCCGGTAAGTTTTGGAATGCCAAATGAAATATTTTGACAATCTCTAAAGGTAAATCTTGATTGACTATATATATTCATTAAAGTCTTCATTGACTATATATATTCATTAAAGTCTTTTACGATATAGTTTCTTAACGTAGCAATTCTTAAGACATTTCTTGGGTTATGACTTTTTTTTTTAGTCGTTTTCGATGGAAATGAGTCCAATATTTAGGTAATTAATGATGAGAAAAAGGGTAAAATTAGTGAAAGGAAACTATATTTTGTTTCTTTTTATGATGGTTATAATTAATATTCCCTTTGGTGTTATTGTTGTAATTCTATTAAATGATCAAAGTGTTTCGACAGATTACCTGTCGCTCAGTACATACTGACCAAAGCACCAAATTGCTTAGACATCGGAGGTGAAGAGGACTTCGAGGATGTAACTCCCCTCTATAAGGACATTGGTCTTCTGGAAGAGCAGAGATTCTTTATCTACAATGCCTTTAGAGGCCGTCCTCGAGATGCCACTGAGTTTGACTTAAAAGTAGAATGAAGTATTGAATTAACTTTCATAAAACAGGAGCTGCCTCGTATAATCTCTTAATTAGCCTTTTGGAGAGTCCTGATTTCCCTATGCCCGTATGTAAAACATCGCTCTGCTGAATGTTGCTGACATGCAAATTGGATATATTTTTCCATTTGTGGGCTTTGCTCTGGAAATTTTTAAATTAGCCTTTCCCTCGCCCATAATGCATGAATGATGAATTCTGTTGTATTTTCCTTCTAAATTTACTATTCTGATTTTTTCATTATTTAATTTTCTCTTTGTTCCATCTCTTCCCTTTTCCATTTGAACGATACAAATTTGAACTATGCTGATTTAGTTTTATAATTTTTGAATACATTAAGTGCATCAAAGCAGCGAAATCCTTATTGCTAAACTCTTTTTTTTTCTTGTTCACAGGCTTTGTCTTCGGCTTACAGTCCCGTGCCATTGAGCGGGCCAGGAGAAGAGGCTGATGTTAAATTTGATTTCCATGAACCGGTTCGAACTCTTCTCGGTGAACCTGTTACCTTCACCCTTGAGATTCACAACACTTCCCAAGTTCTGCGGACGATTCATGCAAACATGTCTTGCAGGTACTAGTTTATTTATTTATTCATTCGATATCGATTTACTTGTGATTCAAATGCAAAGCTGGACTATAGCATCTCCAATTGGTTGCATATTTCAATAACAGCATCTCGGAACCGTGCAAACAAGACTATACCGACCTGTTTATGTTGGTATATTATTGCTATAGTTATAATATTTTGATAGCGTAGTGGTGTTTGCTCTCATTGGAGGGAAAAGTAGGGCATGAAAAGCGATGAAAAATTACGGCTGATGCCGTAATAAACATGGAGTAGCCTAATTTGTTTAGCCGGAGGTAAATAAAAACATAGTTTAACCTAATTTAACCCGCCCGAACATATCATACATTTCCGAAGCAAAGAGGAATAATTCAATGTTTGAAGATGAACAAGAATGGAAGAGGTACCTGGGGTGATGAGGGAGTTTAGGGTGGATTAGCTTAACTTTTGGTTAGGTTTGGGTTGGTGTTTTAATATTAAGCAAATTAGGCTGGGTTACTTTTATTTGAAAAATCGTTTGGTCAGCGATTTTTTCACCACCTTTTGGAACTCACTTTTCCCCCAATTAGGGGACTTTATAGGGCGAGATATCAAACTTTTTTCCGTCAAATTATTCCTGAAATATAAATGATTCGCTCTTATAAACAAGTACAGTCTCGGTTGCACGATTATGAGGCGCTGGCGGGGATCATGTTACCATTCACACCTTTGAGTACATCAAGACCAGTTTTTAACAGAGAAACAAGGTCAACAGACCTAAGTTGCGTGCTCTTACTTATTCGGACTTATGACCTCCAAACTTTCATTAATTCCCTGACTAACCTCGGGCAGACTTTGAGAATTATATCATTTGAAAGAAAATATAAAACAACATAAGGGTTTCACATTACGTTAGAATCGGCCAAATCCTTACGATGTTATTGCCAAAACACTCATTGAAAAGTGAATTGGCTACCTACCGACCGACGACCTACGGACCGACAGAAGAACTTATAGAGTCGTTCTAGAAAATATAATTTCTGACGTCAAAAAAATAGAAGTATGTACATGAAAACTTTAAAGGATATATTCCTTTACAAATACTTTACATCTATTTTTCTCTTTTATTTCAAATCACTTCAATTATTTTTTTCCATATTTTTGAGTTTAGAATTACTGATCAACTTCTCAATCCTTTACTACAGGAGCGTTTTCTATACCGGAATTATGGGTCCTCGAATCAAGAGAGTGACAGGTAGGTTTACTTTCGAATCTGGCCAAGGGGAGAGTCTTGCTGTAAGGCTGGACCCAGTGGAATACCAAGAAAAGCTCATTGATCTAAGTTTCGTCAAGATCACCCTGACCGGCTTTGTAATGGAAACGATGCAATCATGGGTTCACGAATTTGATTTCCGATTCGATAAACCAAGGCTTAGGATTGAGGTACGTTGTTGTTGATTGCATTCTAATAGTTCGTTGCAATCTATTCATTGCTGTTATCCTTGACATTCAGTTTAGGTTGTGCAAATAAAATGGCCGTTTTATTAAACTCAAATGGGGCAAAATTGTTGTTATATTTGGTATTTTTTTCAAAAATAACCAAATATTTGACAGAGATCACCAATTTGCCTAATCTAGCCCTATACTTAGGATTATTTAACTATGACAAGAGAGGATTATGTAAAACAAAGTATCAAAATATCAGCTTGGCATTAAAGTTTTTCTAGCTGATTTTTGGCCTCTTTGATGCCATCTTTGCCACGATTTCGTTGTACAAAAGGGGTGATTTCACTTTCACTATTTACTATAGCCTGATGCACTTTATGTTCAAGCTCAGTACCACAATTTGGCATCAGCACAATTTAAGACCTGACTCCGCACACTGTCAAGGGGAATATTTAAAACCATTAAACATCATGAAGCATTACTGAGACTTCGACACTATAATGGTCCTGTACACGGTTCTTTCAGACCTAATATTCGTAAAAGCAATTCCTGTATGATAATTTTTAACTTAGCGCAATGTTAATTATAGATATCAATGCTTATTTCCGCCTTCCATAGCTTTCTATGGTTCATTTCACATTTTCTTTAATATATTGATTTACTTTTTATCAAATAAGTATATATCAATGGAGGCATTTGAGCTAGATTTTTTTTACAAGACATTCGTGAAGAAAGTGGAATGGTTAAGGGAATTAAAAATTCCGTGAAGGAAAGTTACGTGAGGTAGACAGAAAAAACTAATTGGGATTCTATAGAGAGGAAAATCACGCAACTGCCCTGACGCAGCACTAATTTTGCAACCAAAGCAGATCTATCTACGCACAGGATTCGTGTGCACTTTGTTCTCATGTCTGAATGTTGCACCTGAATGCAGTTGGATTGTCGGCTAATTTTTTTGTGATAGTCAAAATAATATAAAAATGTATTTTATGATTAATCAATTTATTTTTGAAAAGCTTAAAGAGATATTTAATACTCAAAGTCAAAATACAGACAAGGTTACAGGCTTAATTAATACCCTAAGTAATAATAGAGGCATGCTTACAGGCCCATTAAAATAACCTAAGTAATAATAGATACAAGTTTACCTATAAATTGAATACCTTAGGTAGTAATACAGTCAAGCTTACAGACATTCAATACCCCAAGTAATAATACAAACAAGCTCACATACACAATGAAGACCCAGAGTAAAAATACAGTCAAGCTTACCGACATTAGATACCCTAAGTCATAATAAAGACAATTTTACAGGCCTATTGAATACCTAAGTAATAATAGATACAAGTTTACCTATAAATTGAATATCCTAAGTATTAATACAGTCAAGCTTACAGACATTGAATACCCCAAATAATAATACCGACAAGCTTACATACACAATGAATACCCCAAATAATAATACAACAAGCTTACTAGCTCAATGGATACCCTACGTAATAAAAAAGACAAGCTTACAGACATTGAATACATTAAGTAATAATGAAGCAAAGCTTACAGGCCCAATGAATACCCTAAGTAATAATAAAGTCAAGCTTACAAACATTAAATACCCTACGTAATAAAAAGATAAGCTTACAGATATTGAATACCCCAAGCAATAATAAAAAGAAGTTTACAGGCCCAATGAATACCCTAAGTAATAATACAGTCAAGCTTACAGACATTAAATACCCTACGTAATAAAAAAAGATAAGCTTAGAGACATTGAATACCATACATATTAAAAAAGACAAGCTTACAGACATTGAATATCCCAAGCAATAATAAAGAGAAGTTTACAGGCCCAATGAATACCCTAAATAATAATACAGTCAAGCTTATAAACATTAAATACCCTACGTAATAAAAAAGACAAGCTTACAGACATTGAATACCCTAAGTAATAATACGGAGGGCAGGAGCTCCGATAACAAATACTTTAAACCAATATTTATATTTGATTAAGGATTGCACAAAATTTAATCTCTCAACATTTCGTGCCATTGTGTGCCAAAGGTGTTGGTTACTTTCCATTTTAATAATCAAAACATTTTTCTTTCAATTATTTTTCAACTTTTTGCAAATAGATAGCTTCCATTGCCCTGCTGAATGATGTAGGAATGGCATGATCCAAACCAATCGCCCATAGAATGCGAAAATATGCAACTATGCTGATTGAGATTCGACGCATAAGCTATTGCAGTAGCATGGATTCGAAAGGAGTTCATTGGTCCTGAATACAATACGTTCTAAGCATTGAATTTCAGTATCTATCATGAGATGTGTTCGTAAAATGTAGGCAGAAACTGAGAGAAAATACTAATATTAGAATGTCTCATGTATTATTAGATGCCTGATGAATGTACTGAAGGAAAAGAATGTACTTTTGAGCTGTCTTTCTTGAATCCACTTGGAATGACTCTGAGCGAGTGTTTCGTCACGTTCGAGATTAATGGCGCTGTGCGACCGAAAACTATTAAAATCGACAGGTTGGTTTTTGTAATCATTTTTTGAATATTAATCATAACCAAATTAAGAGTATCTTTCCGTAATAATTTTAATATTTAAAAAAAAAGAGTAACGTATACTTTTAAAAGATTGTACAGTATTTCTTAAGTTGTTTTACTGTAATTTTCCGCCACTTCAGCAATAGTTAGCAAATAATAATAACTCAAACATGATTTTTAATTTTCGGTTATGCTTTTCAAGCTAGATTTTAATTCTATAAAATATAAAAATCATTTTAACGATTCTAAAACTAATCATCGTGTATTAAAATGGTGAATTAGGAGTGATTTTACATATTCAACTTATATTTTGCTGACAGCTATGTTAATTAAGAAAGAATAATTCCTAAGCTCCTGGTTATGATCTAGTGATTTTTAGCAAGAAACCGGTGAGTGTTTCCTTTAGGACTGAAAAAGGTGGCTGGATGAAAGCTCGGTGAAATTTAATGAGATCATAATCTCACCCGAAGCTCGAATATAACGGAACCGCACGAGAGATAGGGAAAACATTAAACTCCTACGAGCTTTCATCCATGCTACCTTTCATTTGAGTATCTTATTAAGGAAAATATTAATACATGGTTCATCTAAATTACACCGATTGATCCACCGTAAATGAAATAAGATAATTCTCCAACCTTCATTTACAGGGAAGTCTGCCCCCGAGAAGCATTTAGTTTCCGCCAGTCCTTCGTACCTCGTCGTCCAGGGTTGCGTAATCTAGTTGCCTGTTTCACCTCAAAGCAACTTTCGGATATCAACGGCATGCAAAAGATCCTCATCATAGAATAGAGCTATTTCTTCCATTTACCTATTTCTTGTCTAATCATTATATGCTCTTTAGCCTGCCTTGAAAAATAAAATTGATTTTAAAAAACAAAGCGCCTAATAGAAAATCAACGTTTTTATGTTTAACGATTAGTTTAATAATTAAAGATATGGCTTTTCAGTGCTGTAGAAAATGAGAAAGAAATATCCCTTATACCTTACATAGATTTGGATGCCTTTGTATACCAATGAACGGAGTCTTCTCTCATTTCGATGCATAAGAAGCGTTTGCGGTGGACAATGGCGATGAATCAATATTATGCTTTAAACTATTTTGATTTGTTAAGAATTAAACAAAGGGTGAGGCCTAGTTTTTTTTCTGTGGTGAAGCTTTATTTGAGTCCTTGTTTAATTTATTTTACATTTGGACATCTTTATTTGTAATAGAATTGGAAATAAAAATATATATGTAAAATGATATTTCCTAATCAAGAATGTCACAGTAACTTGTTAAGGTTCTAAGTGCAGAGTACCATTATTTATAGGTTGTACCCATGCGCTGACACGAACCAGAATAAATCTTCTAAAAATAAAATTTTTGCATTCAAACATTTGAGATTAACTACACCTCAAACGATGGAGACGCAATTCCTTGAACATACTCTTTCTTCATAGGTCAATATTGCATGCTGATCACTAGTACTATGCTAACCTATACATAAACTTCAATCAATTGTTTCACATTGGTTCAATGAACGTTTTGTTTAACTTATATTTAAGAAAATCCAAACGCTTCTCTTTATTCCAGTTCTCCCCAAATAATTTGGCATCTTCACCTTAACCAAGTAGACAAGATTTGTTCCAACCAACGAACTTTTCCTTGTCCTTCAAACCTTGTTTAACCTTACTTTTTTCTCTTCTCTCATACAAAAAATGGTTCTCTTCAATGGTCACCTTGTACTTCTAATTTGATTGCATAAGTCTATATTTTCTACGTCCCTGCCTAACATTCAGACAACATTTTCCACTTTCTAGAGGTTATTTCCTTTTAGTCAATCTCCTCTTAATATACTGAATTAGCTAACGATATTTGGAAATCACCTAAACTCTCTTTGGCGTCCTTTAAAGTCATCCTTTGGAAAGAGATTTACGTTCTTCAATTTTTATAGTACCTATAAAGAGTCAAGTCTTATTACGGTTCCTGAAGTTTGCTATGCAGCACATTTGTTACACTTGATCACAATCTATTACTAAAGAGAATGCACGTAAGGTTCAGGGATTATGCAACTAGGCTGTATGGCTCACTTTGTCACCTTGGATCAATTAATGATATAATTATTACGAGTTTGAGAAGAATGAGACGTTTCTGGACAAAGGTTTGGAATCGGGGCACCCTATTTGGCATTATGTACATCCTTTTGCAGACCCAGATAAGATATGTATTACATATAAAAGAAGTAGTACTTACCTAACTATAAATTTCTTCAAAAATGTTTGAGACTCTAGCTCTTGCGCTTGTACGTGGATATAGGATCCTCCCGTTGTAGGAACCAGCAGTAGTCATCCATCATGTTTTCGTTGAAGCGGCTTTTATACTTGCTTTCTATCATTGCAATATCTCGGTGGAACCTTTCCCCATGTTCATCACTAATATCACCCATATTAGATCGAAAGAAATCTAGATGCAAATGCAAGTAATGCATCTTAAGAGACATCCGACACCCCATTCGTTGATAGACCTTTAGCATGTTGTCCACTAGTTCTTCATAGTTTTCAGCCCTATGATTTCCAAGGAAGTTCTGCACTATATGGACAAATGAATCCCATACTGCCAACTCAAGTGGAGTTAGTTTATTTCTGAACTCCCTGTTCCGTATCAATTGTCTGATCTCTGTCCCTACAAAAATGCCAGCTGTAAGTTTAGCATCGGTTTTCTTTGCACCAAATTTTTCTTTGAGATACTGGAATCCATCAGAATCATGGGCCATTGCATTAACAAAATTCGTGATAAGGCTAAGTTTGATATGAAATGGTGAAAGGTAGATCTTCTGTGAATGTACCAAAGGCGTGTGCTTCACATTGTATCGGCCAACTATTTGTTCTTCTCTTTCGGGCCACTTTTTTAAAATATAATGATTCCTGTAGTCACGGCTGTTTCATAGGCATAAGAAACAGATATTCTTTGTGAATGCCATGTCTCGCAGGAAAAAAATGAAAAGGTGTTTCTAAGTACTTTCAAACTTTATTAAGTTCCTTATCAAGGATAACTACAAGAAATAATATTATATTAGAGGTATATATACGAAAGAAAAGTATGAAAGACCGCCTCAAAAACAAGAAATCACCAATGAGGAAGACGGATGAGGGAAGGTAAAGAAACACATTAAGAATTACAAGAAGCAGGCAGTAAGGTCAAACTAAGTCAAAGGAAAGGTTAACAGATTCAAAGAAATGGAGATAGCCTAACGAGGGAGATCATAAGACACGATGAGCAAAAGGGAGGGAAAATACAATGTACAAAACAGAGCAGTGACAATTAAAAATAAAAAAATAAAAAAATAATAATAAAAAACTAAAATAAAATAGGGGCCACATAACTAAAGAATGTATATAAAAAAAAACTAGGATGAAAGACAAAACTAATTTTTTTGAGTATTAATCTTTTAATTATAGCATCTATTTTATATAAGCCAGGGGAAAGGTTCAAATTATCACATTGGCTTATAAAAGCACATTCAATGATATTCCTTTTTATAGGGTCATTGGAACGATAAATAATTTTTCCCCCCATTTTGCTCATCGTGTCTTATAATCTCCCTCGTTAGGCTATCTCCATTTCTTTGAATCTGTTACCCTTTCCTTCGACTTAGTTTGACCTTACTACCTGCTTCTTGTAATTCTTAATGTGTTTCTTTACCTTCCCCCTTCCGTCTTCCTCATTGGTGATTTCTTGTTTTTGAGGCGGTCTTTCATACTTTTCTTTCGTATATATACCTCTAATATAATATTATTTCTTGTAGTTATCCTTGATAAGGAACTTAATAAAGTTCGAAAGTACTTGGAAACACCTTTTCATTTTTTCCTGTGGGACATTGCATTCATTTGCTACCCTCACGTGAAACTTTGTGAGGTTTTCATTACATATTCTTTCTATATTCTAGCTGCAGTTCAAGAAGTAAAGAAATTACTTTTTAATCACCACATATATTCCACTTATGATGCGAGTAATGAACACCTTCCAAAATAAATTTCATTGAGTAATAACGTCTCTATCATCTCAACAATAAGTGCGAGAAGAATTGAAGGTTTTTTGTTACCACTGTGTTGCAACAAAGCTTTGAGGCTAGCAGTGCTTGCATCGATGAATAGTCTCCATTCATCATGTAAATGCTCGTTTTCTGGCTGATTCATGAGGCCATGTACATTAGTATAGAAACAAGCACCATCTTCTTCTTTATAGAAGGCAGCTAAGGCCTTATTGCATTTACCGAAAGTAGATATTTTTGCACCGTCCTCTAGAAGATTCCATTGCTGTAGTCTGGAGCGCAACAGGTTTGCGTTCTCCTTTGAAAATAACAAATCCCTCACCACTCATTCAATCCTTCTTGATTTATCAAATGGATCTTCTTTTCCATAGAATCATCCCCATGCATTTCATCGTCATTGTTATCCTCCTCTTCAGGCGATGAATCATCGTATTTAACTGCACTAGCTGATGGAGAAACTTGGATTGGCATCTCCAAATTATGGGGGACTGGTTTTATAGCTGACTTACATTTTGGATATACAATTTTTGACTTGTTCTTATTTGAGAATCCAGCAATATTTTTCATACAAAAATAGCAATCAAAGACATGATTTGTTGGCTCACGCTACACGATTGGTACAGCAAAAGGCATATCCTTTCGTTTGCTATTTAAACGCTGTGTGAGCTCTGTATAGCACACAGTACAGGATTTATGAGGTACCTAGGGCTTTTCTTGGTCATCAACTTTACCACCAAAATAATAATTGTATGCAGTTTTCACTCTTTTAGCTAATTTTGCTTGGAGTATATCTTCCAAAGATATAACAAAAGTTGTGTGGGCTATTTATACATCCTCACTGCTTCATATTTTCAACTTAGTTTGTATATATCCTATTATATACTTTTATACAATCTTATTTTATTTACAAATTAATTGAGAGATAAATCTTGAAGAAAAATACAATTAATCACTGTATGTAAATACCGTTTAAACACGACTACTATAATGGCTAAATTTGACAACGTGATAAAGCAGGAGTGTAACGCAGGAACCAAACACACACACAACACATCCTTTCACTACCGTAGTCGAAGCAACACTGCCCATATGTGTAACTAAAGAGTATGTGTATAACACAGGAACCATACGTGCTAGAACAATTCTGATTACAGATTCGGAATCAGCATAATCGATTTAGTATTAATCACAAGCTAATACCCAAGTAACAAAATCATTGTTAACTAGTGTTATGGTCCTATGGCAGGGTTATCCACTCTTCTTTTCCAATTCTTTATCTCGGTTTCAAAAACTATGGCTTCATGTTGTGTTTTCCTGGTGTTGTCACCTAGGAGTGGGGTAGTCACATGTGATATGCGTCTATTTAGTAACGAGCCTTTTAATGCCCCTGGAATTTTATCCCTACCTGTCCGTTGGAATACTGTATTCTGCTAAGTCTAGATCTCTTCTCGTGTTGGTTCGGGTTTTAGGGCACTTTTTTCTTGACGTTTCTTTTCTAGTGATAAATTTCACGTTTAAAACTCCCACCAAATTTATTTAAATCTTACCAATCAGACTATGGTTTCAGAGCTTCCGGTACCATCTTGTATTCTGGTCCCTTCTCCTTTCGTTTTTTCAGCAGCCACTTTTTTCCCACAAGGTGAGGGAGGAATTTGTGCTTATTGTTCGCTTCATTTAAAGTTGACTGGGTTTGTGTTATCAATCTTTACAATGGCAATTTTTTATATTGCAAGTATTTTGATAATACTTTTATCATTAAATTATATACTCAATGTGAAAATATGGCGCCGTTTTCCCAACGAAACAAAATATACGAGAGGGCTTCAAAGTAAAAATTTTACTTTTGAATATAGGATCCATTGAGGTCATGGCACTTTTTTAAGCGATACTATTCACTTAAACCATTTCTATTTAACTGAGATCTCTAAGAATTAAACGGAGTTAAAACAACTCTTTTAACATCGTTAGAAATAATTGCATGAGCTGAACACAACCTTTTTTTTTCAAAATATGAAAAACTTTTTAAAGATTCCTCGTATTATATTTTGTGACCTTCCAGAAAGTTTAACCAGAGGGTAACTTAGAGTTCGGTCATTTACTGAGGCCTTGCATTGATCTGTGGCTTGTAAGTATAGATAAGAGAAGCTTTCACATGATAGTTCGTAGAGATTTTAAGCTTTTCTTTCTAATCTCCGGAATTGTATAATTTAATATGGTTATACTACGAGTGTGATGCATAGCCTTATTTCTACTTTACCCCTAAAACAAACTAATTTATCACATATTTCCGTTATGTCATTCCCCCAAATTGAAATTGGCATTAATTTCAACCATGTACATATGTGGGTTGGTATCTTAAATCTGTCATATGAGAAGAAATTCAACATTGCCATGAAATTATCACATGATTTTTTTATCCATTACATTATAATTTAACTCGGGAAATTTTTCCTGGGTTTTCTTTCATTCAAAAAAAAGAGCTTGTATGTAATTTTTAAAAAAATATTGAAGTTCGAAAAAATAAATATGATTATGGAATAGTTGGGAATTTTTTAAAACAAA
The DNA here is from genome assembly GCA_963969495.1 of Ceratothoa steindachneri. NCBI lineage: Eukaryota > Metazoa > Arthropoda > Malacostraca > Isopoda > Cymothoidae > Ceratothoa > Ceratothoa steindachneri. The sequence goes on from OZ018339.1 coordinate 44,315,721, forward strand.
AAGAATTAGAAATGGGGAAGTTTAGAAAACTTATTAAAATCTGGGCATCGCGGTTTTGGGGGGGGAGGAGAAGGAGGGGTGTCCTATATTCGAAGGTTTTATTGGTTATTCCTAAAATAGATGTTCAATTTTAATCTTTAGCACGATGAAATAACCTTTAAAAACGAGATAAGGAACATGAAATTATTAGAGCAAATTTATATGGGGAAACCAGGCAATGGCTTCGCCACTCCCCCCTACGGGAAAAGCTTGCGCTTCGCTACTAAGATTAAAATTTAAAATCTATAACAAGCAACCATGGTTAAATTTTAAAAATTTTTCTGAAATTCACTAATTGTACTTCATTTTCTTTTAAAACATACTATATGATGGATAATCATATTTTTTTCTGAACTTAACCATTTTGTATTTTCAAACTCTAAAAAAAAATTCATAGAAACTACCTTGATAAAAATTTAAAATATACTTATATAAGTCATAACTAAACTAAGATGAAATTATTATTCAAATACTCAAAAAAAACTTCTTAAATTATAGAGTCAGTGATGATGATGATGAAAGGGATCGTGAAGATTTCAATTTTCCGTATTTCAAACGAATTCCGATACAAGTTTTTTCCTTGACTTTAGGCTAAGAAAGTAATCAACGATGTGATTAACGATTGACCAAAAGTAAATTATTACTAGACAAGAGAAGGGCTTCGCCACTCCTTACAGAAGGAGCTTGTACTTCGTAAGCAAACTTTCAGTCTGTGTCCTACGGCCTATCATGATTCTTTTTTTTCTCCATCTAAATTTGCTCAAATAATTTTCAGGCTAAAATTTTAATAAATTTTTTCAACTTCACCATTTGTAATTCTTTGAGTTTAAAAAAAATTCACAAAAAATCGATACCTATATTTATTTCTGAACTTCACCATATTATAAAGGAATTATTAGAAATAACTTTGATAAAAAAATTAAATATACTTAGATGACAACCAAACAAAAAGAATAAATCTTATTCAAATCTTCAAAAAATCTTGTTCTTAAAATATATGGTTATGGAGGAATATGTATTGGAGACCTTTTAAATTTTCTTTAGACCAAAATCTCGTTGCCAGAGCCAGATATGCTGTGGGCCAAATACCAAATGTCTGCATGCGAAGAGCAAGCTACTTCTCTAAGGAGAATTGGTGAAGCGGCTTCTCTTGTTTAAATCGATATAATGGTTTCTCAGCGAACAAAACTATGCTGCCCGGCTCCTCCATCGCCGTCCCCGGTTCTCTTCTTCGATGCCTCTGTTAAAGGAGCTACACTGGTTACCTATTCGCTACTGTACCCACTATAAAATTCTTCCCATCACCTAGAAGGCCCTAAACCTCGAGGCTCCACCTTATCTCTCGTCTGCCCCCTCCCGTCGTCAAACTCTTCGGGCACTCCGGTCTAACCTCGCTCCCCTTGTTCTGTCCTTTGCCTGATGGGTGACCGTTCCTTCCTAGTTTGTGCTCATAGAGTCTGGAATGCTATCCCCGCCGAAGGCCGATCCTCTCTCTCCCTTGCTACGTTTAAACGTGTCCTAAAGACTCATCTCTTCAGAATTGCCTTCTCTTCCCTGTAAACTTTTCTCCACTCGCTACACAACCTGCGCTCTGGGAAGGCTAACAGCTTTGAAGGGTGCATTATAAATGCCTATTATTATTATTACTCTTGTTTTATTATTTTCTCGCGCTTAATCGTTCGTCATCTTTATTAAATATAACAGCGATATTTTTTCTCTGGATAAAATTATTTACAGTTTAATACACTTCATTTCACTGTTCATTCGAGCTTGTGATTGACTTTCTTCCTAGCAGTATTTTTTGGCGCAAATTTTGCTGCAATTTTTACCCGGGAACTGAGAATTATTGGTCCACTTAAAAATGGAGACGAATTTTTCGGACAAATAGTTCGGATAAAAATATTAAGGTTGATTGGAATTACTATTATATTTTAGAAAGATTGCTGCAATAGAGTAATGAAAGTCTTCTTTTTTTTTTACTAACAAATCTTTATAAAGCGCAGAATTTAAATTTAGCTTTCTTGACAGCCAAATGCACTAAATTAAACGAACCTCTCATAGACTACTGGATAAATTACTGTAGTTCTACGCATTGGCACCGGTATCGATCTTCAAAGAGAGTGAACACAAACATTTCGGCTCTTGGGGGGAAATCGAGCCATGTCTATCATTAATAGACGGGACGCTAACTGAAGCGTATACGTATACAATTAGATCCACAGACGTATCGCCCACATAGTCAATCACAACTCCGCTGTCTCTCAGACCTCGCACACATAACACATCACTCTTTCGTCTACCTAACCACCAAAACGTTTTTTTATTTCATACTCCCCTGACACGGTAAGGCTGACTCCCCCTTCAGCCACGAATGGTGTCCGCCTTCGGTGGTTGCTGGCAAAACCCAGCACTACCATGCTCTCTACCCTTCTTATCGCATTGAGAATCCACCTTGGTTACTCATTGGCTTTTCCCTGTTTATCATGTTGATCTTTATGTGAAGTTCATTAATCGATCGAAGCAACGGCCATGCCAAGAAACGAGTGGCGTTATTAATAATATTAGTAATAACTAGCTGAAACCGTTGAAATTCAATAATTAATGTGAAATAAAAATCTTAAGTTATTAATTATTAATACTGTTATTAGTAATGTTATTATTGTTCATTATTATTATTATTATTAGCTAAGTTACCAACCAAAATAACTTTTAATTTTACTTATATTTATGTGAAAGTGCATCGTCCGTGCGAACAAGATTGGGAGGAACAAGCAGAATTATAAGAAGAAAAAATAATGATAAAATAATGAATCAAAGTATACAGAAAGCATAAACAAAATCGTCCAATCAATTCAAATCACAGTAAGGAGTTAGGGTGCGAAGATGGAAGATAGAGAAAGTAAATAAATTGAGAAGAAGAGAGATACACTACCAAGCACAATAAAAGCACAATTTTCTTTTATAAACTATTTTCAAAAATATAATGAATAGATAAATGTAATTTCCATGGTATATAAAGCCATGCATTTAATATATTTAATCGCAAATTCAAGAAATTATACAGAATAAACGAACAAAATAAAATATAGACACGTTCAAAATATGAGAACGATCATTCACAGAATTGCTTAGCAGGCAAATACACGAGGAACAAAGTAAGATTTGACAACATTGAAACTTAAAACACTAATATGAGGTGTTGAAGCCATTGTTTTCAAATTAGTTCAGCGCAACGACGACCACAGGACATCACCAGTTTCTGGTGTAATTTTGTACCATTGTTGCCCAATTTTTGTCCATAATCCGTCACAGTTGAAAGCTGCTGTTCTCGAACTTTCTCTTCAATGATCTTCCCAAAGGTTCTCGATTGATTTAAGGTCCGTGTTCTGAGCAGCCATTCATTATTTCGACATATTTTTGTTCGAAATAATATTTTTCTCGTTTTGAAGTATGGCATAGCGCGTTGGCCTGCACAAATACTGGTGGCTGGTTCAGATATGTGCGGAGAAATGTTATAAAATGTTGTTGTACGAGGTTTAGATACACATTTGCATTTGCCGTTCAAATTATTCGCACTAGCGGACCAACTTCTCTAGACGAAAACATCCCCTATACCTTGACGGTGTGTTGTTTATGTTTGGCAGATTTTTTTAACACATTTTGGGTTGTCTGTCGCTGTATTGCATCTTGAAAAGCGTCTGCCATCAGATCTAACTAAATTAAATTTTATTTAGTCACTGAAATGAATTCTCTTCCAATCTTTAACTTATTCGGGTCATACTTTCTATTTCTTCTTACTGGTGATTGGTTGGGTTGCTGGAGAAAAAGCTTTTAAACCAGATTCATTGAAGCGACATGGCACTATGAAATCTCTCACATTTTTGTCACTATTGTTTATAATTTTTCTATAAATTCCTTCTGCACTCTCGAAGGGATCCTTCATAGAGAAGCACCTTATAGCTCTGTCTTCTCGGACGGTGGTTATGCGGGGTAGACCGACTTTTACAGGACATTTATAGGTTTTGTTTTTATTGTATAACTTCAGAATGCGCGATATTACACTCTTGGACCTTCCTATCTCTCTTGAAATCGCAGCAAGAATCATCCTCGAAGTCTTCAAGCGAACAATTCTCAGACGGTGCTCAGGAGTCACTTTTACGTCTAATGGCATCCCTCCAGTGAGTACGACAAAAATGGCCGTTCTCCAGTCCTTACATACTCAACAAAATGTTCTTAGATGATTTCACGAAACTTCAAGAATCTTCCTGAAGAAAAATTGCTCTCTTATTTCGCATGTGTCAATATTTTATTTTGTTAGTTTATTCAGTATAATTTCTTGAATATACGATTGGATCATATGACCTCTACATAATAAATATCAAATTCATGCCTCTATGTAGCATATAAATTTCATTCACCTATTCATCATATTTTTGAGAATAGTTTAAAAGAGGACAATTGTTCTCTTATTTTACTCGGTAGTTTATTAATGGTAGTTACTTATGCTACCGTAAACCTCGAACCACCTAAATGTTTGCATGAAAATGCAAAGTTTAAACTATTTTAAATCAAAAGGATTTGGGGGGCCATTTATGGCAAGAGATAAGCATTGATTAAGATTTGATATCATCTGGAAACAGAACAAACCCGCTGAAAACCTCCTTAAATTAAAAAAACAACAAAAAATGTGGGATAGATATTCATTAATAAAATAATTAAGAATTATTAAAGGAATACCCGAGATTTGGAAATAAATATTTGGAAGAAACTAGGGGAAGAGAGGAAATGAAACACACTTAAATGGCATTTCATAAGTACTCGGAACAAACTGAGATGAAGAAAAGTGCAGTAAAGAAGAAACACCAACCGAAAAAGATGGTATTACTTGCACGATACCTGAAGGTTCTCTTTCGGGTAGATTCAGGAGGTTTACCCCTTAAATCAGCTCGAGTATAAAAACAAAAGCTACCGAAATTCAAGGACGTCAATCTCTACGAGAGATAGGATTTTTTTTATAGCGATTCCAACTAAGAAAACCAAAAAAATCTATAGTCTAATATTAGGTTATTTAGCTAAAAACAACAATAAATGACAAGAGAAAATAAACAAAAACAACCAACGGAAGAACAGAATAGCTTAGTTCAATGGCAAAATCACAACTTTCTGCTTTAGTTTTATAAGCTTAAGTTTTCATTAGATTTCGTAGCACTGAGATTCTTATAAGTCATTCGCTATTATTTGTATAAAAAGCTTCCCTTCATTAATTATACTCAAACTCTGAATAACTATTAAATCATTTTTTAAACGATTTTAATTATATAAAAGAATTCGTACGTAATTTTGAATTGGAACGCTGTTATCATGTAAGAATTGCATGAGGTACTCCGATGCCTCTATGATTATGTATTTGAGCAAACCAATGTTGGTAGCGAAAAGAAGAGAGAACGCTGAAGGCGGTGAAAGTGGAAATGAACAGGCATGTCTAGTTGTGTGAGAAAGGGTACTAATAGCAAATAACAACTGCTAAACGATTTATAGGAAAGGACACAATTATGTTTAAACTTTAAAGGAGAAAGCGATAAGAGGAAGATGAAATATCTGCCACCATGATCCACGTTTACCATAGCTGTGTCAGGTGAGAAATAAATAATTCCGATCATAAATACAACAAAGTTGCCAAGATCCTCTCAATGTTAGTCCAAGAAAAAAAAGAAGGGGGGAGAATGTGAGAATGCATTGAGGAAAAAAGTTTGTAAATCTTATATCAGTATCATGCAATTTTGTATAAATAAATTTATGTCAAAATAATGTTTAATAATTCAGTTTTTAAACATATTAACTGAAGTTTTAGGTGCTTTAAACGATCTTCACAAGTGAATTATGTCATATCTGTGAAATATTATGAAGGAATAAATTCTTGCCTAACGTACTGTCAATTATTTTATTAACTAGCTCAAAGTCGTAATTTCTAATAGTTTCTCGCTTAGTTAATTCACAAAGCGATCATACATTACGCTAATGAATTTGTTTAGTATTCCAAGAAGTTTATTGAGTGGGACGTGAAAACGATATTCCAATGAATAGTAAGCACCGTGAGTCTGGATTCATAAGATTTATTTCGAAGTTCGGGGATTAATTTCGTTGATCAACGTTGACTGCACTCTAAAATATTTAATAATTACTTCGCAGTAAGATACTGGAAGCTCAACTACCAGTAATTCCTGGGACTAGTTCCAATAATGAGCCCCTTTTTCACATATGCGTTTGTAAAAGAAAACGTTTTCTAGAGCCTTATTTTTTTATTTAGTACGATATTAGTTTCAGGGCTTCACCGATCATCTGTTGGTTGTACGCTCTTCGTTATTTGGTAGTTGCACTCGTATATGTACTACATGAATGACAATTGGTTAGGTATTAGACCAATACTTAACTAATTAAGGTGGTAGCAGCATTGTAAGAGAATAAATCTTTCTTATCTAAGTTAAGGCCATAGGCGATTGCCTTTTGCGATACTCTACTATATTTTTAGTGTTTCTGCGAAGATTAGAGTTAGAGATCTTCAAGGAATAGAATAAAACAAGTGTCAATTTATTGACTTTTAAATCGTTCAAAATGATGTAGAAATTTAAAATAAAGTAGAGAAAAATGGCGATAAACGAGTATAAAAGTGAGGAAAATAAGGAGTATCACTACCTCGGAATTCGATTTCTTTCCTTTTCGCTCACTTTGCTTCTGTTTTGTTTATTTCCATAAGAGAGGAAATTCGGTCCAGACAGAATCACAAGAAATAAAAACAAGCCTTGAAAGTCACAATGAGCAGAGCTGGAAATGGGACGTTTTATTGACTCCAAAAGAATATGACTCCATCTGTGGCTGTAATTAAGACCAGCTCTCAGGATGAATTAGGGAAGATAAATACGAGGTGAAATTAATTTTTCGCCATGGAAAATTACTAGTATCACGAAAATTTTTTTTGATTTATTTCTGCTTGGCGCCTTTTGTGCGCTTCCAGCTCTGAATGTTTCTCATCATACCAAAACTGTGCAATAAAAATTCTTAGCTTAATGCCTTGCAGCCCTAAAACCACTGTGTTTCCCTGTTTACATTTGCTCTCCCTCCCAACAAAGGTGGTTTCTCTTTCTGTGTTTAAAGAGAAGTTAACCTTCATACTCATTGAAAACTGCCAAGATTAATAAATCAATTTTGCGCTGACTTTTAGTTGTTGTACCCATTCTGAATTTTCAGGCTCTTATTAAATTACTGTTGTTTTTCTTTAAAGGTAAAGAAAATATTCTTTAATGCTCGTAAGATAAACGACTTGCTCAGGTTTAATTTCTGTTGTCTAGAAGGTATCATAAAAGGCTTTGTAGAAAATTTTCATATTTCCTAGGTAAGGTAAGACTGCTTAGGGGTTGGACTGGCGTTGTAGGTTTGGTGAGGTTGTATAATTTTGTTGGTTTTATTTAATGCTTTATTCATGCTTTTGTACGTGTGAGAAAGGCTAGGGCGGGGTTTTTTATATCTGTTGGTTTTAATTAATGTTATGAGTTTGTTGTGTTATGTTAGCTAAATCAGGTTTTTATGGTTTGAGGTTTTAATTATTAAATTTGATCTTATGAAAGTGTTTTGAATGTTAGTTCAGGTGGTTTGCCTCAGTTAAAATTGCTGATTGTGAGCTCTTTCACGTCTGACAAAGTTTATCTCATTTTTTTCTAAAATAAAAAATACACCAAAGACCCAACAATCTAATTAAGGCTAGTTCTAAAATAGGACAGTAAAGGCTCTAAGTTAGACTAGAAGGCCAACTAAGGGGGAAAGAGGATAGGGATAAAGATTTTTTTACGAGTCTTATTTCCGTTGGGGCACATTTTAAAATAATAATTATGATTTTTTCTTAAATATATTTACTGTATTGGTTTAAATGCAATACTTAGGCAGAGTTTGTAAATCTGTTATTGTTTGAAAAACGAATTTATGTGTTATCGCATCAAAATGATTGCTAAGAATTAGGTTTCTAGTTGCTGAAAGGTATTCTAGATCAACTATTGTGACATAATTTATGTTATTAAACCCGTTTACTATTTTAATTAAATCAATATGTTAGCCAGGCAGAAGCAGATCGTAGTGTGAAAGTAAATTGAGGTACATCAGCTTTTCTTCGTCTGATCTACTTATAAGCTGGGGAATTAATTTCGTCGCTCGACACGAGGCACATTCTAATATTGCAGTCATTTTGCATAAATAGAGACAAGAATTGAACCGCATACTCTAGATGAGTCTTTATAAGCGCTTTCTATAAGGAAAGAATTATATCCTTCGATTTAAACGTATGTCTATTATGTATCCTAGAATTCGGTACTTCCTTTATGACACAACAATGCATTGTTTTGATAATATTAAATCATTTGGGAGTAAGATACTCAAAGTATTTTCCATGTTGACTCTTTTTAAATTTGATCATCCATGTTGTAATCTCTTCAGAGATTAAATCACTTATGCGCATTACCATAACTTGTCCACATGAATTTCATCTGCCATTTTTCTGACGCTTTGACTACTTTATCCAAACCTTTTGCAATTTTTTATAGTCGCAAAGATATTTTGCCATTGGTAGCTAATTTTACATAATAATTGGTGTCGAAAGCTAAATAGGCGCAATTCTCTGGTTAAAACTTATTTCAAAATTGTACCAAGTTTTATAAACAGTTTTCTTCCAATTTTATAGAGCGGATCGAATAAATTTTATTAAAACCTTGCACTTGTTAAATTTCATTTCTTAAAATAAAAACGAATTTATGAAAATTCTATAACTCGATATTATTCATTTTCCACCGTTTCTTTTAGAAAATATACGTTCGAAAAATGTAATCAATTGCTTCTAACCGTAATAATTTTTGTCTAAGTGAGGCTGTAAAAAAAAAAATAATATATTTTAATATTAAAACGAATTTAATTTTTGGTTATGACCGTATTTGAATCATTAGTCTTTTCGACAGAATATAATACATCTTGTATTGTAGGCACGTTATTTGTAACTTTAAGGAAAAAAGATTTCTTATGTTTATTTAATGTCTCACTACGTTGTTTTGACCATTAATAAGGAAACATTTGTCATCCTGAATTATATCAAAGCTTTTTCATTTTGATAGTTTCATTTTTCTTTTTATATTAGCAAGTTAACATTAATAAAGGTACCCGTTTCTATTTTCGACATTTCTTGTTACGTTACGTTTTCTTATGGACATTTTAATCTCACTATTTATACAAGGCACCTGGTTTGAGATATATAAACCTTTAAGTTTATAGCGCACTATTTCGTTACTTATAGTAAAAAATTAACGCTAAGAAATATCATACATTTCCTGGGCGTTTCGAACGTTTAAAATTTCATTACAATTAAAGGTTGTTTGCGGAGTGAAAAAGATCAAAATTACAAGATTCTGGTTTTGAGATGAGAGCTCTCTTGAACATTTTAAAAAAATATTTAGATTAAATCGAATTAAGTTCTAATCGCTGTTCCCACTTTTTTAGACAAAGTGTATATTTTCTACTTATTTCTCTTCATCTGTCAAAATGAAATCTTGGATTTTCGATTCGCGTATCAGTTAGTAGATTCTAGTATGCTGGAAGTTATTTCTAAAATTCTAAAACTCGATATTGTCCATTGTCCACCGTTTCTTTTACAAAATATACGTATAAAAAATGTAATTCATTGCATGAAACTGTAATGTTTTTTATCTAAGTAAAGATGTAAAAAAAAAAAGAAGAATAATATCATATTTCTCCGTTTGCCTTGGTGCACTAAAATTTAAACCTATTCCTATTAATTTTAATAGTCAAGTTAATCAAATTAAGCACTAATAGCAATTTTTTATTTCCACAAAAAGAGCTCACTTTAAGTGATCTTGTTCCTCAAACTGAGAACATTTGTATATGTAAAAACATAGCAAATTTCGTGTTAGATTTCCAGAACTTTAATTATGTGCACAATCATTTCGTTGTTGCTCTCCAGTTTGTGATGAATTCCTGTCGCTAACAATATAAAAGAATGATTTAAAAGTCTTCTCAGTCTAGCAGTCTACTCTGTTCAAGATCGGCACACCTCTACAAAGAGGCTTGCTGATCTCGTGTAGTTTGATAAAGTAACAAGGAAAGGAAGTACCCTAGGAGACCTTACGGTCCCTTCAAAGACTTACGGCACCATGTATTGCTTGCATAGAACGCTAAGAGAGTTGTTTCATGCAAGTAGGACTAATAATATATTTTGAACATGATTCGAGAAATTCCTACTATAACCGTTGATGAGAAAGCTGAAAGAAAACGTAGTAACCCTACGTTACTATTTTCTTTGAGCTTTCGCAACAATGACTATTTTCGGAGTTTTTTGGATCGTGTAAAAACATATTATTAATCCTACTTGCATAAAATAAGTATCATTCCCCATTGTTTCTTAAGGAAAAGAAGAAGAAGATGACCTGGTCCTAGACATATATTGTTCTTGTGGTATTTACATGCAAATCGTTAGGAGGGTCTCCATTCTGAGATGTCAATTTGCTAATATTCAATTATGACGTTTAATAAAACGCATCTTTCAGTTCACACCATTCGAATGGTGTGAACTAAAAGATGCGCTTTATTATCTGTTTCTCTAGAATGCATTCTAGAAAAACAGATAGAAAAGTTTTCACATGCTTATACAAAGCACCGCTCTGCATAACAAGACGCGATAAAGGCGCAAAGCTCAGATTTTGGGATGGAGGATTGCCTCCCACATCCTCATTTACAGTTAAATCTCGACTATCCTATCAAGATTGAATTAACCATGACTAAAAGGCCGTGGCCATGTTATTGACTTATTTGAATCTCAATTCTGAAATAAGTTCTGCTCACAAAAATTAAATCATATTTATAATCCGTTCAGAATGAGAATATACTTTATTTGAATACGATCATTTCTACATTTATTAATATTCTCATTCAAGCTTTTGCTCGAAATCTCCGTTAAGGTGAGATCATTTTGTGGTCCAGAAAAAAAAGAGATCCAATTAATTGCAACTCTTTCATCCATCTCTCCAACTCATCGTTGTCAGGTGAATTAATATGATCCTTGATTATTATCTTGTTCGAATAATTTAAATAGATTAAATTGTTATATTGATCGACTTTGATTTTTAGTCACATGCGAGTGTAGTCGCGGGCGACTCTACATCTCACTATGTAGGTCGGTCAGTCCCCATTATTTTTTGGGGGGAGCAATAACATCATAATTATTCGGCCGATTCTAACGAAATTTGAAACCCTTAATTTGTTCTACATTATTTTTCGAACGATATAATTGTCAAAGCCCCCCCAAGTTAGCCCTGGAATTATTTTGTTTTGACAATAACATCATAAATATTCGGCTGATTCTAACGAAATCTGAAAGCCTTATGTTGTTTTAAATTCTCTTTCAAATGATATAATTGCCAAAGTCCGCTCAAAATTACCCCGGTAATTATTTTGTTTTGGCAATAGTATCATAACCATTCGGTCAATTGTAACGAAATTTGAAACCCTTATGTTGTTTTACATTCACGTTCGAATGATATAATTGCCAAAGTCTTCCCCAAGGTTAGGTATGGAATTATTTAGTTTTGGCAATTATTTCATAACTATTTGGCCCATTCTAACGAAATTTGAAACAAGGTCCTCCGAAAGTTACCTCGGGAATTATTTTATTTTGGCAATAACATCATAACTATTCGGCCAATTCTAGCGAAATTTGAAACCCTTATGTTGTTTTACAGTCTCTTTCGAATGATATAATTGCAAAGTCTTCCCAAGGTTAGCCCAGAAATTATTTTTTAGGGGAAATAACGTGATAACTATCGGCCAATTGTAACGAAATTTGAAACCCTTATGTTATTTTAAATTCACTTTGGAATGATTCAATTGCCAAAGTACTACCAAGGTTAGCCCGGCAACTATTTTGTTTTGGAAATAACATCTTAACTATTCGGCCGATTCTAACGAAATTTAAAATCCTTATATTGTTTTAGATTTTCTCTCGAATGATATAATTACCAAAGTTTTCACCAGATTACCACGGTAATTATTTTGATCTGGCAATATCATCATATCTATTCGGCTGAATCTAATCTAATTTGAAACCCTTATGTCGTTTTTCATTCCCTTTTCAAATCATATAATTGCCACGGTCCTCTCAAGGTTAGTCCATGAATTACTGAAAGTTTTGAAGGTGTTATGAACCAGAATAAGTGAGAGCACGTGATCTTAGGTCAGCGGATCTTGTTCTATTATTTGCGAGTCAAGAGAGAAATTTGAATTCCCGTAGCTCAATGACCGCCGACAAAAAGAACGAGAACAGAGAATTGAAAGTTTTCCCGGAGTGACTTAGACTTAGAGTGTTATGAAGGTGTTATGAACCAGAATAAGTGAGAGCACGTGACCTTAGGTCAGCAGATCTTGTTCTATTATTTGCGAGTCAAGAGAGAAATTTGAATTCCCGTGGCTCAATGACCACCGACAAAAAGAACGAGAACAGAGAATTGAAAGTTTTCTCGGAGTGACTTAGACTTAGAGTTATTTCGGAGACCTCAACATACACATATACTGTGTATCGGACTATCCTTTTGTGAAATCGTTCACTCAATTGACCAAATAAAAAATTTTGCTTTCCGGATAGCAGATCTACTCCGTCCCGTTGGTTTCCCTACGCAGAGTTCTTCTAGATGGCCTCGAGTAATAGAATCCCTTCCAAGGCATATTTCGCATTGATATTCAGACTGATTAAAAACTAAACTTATGTTGAGTTCCTGACCTTATTAATAGTGATTCTTTCTAGTAATCAGGCACTAGCGGTTTTGGTGTAGTGTCTCGACCAATTAGATGGAAATCGCAGCCCTCTGATGCATAATGCCCTACTTACGGGCTCTCTTGAGAGGTTTGAGTTCATCTGTCATTCCCTAGTGCGCTCTCTTCCACTGCCACAAGGGTGTCGAGCACTCTCATGAAGCGTACAAAGTCGAATGGCAGACGCCCTCCACCTAGTAGACGATCCAGTGAAGTCGGTTATGAGGGGGAGGCAATGAGTGAAGCAAACATTTCGTTTTCTGTAGAGATATTCTTGCTTTGAATTAAACCGTAATTAAGGAGAGGGAGATAGAGAAAAAGAAAGATTATTTTTGTTTCTGGGAAAGATAAAGTATATGAAAAATATTTGTAAGCAACCAGAAGAAAGCTATTCAAAATGTGCCTAAATCCGATGACTAACCAACCTAAAATATCTTAAATTCGCTAATTTCGAAAGCGAATTTCAAAAACTAGGACACATGTAAAACAGCTTCAAATACTCAACGCTTGCCATGACATTGTAATATATATATATATATATATATATATATATATATATATATATATATATATATATATATATATATATACTAGCGAGCAAGCAAAATAATTGCTAGAATTTCTTATATTATGATATTTTCAAAAATATGCAGAGTAGGGAAATTAAATTTCTATTGTACATAAAGGCATTCATTGAATATATTGTATGAAGATTTCATATGATACAATGTTATATTCAAGAAATTATATTAAATACACTAACAAAATAAACAATAGACAAGTGCAAACTAAGAGAATGATCATTCACAAAAATGCTTACAAGAAAATACACAAGAAAGACTTTGACAATCATGAAAATTTAAACACTTGCGATGAGGTGTTGAAGCCTTTGGTTTCTATTTCTTCGTCGCAACGACGACCCTAAGAATTTACCCGTTTCTTGGAAATTTATGGTTTTATTTTGTTCCATTATTACTCAATTTTCGTAGATAAATCAGTAATTGTTGAAGTCTGCTTGTCTCGAGCATGTTGCTCCAATGATCCTCTAGAGGTTCTCAATTGGATTCAATTCCAGTCTCTGAACAGGTCACTACAATACTTCGATATCTTCTTGTTCGAGATAGTATTTTATTCGCTTTGAATGTAGCATTACATGTTGTCATCCAATTGTTCCCACTAGCGGACCACCTCATTCAGATGAAAACATGTTTCATAACATGACGTACCTATTCCATGCATGATAGACTTTTAAACATATTTTTGGTTAAATCCACCCGAAGTGCGTCAACAAAGCTTGTGCCATCAGATCCAATCAAATTAAACTTACTTTCATCGCTGAAATTAATTCTGTTCCAATCTTCATCTCTCTAAGCAACGTGAACTTCAGAATATTTAAGTTTCACCTTCTAGTTCTTCTTACTGATGATGGGTTTGGTTGAGGTAAAATGAGTTTTTAAACCAAATTCATTGAGAAGATGTAACTGTCGTAGAATGGACTCTTGACGATATACCATATATAACTATTCGTTGAGGGAACTTCTTTAATTATCTTTAGAGTGCGTGAATGTCTGGCGGGCCGATATTATGTATCTTCGATATGCTTAAGGAGTGGAACTGAGCTCAAGGATAATAATATTGCTATCATTAATAAAATAGAGTTTTATTAATAATAACTATCAACAAACACAAAACGGAAAATATTGACATAAACAGAGAATGGAAAGGGTCGTGGGGGCTCGGGCTAATCCGAGGATTAAAGGATTTAAAAAGGTAAAAAAAATATAGAGTTAAAGGGATGGGATGGTTCGCTAAACCATTTAAAGCACAGGATAGAATTGACAAAAGGGTTCAATACTTAAAGGTAACGTTTGGCTTACGTAACTTTATACGAGTGGAGCAGTGGAAGGCGACGTGAAGGGATTTTCGGTCCACTGGCGAGTTCCAAGACGTGGCGTCTAGGGAATGAGAACCGTTTCTCGACGAACGGCTTGAAGAACAAAGGCTGTTCTACGTTGTTCTCTTCCGAACAACAGGGGGGGTGAGAACCGTCTCTTGTCTACGGGCTCAAGAACAATGGCTGTTCTAATGTTGTTATCCTCTGAACAACAAGGGAGAAGGGTGAGAACCGCTTCTTGGCGAATGGACTCAAAAGAACAATGACTGTTCTACGATGTTCTCTTCTGAACAACAGGGGGGGGGGGGGTGAGAACCGTCTCTTGTCTACGGGCTCAATAACAATGGCTGTTCTAATGTTGTTCTCCTCTGAACAACAAGGGGGAAGGGTGAGAACCGTTTGTTGGCGAAGGGCTCAAAAGAACAATGGCTGTTCTACGTTGTTCTCTTCTGAACAACAGGGGGGGGGTGAGAACCGTCTCTTGTCTACGGGCTCAAGAACAATAGCTGTTCTAACGTTGTTCTCTTTCTGAACAACGAGGGGGAAGCCTTGAGGACTTGGCGTCACGAAAGGCTCGAACCTTTAGCACTCAAGGGATATTGTCCTTCTTCTGGACAAGTGATGGTGAATCTCTAGGTCGAGGTCCCTTGGCGCAAAAAGGGAGAGAGGGTCGTGGTGATGTTTCGCGACAAAAATTTGGATCTCCAATCTGATCTTAGTGGTAAAGTTTCCATCTAAATAGTCGAGACACTCTCTTGGCGTGGGGGACAATGGAGTGGGAACTTCGAGGGAATGCACAGCCGAGGCTGGGAACAATGCCTTATCTGCCCATAAGCCTAACTCAATGTGGCGAGGTCGGCGTATGGGGGCGAACGGGGGGACGATAACCTCCTTGTTTAAACATTGACATCCGGTGGCTGCGATAAGGCGCCAAGCTTCGAAGCGAAGATGCACGTGGGAGCATCGTGGTTTTAAATAATATGTGATAGGAGTTGAAACTAACGCTGCCTCAACCCGTTCTATCACAGTAACATTGTCAAAAGTCTCACTTCTCTGCCACTATTTGTCTTATTTTATCAAGAAATTAATGCTGCCTTCACGAAGGGATCCTTAATATAGAAGCACATAATAGCTCAGTGATCTAGAGCAGTCAATATGCTAGGTCGAACAAATTTTTCAGGAGATTTTAGGTTTTTTCATGGTTTAGCTTCAAAACACACGATATCGCAATATTGGACCATCCTACATCTCTTCAAATCGCAGAAAGAGTTCTCCCCGAAGTCCGCAAGTGAACAATTATTTAATGGAGCTCAAAGCCACTTTCTTGTCTGGCTGCCTCACTGCAGAGTGAGTACAAAAATAACGCCGGTTGTACAATTTTACGTACTGCCTAAAGGTTCATGAAAAAATCTTTCTCCTTTTTTGCATGTGTCACTATTTTATTTTGTTAGTTTATTTAGTATAATTTCTTGAATATACAATTGTATCATATTTAAACTTTATATATATATATATATATATATATATATATATATATATATATATATATATATATATTGCCTTGGGGTGAGTAACCTGCCAGGAGCAATTTAATTTTTAAGATGAAACCAATGACGAAAAATAATCCAAGCATTATTTCAAATCCATTTATTCAGATTAACTATATTTTTAGCTTGTGTGGTTCTCCTCTGGTTTCTGGAAATATATGACAGCTTATTAAAAAAATGAACAAAAATGAGAAATTTAGCTTTAGATTACTTACTTTGGAGGATTATAATAACTGAATAATTAAACAATTTATAAAAATAATTAATGCAAAATTACGTGATATAAAAAGCTTTTTCTAACTAGAGCAAAGAACACACCTTAACACTAAGCGAGTAAATATTGTAATTGATGACTATTTTAACAATAACTATTGACTATGTTTTGTTTGGTTTTCATATAACACGAAGAGGAACGGCCGAAATATCTTAATTCAAAGTTGGTTTTAATGATTTAATATATATATCGATTCTGCTATTTGAGTGTGTTCCGACAAAGAAACTGATCCCAATGAAAACAGTTAGAAACAATCATAAGACTTCATCAAATGAGTTACAAAGAAATCTTTCAGCACGCGGCGTAGATGTTTACGCTTCAACAGTACAACGTTATTTACACATGGAAGGAAATCATGTACGCTTGCCTATAAGGAGGCATCTGTTGAAGTGAGCTCATAAATAGTTCACGTTTAGTGTTCGCTAAAGAGCAACCAGGAGATAGTTAAGCTAAAATAGATAAGATACGATGGTTAAGAAAGAGAAGAAACTAGCACTTTGTTATGAACGATGAAGAGTACTTTTGGTGCAGATGTGGTGTAGCCCTAATATCAAAGAACAACGTTTCTACTATAAAACACGACGTAGGTTCGATATGTTGTAGATATGTTTCGCTGCTTCTGGCACGAGCGCATTTTTCAAATTATCATTACATACTTGATGATAATCTGAAACAATCGACGAGAAAACTGTGGCTTGGAAGTTATTTCAAATTTCGGTAAACATAAAGATCGGCGGCGCGAATGATGGGACACAAAATATTTCATCCCTGCTCCAATATGTTTCACCTTTTTGGAGTAAATTTAAGGGGGTTTACGATTGCGGGGGGGACCCCTCTACGATTTACCTGAGTCTTAATCCAATGGGGTCGTCTAGGGGCACTGCCCCCAGTATATAATCATAATTATTTATAGAATAATGTTTTAACGTTTCTATTTAACCAAACGTGCATGAATTTGGCGCGGGGGGGAAAAAAAATACCCTTTTTTCGGTCACGCCGCCAATCTTCATGTTTACCCAAATTTTAACAAACAACGCTCCCAAACATACCGGCAAATTTAATCAGAAAAACCTAGCAAAACGCCACATTACTATACATAAATAAGTGGCCTTTCAAAGGCTAAATTTGAAATCTAGCGAACAACTGTGGAAGAAGCTGAAGCAGCGTGTTCACAAGAGAGGCATTGCCGAAGAAGATTTGAATAAAACCCCTCAGGAAAAGAGTACGAATTTTATAATAATCCCCTTACGGATGTTAATGAGGATAAAGGGGCTCACATCTGATATTAATTTCATGGTGCCATTATTTATGCTTTTACGGTTTCCCGGAAAATAGAACTTTGTGATGGTTAGATCCGCTTTTATTTTTTTATTGATATTTAATCGTAATGAGTAGGAAGCTTATGTAATATCTATACATTATTTAAGTAGAGTCTAAGCCGGAAAATAATTTTTTTAATATGAATCATATTGGTGTTGCCTATACTTATTAACCCACCTGTATATATATACTACTATTACTTCAGATACTGCTATTACTATTACTAATAATAATAAATTTTTTGGTGAAATAATAGGAGTGATCACATATCAAACGATCTGTTTCGACAAACTCAAAATCCATTTGTATCTAAAAAATAAAGCAAACTTAAAACAATGAAAATCTTGGATAAATCGTCGTACTCTCACATTTAAACGAACGACCACTTTGTAATCGAACCAACAAATATTTTCAATTACTATTTTTCGTGAGCCTTTTACGAGAGGTTCATCAAGATAAACTCAGAGCTGGGTAAAATGTCGAATAATCAAAGCTGGTTGTGTTAGGTCTTGTTTTCGGTGTTTTGGTTTTTTAGTTTTGGGGTTTTTTAGTTTCGACAAACTGAAAATCCAGCACTCTTGTAAAACAGCTCACATATATTTAGAGTTCCGCATTTTTTATATAAAAAATAAAGCAAACTTAAAAAAAATTGGATAAATCATCGTATTCTCACATTTAAACGAACGACCACTTTGTAATCGAACTAACAAATATATTCAATGACTATTTATCGTGAGCCTTTTACGAGAAGTTCATCAAGATAAACTCGGAGCTGGGTAAAATGTCGAATAATCGAAGCTGGTTGTGTATTATTTTTCGTGTTAGGTCCTGTTTTAGGTGTTTTGTTTTTTTTAGTTTTAATCGTTGATTTTTTGAGCTGTTTGACTCGTGTCTAAAGTTAGTTCAGGTTTTTTGGTTTTTGGTCTTATTCGATGGTTAAGAATTGTTCCCTCTGTTACTAATTTTATGTAAGTTTATTTGATTTTGTTGGTTTTATTTAATGGTCATGAGTTGTTCTTTGTGTTACGAAGCGAAATTAGTTTTTTTGATACATTGTTTTTATTTATTTATATAAGTTGATTGCTCTGTTATGATTGCTGGGGTGTGCAAGCTTTGTATGATGATTTCATCTCTTTTTATAAAATCATTATATTGTTAACAAATCAATAACTTAGTCTGCTCATTAATTAAATCTACCGGAAAAAATCTGCACTAATTAAGTCCATTTCTATATCTCCCTGCTACCCAGTTTTTGTCACCTATGGACCATTAAAAAAAAGAAATCTATTTTTTTATTAAAAGGTTTTTCTGCGCTAACTTTTTTTTATCCTTGAGTTTATCGAAATGAAACAGTACCGATAACTCAGCCGGAGCCGGATAAAAATACATAAAAATAATACATTTAGGAGTGTATTTAAAGCTTAAAATAACTCCATATATTAACAGAGCTTCTTTAAATTCGTTATTAGTATTGAAATATTTGACTATTCTAGAATATTCTTTTATAGGACACATTAAAAATAAACTAAATAATTGACAACGTAATAGTGAAAACTAAAAATAGTTTCGCTCATATCTTTAGTACTCAATATTTTATTTTTAAAAGACAAACCAGTGTTAAGGTTTGCAGGGTGGTCTGAAAGTCTTATCACCCCCTATGAATATTGTTTTAATTTTCTATTTGAGATTGCTGACACAAGCTGCTACAGTTTAAAAGAAAGCCTGATTGCAATTGTATGTGAGCATGGCCGTGTGCATTCTGGCAAGAACATGGAGGATTTGCGACATGACTTCACTGTATGATTCTGCTGACTAGTGCAGGTACATGTATTTGATATTGTTTTATTAGTCCTTGATTGTTTTTATTACATTTCGGTAGGTGGAGTAAAGACTTTCGGACCACCTTGTACATAACTCACACTTGTGTTGATAATTGTGTTACGTGTTACTGAGTTACTCTTTCATTCATATTATTTTCCACGAACTAGTTGCGGTAGATAGACTTCACCATGTCGTATCTCGTTCCTCCCCGTTATACATGGATTTGCTTTCTAACGACATTTGATCTCTCGTTGACACGCCCTCTTACTTCATTTTTACTGTAATTTAACTCACTAATTTAGAATGAAGTAATTTCATCTACAAACTTACGCACTTGTCCAATCTACTTGTCCAGGTGCATTTGAGAGAGAACTGTCTTCCTAATTTAAGTGTTTGGGTGTTTTGAATTAAGAAACGTTTTCTTCCCTCCAACTTTACCTTATATTTTATGCTTTCTTTTGTCTTGGCATGTGGATAACAGTAAATTAATTATATTTATTATGATTAACTTCCATTTAATTACGTTTATTTTGATTTTTTGTGGAATGGAGGCAATTGCAAGAGAATTTTCTCGCCTCCTAGTTCCTAGATGATCGTAAGGTCGACTTGGACAATGGTCCTTAACACATCTTCACATTCCATAAGCTTTACTCTTTATGTTTTTTTAACCTTTTGTAACAGTACTGTACACGTAAGTTTTCAGCAATAAAAAATGCTAAAAAATAATACCTTTTTGCTGTTTCCTTTTTCTCCTAATCTTAACTCTACCCTTTTTTCAAGGTTTCTTTATCATACACTTTATTTTCCTACTTACTACACATTTTCGTCGTATAAGCAGCAAACAACACTATACAAGTTTTGTGGTATTTACTAAGCTAGTTTAATAAGTTAATAGTGCAGCAATAAAGTTTACCGTAAACAAATTTCTAGTTCAAAATGGACGTGCGCTTAATGCTGCAAAAGAACCTTAATTAATGGTTTCAGATGGAATTATATTTACGTTAATTTTCTTTTAATTCATGCAGACTGAAATGGAATGTACTCATTTAATTACCACTTAAGTATTTTTAGATAACATTCTGAAGATACAAAGACGAGATACTTCAAATGCAAAATCAAAAAAATTAAATAATCGCTAAAAATAATGAAAGAAATTGGCTGACAAATGTACATAATCAATGAATAGCGAGATAGTCCGAGAAGACCATACTCTATATTTTTTAACACTAAAGAAGAGTGACCAAAGATGTTTTCTCTTTGTACAAATGCGTATGAAAATTTTAAATTATGCAAATGCAATATTGCTCTTTTCATCTACATAGCCTCTGCAGGATGACTTACCAATGATTTCTCTATGAAAAAAGAAATAAAATGCAAGAACATAAAAGTAAAAAGGCAACTAACAATACTAAAGTCGTATAATGAACAGCAAGAATATCGCCATAAATTAAAGTTGTCGACGCCAAAATCCCTCTGGTGATTGTTAGGCTGAGTTTTGATCCTCTACTTTGCCTCTTACAGAGAAGCTGCCAATCATGTGTCTTTTTTAACACTTCTGAAGGCAGTGTGGATTCAAGGATTTGCTAATAATCTAGAATGAGGCGCAGAACTCGCGAGCAAGTGATGCTATTGTTTTAAATTCTAAATATAGGCAAGAGGGGGGTATTATCATGAAAATTAATGAGGTAATTTTTCTATAAGACCGAGTGTCTTTGTGTGATAAGTAATTAGAGAATGGCAAGAAGGTTTAACAGAATCTGGACAAAGACAAATGTTGACGCGGCCATTCTCACTTCGTAAGGAGATATGACTCTTCATAAATAAATTTGAAAATGTATTTTGTTAATCTTTCATTCATAGTTTTGAGAAAATATTAGTAGATAATAAACACCATAAAAAGCATGTTATTATATATGGGTACTAGTAGTACCATACAGTCAACCTAAAACACGGATTTAGCAGGAATCATTGCCTAAAGATATGAAAGAAAATGAAGAAAAGTCAAAGATAAAATAAACCGAATTAAGTAGGAGTGTGCACAACGATTTTTACACGCGTCCAAGGTCACTGCAGGCGTTCATGGGATTATTATCTTGAAAACGAGTTCTAATGCAACTCTTTTACCTATGTCATGCATGTAGTGATTTGCATTTAATAGCCTTCTGCATGGCTCAGCTGACAACATAGATAGTAGTGTTTGTTATCGCTAGAATACCAATGTAGGAGGCATATATTTTATATTAGCCATATTTAGCTTAAATGGCATTATAATAATAATAAATTATTAGTTGATTTAATTTTTGAGAGATAAACCAAATTTCAGATGAATCAAAAAGAAAACGGGATGATTGAAGGACAGCCCCCCCAAAATACATTTTAGCTTACTCTCAAGTGAACGTGTCGTATATAACTGAAAGAAAGGCAGATAGTATTATTGCCACGCTATTTAGCATAAAACAGAAGAAAAATTGTGAAATATTATTAACAACCTAGATAAGAATATTTTAATAGATTTCAATCAACTTAAAAAAAGAACAAAATATTTGCGTGAAAATATGCTAACAGTTATAATTAACTGTTGACTTTAAATGGATAACGAGAGAGTGAAAGTATCTTGGATATTTCCTATTAATTTTAGCATCTTTTTATTCCCAGTCGAGAGTTCTGAATATCCTTTTCGAGCATTACCGCATAGAGATTTGTTAAAATGGTGTTCCCCTTTTGCTAACTTCGTAGAACCTTAGTAAAAATTTATATAAATTTTATGTAAGTAATTATGTCAATGTAGGACTTTAACATTTTATGTTTCCTTAGTTCTCTTAGAATCAATGAATACTGAATATGAATTTTTTTCCTGATCCAGAATTCCACAAAGATTGTATTTCATATTTATCATTTTTCTTAAAATAATTTTGGAACAGATAGCAGATGATCATATGCGACCTAAATACTTCTAAAATAGGCTTCTATTGATTGCAGGATGCAATCAAAGAAGTGTTATCCTGCTAGTTATGATTAAAATTAAAAATTAAAATTAGGCTGAAAGTTGTTAATTCTTTTAAATTTAGTGTACGGATAGATTGAGCTTGTGTTCTTCTACTACCCCATCTATGTCACATCAAGGGGGAAGGGAGCAAGGGTATCTATCCAAGACTGATGGCTCCGTAAATTTTCCATGCTATCCTCGGTTCACTTGAACCGACAAAGGCATGATACAACAGCCTTGAGAGGAGAGATGAACGAGAGAAGGGAAGAAACATGAAAAGATAAAAACGAGAAGATGTGTTGCAGTCGGCCCTAGTCGGTTTATCTCTAGCCAAGGCAAAGATAGATGTGGCAGTCTTAGTGAACAAACTGGGGTTTCTTATAGTTTAATTTTGGCTCCAAACTACAATGAATTAATATGAATATTGCTATTAAACACTCTATTTACTTGTGAATTGTTATTAACAAGAACAATCAAAGGCAATAAAACCATATCGTATTAGAACCTTTATCCGGACACTACATAGATTTGGAAGAGCGATGACCTCCATCCTGAGTACGAAACTATTCTCCATCTACCTTCATTATTCTGTTTGAATTCTTTTACATTGAGTTCGTATTGTACTAAAGGGATGGGGTGGTACGGCTCATCTTTGCTGCATTTCAGTCAAAAGCTTTTATAATCGTTCTCTTTTAACCTAAGCCGAGGTTGCCATACCAGGGGCAACTGCTGTGAGCTGCCATCGCCTAGATCTATCGAGGGTTCCTCATCTGGGAGACTTATTTGGACGTCTCAAAAATGAGTGAGTGAAGGTTGCCTACTCCTACACCCTCCCCAAATGTAGTAATTTTGGTAACCGTCTTCTTGTGATGGATTAGCATCTATTTCTGTACGTTATTTGCTGCTCGCTGGCTAGTAGCATACGACCTTCCTTGGTTCAATTATTACGGTGATTATAATTATTTTTTCCAGCCAATATTTGTTTGCTTATTTCTTGGTTAATTCCTCGCTGTTGTTTTTGTTTCCCTCTTAAAAAGAAGAAATGAAACATTAAATCATGCCACTGGTATCCTCTTATACTTTAAGGATATTTGCAAAATGACAAATATTTCGCTTTTTATTCAGATGGTCTGTTATTGTATCATAGATGGTGTTTAGCATTTGTTTTTATCATGTATTTATTGATAGAGCTCTTCCTTTTCGATTAAATCATACGGTTTTCCAATGTTCTTTTAATTTTTTGTCTATGGAGCTATTGAGTTTTGTTTAATCTATTGTATTGAATGAATCCTCCAAGCAAAGGATAACCAGAAGATTAATAGGAAATATGGGTAATCTTGGCTTTAGATTATAGGCAGAGGTTCTGTGAATAAAACCTGCAATATATCAGCTCTGTTAGCAGCTTCAGTACTGATTAACATAATCGCTTTTCTAAAGTTGACACGGTCTTTCTCTTGTTAAGCTTATTGTAATGTTGATCAATTATAACATGTTTAGCCTAGTACACTCGACAACCATTTCTGGGGAACTTAATGCTGGGTGAATGGCCAGTAGGTATAACCGTGGGCTAAAGAAGAGTTAGTTCCTTAATTCCTTCCTAATATACACTTTGTTAAAACTTAACCGTCAAAAGCAAGGGAAAAGCTTTTATTGAATATAAGATTATGAAATTGTAATATTCTTTAAACACCTTTCCTTTGCTTGTTGAACAAGGAATGAAAATACTTTATGTCATCCTTGAACGCCCGCCAGCCGCTTCTCAAAATTACAAATGTTGACAGCCTGGAACAAACCAAACGAGAAGTGCAGGAAACCAGTTTGCATACAGAAATTGGAGAGTCCCGCAAACCGCAAATGGTCTGAGTTTTATATAAAATAAGGTGCATTTGCATAGTAAGACATAGTCCTTCATGAAGGTGTTTGAAGAGAGCTTCAATTTAAGAGAAGTAAAGAGGAAAGCAATAGGTAAGTAACAAAATTTAGAGTCTTAGCAGAAGTAAAAATCTCAATAGCACTCATTTAATTGAGCTCTATTAAATATTTTCGTAACATGAGGACAAAAAAAAAATGGCTTCATGAAATAGTAAATTCCAGTAGAGGTCTCCGTTGTATATGTGGGGTGTTTGTGCTACCTTATCCTGATATATTACTTGTGCAGGACTGCCAAGGCATTTTGTATAGTTTGAGTTGTGTGTTGTATTTAGTGTTTGGTTGATGAGGATGTATATTGATATCTAAAGTTTTGGTTATATCGATTGTTGGTATTACTCTCCTGTGTGAGTGAAAGGTAGGATGGATTAAAGGTTTGTTGTATGAGTTGAGTAATGTTAGGAGGTGGAGTGGTTGTTGACTGCAATGGGATGAAACACAACCAAATAATGGATAAATGATGGTTTTAGGACTTATTGTTAAAAACGGAATGGTTATTTGTTGTGAATTTCTGTTTTTTGTGTTATCGGGTTTTCAGGGATCATGGCCCCCGATGGTTATACTGAAGGTCCTGAGTACGAGTACGGCCATCACTCAGGCAAATACTTGTCCCGAGGTCACTACGGTAGCAGCCGATTCATGGATCGGGATGGTTATGATGGTTTCGACCGAAGACGGATGATGGACAGCGACTATCACCAAGGTTACGGCTCCTATGGAGGCAACTACGGCTGCATTGAGAGGCCATTTGGATACGGAAGGTCATTTGGTTACGGAGATTGTTACGGAGACGATAGCGGCCCCTTCGGTCACTATGGTTACGGTAGCGAGTATGGCAGGTACGGGTACAACCGTGGGTGTAGCAATAACTATAGCTACGGTGGCTATGGAAATGACTACGGAAAGTCACCCTGCGGCTCCTACAGGGAGGGATATGGCGACGACTATGGTAGGTATGGTTATGATGGTGAATCTAGGAGAGGATATGGTTACGGAGGCGGCTATGGTTATGGTAACCACTATGATAGTGAGAGGAGATATGATGGTGGATATGGGCGAGTTGTCCCCTATGGGTATGGAAGCGAATATGGCGACCGATATGAAGGTTACTATGGGGCACGTAATCATTATGGGTATGAAGGACAAGGAGGGGACTATTACAACCCATATGGTTATGGAGGATATGGAAGAGATTATAGCCCATACGGCTACCAAAGGTATCGTTATGGAGGGTACGGAGACCGTGGCTCTGGGTATGGAGGCTGCAGCCACAGTAATTATAGTGATCGTGGATATTATGGCTATGGAAGATATAGTGGCGATTATAGTCCATACAATTATGGTCGGTACGGGCATGGTTATGGTTCATACAACCCATACTGGTTCGGCCAGGGTAGATATGGTTTTGATGGTCATAACCATTGGTTCAACAACCAGCGAGGCTACTACGGTAGTTACCCATATCCGGGTCGTTATGGCTACTTCTCCTACGACTTCCGCCCTTACGGCTCTGATTACGGTCGTGGGTATGGCAGTTACAGGACTTACTTCGGTAAGGGATACGGCGATTACAGTCCCTACTTCGGTCAGAGATATGGCAGCTACAGGCCCTACTTCGCTCAGGGATACGGCGGTTACAGCCCCTACTTCGCTCAGGGATACAGCGGTTACAGGCCCTACTTCGCTCAGGGAAATGGAGGCTACAGGCACTACTTCGGCCAGGGATACGGCGGTTACAGTCCCTACTTTGGCCAGGGATATGGCAGTTACATGCCCTACTTTGGCCAGGGATACGGCGGTTACAATTCCTACTCCGGCCAGGGATATGGTAGTTACATGCCCTACTTTGGCCAGGAATACGGCGGTTACAGTTCCTACTTCGGGCAGGGATATGGCAGCTACAGGCCCCACTTCGCTCAAGGATACGGTGGTTACAGGCCCTACTTCAGTCAAGGATATGGTGGCTACAGGCCCTACTTCTCTGGATGGTTTGGATTCGGCTCCTATGGCAGTTATCCTCCCTTCAGTGGGTACAGGGGCTACTACGATTACCCCGGGGATCACTATGGCGGCGACATCGATTGCAACAGAAGCCGATATGGAGGTCGCCCCTTCTTCAGGGGGCATTTCGACAGTTACCGACCCTTCTACGTACTTGAATCTCTCTCTACGGTTTTTTTGTCTTAGCAGCCAAGACCTTGTCTCGATTTATCTTTAAGGAGGGGGCGGGAAAGAAGAGAGGGTTCTCCTGGATATTTTCTTGCAAGGGTTTTTTCAGTTTATAGTTTTTTATTCTTTAAACTCTTCATACAACAACGTCGTTAACCTTGGATGGTTCACTTTTTTATGGTAGCCCTTGTTATTGTATCTCTTTTGGCCGATTTCTCTTCTTTCACTTCTTTTAAATGTCCTTTATACATTTTTTCTAACCTTTGCCTTTCCCAAAGGGTGTAAACATGACCTCCTCAGATTAGCCAAACTTACAGTTATGCCTTAATCATCAACAAACCATCCAAATTTTTTGTTTCGGGATCAGATATTTCTTAAAACCAATATTTGAATATTTCACATCATTTTATCATAATTTCTACACTTTGTTCTATTTTGGGAAATTAATGACTTTTAAGAGCCTTATTTGAGTAAATAATAGATCTTAAAAATTTGTTTTGGAGAAACAATAAATTTATAAAAATGTTGTTTGGGAGAAATAATAGATTTTTAAAACTCTTGATTTGGGAGAAAAAATAGATTTAAAACTTTATTTTTATAATAGATTTTCATTTTTTTCTCCTTTATGAGAAATAATTATCGATTTTATAAATTTTTGTTTTGAGGAAAAATAGATTTTAAACATTTATTTCAGGAAAATAGATGTCTAACATTTTGTTGGGCGAAATCATAGATATTTTTTGGTGTGAAATAATAAATTTTTCTTTTCCTCGGAGGAAATAACCTATTTTTCTCTTTCTTTTTGCAGCATCATTAAATCTCAAGATAAAATCAAATTAAAGCTAAATTTTCCTTTTCTATTCTTTGCCATTTTACTTTTGCAGATCAAACCAAAAAGACCCCTTAGGGTAGTTCAAACTTGTTGTGCTACCGAAATTTGTCTTTAAAACAGTATTGTTTGTATCTCGTTTTATATTTATTGGCTAAAATTTGTCTTCCAATCTAATAATTTAATCTCATCTTCAAAAAGAATCGACGATAAAGTTCATTAAATAATTCGTTATCGTATTTTTTAATAGATTGAATGAATGTTTGTATTTTTCAAATGCTTAATTTAATTAATATTTTGATTGTGTTAAATTTTAAAATCCCTTTCCTCGTGTTATAAGTTAGAAATCAAAGACATAAACATAATTATAACTAAGTTTACTTTTGAGATTAATGTTCCTTTGGCCGTTAGGCAAAAGGGCCTCTACGGTCTCTCGCTCTGTCTGCCTTTCTTTATTATTGAGATCTTTTGTGAGGTCGCCGATAAATACAGGGGTCATTGAAAGGTGTGATCTACCTCATGCATATTTTCAATGTGCCACTGAATCCTTTTACTACTAAATCAAGAGAAACTGGGAACAAGCTGGATTTTCTAAATATCAACGTCAAGAGAACGACACCTAATGAATCATTCAGGTTGGTATTAAGATTCGACGTCTGTTTTTAGCAAATAATAGTTTGTTTGTTTTTATTTAAGGATTTGCTTTTAGTTATATCTGAACACATCCATAAATTCTCAAAGATTTCTGTAAACGGTTGATGATAGAAGGAACCTGAGTTTATTAGGCTAGTAATCGAATACGGGAACAATTCTGAGAAGAGACGCACTGTCTAAAATTATGGTTGATTGACCAACAACCTTTTCTTTCTAAAAACTAGATATTTCTTTATTTTTACGCTGTAGGTTTGGTATATCTACATATGGAATTAAAACTAATGAATAGAGATGTTAGAGCAGTAATTAATTAATCTTTTCGATTTGATAAAAGCCGAAAAATTTCTTATGTTGTTCAAATCTCTTTATTCCAGTCTTCGCTCCAATCACAATGATTTCTCCGAAGTGCAGCCCAGAAACAGCAGCTGGTCATCTCTGTTGATGTAGCCCTGGTCACGGAAACCAGTTTGCAAGGTTTTCCCTTCTTAACTCTCTTTCATTTAAAGTCTTTGGCAGAAAATGGAAAAACAGTGTTCTCTGCAACTCTAGTTATCCTTAGCCAACAGCGAAGATATTACACACAAAGTGAATAATAATAGTATTATATTAACCTGTAATTCATTTATGAGTATTATTAGTACTACAAACCGTGATTTCTTTGTATAAATAGAGCAGTTTTAACATACTATTTATTGAATATACTTATCATTACACTGAATGTAATTGATTTATAAGTAATTCAATATTATTACGTATTGTATTAGTGATTTTAAAATATCATTAATTTCTTAATATTAGAAAATACAAAATTAATTAAAGACTACAATAAATATCAATTAAATGAATATATATTAACTGTGAAATGGCAAATATAAATGAAAGGGTACTTAGTCATTTTTAGCTCGTGAATTATACTGTTTATCGATGAATAATAATAAATAAATTATAGATTATGTGTAAAATCGTAACAAATAATAATATATAGAATAGTGAAAAAAATGTATTTCAAAATGCTATAAGGAAAAGATTATTCAATTGAAACTTGAAAATTAAACTTTGGATTTCTCTTCCTCTTTCTCTGTTTTGGTGGATTTCATCAAAAAACTTGTATAGCACAAGAAAGATTAGGGAGGAATAATTGAATTCGTGGAAGAGCAAGGTATTGAAGATCAAATAAAACAACATTAAGGATGAGAGTGTGGAGCAGAGACATTAATCATATATAGTGCACCAGCAAACCTCCAAGAACAACTTTTCACAAATTTGTAAATACTTTTGGAAGGTAAAATGTCTTTCGATTAGCCAAATTGGCTCCAGTTTCTTAATTGACAGCCGAAACCATCCCTAATTAAGCAAGAAGCTTTGAATCTAGTTTTGAGTATAATTTTCCTTGTTCTTTCAAACTGTACCTAAAAGCACTTGTATGAAACTACTAGTTAAGAGAATCATACCTAAGAGCAAAGAAAAAAGATAAGACAAAAGTCTACTACTTGCTAGCCTAAAAGAGAGTGTTGAAAGAAAATCTTATCAAACAAAGAAGTTAGCTATTTTGATAGTTATTCTGTATTGGGAAAAGTAGAAACAAAAAAGACACAAAAAGATTGTCCCTTGGTTTAGCGTGAGAAAAGAAAGAACAGTACAAGACGGCGAAATCTCTGAATGAACCCTCTTGACTGCGTTGCCGCAAAGATTTCCATTTCGTGTCCGGTACATTATCTATCTATATATATATATTTATATATATATATATATATATATATATATATATATATATATATATATATATATATATATATATATATGAATATATATATATATATATATGTATATATATATATATATATATATATATATATATATATATAAATATATATGTATATATATATATGTATATATATTTAAATATATATATATATATACAGTGATACAATGTTGTGACACAATTATTTTACACTTCTATTTTCAAAATTTTGGAAACATTTAGTATTTACGTCTGGTTATACACTAATAGGAATTTCACAAAAACCAATAGAAAGCAAGAAATACACATAGACAGATTTTCTTTCTATATAACAATTGCTGATAAACAAACTTTATCAGCTGACAAAAGTATTCAACTATTAATAATTTCAGTCCTTTAATATTTCGTGGCATAACCTTTGTTCTTAATAAGCACGAAGATGATTTTCATAGGTTGTTAGTATCTTATCGAAATCATTTCTTATATGTTGTTCAACTCTTCAATGTAAATATCCCTCAAGGTAGCAAAGTTCTGTAAGTTTCTCTTTTGGATTGCAGTCTTCTTTATTCGCTACCATTCTTGAGTTACTTTGCTAGTGTTCTTAGGAGGCTTGTCATACTGAAATATCCATTGATGTTTGCCATAGAATTTATTTCCACGTAGGTGCAGCTTTTCGTTAATCTAGTATGATTCGATACCTGGTATCATCCATTTAACCATCAATTATCTGGAGTATTTCTGTCCAATATGCAGCAAAGCGGCCCCACACCATGATACCACCTCCTTCATGTTTTACGATTTGGATGGTGTACTTTAGATGATAGACTGAGTTCCTTCTTCCCTCGAAAGGTGACGAGCATAATTTTGGCCGAACAGATTTATTTTAGTCTCATCTTATTATGTGACATTGTTCCAAAGTTCACTTTCCTTTTCAAAATGCTCTCTGGCACACTTTAAACGGATCATTACATTCATTTTATTTAGAGGGGAGGTTTGATACGAATAAAGGAATGCTGATCATTAATATGAATCTCCCTAATAATGATTAGTTTACCCACAAAGATCGCTGACAATTTCGTGTGGCTCTATAGATCTTTCATTATAATCATTAGTTTATTCTTTAGCTTTCAAAGAATATAAATTCGAGACCGATCGTTAATCACGCGAGGAGCACCGGCTCTTGGCAAGTTTTAGGTTATTCTATACTAGAGTTGCTTCCTAACTATAGAACCTATAGTTTCATAAAGAACGTAAGTCTCTCAGAAATAGTGGTATAGAATAATCCGTCTGATAGAAGTTATCTGCAGTAGAATAGCTTGAAGAACATATTTGACCTTGTCATTGCCCAAGGCCAAATTCCATCTTGTATGGATTTTTGTCAATGAATGAATGTTCTAATATTTCAGGAGAAACAGGGAACAGAGATCTTAAAATAGATGATCCCCAAAAAAGGCACAAGAAAAAAATTTGTCGCTCCGGAAAGGACTCGAACCTCAGACCTCTGGTTATCTAGACCAGTGCTCTACCTACTTAGCTAACAGGACCAATACAGTTAGCATTGCACCTTACCCAAGTAACTATCCGTTAACATCATATGATGAGTCTGAGGTGAAGGCATCCCTTGTTTATATATATATATATATATATATATATATATATATATATATATATATATATATATATATATATATATATATATATATATTCAGTAAGAAGGACAAAACGAAGAAGGCGGGTCCCATCTTTGATTCCAACGTTTCGGGTTATTCAAAACCCATCTTCAGGAGCAAGAAACAAATTCTAAATGAGTAATCTAAGCCTAAAAACATTAATAACAGCACAAGTTCAAAGTTAAAAACCACAGATCAGAGAAAATCACAAAAACAACGTTAAAAATATAAAATGAACGTTACGTTAATAAACAAACAAAATAGTGAGGTAAAGAACAACAGAAAAATATTTGTAAAGAGATACTATCAATTAAGGACAAACAAAGTAAACGTAATATTACAAAATTAAACAATTTAAACATAATTCTACATAGACATAGATGCA
Source organism: Ceratothoa steindachneri (assembly GCA_963969495.1). Classification (NCBI taxonomy): domain Eukaryota; kingdom Metazoa; phylum Arthropoda; class Malacostraca; order Isopoda; family Cymothoidae; genus Ceratothoa; species Ceratothoa steindachneri. The sequence continues at coordinate 44,347,831 of OZ018339.1, forward strand.
CACAAAATAAAATTAAAATTGTTTATTAAGATTAATATAAATATGTAGTCTCAAATTAAAAGTTTCAACAGTACATTGTGAATATCATTTAAAAAATAACCATCGAGGTTATATAAGCCAGGACTTACGAGGGGCGGTCAATATTTTTTGCAATTCGGATATAAGGAAATGAGATATGAGTAAAAATGTTTTATTATTTTTCAATATAACTACCCTCGACTTCAATGCACTTGCGCCACTTGTCTCTGACGCTTCGAATTCCCGACAACCAGAAATCTCCCGACTGCTGTTCAATCCACTCCTGGACTGCGAACTGAACATCTTCATCGTGCCCAAAACGGCGTCCACGCAGTGCATCCTTGAGCTGACGGAATAAAAAGTAGTCGCTGGGGGCCATATCTGGACTGTAGGGGGCATGGTTGAGCTCCTCGAATCCGCTCCCGCGCAGGGCAGCTTGTGCAACTCTGGCCTTGTGGACTTTGACGACGTTGAACTCAATCATGGGGCGTGAGGTTTCTAGGAACCCAATAGGCAGAGGCCTTGGTCATGGCCAACTGGTCGTAGATGATGTTGATAACACTTCCATGTGATATTCCAAGTTCTCGCTCGATTTCTTTGACCTTCACCCGTTGATTTTCGAGGATCTTTCTCTCCACACGGGGCACATTGTCCTCGTTGGTCACATCTGACGGTGGTCCTGGACGGGCTCATCTTCAAGAGACTCATGACCATGGCGGAACTCCCTCTTCCAGCGAGCAATTGTTGCATAGGAAGGGGCGGTGTCAGTGTACACTGCAACAATGCGTTCATGGATCTCTTTTGCATTCTCGCCTTCCTTGGTCAAAAATTTGATCATTGCGAGGTGCTCAACCTTTTCCATTGTTTTAATATTTGTGACTGATGATCTGCGATCAGCTACTGCTTCTTAAATAGACGAGGCAGGAGCGTGCGGCTGCAGTTCCTGACTTTTCATAAATTGTCCTGACACTCCCACAAACGGCCATCCCACTCCCTCTGTTTTGCCCTACCGATTCGCAAAACTTATTGACCGTCCCTCGTAAATTAAAATTTGGGAATTTACTAATGAAGGTCGATTCTATGATATTTCGTGAAATTGTATCGTTATTATGACAGATTATTTTAGCAGAATTCCACTCAATATTGTGATTAAGATATGACATATGTACATAAAATGGGCTGCTTTCTTCGCCACAACGGACATTATATTTATGCCGAGAAATTCGTTTTTTTAAACATTTACCTGATTGGCCAAAATAATATTTAGTGCAATCGATACATTTTATGCAATATCCATTACTAATAGGGGAAGCGGCGTTCTTAGCTAATAGTTTAGAGATAGTATTATTATAGTTAAATACTACACAAATGCCTAGAGATTTTAAAATATTAGGGAAAGAAGCAAAGGATGGATTAAAAGGAAGTACAAGAGTATTCTTGTAATTAAAAGGCGCGCGAGGTTCAAAACTATACAAAGACTTTTTAGCTAACTGAAGGCATTTATCAAAGAAATGAAAAGGATAGCAAAGTTTATGGCCGATGCCCAAAATTTGGGAAACTTCAGAGTCAAAATAGTCAGGAGTGACTACACGAAGTGCACGGAGAAACTTTGAAATAAAAATAGATCTTTTGACTTTAATATGGTGAGAGGAGTAAAAGTGAATATAAGAATAAAAATTAGTGGGTTTCATATAGACAGAGAATTTAAAACCATAAAGCGTGCGGTGTATTAATAAATCAAAGAAAGGAATACTTCCATTCTATTCAATTCCAAGGGGTAAATTTGATGGAAGGTAGAAGGGAATGAAGTTTGTTAAAAAAAAATTAAAATATTTTCAGAATTTGGCCCCAAGCAAAGGATATCATCAATATAGCGAAACCAGATTATAGGAGAATCTACAATAGAGGGGAGGAAAGCCTTTTCGAAAAATTCCATATATAATTTAGATAAAACGGGGGATAAACAATTACCCATAGATAAACCAAATTTTGGGCGAAAAAATTTACCATTCAAAGTAAATGCACAGTCCTTGGAACAGAGGTAAATTAATTCTAAGAATAAATTAGGGGGTATAGGTAATTCAAAGTTACACAATTTATCTTTAAGAAACTGGAATAGATCATCAACCGGAACTTTAGTGAAAAGGGAGCAAACATCAAAGCTCACATTCGCGTCCAATTTTCTCTTTCTCTTGTACTATATATATATATATATATATATATATATATATATATATATATATATATATATCCAACAAACTGTAATAAACAGAAAACGAGAAATATTTGCTTCGGAACTATTATTTCCTAATTCGCAAAATTCCGTACAGGGCTGGGATTCGTACCGTGCACACTGATGTAGCGAGCCACCGCTTTGATCCAAATCAAATCATCTCTTAGACCACTTGGCTAGGCTAACGACCATAAAATCTTCCGAATAAACAAGCTTTTGAGCTACGATTCGCAAGGTCGATCGGGACTATGAAACCGAGAGAAAATTAATAGGGAATTCAAAGAACAAAGGAAAATTGAGGTAAACATGTTGCTAATATATACAATGTATAAATTTTTGATGAGCGCAAAAGAATGAAGAAAATGAATCCAACAACCCGCAAGAAACAGAAAACGGGAAAATTTTTCTCGGGAAATATTATTTCTTCGCTGCCTCAGTGTGCACGGTTCGAATCCCATTCTTGTACAGAATTTTTTGCGAATTAGGAAATAATATTTCCCAAGAAAGATTTTCCAGTTTTCTGTTTCTTGCGGTTGGTTGGACTCATTTGTATCATTCTTTCGTGCTCATAAACGATTTATACATTTATTATGGACGGTGAATTAGTGATGGATGAATGATGGTTGGTCTAAGCTCTAAAATGGTTGTAGATTTACAATTATTATTCAATAATTGTTAATAAAAATTACATTCATAACAATGATCATTTGCCTATGTAGTACAAAGCTATGGGTGAATGAGGGTGAATGGATGCTAGTGATATATGGATGGATAAATGTGTGAGAGAGGCTGATGGTGAATAAGTGAATGAGACTGAATAGATGATAAATTATGCGTGATGAAGTTGTTTTAAGATATTTACAGAATAATGCTTTGTTGAATGCATGAGGAGGATGGGGATGAATGGGTGAAAGATGATCTGTAAATATGTGAAGGATAAAATAGTTGGAAATATATTATAATTTATTTTATAGATTAAGTATTGTTTTAAAATAGAAAAAAGTATTTGAAAAAAGTATTTTGGGAATATATTATATGTGTTTGAGGAGGTTATCCTCCTTGAAATATTTAATCAAATCCAGATCCACTCCATTAGCCTGGCCATGCATGGAGTGTTGAGTTGGAACCATCTGCACCCCGGTGCCTCACAAGATGGGCGGTGGAGATCTCCCAGGATGGGACACTCCACCATCATGTGAAACACCGTAAATGGCATCAAACAATCATCACAATTAGGGGAGGGAAGCCTTTCCATAAGGGGTCCATGTGTAATTTTGGTGTGGCGCACCCGGAATCATGCAACCACCACCTGCACGCGGTGTGGTAGACCACTCTACTCATATTTCTCCACGTCTTTGCGAATTGATATTCGTTTGTTTTCTATCTAACGAAGTCCATTGTTCTTTTCATGCCTGAGGTAAGTTATGGTGGATGGTAGGTCGTAGATCACATGCTAGTACTGTGAGGCGGGTTGTTAGTGGCATTGATATGGATGTCTTAGCTAGGGCAGCCACCTCCTCGTTGCCAAGGACCTTACATAGGCATGGACTCAGCAAAATTGCACATTGCTTCATCAGTAGATGGAGACACTCCAAAACTGATCGAATCAGGGGGTAGTTGGGATTAAAACAATCTATCGCCTAAATGGCACCTACTGTAGATAGTATGAGTAAACTTCAGAAGACACATATGTCTCCAAGTAAATAAGCTTGAGGCCTTTAAGATTGCAGTACTTTCTGCAGTGAATATAGATGAAGCTCGAGAAAGGCTACCCCCTTTCCTGGATGAGGGAAAAATAACTCCAAACCAACACTCTTATCAGTCTTGCAGCCACCTGTATAGACTGGTATAGATTTATCACGCAAAGACTGACCGACTTTAACCTGAACGAGCTCAGCTTGTGTCGGGAGTGATCTCAGGAAGATCTCAAGGACCATGTTGGAGTGCTTCTCTGGGCTTATTCGCAAAGTTAGTTTTGGGTGAACGTCAAGCAACACCCAGACTCGTGCACCAAATGGCTCTAGAGTGAAGCCTCTACCATTGTGTTAGGTGGCATTGGCATCAGCACACACTAGCTACAGATTCAGGCAGTTTCTGAAATCGGCACCAGCAACATATCAGTGATGAATACCTGCATAGGTCTAACAGAAATCACTACCATAAAATAAATAGCTACGGATAGGGGAGGACTTGAATGCCCCGATTGCGAGGGAAACTCCTCCGTGGTGGAGTGAATCTAGCGCCTTTAGTCGGACCTAGGTAACGGTGGAGTACAGCTTGCAACCATATGCTAATTTTGACAATATTATTGCATTGTGCTGCCTTGACAGAATATAGCAGTCTGCACCCCAGGATGTGCTTGACTGTAATATTAGAAGGTTCATTTCCCTAAGGCAATCAGCCTTCATAGACTGGAGGTGAGGAAACGAAGTTACTCTGTCGTCAAAGACCAACCTCCAAAACCGAAACTAATCCCGACACCGGATCCGCTTATGATAAAGCTATAGATCAAGCTCGGGATGTATGCCTCGAATCCTAAATAAATGTACTACGATAGTCTTTTATTGCCAAAAACCGAAAACAATAAGGGTACCCCACTTGCACTCTTTCTCTATGGCAAGCTGGACGCGTCTTTCGGCCACTTATATCCGTGAGGCAGCAAATGATATTAACAGGTCGTCCATCACTTCGTCTGGGAGTACATCCACTACGTCATTGAACGCAAAAGCAAATAGAATTCCCCTCAAGACACTGCCTTGTGGGATTCCACATTTGAGTTGATAAGAAGAGGAGAGGACTCGTCCATTCCAAACCCGAACAATGCTATTGGTCTTAAAAGCCTTTAAGAAATAGTGCAATCTTCCCCTTTAAACAACTCCGTGGAGTGTTTCGAGAATTATGTGAACTTAGGCAGCGTCATAAACTTTCTCTAGGTCAAAGAAAACTCTAACGTGATTATTCTGAGATTTAAATGACATGCATATTGACAACTCCAGTGTAAGGAGAGAGTCTGACGTGGAACGAAGCTTGCAGAAACCGAACTACTGGTTTGCAAAGAAGTTCTCGCGTTCACGGATCCACGTTAGTCGGACATTGACCGTCGTCTCAAGCTGCTTGCAAGTGAACGGCATAAGTGAGATTGGACGGAAGTTGGTCGGCTGCAAGTGAGTTTTTCCTGCTTCAGAGTCGGAATCACCACCGCTAGGCTCCAGCTGCTCGGGGAGGCTCTCTCCGTCCAGATTTGGTTGTATAGACCTAGGAGACTGGACATCCCCTTTGGGGCAGTATATTAAAGCATTGCATAGGGGATATAATTCTTCCTCATGGAGCTGTCTTTACAGATTGTCAAGACTTCTCTTAATTCAAATATTGTGAAGAGATCATTGATATTTTCCACCGCTGAATGCAAAGTCAATGTCCTTGCGTTCCTCTCGGAGTCGACTTATTGCCAAAGGGGAAGTACTGTCGCACTGGGCTACCGAATCAAAGAAGGTGGAAATGGCCTCTACCGCATCGGCAGGTTCAGCCACGGTGTACCCATTCAGTGACAGAATGGAACATGATGGAGGAACGTACATCCCCTCAATTTTAGAGAATCCTTGCCATATTTTTGTCATTAGCCTGGGTGTCGAGATTTAGCTGACCTAGTATTAGCAGGTGGAACGTCGGGTCGCCTTCATCCTCCAACGATAGTGAGCACTAGATCTGTTTAGGGCAATCTTACGTGCTTGCGAGTTAGGCTGAGATCTATAACTTTCTCGGCCAGCCGGGAGGCCCTTTAGGCAGCCACACAATCCGCTGTCTCCCAGGGAACTCGACGTAGTGGTAAATTCCCAGATGTGCTGGGGTTACTCACTGATGCGGCAAAGTGGAGGCGGGGTGTGATGTATTCCATGAGCGCATTGGTAGTACCAAGGTCTTGTGCGTGGCTGTCAAAGTTGTAGGATTCCACACACTCATCCAATCTGCACGAGGAAGAGACAATTTTGGGAGACAAGTAGTGGGAGCAGATATCACAGTCTTTAGAATTCTAGGTTAGTGGTCACTTCCCCGTAGATCTTCGTCCACTTTCGACTAGAAATCCGCTGCTATAATAAAGCTGTAGAGAGAAAGGTAAATTACAGTGGATGTGTCCATTTTGTATTAAAATGTGTGTGCTCACCACGGTTGAGGACAGCTAAATCATGCCCATCAAAAAGGATGACCCCTGATTTTGCAGATTGAATCTTCCCACAACAAGAGACAGACGACAATTGAACTCTTCGAGCAGTAACAATGGGGGAGGAAGCTGCTAGACATGGTTTGCTAGATGCTGGGGACAATGTCGTCACTTGGTGGTAAATAAATGAAGCACACTGTGTAGTCTGCGCCTAGGTGGACACGTCCTACCACAGCCTAAATGGGGGTGGGGATTGTAATCTTATTTCATGGAAGGGTCATCACGACAGCGGTTTAAACAATCGGCGTGGCAATGTCCTCCACTACCGAGAGTAGAAGTTTGCAACACCTCATATCCCGTGGGGGAGGGACAATTTCACTGCCTCATCATGGTCTCTTAAAGGCAGAAAACTGATGGGGAGGATTGTGTCACCATAGTGGCAAGTTCTTCCCAGTTTGTGGTGATATTTATTTCGATCGAGACTTAAAGACCACTACGAGTGTCTTTTTGGCCAGTGTTCCTGCAATGGAACTTAACTGCTTTAAACCTGACTTTTAGCTGAAGGTAAGGAGTGGGATTGAAAACGTTTTTTCTCTTTTCTACTCCCCCACTTCTTTATAGAGAGCTTGAGGATATTTTTGTGCAGCACCAGTGGTACCCTATCTGGAGGGATCCACTTATGGCTGCATGTCACATGTCTGTGTCCTTGCGAATTTCTTGGAGGACTCTACCTCCCAGGGGCATCACAAGACGTCGTCCTTCTCATGTAGTGCCAAGCGGAGCTGCAGGTTGGAGCCGGTGGCAGTGTTCCTTTCCTGATCCTCTATGTTGCCTTTAAACGACAAGTTTTTGGCGTCTTGGTCTTTGATCGCTGAACGTTCTGGATGCAGCACATACTCCCTCCGGCTCCTGTACCTCAGCCACCAAGATGACTTTAGCAGGTAGTGGCACCTCAGCAGAGTCCAAGGATTCTGAGAAGGTGCGACGTCTCTTCTGGTATGAGAACTTTGTACATTTGTTCCTCCATGGCTTGGTCTCTGACCCCTGGATCGAATCGATAGGTGGTGACACAGTTGAGCGTGACTGTGGCATTCTGTTTTGGGAGAGAAGCTTTTGTTTCTTTGGCAAGGCGGCTGGACACGATGGAGGACAAGGTCTTCACTCTTCCTTCCCTCCCCTGCGGAAACATCGTCTCTCTCCTAGCATTCCCCAGCTTTCTTTTCTGTGATTTGACCAAATGTGGATGTCCTGCCCGAATTCATAAGTTTTGCATTGTCGAAGTTTCACAGGATAATCTTCCATGCAGTGGAGTTAGTAGGCCTTTTTACTCTATTCCGTTGTCGCATGGTTATTTCCAATGTTTCCTCCGATACCCATAATTGAAGCACCAGTAGCATAGGAGAGGCCATTTTGTGAAGGGATTTACTTTCATTGATTGAAGGGCGATCTTATTCCGGTCAGGTTAGAAGTATTCGAAGAAAACGTAGATTATCAGGTTTTTCAACCCCTTCATCTGTTTGACATGGCTCACATTGTCAGAGCACGTCTCAACTATTTCCTCTTCCGAGAAGTCGAGGAGGTCATAACTGTATCTGCAATCATTATTATTATTATTAAAGTTCCAAGCCACAACCCCAACTGGAAGAGCAAATAGCTATAAGCCCAAGGGCCCCAGTGGGGAAAGAAACCTGGTATGGAAAAAACGAAACAAAGATTAAGAAAAACATAATAAATAAATAGAAAATCAAAAAAAAAAAAAAAAAATAAAAAAAATAAAAAAATTAAATGCTATAATGTTAAAAATATTATAATATTATATATGTGTGGATAATGAATAAAATATTAAAGTTATAAGTTTCTGTTAATTAAAAATGTATTAGCACCCACTTTAAATTTCTGAAGTTCCAAGGACTCAACAACAACACTAGGAAGTTCATTCCACAGTTTAGTTGTGTTAGGAATGAAACTTCTTGAAAACTGTGTTGTGTTGAATCTCATAGGCGTAAAGGCCCTACTATTGGCATTTAGTACACCTCTGGTAACTCGTTGAGGGGCATATAAATTGGGCAGATCGTGATGCAGTGGATGATCTGCATTGTTAAAAATTTTATATAAGATGCATAAGGAGCTTATTGCTCGCCTGTGCCACAGATCAACTTTGAGGTCAGGAATTAAAAATTTTATTGCTCTCAAATTTTTATCTAATAAATTAAGATAAGAGTTGGCTGCCGAACTCCAAACAGGGGCGCAATATTCAAAACACGGAAGAATAAAAGCATTAAAACAATTTTTAAGAACAGTCTGCTCTCCAAATACTTTGTAAGATTTCCTCAAAATGCCAATTTTTTGAGCAATAGAGGAGGAAATAGATCGAATGTGATTCTCAAAAGTAAACCTAGAGTCAAGCATAACTCCAAGCAACTTAAAAGAATCACATATGGAGATGGGAATGTTATTTATTAAAAGATCTGGATGGGGAGGATCTAGTGTTCTGGATCTGCTAACAATCATACTCTGGGTTTTCTTTGCATTTAACTTCATGCCCCATGAAGTGCACCAAACATTTATCTTAGCCAGATCTCTATTACTGAAGTTGAATATCTTGTGAGACTTAATGGTCTTAAACATGCCAATAGATGGGCATGGGAGGTTGTAGGGCTTTTTCGCCCGGGAGACATCTTTTGCGTGTAGGAGGACTCAATTCCATAATATTTTAAATGGCCTTCAGGGATAAGTCCTATCTTTCTCTCCAGATACTGGGCGGCTCCAAAGAAAATGCCTTTGCACTCATTGTAGTAGGCAATGAACCAGTATGGAGTGCATACTTTTAGAGGCCTTTTTGCCTTCTCTTCCAGATGCTCTTCAAATATGTTTGGACAGTAGTTATGTTCTGTCTCTTCCAGATTTAGTGAGATGACGAGTCTAACAGAGAAGTTCTTATCATATTTGGGTTAGGAGGTTACATGTTCAAGGGCTGCCTTAGCGGCCTCCCTTGTCAGAAAGATCAAATAACATCTGTTGGTGGTATCATATTGCTCATTGATGACTCAGATACTCGTTATAGTGTATTTCATTTTATATCAGTATGCATAGGATATCATTCATCATAAGGGTTTCACCGTTTTGTAATGAAGTAGAGAACCTAGAAGGTGCCTAGACTACTAACTTTCCTATTCTAAATTTTTGAAGCAGTAGGAGGTGCTCCCATCTGCTTCTCCTCAGCAGTACAACATCCAGTAGATGATGTCTTGGGCGTCTACTAAACCACCTTCCGAGAAGCAGAAGTTGTTGTTTTCACCCATGTTCGTAATAATTTTCTGTGTGGACCTTGAACCCAAGAGCCGCCACCTACTGGGCGTGCACAGGAACTGAGAGCTAGCCAACGAGGACGGGATACCTCGTCCCAAGAGAGACTGCTCGTTTTAAAAAGCAGGCTTTGTGGTGGAGCGAATGTGAGTGTGTGTAAAAGGGCAATTCTCCCACCCCTTTTCTCAGTACCCTCTCCCTCCCTCTGTAAAAATGTGTGTGTGTCTAAATGGGAATGGGTTTGTTTTGTTTTTGTTTATTTTATGTATAAAATGATTACCATGTTTTTCTTTCTTTCCAGGCGCCATATTCTGGAAAGATAGTAGCTAGTTTTGATATATCACTATAATTAAAACAAAATAGTACTTTGTTTAAAATAATCTTTTATCAAAAGATCATATTTTGAGGATTGTTCGGATATATATTTAGAGAGAGTGGAACCTAGGACAGACGTCAAGAAGGGTTCTCTAGACGAGTGCTCCACCCAGCCCTGAGACGGAGGGCTTTCATACCTCGCTAGACACCTGGACCACCATACCCGCATTGGTTGACAATCCTGCCTCCTTTTATGTTAGCCTACTACCACCCACCTCCAGCACACAAGTAATAGCGAGTGCCCCTTTTCGTTCGGTTGTTGCTGTGTTTTTTTATTTTTTTGTGTAGATATATAAGTAAATTTGTTGTATTCGCCTGTTAGAAGATTCTCTTTTGGTATCCTATTTGGATTAGGGAATTTGGCCTCATTTTGAAGTGTGCACACTTCCCTTGTAAATATAAATTGCTTTAAATATAACTGTATTCTTTTGTAAGTAAAGGGACTGTATATACAATCCGTTTCATTCTCCCTCGATTTCTCACGTTCGGACAGTGTAGGAAGCGAGTTGGATCAATTGGGATTAGAGATATATTTTTTGGCCCGCTACATTTGGCGCCCGAATAGGGACGTGAGACTTCGAAACCGGGAGCGTGACTGGATTGGATTGCAGTCCATACCCAATTAGTGTGACAAGTAGTTTGACTGATTTTTCCCTCCTCCTATCTTGTTACTAACTTAGGAACAATGGCTGTAGCGGAAACATTGAATGAAGAAGTAGTGCGATTGAGACTGGAGTTGAGAAACAAAGAAGAGGAGTGTGAAATGTTGCGGGGAATGATGGAGGGAATGGAGAATAAAATAAAAGGGATGAATGAAAAGACTGATAGGATGAAGAAGGAAATGGGAGACCGACAGGATCAGACGGACCGACGGATGCAGGACCTGTATAACATGATGACAGGGGCTGGATCAGCCCCAGGACCTACAACCCTGACCCCTGCTCCTACTGAAGGGACTCCGCTAAATGAAATGGATGGCAGTATGATTGAGTCTACAGAAGATAATGTGAGGGGTAGGAAAGGGGGTGAATGGAAGAGAGTGGAAAGTAAGAGAGGAAGTAAGCATGGTTCTAAGGTTAAAGATAGGAAGGCGAGAGGGAAGAGTGTGGATTCACTATACTCAGATGAGGGAGAGAGTGACGATATGATTGGAATGAGTGAGACTGAGAGTAGCTCTTTGGAGAGTGAAGTGAATGTAGGGAAAGGAATTTTGATTAGGGAAGTGCCAAGGATTGATAAGTTTAGATTGCATGGGGGAAAGAGAATGGATGAGTTCTTCGGGGATTTTGAGCGGTACTGCAAGCTCAAGTACCCGCAGAACAAGGGTCACTGGATGAGTGTTCTGGGAGATTGTTTGGATGGGAAAGTGTTGGAGTTATTGCGAGTGATAACGAGTGTGGGAGAGCCAAAGTACGATGTAGTGAAGAAGAGATTGATTGGGCAGGTGAAACGAATGAAAGAAAGTGTGAAGTATAAAAGGGTGAATGAATTTGAGAAGGCTCGAATGGGGAAGAGTGAAAGTGTGAATATGTATGCACATAGGCTTGAGAGTATGGCAAGAACGAGGTATGGTGATGATGATGTAAATGAATGTAAACCACTCATGAGGAAGTTTTTGGACACGATCCCGCGAAAGGTGAGTGAATGGCTGAGTGGGTAGAGAAAGGAGAGAGTGAGACTGACAGGTGAACGGTTGATGTGGGAGGATGTGTTGGAACTGTAAGAAGATGGACGATTTGATGATGAAAGCGATCTAGAAGAGGATGGATGGTACAGTGTGAATGTTGGGGGTAAGAAGCCCAGGAGCTTTCAACCACCCCAGCAGTTTGTCAGCTACAGGGATGCCCTGAAGACTGCACCAGCTGGAGTGATGTCAAACTTCCTGGGCCGGCAGAATGGAAGGGCAAATGGAGGGTGGTCGAATGGAAGGGGGCAGATGAATTTCAAGCGTGGGAACGGATATATGAGAGAGAAACCGAGGTATGTCCCAGCAAACGAGAGACTGAATGGTGGGAGAAAGATTGTGGAATGTCGTCGGTGTGGAAGGAAAGGTCATATGTTGGCAGAATGTAGGTGAACATCTGGTGCATGTTTTGGGTGTGGTAAGAAAGGGCATATGATAAAGGATTGCCAGGAAAGTGTGAAAGAGGGCTTCGAGTGTAAAGAAATAGGCCATTTGAAGAAAGATTGTCCGAGGTTGAATGGTGAAGCAACTGCTGGGGGGAGTGTAAAGTATGCTTGTGGTAATTGTGGAAAGGCTGGTCATTATGCGGGGATGTGTCGTGACCAGAGGAATGTATGTAGCTATTGTGCGATGGAAGGACATTCAAGTAAAAAGTGTTGGATTAGACTGAGAGCGCAAGGTGTGAATGGAAAGTCTGAAGCGGGAAACTGAATGGTAAGAGGGTACCTGCTGAAGTATCCTCTGGGTGCATGAGTGTGAGTAATGTGTTGGTAAGTCTGTCTAGTGTGAAAGTGCTGTCTGGTAGGAAGTATGAGTGTCTGAGTGTTGAGGTGGAATTGAATGGAATTGAGTGTTTGGCTTTAATAGATTCTGGATGCAAGGCGAGCTTGGTGTATAAAGATGTGTATGACAAGGTTAGCGAGAAAGCCCTCCTGTCTGAGTTCAAGGGTAGTTTGGTAGGTATTGGTAATAGGAGAGTGCCTGTGATTGGAATGATAAGGTCAGGTGTTCGAATGCATGGTATGATGATGAATGAATATGAATTTTCTGTGATTGATAAGGTGAGTAGTGAGTATGGTGTGATTTTGGTGTATGATTTTATGAAAATGAATCGTATGGTTGTGCATTCGGCGAGTGATCAGATTAAGAGAAAGATTGGTAAAAATGGGGTGTATAAGTTGTATGTAGGGAAAGATGTGTTTACTGGTATTGAAGTGACTGCTATGGAGAATGTAAGGCTTGTGAAGGGTGAAAGGGTGTCTGTTAGAGTGAGTTGGAGTAAGGATGTTAGTTTGAATGTAAGTGAGAACACTGTGATATTGGATGGAAAGGATGCGTGTTATAAGGTAAGGCGTGTTGCTTGTGTGTTTGATGGTTTGATGAGAATGAATGATCCTTTTGTATGTGTGCAGGCGGACCCCAGTGTGAAAGGGCAGGTGAGGGGAATCCAAGTCGGAGATGTACTGGGCCACCTCTCCACTGTCAATGAGGTAGGTATGGATGATAGTACGGATGTCAGGGTGAATGTTGCAGGTGAAGAGACGTGTGAATGGACGTATAATGATGTGAAGAGCATGGTGGAATTGGATGGATGTTTAACTGAGTATGAAAGGGAGGATGTGTATCGAATGATATTTAAACGAAAGGGAGCCCTCAGTAAGGGTGATCTGGATTTCGGGGTTGCAAAGCTCCCGGAATTCAAGATTGTCCTGAAGGAGGACTCCCCAATCTATCAGCGGCCAAGGCATTTCCCACGTCCGGTTGCTGATGAGGTGAGGAGCAGTGCTTGGAATTAGAGCAATTGGGGGTTATTGAAGAGAGCGAGAGTGCATGGAATAGTCCAATTGTACCTGTACGTAAGCCGGATGGAAGATTGCGTCTGTGTGTGGATTATCGAAAGGTGAATGAAAGGACTGTAAAAGAAAGGTTTCCGATGTGTGTGGAAACTGAGTGTGTGTATAGTATGCATGGGATGGAGTTGTTTACGAAGCTGGATCTGGCACGGGGGTATTACCAGATGCCCATTGCTGAGGAGAGCCGGCCAGTAACTGTCTTCTCTTTCTCAAAGAGGCATTACCATTTCTGGAACCTCAGCTTTGGGTTGGCTAATGCTCCCGGAGCCTTCCAGCGGGCAATGAATGTTGTGTTGAGTAAGTTTGCGAGTAAGAATGTGATTGCGTTTATAGATGATATTTTGCTTATGACTGAGACTTTTGAGGAGCATATAAGATTGGTGAAGGATGTGTTGAGAACGTTGGAGAGTGTTGGTGTGAAGGTGAAAGTGGCGAAGTGTGAATGGTTCGCGAAAGAATTGGAATTCCTTGGGCATATGGTGAGTGAGAATGGGTTGCGAAAATCACCGAAGTATGTTGAGAAGGTGCGAATGTTTCCTAAACCGGTGACTGTAGAGCAACTAAAGTCGTTTTTGGCTTTGATTGAGTTCCAGCGAAAGTTTATACGTGATTGTTCTGGTGTGAGTAAGCCTCTGACTGAGTGGATGGGCAAGAAAAGTAGTATGGTTGTCAAGTGGAATGATAAGATGAATAAGGCATACAAGAGACTGAAAGAGGCAGCGGCTGAAGATGTTGAATTGCCTTACCCAGATTATAGTGTAAATGCTAAAATGCTTGAATTGTATACAGATGCGAGTAGGTATTGTATGGGAGGTTTTCTGATGCAAGAGCAGCGTTTGAATGGAGAGAATGTCAGGCGAATAATTGGGTATGTATCCAAGGCTATGAATGTTGCAGAACGAAAGTATTCGACTGTGGAACGAGAGCTGGCTGCTATAAGATATTGTTTGAAAGTGTTGCGTCCATTTTTGTATGGTGTGAGGTTTGTGATAAAAACCACTCATCAACCTCTTGTGTATCTGCAGCGTATGAAGTGGGCTGATAGTAGGATTGCAAGGACTTGGGAAGATTTGAGTGACTTTGACTATGTGATTGAATATGTGCCTGGTGAACGGAATGGAGTGGCTGATTTGATGTCAAGGTATCCTGGTACGAATGATGAAAATGTGTGTGGAGTGAGTGATCCTGAGTATTTGCCGAAAGGGATTATGAATGGAAAAGAGAGTAAGGGTGGTGGTGATTCCTTGTTTGAGAGTGTATGGAATGGTTTGCAAGATTTGAAGAGTGATGGAGTAGACGTGAGAGTGCCCGATAGTGTGGATGATTTAAGGAAGGAGATAATGAATGAAGTGTGTAGGAATCCTGAAAGCATGGGTATGGCAAAGGTGCGGAACTTCATGAAAGAATTGAGAGCGATGTGTGTGCAAGGGGTCCCGCCATTTCAGGAAGTGTTGATTGTAGTGAGTCGTTTGTATGGAGTGATTGTTTATGTGCACTTTGGTGGTGAGAGGCCGATTGTGTACAAGGATGAGAAGATGGAGGGTTTGAATCCTAATGTGGTACATGTGCAATGTTTGAGCGGTGTGCACTATAATTGGGTGATTGAAAAGTGTTCATATATAAGAGAGAAGAATGATTGTTTGGATGAAGATGAGCGTGTGGTGAGTGATGATATGGGAGTTAATGACAGTCTAAATATCAGTGCTGATGTTGGTGTGCTTGTTCCCTCGGTGTATTGCGAACATGGTGGACCTGATATGATGGAAGCGAGCGTGAAAGTTTGTGAAAGGTTGTTCTGTGGTTTGATTGATACTGGAGCGCAGGTGTTTTTAGTGAATGAGAGTATTCTGAGTAAGTATGATGAGTTTAAATCTTACGAGTATAAACCTGTGAAGTTACAGATAAGGGGATTAGGAAATGGCATGATAGTGGCATGGGAACAGGTTAGTCTGAAAGTAAGTTTGGGTAATAGTGTGAATGTGAAGCATGACTTTGTGATTCTGAAGGATGAGCAAATGCCGTGTTGTTTCTTGCTTGTTTTTTCTTGTAGACTTTATGAGATTTAATGATTTGTCTTTGGATGCTGATAAGGATTGTCTTATGAAAGGTGAATGTGAGGTGATGAAGTTGAATGAGTGTGCAAAGAATGTTGTCAAGTTTTGCGGTATGATTGAGTTGGTCATGGATGATGAGAATGAGATTTTAAGTGATGAGGATATTCTAGTGATGCAAGAGATATGTCCTTTTGTTAGTGAGTTGAAGAGGTGTGTAATGATGCGTGTTGATTCGAATGAATGGCCAGAGTGTTTAAGTGATTTTAAAAGGTATGCTCAGGATTTTGTTGTTTGTATGGATGTTGTATATTTTGTGAGGCATGTGAAGGGTGGTGATGATATGTATGTACCTGTGATGTCCTTAGTTGGTATGATTGGTCTGGTGAAGGTTGTGCATGATAATTATGGGCATATGGGTAAGTTTAAGCTGTGGGAGTGTATGAAGGAGCGTGTGTTCCATCCGTTTCTGAGAACTGTTGTGAATGATGTTGCAACTACGTGTGAAAGGTGTCAGAAGCGAAAGGTGCAAGGTGTGCAAGTGAAACCACCGATGTTGAAAGTTGGTGCGAAAGAACCGTTTGAATTGGTAGTGATTGATTGTGTGTCTTTGCCGCGTACGAGTGCTGGGAATATTGGTATGGCTGTGATGGATGATCATAAAAGTAAGTTTGTGTATGCAGCGCCTGTGAGAGATAAAAGGAGTGTGACTGTTGCGCGTGTGGTTGAGCAGTTGTTTTTTCCTATGTGTGTATGGAAGCCTAGAAGATGTCTGAGTGATAATGGGCCTGAATTTGTAGGAGAAGGGTTTGAGCAAATGTTGAGAGAGAATGGTGTGGAGCATGTGAGAACACTCCGTATGTATCGTCTTCAAATGGATTGGCTGAACGTACTATAAGAACCTTGTGTGAGATGTTGAGAATGATGAGTACGACAGTAAATGACTGGGATGTGTGTCTGGGAAGAGTGTTGTGGGCGTATAATTCAACTATGCATAGTGCAACTGGAATGTGTTCATGTCAGTTTGTGATGAATTTTGAAAGGCGAGTGAAAGATAGTTTCGTTTGAGTGAAAGTGAGCAGAGTGTATGGCGTGAGGCGCATGAAAGGTTCCATTCATTTGAATTAGGTGCAAACGTATTGAAGGTGAAAGAAGTGAAGGGTAGGTTGAATGTGTCAAAGATGAGTGAGAAGTTTGATGGACCTTATAGAGTTGTGAGGGTTTGGGAAAATGGGGTGACGTATGTTTTGGAGAGTTTGAATGACGGTATGACTGAGAGAGTGCGGGCTCATCAGAGTTAGTTAAGGAGATGGAGAGAACCTCCTGACTACCTGGTGAGCCATCCGGTGTATGGACTGTGTAGAGAGAGAGGTAAAGTGCATGATGATGAGATTGAATGTGATAGTATGGATCTGTCTGGGAAAGAGCTAGTCTTAGTCTCGAGGAGTAGAAAGCGTACAAAGAAGAGTGAAAGGAAGAATGCAAGTACGAATGAAAGTAAGTCTGAGCAGAGTGTTTCTAGTATGGGGGATCTTGAAAGGGAGATTGAGTTTTTGCGTAAACAGCTGAGAGATTTGGCTGGTATAAGTAGACGAGTGAGTGAGCTGCCTGTGCCTAATTTTTCTGGTTTTGGGAACAGTATGAATGATAGTGTGTTTGGGCAGAATGAACCTAGTGTGGCTGATTTTTCAGGTTTTACGAATGGTAATAGTAGGGATGAGTTTGATGTAGTGAATGATGAAGTGGCTGATTTTTCAGGTTTCTGGTGGGAACCAGTCGAAGGGGTTTCTGGTATGCCTGTTAAGAATACAGGGGATGTGAGTGACCTGTCTGTTTTGCAAGAATGTACCTTGAGTTGGATGAGAGCTGTGAGTGAGAAGCTGATGAATGGGGGTATAAAGAGTGAAGGTTCTGAACAGAAGAGTATGAAAAGAATTCTGTTGTGAGATGGGAGAACTGGTAATGAGGGCTAAGAGTATGGTTGATGAGATGATCAATAGTGACGATGAGACTGACAGGACGACTGACGAACAACCCCGACTAATTGCTACGCGTAGCCAGGGACCAGTAGAAGAGTGTGAATGGGTGCAGAAGGGTGCGATTGAGCACAAGTGGTACCGTGAAGAGTGATTGAAAGGGTTTTGTGAGTGGCTGGTCGAATCGCTTAAGGAAGGAGGGGTGTGGTGGAGCGAATTTGAGTGTGTGTAAAAGGGCCATTCTCCCACCCCTTTTCCCAGTACCCTGTCCCTCCCTCTGTAAGAATGTGTGTGAATGGGAATGGGTTTGTTTTGTTTTTGTTTATTTTATGTATAAAATGATTACCATGT
Organism: Ceratothoa steindachneri; assembly: GCA_963969495.1. Classification (NCBI taxonomy): domain Eukaryota; kingdom Metazoa; phylum Arthropoda; class Malacostraca; order Isopoda; family Cymothoidae; genus Ceratothoa; species Ceratothoa steindachneri. Next base: position 44,365,837 of record OZ018339.1, read on the forward strand.
TTTTCTTTCTTTCCAGGCACCATATTCTGGAAAGATAGTAGCTAGTTTTGACATATCACTATAATTCAAACAAAATAGTACTTTGTTTAAAATAATCTTTTATTAAAAGATCATATTTTGAGGATTGTTCGGATATATATTTAGAGAGAGTGGAACCTTGGACAGACGGCAAGAAGGGTTCTCTAGACGAGTGCTCCGCCCAGCCCTGAGACGGAGGGCTTTCATACCTCGCTAGACACCTGGACCACCATACCTGCATTGGTTGACAATCCTGCCTCCTTTTATGTTAGCCTACTACCACCCACCTCCAGCACACAAGTGATAGCGCGTGCCCCTTTTCGTTCGGTTGTTGCTGTGTTTTTTTATTTTTTTGTGTAGATATATAAGTAAATTTGTTGTATTCGCCTGTTAGAAGATTCTCTTTTGGAATCTTATTTGGATTGGGGAATTTGGCCTCATTTTGAAGTGTGCACACTTCCCTTGTAAATATAAATTGCTTTAAATATAACTGTATTCTTTTGTAAGTAAAGGAACTGTATATACAATCCGTTTCATTCTCCCTCGATTTCTCACGTCGGGACAGTGTAGGAAGCGGGTTGGATCGATTGGGATTAGAGATATATTTTTGGCCCGCTACAGCTTTCTTATGCAAAAGTTCGCTTACACCGAAACTGACGCCCCTCCTCCCACCCAACAAGCACACACGCATCCCCAGCCCGGAGACACTCAACTTTCCAGCACAGAACGACTGCAAAGTGCGATCCCTCCAGCGGCTGGCGCTGTTGACTTGTACTTGGAGCCTAGGTTGGTGCCATTTGTTCTGGTCCCTAGCTGACGACCCGTCTAGTATGGGTAAGCATCTTCACCAAGCTTGGTGGAGTAGAGGACCCAGATCCCCCTACCATGGCTCTCAAATTTCTTGGCGACCCGTCCAGTATGGGTAGTCCTCTCCCACAATGTTGAGCGGAGTAAGAAGCTCGGACTCCCCTTAGCATGGCTCTTCAGATCATCTGGATACGCTCTCCTCTCCACCATATAAAGGCGGCTCCTATTAGGGCGACAATTTATTATTTTTTTTTTAGTCATGTAGAAAGAAGGTGATATAAAGGATATCTGGTGTTAGAAAAGTGCTCCTTACACTCATCACGACACTTACAACAAAAGACAATCAGAATTTAGATGTATTTAGTTTTTTATTATTTGAAAATATAAATATGTTTTTAATTTGTTTAATATTGTTGCCACAAACTACTGACTGACTGAGGAACCGGAACGAAATCAACACAACTTTATGGAGCAACACTAAACTTTATTCTTCATAATAAAGTCCATCATTCTCTGCGAACTTCTTAAAGCGATCAACCAGCATCTGAAACAGCCCCAGATACCAGTCAGTTGGCATTTAATAAAAGAACTATAAACAAGCTTCCTTAGCTTCCTTCACTGCCATGGGCGGAAGAAGCCATAGTCACTCGGAACAGCATCGAGACGAATGGTTGATGTGGAAGAATTTCAACACCCTCCATCAGTTTAACCTTCTCCATAGTCAACCTAGTAGTGTGTGGCCTCGCAACGTCTTGCTGAAAAAAGCCTGAGCTCGATTGAACAAAGCAGGATAGTCCTTCTTTAGTTTGTCGTAGATGCGGTCTAGCTGCTGGCAATACAGTTAAACGTTATTAGCGCAACCATGTGGAACAAGCTAAAAATGCAATTCTCCTTGGAAATTCAACTACACAGAGATCCTGTCTTTCTTTTAAAAGCGATTCAGTTGTGAAAAGGTTGCGGGTTGTTCACTTCAATCGATGGTGATTAACCAAGTAAGCCCACTTCTAATCTGATGTGAGAATTCACCCCCAGAATCGGTCATTTATTGGGTTATTGAGAAGTTGGCAGTGACCGTCTAGAGTGTAAAAAAATTATTAATTCTCTTCGACCATCAGGGATAATATTTAAAAAGGCCGATCGGAAGACAGTTTTTTTATTGTCCTCGAAAAGTTGAACTATGTGTTATCCTCTCGTGTATTTTAGAAGCACTCCTTCTGAGGACTCCGATGAAGAACTAGTTAGCTCTAAAATTGCCTTCTTAACCACATAATTATGAATGCGCTATTTCAAATAATTCTCGTGAAACATTAAAATCCTAAGAAAGAAAATGAGATTTTCAGAAACGGATAAAATAGTGAAACTATTTTAACTGCTATATGAAAGTGAATAAATAAGTTGGATTCAAAATTGTGTCGTCATGCGCTCTTCGTTATCATCACTTCTAATAAACACCAATGCTCGATTAGCTTTATTCCTAGGATGTAGCACCACTTTCTAGGTTGGAGGTCAGAACTTACGAAGACACCTAATTCTCTTTGATATTCTGACCAATATAAAACTCTCATATTCTGTTTATAATTATTCAGTGGATTACACCTACATATACTAAATAAAATAGAGTTTCTTATGTTAAATTCTATTTGACATTCCTTTGCCATTAATATCATATGGGTAATTCATCTTCTAATACCTCGGCATCCTACCTAAGTTGTTATTATTGTCAAACATGCTCAGGTCGTTAATATAGATAAAAAATAACAACGGCCCCAACACAGACCCCTGAGGACCCACCCTAGAAACATGCCCCCACCCAGATTTTCTCCCATCTTTACTATCTCTATGTTGTCTGTCAATAAGCCACGACTGAATTCAACTAAATATATTCCATCGATCCCTAGTGATTTAACTTTATTTAAAACTCGTAAGTGTGGCACCTTATCGAGAGCCTTAGTAAGATCCAAGTAAACGATATCGTAATTCTCATCTCTATCAGAAGTATCAATACCTTTCTATAAAAAGACAGTAAATTAATTAAACACGATTTACCCCTAGTAAACCCGTGATGAGATTAATTAATCAACTTATGTTAATCTAAGTGATCCCTAATCGATTCCACTATTATAGATTTCATTATTCCCCCCCCCCACCGACGATGTAAAACATACTCGTCGTTAATTGGACATAATTTTTTTATCTCCACTCTTAAATATAGGTATCACAATAGTTGTTTCCATGCTTTTGGATAATGCTAGTCTCTAACGATTTTCGAAATAAACATGTTAGCGGCTCACTTAACAATCGTTGGAAAAACCTCCTCAGGGCCAAGTGCTTTACTAAATTTGATTTGATTTATTTCTGTTGACACTCTCATTTGTAATTCGAGTATCCTTTAATTTCTCCGCCCCATTACCCCTGAAGATTAAGGTCCCCTCAGGTAAACTTAGAGTATCCTCGATTGTAAATACCAAAAGAATATACATAATCAACATCCTAACCATGTCATCACCCTCAATTAAACTCTCCATTTCTAGTTTTAATTTGTCCAGTGTTATTTTTAGTCTTAGTTCTTTATAATTAAAAGAAACCTTTGAGATCCTCCTTTGCCTAATTTACCACTTAAATTTTAGTATTTTCTTTGCTTCCACAATTTACTCTTCACTGTGTTGACTTCCCTCATCATATCTTGGTCCTAATTGATCCTCAACAATCTTAGTCACGTGCACGTGACTCTATAAGTTACTAAGTCGGTTGATCGGTCGTATGGTAACTAAGAGGGAATCGATATCCCCCTTCACAGTCGAACCACAGGACGTTGACCACAACATCCGGGTAGTGTAGATGCCATGGTTAAAACTCTTAACAACGTCGCTCTAGCCCCTCCTCCTGATGAGAAGCTGATCGACCTTTCGAGACCAGAGAAGGCGCTAATCACCTCAGGGCGGACTGGAGACCATGACATCGGTTTAAAACTGCAAGATTTTCCTTAAGAGCGGGTATTCAATTTCACCTCCGGGGCGAAATTAGAGAAGCGTCGCCCGAAGTCCAGAAGGTCCCACTGGGCCATCTGTACGACGCCTTGAGAAAAACCGTTGGAGGAGGAACTTTCATGCAGCCTGTGCACAAATTCCCCCTCCCTTCCTACCCCTACCCCAGTGGAGTAAGGACGTATATATACCAAAGACTTTGGAAAAAACAAGGTAGAATACGTGAGTCAGCAAGGCTACGAAGTTCCCGGCAAGAAGCTGGGCTACCAAGAGAAGGAACTAAGGAGAAGTTCATCCTCGAGCTAGTTCCTGGTGATCACACTGAACTTTAAGTTAACTTGGTTTATGAACTTACTCTAGTCAGAGGAATCTCCCTCCCCTTATCCTGGTGTAGCCCAAAGCACTGAGATAGTCCTTGCCCTTGAGGAATACTGGAAATAAGAAGAAGAAGCTCATCCTAGAGCTAGTCCCTGGTGGTCACACCGAACTTTAAGTTAACTTGGTTTAAGAACCAAGTTCAACTTACTCTCCTCAGAGAAATCTCCTATCATGATGCATCCTAAAGCTCAGAGATGGTCCTCGCCCTTGAGGAAGGCCTCCGAGTGCACTTACTCCAGCACTCCCCAGAGTCAAAGGATTCAAGCATTGTCTCATCGCTAGCCAGTGCGAATTATTCCCTAGAGTAATCCGAAGAGAAGAAAGGAACATTCTTTCACTATCCCGTGGTGATATCATTTCCTGCCGAAGGCGTTTGGCTCCCCCATCTGCCAAGCTCGCCAAAGTCCTCTGTGGCTTTAACGCTATTTTGTCCGCACGAACCATCTGGACGAGCGGCACGCGTCTCCCAGACAACAAGATTCCTGAAGTGACGTAGCTCATTTATTTCAAGGTCAAACTCAAACCCGATTCAAGAAGGATCTACAAAGGTATTTAATCTCCGGTATCCGTCCGGTAAAGGCAGTTAGCTTTTTTTTTATAATAAAGTAAACGGTGGGTCAACCATCGCTATAATTTCAAGTAGGTCAATTTAGAAAACCTTCCTCAAACTTAGTGAAGTCATTTCTGTGTATTTAGTGCGTAATATTTCTTTGATTCATGTTTTTTTGTTTTAATTAAAGTTTTAATTTGTTTTCAAAATTTTTTATTCTATCCTCGAAACTCTAAGTAAGGCACAAATCACCCTCTAGGTTAAATAAGTAGTAATAAATTATAATCATAATTAAATATATATAGCACTCTTAGAGATATAAAATGTTAATTACAGAGGTTTTTTGTGTAGTACGTAAACAACCCATACGTACGAAATCCTTCCACCACTCGTTCCTTACTACACCACGACATAAATAATTTTACATTACAATGAATTTTTAAATGTTTTGAAGGTCGTAAGGGCAGATGATATGTTTTTAATTGATAATTCTTTAGTTAATTAAATCTTATTTTTTCAAAATTATTGAAATAATTGAGAGCATGCCACTTTCTCGTAGGTCTGTTGAATTTGTTTCCTATAAATGCCAGTTTTAATTTCATATAATGCTCAATTTTATCAATGGAATGTCCATATTCTGTTCACCATTCCTCTCTAACTGGTGGTTATCTATCTACTCAACTGTTTTCATTGTCATCCCAGTTCTTGACGTGATCTTACTCTCTGTTCACAAACAACCGTTTCCAGGTATCTCCTCACACCAGTATAATCTGCTTTTCTAAAGTCTGGAACTTTTACCTCATTTATCCTACTGATAATTCCGTTCCATTTTCACTTAAATCTAATTTCGCAATGGCCGCTCTTTCATAATGCCTTCTTCCCTATTTGTTAAAACTAATCCCAATGTATTATCACCTATAGTGGCTTGATTTATAACCTGTCTATTAAATTTTTTCTGGACCATGTTCAAATATTCCTCAGCCTTGTGATCACGTACAAGAGTCTTCCACTCAATATCTCTATAATTAAAATCACCCGTAATACGCACATGCTTACTTCTAAGTGCTCGTTATATCTACTACCACAGAGGACACGAAGTTTTCATGCTAAGATATACTGGTCTATATGATAATCCTATGATAAATTTAACCTTGTTGTCCTATGTTTAATTCTAGTGTTTTCCTTATACTGGAGATTATTTTTAATACAAATATTCACCCTTCCCTTTTTCCTTATATTCCTATCTCAATGAAACATATAATAAACTTTAATCTGGACTTCAGGTATACAGTTCTTTCCTGTCAAATCAAGCCATGACTGTCTTATCGCAATAATATATAAAAGGTAACACTTCAGATTCGTGGCGCACGGTAGATGGCGCTGTTAGTCGGCTACAATTTTGGGCTACAGCATATCTCTTATGACGTCAGACGGTAGCGTCAGATGTGAACAATATCGGCGTAATATTTTTTGGTATATGAGTATATACTGGGGGGCTGCGCCCCCCAGACCCCCCCCAATTGATTGAAACTCAGGGTCATCGTAGGGTGGTCTCCCTGCAGTGCTTACTCCCCCACGAGCAGCTTTTTACTGGCAGAAAAAACGTAACCTAAAGACAAACCATACTAACTTTAAGCGGGCAGAAATTCGTGGAATCGCTCTTTGATACTGGAAAATTTCTTCACGAAAAGAGCGGTTGCGAGATAGCCAGCAAAATGTTTACCGTTTTCGTTTAAATAGAACTTATCACAACGAAACAGTAAATTTTCCGAAAAATGTAAATTCGCACTGCATTTTGGGCATTTTATAGTTTTCTTAATTAATTTATGAGCCTCTAGATAATCTAAAAGTTTTTCGCGGTTATACAAAATAAAGCCAAATTCGAATAATGACGAAGCACAAGTAGAGCACGCAGACGACATAACTACAAATTTTTTTTGCCAAAACGGGTCATAGTTATAAGCTACGACGTTGCCAGTAAGAAGCTGTTATCGTTCGTAACAATACAAAATATACGAAAACAAACAATAAAAGACATCAAGAAACCTTACCTAACTTAGAAAAAACTATAAACAAGCAGAGGCGCAGATATTTAGCAAATAATACAAACTAAAAGTTACAAATCCCCAAAACAACAAAACAATATAACGCCGTGATTGGTCATATCTGAGGCTCCTGTCTGACGTCATAAGAGATATGCTGTAGCCCAAAATTGTAGCCGACTAACAGCGCCATCTACCGTGCGCCACGAATCTGAAGTATTACCATATAAAATCTCAAATATTCTCTAAACACCTTTTATTTGCCTGTTGAACAAAAAGTAAAAAACCTTTATGTCAGCCTTGAAAAACCACCAGCACTTTCTTAAAATTACAAACGGTACCAGAGTGGAACAAACCAACCGGTAAAGTAAAAAACCAGTTTGGATAGAGAAATTGGAGACCCCGTCAAATGGGCCGACCTTTATATAAATAGGGTGCATTTAGAGAATACGACATAATCCTTCACGAAGGCGTTTCAAGAGAGCTTCAACTAAAGCAAAGTAAAGAGGAAAGCAATAAGTAAGTGACAAATTTGGAGCCTAAGCAGCTGTAAAAGACTTAATAGCGGTCTTTTAATCGTCCTCTATTAACTATTTTCTTAAAATGAGGACAGAAAAGAACGTCATGAAACATTAAATTTCAACCAAACTTCGCTTTAATTATTTAAGTTAACTTCTGTTAAGGGCCCTCCTATCATCGACAGCCGTGTAATTGGAGAATTTAAGCATGTTTTTGGTATATTTTAATTAAGTGTTAAGCTTTCTGACTTCTGTGGTAGTGCGAATAGATACCACAACCGGTTAGAACTGTGCGTTACTTGTATGTGTTTAATTTTTGGTAGTCGCCTCAGCGGAGCCTTTTCAGGGCGACTTGTTTGTGGCGTGGGAAGAATCTTTCCTCGCGGATGACGTTGAGGTGATGGTTTATGCGTAACTGGGTTGTATGTTTTTGTGTATGTATGAATATTTATGTACATATGCAATTCAGGACTAGTTTCTAAGGCGAGTGATTTCTTGCAGTGTAGTGTTCCTGGAGCTTTGTGCATTTTACGTGAAGTGGTGAGATTCTTACATGTAGTGTCCTTGGTGGCTTGAGTTTCTTGTAGGACGGATAAATTACGTTCGCTAGAGGTCGAGGAGGTGATTTAATGGCGCAAACTCTGTTTTACAGTGTAGGTAGAGGTGATGTGGGTGCAACCTGTTGCAAGAGACAGAGTGCTATGCTTTCTGTCTTCTTTAGTGTGCTAGGCTGAGTGGATGTGAAATTTTATAGCCAAACAGTTTGGGCATGGTGGGAGAGTGATGAATATGGTGTTTGTGTGGGCGTGGGTGTGGGTGATGTATTCATTGGCTGTCCGATTGTTGCGCCTGTGACTGCTTGGAGTGCGTTGAGGAAGAATCTGTGGTAGGGGAAAAGTTTAAAGCGTGTGGGGGAGGGAGGGCTCTTTGCACGTGACTCAGTTGTATAAGTGGTGTATTTGGGATAGCTCACCCTGTATATTACTCGTGTTTGTGGCAAATGTTTCAAGCCATTTTTTGTAGTGGGAGTCGAGTGTTGTATTTAGTGTTTAGTTGATGGACCTCACCCTAGGTATCTTATCGAAGGCTTAGCTAATATCGATTGTTGACATTATTTCCATCTGTGGGTGGATGGTAGGGGGTGGAGGGAAGTGAAGCTTTCTTGTATGTGTTGAGGAATGTTGGTTGTTGACTGTAATGGGTAAAAAAAACAAGCCAAGGGACAGAAGAATGATGGTTTATCACATATTGTAAAAACAGGCAGGGTTGTTTGTTGTGAATTTTTGTTTTTATGTAATTACGTTTTCAGGGATCATGGTCCCCGATGGTTATACTGAAGGTCCTGGGTACGAGTACGGCCATGACTCAGGCCATTACTTGTCCTGCGGAGACTACGGTCACAGCCGATTCATGGAACAGGATGGTCACGATGGTTTCTCCAGAAGACGGATGATGGACAGCGACTATCACCGAGGTCACGGCTCATACGGAGGCAGCTACGGCTCCTACGGAGGCAACTACGGCTCCATGGAGAGGCCATTGGGCCCCGGAAGGTCATTTGGTTACGAAGAATGTGACGGAGACGATAGCGGCCCTTTCGGTCACTATGGCTACGGTAGCGACCATGACAGGTACGGCTACAAACGTGGGTATAGAAATCACTATGGCAACGGTGGCTATGGAAATGATTACGAAAAGGAATCCTACGGCTCCTACAAGGACGGATATGGGGACGACTATGGAAGGTATGGTTATGATGGTGAATCTAGGAGAGGATATGGTTACGGAGGCAGCTATGGTTATGGAAACCAGTATGATAGTGAGAGAAGATATGAAGGTGGATATGGGGGATTTGGCCCCTATGGGTATGGAAGTGAATATGGCGGCCGATATGGAGGCGACTATGGGGCCCGTGATCATTATGGGTATGAAGGACCAGGAGGAGACTATTACAACCCATATGGCTATGGAGGATATGGAAGAGATTATAGCCCATATGACTACCAAAGGTATGGTTATGGAGGGTACGGAGACCGTGGCTGTGGGTATGGAGGCTACAGAGACAGTAGTCATGGTGATCGTGGAAACTATGGCTATGGAAGATATAGTGGCGATTATAGTCCATACAATTATGGACGATATGGGCATGGTTATGGTTCATACAACCCATACTGGTTCGACCAGGGTAGATATGGCTTTGATGACGATAACCATTGGTTTAACCACCGGCGAAACTATTACGTTAGTTACCCATATCCAGGTGGCTATAGCTACTTCTCCTACGACTTCAGCCCTTACCGCTCCGAATACGGTGGTGGATACGGCGGTTACAGGCCATACTACGGTCAGGGATATTATGGCTACAGGCCCTACTTCGGTCAAGGATATGATGGCTACAGGTCCTACTTCGGTAAGGGATATGGCGGTTACAGGCCATACTTCGACCAAGGATACGGTGGTTACAGGCCCTACTTTGGTCAGGGATATGATGGCTACAGGCCCTACTTCTCTGGATGGTTTGGATTCGGCTCCTATGCTAGTTATCCTCCCTTTGCCGGGTACATGGGCTACTACGAGTACCCCGGGGATCACTATGGCGGCGATATGGACTACAACAGGAGCAGATATGGAAGTGGCCACTTCCTCAGGGGGAACTTCAGCAGTTACCGACCTTTTTACGTAAGTTAATCTCTCTCTACGTTTTTTGCACCGGTGGCCGATACCTTGTCTCGATTTACCCTTAAGAGGGGGTGGGGGAGAAGAGAAGGGTCTCCTGGATGTTTTCTTGCCAGGCATTTTTGAGTTAGTAATCTTGAGTCTTTGAACTCTTTCAACGAACTCGTACCTAGCAATTCCCAAAACATCGTCGCTAACCTTGAGTGGTTCAATTTATTTATGTTAGCACTTGTTCGTGTATCCCTTTTGGCCGATTTTTATCCTTTCGCTCCTTGTAAATGTGCTTTTTCTCATTTTTTCTATCTTTTGCCTTTCTACAAGTCTGTAAATAGGACCTCCGCGGATTAGACAGGCATCCAATTATGCCTCAATCCTAAACAAACAATCGATGTTTTTATTTTAGGTTTAGATATTTCTTAAAAAACTATTCTTGAATGTTTTAAATTTTTTTATCATAATTTATAAACTTGGTTATAGTATGTTGATATAATAGATTTTTAAAATTTTTATTTGGAAAAATAAATTTGGGGTTTGGGACAAATTGCTTTTTTTATTTAGGAGAAATAATAGATTTTTGACACTTTTGTTTGTTAGAAATTAGCGATTTTTAAAATTTTTGGTTGGGGGAAAAATAGATTTTGAACTTTTATTTGAGGGAAAATAGATTTCTACCATTGTGGTGGGTGAACTCATAGATAATATAACTTTTGGGGGTGGGGGGCAAAATATTAGATTTCTGAATTTTTTATTTGGGGGAAATAATACATTTTTCTTATAATTGCGAGAAAATAATATATTTTTCTCTTTCTTTTTCAGTGTTTTTAAATCCCAAGATAAAATCAAATGAAACAACGTTTCCTTTTCTATTATTTGCCATTTTTCTCTTGCAGATCAAATCAATAAGACCTTTTCGTGTTATTTCTAATTTTTGTGTACAGAAATTTGTCTTTCAAACACTATTGTTTGTACGAGTATCTCGTTTTATATTTACTGGCTAAAATTTGTCTTCCAATCTATTAATTTAAACTCATTTTTATAATGAATCGACTATAAATTTTATTAAGTAATTAGTTATCATATTTTTTATTAGATTGAATGGATCTTTGTATTTTTCAATTGTGTAATTCAATTAATATATTAATTGTATTAAATTTTACAATCCCTTTCCTCATGTTATAACTTATAAATCGAATACAGAAAATAATTTCAATAAATCTTCCTTTGAGATTCATGTTTTTTTTACCGTTAGGTGAACGACTTCTAGAGTCTCTCGCTCTGTCTGCATTTCTTTCTTACTGAGATGATTTGCGATGTCGCCGATAGATACAGGGGTCGTTGAAAGGCGTGATCTACCTCATTTAGACCATAATGGCTATTTCCAATGTACCCCTGATTCCGTTCACAGCTAAATCAAGAGAAACTAGGGATCAAGCTGGGGTTTCTAAATATCAACGTCATGAGAACGCCAGGTTGGTATGAAAATGCCACGTCTTTTTTAACAATTAATAATTTTTTTTATTTAGGTATTTGCTTTTAATCATATTTGAACACATCCCTAAATTTTCAAGGATTTATGGAGACGGTGAGTGAGGGAAGGAACCTGAATTTGTTAGAGTAGAAATCGAATACCGTAACAATTATGAGAAGAGAAGGACTGTCTAAAATCAAGATCAATTGACCTTTCCTTTCTAAAAAAATAGATATTTCCTTGATTTTACTTGGCAGTTTTGGTATGGATCAATATGAAATTCCAATATAATGAATAGAGATGGTTAAGCAGTAATTACTTAATCGTTTCGATTTGATAAAAGAATCCAAATTTATTATGTTAACAAATGTCTTAATTCCAGAAGTTTCGCTTCAATCACAATAATTTCTTAGAAGTATAGCCCAGATATAGCAGCTGATCATCTCTGAGCATGTAACCCTGGTAATTAAAACTAGTTTCCGAAGTTTTTCTTTCGAATCTTTCTTTAAAATCAAAGTCTTTGGCTAAACAAGGGAAAACGATGTTCTCTGCAAATATATTTATCATTACCCAATAGCGAAGATATAGTATAAAAGTGAACAATAATAGGATTATACTAAGCTGTAATTAATTGGGGATTATTATTTAGTACTACAATCTGTGATTTCTTTGTAAAAGTATTGCAGGTTTAACATACTATTTATAAGATAAACTTACCATTACACTAAAGGTATTTGATTTTGAAGTTATGCAATATTATTACATAATGTAATCGTGATTTTAAAGTATCATTAAGTTCTTAATATTAGAAAGCACAAGATTAGTTTAACGCTGATCGGACGCTAATGACTTGGTCCGACCAGCTTGGGAGTGGATAATGAGCAAGGGGGAGAAATTCGCCTCCTAGTGTCTAGGTTATTTTTATCAAATTAAAAGAGTGCGGATTAGCTTAAAAGTTTAATTATGGCCGAAAATCGTTCAAGCTTATTTAAAGAATTCTACAAAAACTAAATTTAATAACAACAAAAAAGAAATATTAAATATATACAAAAGAGGTTTAAGTGAGATACGTGATCAAATAAGTAACAGACACACTCGGTGTCAGCACAGGAACAAATCCAAGGGATTAAAGTGGTTAATTACCTAATTTGGGCAGAGTCTTAAAAAGGGGCTATACTAAGCCGAAATAAAAATCATGACAAATGATTTGGGAAGACCGGATTTTAAGCAGGTCCTCGGCGCAGTCCAATGGCACTGGGTAATCGTCGAAGGGAAGGTTATTCAGAGAGGCAAAGATTCAACAATGGAATATGTTTTACCACAAATTTCTCGATTGGGGGAGCAGTACTGTTTCTACCTTAGGATGCTGATGAAGGAGGACTGCTTTTAGCACAGGGTTCTCGATGAGGGAGTACTGGCACGAATTCACGGAAGAATGGCCGTTGTAACTAGCAGCTAATTGACTGGCGTGAGGTACAGGGAGGAGAGATTCTAGCCGTCGGGACCCAAATAAGCCACAGAGGGTCCGACTCGAGAACCTGATGTGTTTTCGTGCGTTGGTGTGTTGTAATTGATATCCAGCGGAAAACCTCCGATTATATAGGTGGTGGCTGGCGGCGAAATTGCCTTGGGCCACGGCGTGCTCTCTTGGGATTTGATGTCATCGGCTATTGGCTGGGAAGGGGGCGGGATCAGAGATAAGGAACCGGGCGAAAAGCCCCTCGGGTTCTTTCTCGCCTCACGAGTATGAGAGGAGAGCTTAAATCGCCCCGGGCACGGGAAATAAGCCTCGTAAGATAAACACAAATGGTCTGATAAATCTATGTTTACCCGATTCCGTCCTTGGGTCTCACGCTTTTTGTTCCAGGGTTAAGGACACGTGGCTCTTCTAACGGTTCAAGGTGGACCTCCAGATCCTATTAGAATCTCTTCCTCCACATCTCCCCCATTCCAAAAGATGGCGCTTTTCTCAGACCAAGGGGAAGAAAAGGGGTTTCAGGAAAAAGGAAAGGCGTTTTTCCAGGTGGATGGTCAAGAGGGGGGACAATATAAGGGGACATCCTGAACGGTGTCGAACAGGTGTACACAACTAGAAATCGACTAATCCACGTTGAGGTATACACCAGAGAAAAAAAACACAAAAATGGTAAATTCCAAAGGGGCGATGAAAATATCATACATACAAAAAGAGTAATTAACAATGACACATACAATTAAATGGAAATAGACCGAAAAAAATAAAATATACACAGGGAAACATTTGGCTTCAGAAGCGTGCAAGATAAAATATACAGACAGTGTTTATATTACAAAGAGAGGTTCTTTCTTTTTCTTTTACTTAGACTACAAATTAGGGGCGCGAAAAATATTCTATATACAATAATCAATAGGGCTGTTTCCTAATGGAACCTTTAGCTGAGGTCAATAGCCAAGGGGTTACGGCTGAGGCTATCTGCTTATAATTATCAGACCTTTTAATGTACCCAATTTTAACTAGTATTCCTGAAGGAGTAGGCTCCAGCGCATAAGGCGCCCGTTATAATTTTTGACATAAGGTATGAAAGAGGGCGGTGGTAGGTCTCCATTTTGAACTCGTTCCTATCAGATACATTCTAAACTTCTTGACACTCTATACTATAGCTAAAGCTTCACGTTTTCATGCGGTAATAACTTGCAGCTCGCGTAAGACACAGGGTAGCTTTCGCTGTCGTCCCCATACTGCATAAGCACACAACCAATTCGCTCGTTACTTGCATCCGTCCTGATTCCAAACGGCTTATTAGGGTTTGGCATTCTCAGGATGGGGCGGGCGCTAATTTTCCCTTTAGCTGGTGGAAGGGGAAATAGCCTTCGAATTCCACACGTTGCGATACGGAGACTTATTCTGGAGGAGCGTATATACGAGTGGCGGTCAATAAGTTTTGCGAATCGGTAGGGCAAAACAGAGCAAAGGGGATGGCTGTTTGTGGGATTGTTAGGACAAGTTATGAAAAGTCGGGACTTGCAGCCACACGCTCTTACCTCGTCTATTTAAGAAGCAGTAGCTGAACGCATATCGTCAGTCACAAATTTTTAAACAATGGAGAAGGTTGAGCACCGCGCAGTGATCAAATGTTTAGCCAAGGAAGGCAAGAATGCAAAAGAGATCCATGAACGCATGGTTGCAGTGTACACCGACACCACCCTTTCCTATGCAACTATTGCTTGCTAGATAGGGAGTTCTGCCATAGTCATGAATTCTTGAAGATGACCCCCGTCCAGGACGACCGTCAGACGTGACTAACAAGGACAGTGTGGCCCGTGGGGAGAAGATGATCCTCGAAAATCGACGGGTGAAGGTCAAAGAAATCGAGCGAGAACTTGGAATATCACATGGAAGTGTTATCAACATGATCCACGACCATTTGGCCATGACCAAGGTCTCTGCTCGTTGGGTCCCTAGAAACCTCACGTCCCATGATCGACTTCAACGTCATCAAAGTCCACAAGGCCAGAGTTTCACAAACTGCCCTGCGTGAGTGCGGATTCGAGGAGCTCAACCACCCCCCCTACAGTTTAGATCTGGCCCCTAGCGACTACTATTCATTCCGCTAGCTCAAGGCTGCACTGCGTGGATGCCGGTTTGGGGACAATGAAGGTGTCCAGCTCGCCGTCCAGGAGTGGATTGAACAGCAGTCGGGATATTTCTGGTTGTAGGGAATTCGAAGCCTTAGGGCCAAGTTGCGCAAGTGAATTGAAGTCGAATTAAAAAACTTATTGACTGCCCCTCGTAATTGGGCGGCAAGGGTCGCGAAATTAGGGACGAATCGCCTGTAAAACGAGGCGAATCTCATAAAGGATCTGAGTTGTTTTTTAGTACACAGGAGGGGCATCTCGACTATGGCCCTGACCTTATCCTCCTGGCGCTAAATCTGGTTCTTCCTGAAATTAAAACCTAGATACTTACTCGTGTCTTAGGCAAAGTAGCAGTTGTTGGGGCCAATCGGGAGGCCATGCTCGTGTAGCTTACTCAACTGTATTTGGAGGGAGACTAAATGCTGGTCCCAATTGCTCGTGGCAATGTATATGTTGGCAAATAAAAGGAGACGTTTGAAAACCCGCCTAGGATTCTAGGGAAAATCATATTATAGTTACTGCAGGCCGTTAATAATCCAAAGAGGAGTCAACGGAACTGCATAAGGCCTTTATCAGTCAGGAATGCCGTATATTTTTGTACGCCCTTCCGAAGGGGAATTTGGTAATAAGCCTTGCAAAGGTCTATCTCGGAGATCAATTTGTTTCTTCAAAAATATGGAGGTGTTGGCCGATTAGGGAAATGAGTTCAGCATCGAAGACAGGCACGGAATTTAGCTTGCGAAAATCGACGCACATACGGTCCATACGATCAGGTTTCCGAATCATTAAGATAGGGGAGCAGTAACTGGAATTGGAGTGCTCGATGATATTAACTTCAGTAAGTTTTCAAACTCCGAATTAAACGCTTGCCTCAAGTGAATATGGAGAGGATACGGCTTTGAACGGATGGGCTCTTGGGTGGTAATATTATACTCAAATTGGGTAGTACAACAGGTGAATTCAGATATTATGTCTCCAAAGCTATTTAAAAGTTGTTGCAGCTAACTATTTTTTTCGGAAGTCAGCCGTGTGAGGCATCAAGCAAGGTAGGGAGAGGATAATCCTTATCCTGCTCTACGCAGACGACTTGTATTACATTAAGGGAGTGCGCCTCCATAACTGATTCTTCCTCAAGGCTCACGATGTTATTTATACACGCGCGGCTGTGGTACCGTTTTAAGATATTGACGTGGAATAGTTTATCTCCTGTGGGCGTATTGATGAGGTAGTCCACAGGCCCCCGTGCCTCGAGAATTAGCATGTTGCTCTCGGGTGGCAGCAGCAACAGAACTTCCTCGCCGGGCTTAAACTTCATCTTATTCGATTTGATATCGAAGTAGGTCCTATATTTTTTTCCAAATTAAGGTCCGCGTTCTGGTAAGCGATGTCTGCACACGTTTCCAGTCATCGTCGCAGATCCAGCAAATAGGAGTAAGAAGATTGAATTTTCTTGTCAAACCAGAGGGTAGCAATTAATTGATTGAGAATACTAAGGGGACCGCGTACATTGCGACCGTAGAGTAGCTCCAAGGGGAAAAATCCAGTGTACGATGGGCAATTTCCCTATATGCAAATAATGCCACGGGCAAATAGCGATGTCAATCTCGGGGTTGATCAGCGCATAATTTCTTCAGTATAGAATTCAGGGGCGCATTAATTTCTAGCAATTTCCATTACGGAGGGGTAAAAAGGGCTGGTGAATAGTCGCTTCAACATTAACAGCCTCACTACATACTCCATTAACTCGGAAGTAAATTGCCTCCCTCTGTCTGACTATACCTCCTTCGGTATGCCTGCCCGAGAGGAAATGTCTATGAGGGCCTCGGCGCAGGTAAAGCTGTCAGTATGCTTCAAAGGCACTGCTTCGGGGAGGCATGTTGCAAAGTCAACAAGGGTGATGACATAACTATGCACATCACTGGAAGAGGGGGGAATGAGGCCAATGAGTTCAATGGTCAGGCAAAAGAATGGCTCTAAGATAAATAGTCCCTTCTGAAGGGGGGCCGGCTTAATGCGCCCTTTTGCTCTAGTTTTCTGCCAAATGTCACAAGCCTGGCAGGGATCTGAGATGTAAAAGACAGCACCTGGCCAAAAGAATAACTCTATATCCTCTGCACAGTCTTGTTGTGACTAAAGTGACCCGAAAATACACTTTCGTGTGTGATCTTAAGAATAAGAGCAAGATGTGAGCGTGGGACGCACAGCGAATGAACCTTCGGGTTATTGCCATCCGAGCAGGCTCAGTACAAAAGACCTTCTTTTACGAGGTAAGAGACCGTTTTGTGGACGCGGGCAGAATCTTGCTCTTGGCTCCGAGCTTTCTCCCACAAGGTAAGGAGGGTTTCGCACTCCTGCGCTCAAGTGAACTCTTCGTTCTTGACTATTCTAAACTCAACGTTGCAGGGGGATTCAAGGAGAGCTTGTGTCTGTGATTCTCTCTTGGCCTGGGCCAACGTAACAACGCGCTGAGACACATGGTTGGTAGACACTTGGGGACACTGTCCTATCAAGACTGAGCATAACTTAATAGGGGCTGAAACGACTTCAGCCCAGCCTGTGTAGTATTGGCACTCAAGGTAGAACTTCACAATGAGGAAGGGTTTCGCGCGTCCCAGGTAGTTGTGTACTACTGCAAACTTTTTGTTGTTAGGCGCCACTGGGGGAAGTAATTCATTTGACACTACGATACACGTACACCCTGTATCGCGAACGAGAGTGGATAATCGGCATCCATTTACCACTCCGTTCTCAAATTTTGAGTTTTTATCAAAGAGAAAATTGACCTAATGTCCAGGAGGGCTGGACCGCAAGAGAGGATTGCGGGTTTAAGGGCGAGATGATGGGGAAGCAGGAGAGGCGCTCACTTGTTGGACTTGGTGAGTGGAGTTATTTCTTACCTGAGAATTTTGAGAATAGTTTAGACCCAAGTGCCCTTACACTCTGCACTAAAAGCAAACTATCGGTCTCCTGGAAAATGACGACGAAGGGGATTGGGAATGAGAGGTTTGGTATCTCTTGGTTACGATGGGAAAAAACTTCTGGGTTTAGAGAAGCCCAATACGTGAACAAACTTAGGCGCGTTACGTAAAGGGAATCGTGAGTTATTAATCTTGGACTGGGGAGATGAAGCGGTGGTCTCCTTATTGTCCTTTGGATAGAGGATATGGCTTGTCTCGTAGAAATCCGCCTCTTCAATTCACTACTTGAAGGAGTAGCACCTACGGTCTTTCATTAATGCGCGGATTTCTGTGGGCAGCGAAGCAAATAACTGATCCTTATGGACAAAGGCAAGTAAAGACTAATAATCGTGGGTGATTTTAGAAGCGTCTGACGAAAAATTAAAATTCCACTGGAGGATTTAACCAAATTGACGGAAGGTATGACCAGATTGGATTTGGGTATTTTAAAAGTTTGAACGGTAAATGTCAGGGATCATGTTGTAAGCCACCAACAACTCAGAATTGAGGGTGGAATATTCAATGGTGGCTTCCAAAGGAAGGTAAATGAAAGTCTCCTGGAGTTGGGAGCTGAGAAGGGGGAGTGATTTGACGACAGCGTCTGCCTTTATATCCCAATGATTTACTTCGAATATTAGCTCCAGTTAATGCTGTCTGACTCTCTCTCTCTCTCTCTATCTTTACTCTCTCGAATTTCTCGTTCTCTTCTTTCCGTTATTTCTTGCTCTTCTGTCTCCCTTTTTCATTCGCTTCTCATTCTCTTTTCTCTCTTCTTTAATATTTAGCTCTTCCTTCCGCTCTTTCTTGCCTCTATTATTTCTGGATGTATAAAATAAGGTCTTTGCCGGTTAATCCGAGGGCTTTGCCTTGCAGTTTAATTTTTTCGAAAGAGAACATCTTGTGCTGAGATTCAATTGACGGCAGGCACGCGACGGGGTTAACGACCTGAATGAGCGCAAAATACGCACACCAAAAGAATATACCCTAATAAATGCGGCAGCCTTGCTTCGCTAAATATAACCTACAACTACCCCAAAATACAGACAAATAAAAAATTTGAGCCTTCACGTGTGGAGAAGGGTTATGGGTGCTAATAACCTTCTAGGGGATTAAAAAGAGCCAAAGGAGAAGACAAGTCTCCATCTAATTGAGTTAACCAAAATGTGCACGGTCCAGATAGACACACACAACAATTAAATATGGAAGGGTGGTTCCACGAATCTAAAAATAACTTGAACGCTACTTAGCCTTAAGAAAATACCAGGAAATAGAAGGAACATTTTTAAAATACCTCTTTGAAGGCCTTTTAAAAACCTCACACCTGACACGAAATGTTATAATATATATATATAATTACTATATATGTCGTGGTAGAGCAATTTTCATATATATATATATATATATATATATATGTATATATATATATATATATATATATATATATATATATATATATATATATATATATTTGTAGCGACTGGCGTGTACATAAAAAATAGGACACACGCGAGAGTTGCTACACACATAAAGTAAAGAGAGAGAGAGAGAAAAAAAAGTTAAGTTAGTGCCTTTTACGAGAATGTCACACGGTAGTAAATGGAACACAGTTATCTCTGTTAGAGTTGGTCGAGGCAATCTTAGCTAAACATTATAATCAAGGCAGAATCCAGAATAAACCAGATAGCTATCACAGTTAAAAAAATAGAAGCAAGGTCGGGAAGCTGTCTCCATGGCAACATGCCACCGAACACAAAGAATTTTACCCAATAGTCGGAGTGCCTTCCTTATCAATATGTTCGGCAGTAGCCAATCAAAAGTCGAGTCATGTTAACACAGACAAATCAATAGGCCGGTACATAAAAAGAAAGTGTGGCTTAGTTGGACAATGAACTTGTAGGGCGTGGTTTAATTTGAATATATAACTGTGTGAAGCTAGAACAAAGGATTAAAATTAGATTACTGTTTGAAATAACAATATATCGCGTTACAGATCGTTCAGTCCGATCTCTCGGATTCGCGTAATTCATCTTTGTATATAGTCGTGTACATAACGCAGACATTAAGTTGTAACTCGTCCGGCCTCCTTTAGACCTTGCCCGCACTTGACCTCGAACTTAATTTATGTCATAACTTAGAACTTAAAACTTAATTAAAGAACTTGTGTAATGTGTAATAAGATCTAGTTCAATAATCATTCTATTTTTGCTTTGGTTACTTCAATATCCTGACGTTACTCAATCTTCCTGCTTCAAAGGCCTTATTAATCAGGAAAACAGCCGTTGCTCATTCTCTTCGTTAATCGCAATTCCTCGCGATTACATAAGGCCCAAAATACCGGTGTTCTAACCTCTTGTGGTCTATCCCCACCCTCCGAGAAATTTGACGCCGTCGCTAGAATAAGACCGCCCCTCGGCTAAGCGCACCCCATAGCAACCAACCAATAACTCTCGTGTGAAATAAGCAAGGGCAACGCAAACCAAGTGGTGCATCTGTATCAACCGAGGTCCTTACTAAAAGATTACGTGATAACTCGGCAATCTATCACTATTACTGGCAACCAGCGTCCCCCTTCCAAGGCTATTGGATTGTCCTCACGATTGCCTTCAAGGTTCCCCCATAATTGAGGACGACCTTCAAGAGCCTCCCTATTAATATATATATATATATATATATATATATATATATATATATATATATATATATATATATATATATATATATATATATATATATAAGGATATATATATATATGGACAAATACACGCGAATGGCTTGGTCCAACCAGTTGGGGAGTGGATAATGAGCATGTGGGAGAAATTCTTCCAATAGTGTGTGGGTAATAATTATCAAAATATAGAGTGCAGATTGGCTAACAGGTTGAATGATGGACAAGCGACGTTTAAGGTAATTTAAAAAATGTTTCAAAACTAAATTTAATAAAAAAAAGAAAAAAATAAATATATACAGAAGAGGTTTAAGTGAAATACGTGATCAAATAAGTAACGGACACACTCGGTGTCAACACAGGGACAAATCCTAGGGATCAAAGTGGTTAATTACCTGAGTCAGATCGAAGTCTTAAAAAGGGGCTACACTAAGCCGAAATGCAAATAATAACAAAGGATTTGAGAAGACCGGATTATAACCAGGTCCACGGCGTCGACGACTTGCACTCGGTAATCGTCGAAGGGAAGGTTATTCAGAGAGGCGAGGATGCAACAATTGAATATGTTTTACCTCAGAATTCGCGAATAAGCCACGGAGCATCCGACTCAAGAACGTATTGTGCCTTCGTGCGCGGCCGTGCTGTACTGGTTATCCAGCTGAAAATCTCCGATTATGTAAGTGGTCGGAGGGCGGCGAAATGCCTCGGACCACTGCGTGGTCTCCTGGGATTTGAAGTCACCGACTTTCGGCTGGGGAATGGGAGGAGGGGGGGAAATCCGAGGTAAGGAGTTGGGAGAATAGCGCTTCGGGTTATTTCTCG
Organism: Ceratothoa steindachneri; assembly: GCA_963969495.1. NCBI lineage: Eukaryota > Metazoa > Arthropoda > Malacostraca > Isopoda > Cymothoidae > Ceratothoa > Ceratothoa steindachneri. Next base: position 44,387,337 of record OZ018339.1, read on the forward strand.
CATCACGAGTATGTGAGGTGAGCTTAAATCCCCCCGGGCGCAAGAAATAGGCCTCGTAAGATAAACACAAATGGTCTGATAAAGCCATGTTCACCTTACAGTTATGTTACAGTTATCGATGCGGGAAAAGGTACTATTTCTACCTCAAGATGCTGATAAATGCGGACTAGTTTTATCTCACGGTTCTCGATGATGGAGTACTGACGCGAATTCACGGAGCAACGGCCATTGTGATGAGCTACTAATTGACTCTGGCGATATCCACAGCGGAGAGTTTCGAGCCTTCGGTACCCGAATAAGCCACAAAAGATCTAATTCCAGAATCTAATGTGTTTTCGTGTGTTGGCGTGCAGTAGGTGGTTTGCTGGCGGCGAAATTGCCTTGGGTCACGGCGGGCTCTCGTGGGATTTGATGTCCCCGGCTTTCGGCTGGGAAGAGGACGGGATCAGAGATAAGGAAACGGGCAAATAGCCGTTCGGGTTCTTTCTCGCATTACGAGTGTGGGACGCGAGCTTAAATCGCCCCGTGAGCGAGAAATTTTAGCCTCGTAAGATGAACACAAATGGTCTGATAAAGCTATGTTCACTCGATTCCCTTCTGGCTTCTCACGTTTTTTTTTCCAGGGTTAAGGCCCCCTGATTCTTTTATGGGTTCAAGGTGGACCTTCAGATCCTATAGACTCTATCCCTCCACATATATTAACTGTGAAATGTCAAATATAAATGAATAGGTACTTACTCATTTTTAGTTCGTGAATTATAATGAATAAATATTGAATCATATGTATAATTGTAGTATAAATTAATATGTAGAATAATGAAAAATGTATTACTGAAAAGTTTTAGTCTACTTATATTAAATTTAACAAAATGTTATTTGCTAAAAATGATTCAAATAAAACTTAAAACATATACTTTGGATTTCTCTTTCTCTTTCTCTGTTTTGGTGGATTCCATAAAAAATTGTTTAGCAAAATAACGACTAGTGAGGACTAATTGAATCAGTGGAAGAGCAAGGTAGTAATTATCAAAGAAAAAAACATTAAGGATAAGTGTGTGAATGAGAGAGATTGATTATATGTAGCGCACCAGAAAACCTCCAAGAACAACCTTTCACAAATTTATAAATACTTATGGAAGGAAAAATGTCTTTCGTTTAGCCAAATTGTCTCCAGTCTCTTAATTGACAGCTAGTAACGATCCATAATTAATCAGGAAGATTTAAATCTCGTTTTGAATACAAGTTTCCTTGTTCTTTCAAGACAGTCCCTAAAAGCACTTAGATGAAACTTCTAGTTTAGAGAATCATACCTGAGAGCAAAGAAAAAAGATAAGACAAAAGTCTACTTCTTGCTAGCCTAAAAGAGAGAGAGTTCAAAGAAAATCTTATCACACAAAGATGTAAGTAAATTTTATAGTTCTTCTTAATTAGGAAGCTAAATATTTATTGGGAAAAAAGAAACAAAAAAAGACACAAAAAAGATGGTCCCTTGGTTTAGCGTGAGAAAAGAAAGAACAGTATTAGACGGCGAAATCTCTGAATGAACCATCTTGACCGCGTTGCCACAAAGGTTTTCATTTCAGGTCCAGTATATTATCTGTATATATATATATATATATATATATATATATATATATATATATATATATATATATATATATATATATATATATATATATATATATATATATATATATATATATATATACAGTGATACAATGTTGTGAGACAATTATTTTCACACTTCTATTCTCAACATTTCTGAAACATTTAGGACTTTCGTCTGGTTATAAACGAACAGTAAATTAACGAAAACCAATAGAAAGAAAAAAATACACATAGACAGATTTTCTTTCTATATAACAATTGCCGATTAAGAAACTTTATCAGCTGACAAAAGTATTCAACTATTACTAATTTCAGTCCTCTAATATTTTATGGCATCATCTTTGTTCGCAATAAGCACGAAGACGTTTTTCATAGGTTGATAGTATCTTATCGAAATCATATGTTGATATGTTGTTCCGTGCTTCTATGCAAACCTCTCTCAAGTTGCAAAGTTACTTAGGTTTCTCTTTTGGATTGCAGCCTTCAGGATCCTTGTCACACTGAAATATAAACTGATGTTTGTCATAGAATTTATTCGCACTTTGGAGCAGCTTTTGATCCATCCAGTATCTTACGATACTTTATATGATTCATTTAACCATCAATTATGTCTAGTGCTATTGTGCAATGTGGAGAAAAGCAGGCTAAACTATGAATCTAACTCAATGTTTTACGGTTTGGATGATGTGCTTTAGATCCTAGGCTGTTTTCCCTCTTACCTCCAAAGATTGCCTAGCATAATTTTGGCCGAAAAGTTTTATTTTATTCTCATCTGACTTTCTTACATTCCTACAAATTTCACTACGCTTTTCAAGATGCTCTCTGGAACACTCTAAACGGTTCATTACATTTTTTTTATTAAGGTGTGGATTTTTGAGGGGAATAAATAAATGCTGATCTTTAACTAAAAACTCTCTACTAACAATTATTCCACCCACAACATTCGCTGAATCTTCCTCGTCGCTCTGTAGATCTTCCAAAATAATAATTGGTTTGTTCTTTAACTTTCAAAGCATATAACGTCAAGACCGATCGTTAATCATGCGAGTAGGCCCGGCTCTTGGCAAGTTATAGTTCATTCCATACTAGAGATTCTTTCGAATTATAGAACCTATAGTTGCATAATGTACGTAACCCACACAGAGGGATTACTAGAGAATAATCCATTTGAAAGTATTTTAATATTTGCTAGGATAACATAAGGAACGTATTTGACCTTCGGCATTGCCCAAAGAAAAAGTCCTCTTCTATGGAGAAAGAGGAGAACAGAGATCGTACCTTAGATGATTTCTACAAAAGCCATGAGAAAAACTTGTCGTCCCGGGAAGGACTCGAACCTTAGACCTCTAGTTATCTAGACCAGTGCTCTACCTACTTAGCTAACGGGACCAATACAGATATCATTGCACTTTCCCTAAGTAACTATCCGTTCGCATCTCAAAACACCACCGCTAAATGAAACTGTTCGTAAAGGATGGTATTCGATGAATCTGTAAGATGAATGCATCCCTTGTTTATATTTGATATATATATATGTATATATATATATATATATATATATATATATATATATATATATATATATATATATATATATATATATATATATATATATATATATATATATTAACCCACAGGAAAATGGAAAGAAGAATCCAAGCACTTTCGAAATATATTTGCAAGTTCATTTTCAAGCAATAGCATGAAAATGGAGAAGACAACCTTATATAGGGTACAGAGATACGAAGGAAACTTGTAAATATAGTTCGAAAGTGCTTGGATTCATCTTTTTATTTTCTTGTGGGTTAATTTTCATATTATTGCTTTCCTCACGTGCCACTTTGTGAGTTTTTTCTTTATTACTATGGATCCCCGCCTCTCTTCAACTATGCTTTTGTCTCCCGTCGTTTCTACCAACTATCCCCTGCCTTGAAACCTATTGTTAAAGGTTATCGTGCAAGTTTGCTTCAAGTAATACCAACATCTTTCATTGGTAACATATACATGGAGATTGATGGCTTTTCCTTCAGAGAAATTGAGCGCAATCTGCTCTCTAAACGCAGTTCACTCTTAAAATACGAAACTTCGATTGCATTCAAGAACGTCAATTCACAACGTCATATTTTTACTTCTAATATTCTTTGTCTTTGGTTTGGAGTGATCAAAAATTCCATCTTTGGTACTCTTCGAAGAAGTTGTTTGAATTTAGAGGATAAATTGGATTGAAAAACTAAAACGACTCATATCGAATGGCAGTTGGACCAAGAATAGTCGACCAGAAACATTCGTCAACCTCTCCAATCAAGATCTCGAGGCAACTACTACTGCTGCCCTTGGATTTAAGCTGAAATTCTCTATTCCTTCTATACCATCTGCTGTGTCTATTGCCCAAAGCTTAGCTCATTTGGAAAAATATTTTGATGTCCCTAGTGATTTAATTCCGACCGTCAAGTGTTTTGTTTATCAGTGCTTATCTAGGCCTACCCACGCATTTTCACCGTGCTACTCGTATATCAAATCTTCAAAAAAATCCCTCTATACATATTATGAAAGCAGACAAATCTGGTGACGTTGTTATTATGGACAAAGTGAACTATATTGAAAAAAGGAACTTATTATTAGAAGATGAATCTACTTATGATGTCCTACAAAAATACCCTACATTAACAACTAATAGTGTATTTCATAAAGCCATTCGATCCCTTTTAAAAAAAAATCCCGATTTAATTACTAAATTTAAATCTAGCCTCTGCTCTCTTCCATATATGTACGCTTTGGTAAAAACTCATATTCCAAATAATCCTATGCGCCCCATTATAAGTTCGTTAGGCTCTGCTTCATATTTCTTATCAAAATGGCTTGTAAATCACTTATTTCAGCTTGTGGGGTCCATCTCCCAATCTCATATTAAAAATAGTTGTGAACTTATAGAGAAGCTTAATACAGTAACTTACTCCAACAATTTCATTCTTGTTAGCTTCGACGCTTGTTCTTTGTTTACTAAAGTTCCTATAGATGATCTCCTTCCTCTCCTTTGCGATAAATTATATAATTTAGATCTCCCTGCACCAGTCAATACTTTCCTAGGCTTATTTCTCTTTGTGCTAAAAATTGTGAATTTTCATTTAATGATAAATTTCACCTTCAAAAATTCGGTCTTCCGATGGGTGGTTATCTATCTCCTACCCTCTTTAATATATATATGGAATTCTTTGCGACGTTATTCTTGCCCCCACTCTTCGATTTTCCTATTGTATGGTACCGTTACATTGATGATATTATATGCCATTGGCCTTCCTCAAACGATATTCACAATTTTCTATGTAACCTAATTCTCTAGTCCCTTCTATTAAATTTACCCTTGGAATTGAGGAAAATGGGATTCTTCCTTTTCTTAACCTTTTAGTACATAGAACGCCGTCAGGTTTTAAATTCTGTTTATCGCAAACCGTCTAACTCTAGTTCATATATTCACTTTTATTCTTATCACAGTGTTAAAATTTACCGGTCTGTATTCACTTGTATGTTTCTGCGCGCATTACGCCTTGTTAGTCCGGAACTTTTGGATAAGCAATTGTCCAATATCTTTGAAATAGGTAAAAAACTGTATTACCCTCGTCAATCTTTGCCTACTTTATTAAACTTTACTAAGAGAACTTTTTATAGAACTGATAACCCCCCGGTTTTCAATTACAAAAATTGTCTTATCTTGCCATACTTTGAACCATTTTTTTTCTCACCCGTATTTTTAAGCAACTTAATATATCTGTAAATTTCAGATATGTATTCACTTTATATAAAATGTTAGTCCACAATAATACAAGGAAAAGAGGTGGAGTATATTCTATGGAATGTTCTATTTGTAATTTACCTTACTTCAAGCAAACTGATAAATCTTTATCTACTAGAATTTACCAACATAAGTATAATATTAGAAGAGGTGAAATAAACAGCGCTTTATTGTAACCTTTATCTGGAAAATAACTGCCCCATTCCGCTGATTTCCTAAAAAGAAATATTGTCGTGTGTTCCTTAATTGGCATCTTATCTAATATATATATTTCCCCTAGCTTATTTAAACTCGACCCTGTTTTAAAAAAACTTGTACTAAATCAAATAACTTCATAATGCAGCCTGTTGTTACTCTTTATTAGTGTAATATCATTCGCATTACCTCCCCCACCGCGTGTCTCTATTGTGACTGTGGATTAACTCTTAACCCTAAATGTTTTCGCTCGCATGATAATCCTTTAAAATGTTGGTTTCGTTTAGGGTTTTTTTTCACCCAGCATATTCCATTCATATACATGGCGTTTTAGTGTGTATATCGTTTTAGGGATGCATATGACTGTTATTAGTTGCCTATTTTTCTTTTTCTTGGTATTTTTCTATCTTGTTTTTATGTTTTTTTCCATTGGTTTGTACTATGTGATAAGCGTTCCCTTCGTATCTTTTGTACACTTTATAAGGTTATCTTCTCCATTTTCATACTATTACTTGAAAATGAACTTGCAAATATAGTTCGAAAGTGCTTGGATTCTTCTTTTGATTTTCCTCTCGGTTAATTTTCATATTGTTGATTTCCTCACGTGCCACTTTGTGAGCTTTTTCATTATATATATATATATATATATATATATATATATATATATATATATTGGTTTGTACTATGTATGTGATAAGCGTTCCCTTCGTATCTTTTGTACACTTTATAAGGTTATCTTCTCCATTTTCATACTATTACTTGAAAATGAACTTGCAAATATAGTTCGAAAGTGCTTGGATTCTTCTTTTGATTTTCCTCTCGGTTAATTTTCATATTGTTGATTTCCTCACGTGCCACTTTGTGAGCTTTTTCATTATATATATATATATATATATATATATATATATATATATATATATATATATATGTATATATATATATATATATATATATATATATATATATATAGTGCAAAGCTATGGGTGAATGAGGGTAAATGGATGAGTAGTGATATATGGATGGATGAATGTGTGAGAGAGGCTGAGGGGGAGTGGGTGAATGAGATTGAATAGATGATGAATTATGCGTGATGAAGTTGTATTAAGATATTTACAGAATAATGCTTTAGGGAATGCATGAGGAGGTTGCTGATGAATGGGTGGAAGATGATCAGTATATAGGTGAATGATAAAATATATGGAAAATAGATATTAATTTATTTTTAAATATTCATATTGTTTTAAAATAGAAAAAGTATGTGTAAAAAAGTATTTTTGAAATTTATTATATATGTTCGAGGGGGCCAACCTCCTTCAAATTTATGATCAAATCCCAATCCACTGCACCAGCCTGGCCAAGCATGGAGTGTTGAGTAGGAACCATCTGCGCCCCGGTGCCTCACAAGATTGGCGTTGCGGAGATATTCCAATTAGAGAGACTCCACCCCCATGTGAAGTGGCACCAAAGAATCTTCACAATTAAGGGGTAGACCCCTCTTTAAAAGCTGCCTATGAGGAATTTTGGTGTAGGGCAACTGGAGACGTGCATCCAACACCTGCAGGCGGTGTGGTAGACCACTATACTCCCATTTCTTCACATCCGCGCGAATCGATCTTAGTTTATTTACATCTAAAGAGGTCTATTGGTCTTTCCATGCCTGAAGTATGGTATGGTGGATGGCGGGCCGGAGATCACATGCTGGTATTGTGAGGATGGTTGTTGCCGGTTTTGATAAAGATGTAATAGCTAGCGTATCCACTCCCTTATTGTCAGAGATTCCCTCGTGGGCTGGGACCCAGTACATTTGCACAGTTTAGCATCAGTTCATCATGAGATAGAACCACCCCAATATCGAACGAACCAGCGGGTGGTTGGCATTAAAACAATATAATGCCTGAAGGATACGTACTGTAGAGAGTATGAATAAACTACATAAGTCACATTAATCTTCAGGAAAATAAGGTTGATATCACTCAAGATTAAAGTAAGTTGTGCAGTAAATACAGCAGAAGCCTTTGAAAGACTGCCCCGTTTCCTGAATGAGGGAAAGATAACTAAAAAACCGACTCTGTCATGCAAATACTCATGGTCTTTAACCTGAATGAGCTCAACTTGTGGCGAGAGTTATCCTTTTCTCACTGAAAGTCCCCTACAAAAAGTGATCTCAGGGAGATCTCAAGGACTTTTTCTGAACTGATCCTGTGGGCATATTCGCACAGTCAGGTTCGGGTGAGCGTAATACAACACCAGGAATGGTGCACCAAATGCATCTGGAGTGGAACCTCAACCAGTGTGTTAGGTGGCATTGGAACCGCCCACATTATTTAGCTAGCCACAGAATCAGGCAGTCTCTGTAAGCGGCACCAGTACCTGATCAGTGCTAAATACCAGGAGATGTCTAAGAGAATTGCACTTCCATCCCCTAGAAGGATAGGGATGGGGGATGATCTGAATAACCCGAATTCGAGACGTAAACATCCGTGGTGGACGGAATATAGCGCCTTTAGTCGGGCCTGGGATGCGGAGGAGTACAGCTCGCAACCATATTCTATTTTTGGTAATATTATTGCATTGTGCTGCCTCAACATGATTTCGCGGTCTGTATTCCAGGATCTGCTTAACAATAATTTTAGAAGGTTCATTTCCCTAAGGCAATCAGCCTTCATGGAATGGAGATGAGGAAACGAGGTTAGTCTGGCGTCAAAGACCAACCAACCAAACCGAACCTAATCTCAACACGGGATCCGCCTGCGATAAAGATTTAGATCAGGGTCAGTATCAATGCACCGAATCCTGAAGAAATGTACCGCGATAGTATTTTATTGCCAAAAGCAGAAACCACTAAGAGTAGACCACTCGCAGACTTTCTTTATGGTAAGCTGGACCGGTCTTTCAGCCGCTGACATCCATGAGGCTTCAAATTATATTGACAGCTCGTTCACATATAAGCTGCTGATCACTCCGTGTGGGGAAAAAAACCACTATGTCATTGATCGCAACAGCAAATAGAGTTACGCTCAGGGCACTGCCTTTTGGAACTCCACATTTGTGTTGATAGGGAGAGGAGAGGACTAGTTCAGTCCGAGCCCGGGAAATCCTCTTGGCCACGAAAGCCTTTAGAAAACACGGTAATCTCCCCCTTAAACCAACTCTGTGGAGTGTTTGGAGAATGCCGTGTCCCCAGACAACGTCACATGCTTTCTACAGGACAAAGAAAACTGTAACTTGATGCTGCTGCGATCTAAATGCCATGCAGATTGACGACAGCAGTGTAAGGAAAGCGTATGGTTAGGAAAGAAGCTTGTGGATCCTGAACTAGCAGTTTGCAAAGAAATTCTGGCGTTCAAGAATCCACATTAATTGAACATTGACCTTCTTCATAAGCAGCTTGCACAAGCACGGCATGAGAGAGATTAGATGGAAGTAAGTCAGCTGTGAGTGATCTTTTCCCGGCTCCAGCATCAGAATCACCACCACCACGCTCCAGCTGTTCGGAAAGGCTCCCACTGTCCAGATTTAGTTGTAGATGCCTAGCAGAAAGGACTTTCCGTTTTGTAGAAGATGTCGAAGCATTGCATAGCAGATATTTCGGGCCCCGGAGAGCTGTAATTCCAGTTTTCCAAGGCCTCTCTTAATTCAATTATGGTAAAGAACACATTCTATGACTCTTCATCTCTGGATGCGTAGTCAATGTCCTCCTGTTTTTCTTGAAGGCATCGTATAGCAGAGGGGGTGATAGTGTCACATTGGGCTACTGATGCAAAGAATGTTCAAAAGGTCTATGTCATATCGGCAGGTGCAGTCACGCTGTACCCATTCAGCGACAGAATTAGACATGATGGGGGAATGTACTACCCCTTAATTTTACAAACTCATTACATTATCTTTGATATTGGCGTGAGTCGCAAGATGGAGCTTACATAGGATTGCCAGGAGGAGCGTCGGACCGAATTCAGCGTCCAGCGATAGTGGAAGGAGATCTTACTAGCTTGCGAGTTAGGTTGATATCTCAAGCTCCTCTCGGCCATCCGGGAGGCCTTTCTGGTAGCCGCATAATCCTGGTTCCACCAGGGAAACAGAGGTTGTCGGAAATTCCCAGATGTGCGGGGATACTCACTGATTCGACAAAGTGGAGGCAAGATGTGATGTATTACACGGGCGCAGTGAGAGTACCAAAGTCCTATGCACGTCTGTCAAAGTTGCAGGATTCCACAAACTTCAGCCAATCTGCACGGGGAAGTTACCACTTTGTGAGACAAGTATTTGGAGGGGATACCACGGTCTTTGAAATTATAGAGTAGTGGTCTCTTCCTCATTGACTTTCTTCCACCATCCACGTGAAGCTGGAGAGCAAAAGGTCAATGGCAGTTGATGTGTCCGTTTGAGTATGAAAATGTGTGGGCTTACCAGTGTTGAGGACAACTAAGTCATGCCTTCCAATAAAGGTGAGGGCGAAGAGTCATCACTGCTATTGAAAATTGAATCCCCCCCCCCCCATACAACAATTGGCGACAATTGAAATCTCCGAGCAGTGACAACGGGAGAGGGAGCTGCTCGACATGATTTGCTAGGTGCTGGGCGACAATGACGTCACTTGTTGGTAAATAAATGAAACAGACTGTGTAATCTGAGCCTAGGTGGATGCGTGCTGCGACAAGCTGCAAGGAAGATTGTAATTTTATTTCTTGAAGGGGAAAATCACGACGGCTGTACATATAAACAACCGCCACCCCTATGTCCTCAACTACCGTGAGTAGAGGTTTGTAGCTCTTCATATCCCGTGAAGCAGGGACAAATTCCCTGCCCTTATCATGGTCTCTTTAAGACAGATAACTGCTGGGGAGGAATCTGCCACCATGGTCGCTAGTTAATCCCAGTTTGTTCTTAGACCAGGAATTTTCCACTGACAAATCGTGCCATATTTATTTCGATCAAGGTTTAAGGACTACTAGGCCTCTCTTTTAGGCCAGTGTTCCTGCAATGAAACTAAAGTTTTTCTGAACCTCACATTTAGGTGAAGGTAGTGGGGGGAGGGCTGAGGTTTCAAAACCTCTTTCTCTTTTCTTCTCCCCTGTTCTCTATAAAGATCTTGATGTTTTTTTTTGTGCAGCAACAGTGGTCTACTTTTCAAAGAGATTCACTTATAGCTGCATGTTACATGTCTGTGTCCTTGTGAATTTCTTGGTCAACTTTACCTCCCTGGGGACTGATAAGACGTCGTCTTTCTCATAAGGTGCCAAGCGGACCTTCAGGTTTAAGCCGTCGGCAGTGTTGCTCTGCTGTTCCTCCATATCGCAGCTACATATGTTTTGCCGTCATGGTCTTTGTTTGCTGGGGGTTCTGGAGAACATACTTCCTAAGGCTCCTGTGCCTCCACTGCCAAGATCATTTTAACAGGTAGTAGCGCCTCCATCTAGTCCAAGGAATCTGAGGATGTCTCTTCTGGTGTGACAAATTTGTAGACTAGTCTCTCTTTGGCTTAGACTCTGGAGCCTAAACTGAGTCGACCGGGCGTGACGCAATTGAGTAGGCCTGTGTTGACTCGTCTTCATTTTCTAAGGCACTAAATCTGTTTCTCATTGCAGCAGCAACATATGTGCCTTCTGGGGGAAGAATTGTGGCATTCTATTTTGGGAAAGAAGCTTTTGTTTCTTTGGCCGGGCGGCTAGCAACGATTGAGGAGGTTTTCACTCCTTCGTCCTTTCCCTGCCTAAACATCAGCTTTCTCCGCGCGCTCCCCAGGCTGATTTTCTGTGAGAAGGATAGATATAAGATGTCCTGCTCGAATTTATAAGTTTTGCATTGACGAGAGTTCACAGGATAATCTTTGCAGCAGTAGAACTAGTAGGACAGTTTACTGCATTCCGACGTGGTATGGTTATCTAGAGCAGATCACTTGCCGAATCGTGGGTCATCTTTACAGTGCTCCCCTTCAATGCCCATAATTGAAGCACCAGTAGCATAGGAGGCATCTTTTTTTAAAAGTATCCCCTCCATTGATGATGGCCAATCTTGAACCTGTCATGTGCGAAGTATCCAAAGTAAACAAAGATTATCATGTTTTTCAACCCTCCATCTTTGTGACATGGCTCACATTGTCAGGGCAAATCTCAAAATACCTCCTTTTCGGAGAAGTCAAATAAGTAAGCTGCATATGCATCCTTTGATGAAGTTGAATGTCTTATGAGGCTTGAAGGTTTCAAACATTCCTTTAGATGGGCATGGACGATTGGATAGCTTTTTCACCTGGTGACATCTTCGGCGTGTATGTGGACGCCCTACCTCTACTTTTTTAGATTGCCCTCAGAGATGAGTCCTAGCTCTCATAACAGATACTGGGCGGCTCGAATGAAATTACCCTTGCCCTCTTTGTAGTAGGCAATATACCAGTATGGTGTGCGTAGTTTTCGTGGCCTTGTTACCTTTTCTTCCAGATGCTCTTCAAATATGTTTAGAGAGTGGTCATACTCTGTCTCCTTCAGATTAAATGATATTACAAGTCTGACAGAGAAATTCTTGTGACATCCTGGTGGGGAGGTGACATATGTAAGGGCTACCTATGCGGCCTTCTTTGTGAGGAAGAGCAGATATGATTTTTTGGTGGCATCATTATTCTCATAGATGATTCTGCTTCCCATTAAGGTACCAAACTTCCTCATGATAGTGTGTATTGCATTGTCTGTTTCTTTGTAGGTATCAGTCATCATAAGCGTGTCACCGTTTTTTGATGATGTAGAGGACACATCGGGTGCCCTGCTCTCAACTTTACAATTCTAAATTTCTGAAGCAATAATAGGTGCTTCAATTTGCTTCTCTTCAGCAGGCCTGGTAGACCACCTCTCAAGTACCAGAGGTTGTTTGTTTTACACCCATATGCGTGTTAATTTCCTGTTTGGCCCCAGGCACCAAGAGCCACCGACTACTGGGTCTGCACAGGGACTGTGCTTTGGGCGAAGAAAGGCTGTCATTATAGTAATAATAACGGTTTTCTATGAATGTAAATGAATCTAACATAAAGGGGTAACTTTGAAACCAGTTTTTTTTGGACTGGTGGATAGGATATCCTAGAATGTTGGCTCCCAGTTCTAATACAAAGGATGTTACACTGGACCTGAAGTAGATCAGTTGTCTAATTATACCACTACAATAACCATACCATATATATATATATATATATATATATATATATCATTGCTGAGAAATCGAATCAAATTCAAATCTATAAACTTTTAAAATCTATATATTTTCAAACTCGAATCGAAAAAAAAATTGGAATTAATAATTTTTAAAACTCGAATCCAAATTTAAACTCGAACTGAGAATAATTAAATAACTCGATTTAGAACTTGAATCGATTATATATATATATATAAGTTTAAAGCGAAAACGTCGAGTATCATTAATAAAATAAGTTCAGGAATTACAAGAAATAACAGTGGTTTAACGTGTGAATAGTAGGCAAATGTATATTTTAATCTTTCGTCCTAATCCTAGTCTTAATCTTGTTTTGCTAATCACAGAATGACCCAAAGCTAAAACTTTATTCTTTTCCTTGTTTTTAAATCCTTAAGAGTTTTCTTAATGATCCAACCTGACTTTACTTTCACATCTAAATGAGAGGCTCAAGCTGTTATTTTGCTAATCACAGAATGACCCAAAGCTAGACCTTTCTTCTCACCTACCATAGATAAGAGCTCTCTTTTGTTTCGCCTAAGCGGGTTATAATCTTCCTTTCTTTTAGAATTTAATAGAATAATAAAGTGCATAAATTGTTAAAAGTATTTAGACAAAATCAGCTTCAAACAAGACAGAATCCTGTAAACGTCACCTTTTTATAAACGCTTCTCTCCCATTTAATTTTATGACACAATTTTTCAACTCCTTTTTAAACTCCTTAAAAATGGGACGTCATAAAATAGATGTTTTACTCCTATTTCTATCTTAGTGGATGTGCAAAAGAAGCAAAAGTAACTTGCAAAGTTTACAATTGCACAATGACCTTAAAGTGTCCGTCTGCTACAAATTTAAAGAAACATTTATGAATGGGTATAATTTATTGAATTGCTAAGCAATCTCTCGCACAAGATGAAGCACAAAGATGTGAACATTCAAAGCGAAGCAAGACTATTGACAAAATATTTCACGAAACAGTAAGCATAAAAATGGACGCCAACATATTCAATAGCGCTATGATCGAGTTGGCCACTGTAAATGTAAGACCATTTTCTACTGTTGAAAATAGTGGCCAATGTAAAATAATATACCACATTAAAAAGGCACTCAATGTTAAAATGGACAAGCCAGTAGATGAAAAATCAGCATATATTGTTAAAAAAATCATCAAGGAACTCCTAGGAAGGCTATTATCGTAGAAGATTGACATTGCATCCCACTTGGACAGATCTGTGCTTGGTATTAATGATCAATTTATTATTGGCAATTCTGTTCAAATAAGAACTTTAGCAGTGGCAGAAATTCCTTCTCTCATACTGCAGAACAAATCAGAGAAACAGTAATAAAAGTCTTGCAAAAATTTTAGCTAAATACCAATCAAGTATATACTGTTACAACTGACAATGCAAGAAATATGGTAAAAGCTATAGAAGATATGTCATATGAAGACAGTGAAAATAGTGCCAGTGATCATAGTCCTTATGAAGGTAGTGTTAACGAATTAAATATAGATAGTGAACTAAATAATAAAACTGTGTGCTGCCCACACATTTCAGTTTGTTTAGATACCATATTCCATGCACGAAAATTATCCAAAAAACTGCGAGTGCCTGCTATACTTACTGTTTTAAAATCAAAGCAATATCGTATGCCTATTATTGATGTGGTCACCCACTGGTACTCCACTTTTGACATGGTTGCACGCTTACTGACATTGAAACTATTTATTGAAAAATTTATTGAAATTATAAGAAGTGATATGCAACTCTCTCATAAATCTTAGGAGAAGTTAAAAGAAATCAAACTAGCTTTGGAGCCAGCAAAGATTGCGACATTGCAATTGCAAGAGAAAAACTTACTTTAGGTGACTTTTATAAGGTTTGGTTCCATTGCAAAAGTAAAGTTTCCAGAATGGAATGCACTATTTCTCGCAACCTGCATGATGCAATGGCGATTCGAGAGAAAGCACTACGAGTATTTAGTTTCAAACCATTCGTAGTATCATTATTTCTAGATCCTAGGTTGAATGTTTTGCTTTCCCAATCAGACCAAGAAATTCACATCGAACATCTAGGACAATTGACACGAAATTGCAATTGTTTAATAGTGAGTTTGAACCTAAAGAGCAGAATGTGGCACTTAAAAAATTAAGTGCCACACTCAGTAAACATGATGTTATATCGGCTCATAAAACCTTCGCTAATGCTGAATGAATCCCATCAGATAGTAATCTTATTACATGGTGGAATTCTATGAAACTTAAATATGCAGAGCTACATGAGCTAGCTCGAGTCGTTCATGCAGTTCCGAGGACGCAAGTGTCTGTTGAAAGATTGTTTTCCAATTTTCGATTAATCTTAATTCCACAATGAAATAGTTTATTACCACAAAATATAGAAAAAATCATTGTGGTTCGTTCAAATTTTAATATGCAGTAAACTGTTCTATAAGTTTCCATGAAAATATATATATATATATATATATATATATATATATGTATGTGTGTAGTATATATTTTCAAATTAGTTTTTATGTCTTACTTTCTTGTATTTGTATCAATAAATATATTTTAATTCATACTTATATCGTAAATAATATTCTACAGTATATTTGTCTTAAATACATAGCTATAATAACATAAACTAATGAGATATGTACTAGGATATAATTTCAACTTACTCTATGATTTTCCTTGAAATTATGTATACTCTTGTGAATTTAAATTTATGTCAAATATATTTACCATATGGCTGTCAAGTTTGTTTTGAAAAGATCTTAAATTTTTATTATAAGATATTATTTGTATTCTGTATGTTTATTGCATAATATTTCAATCTAATAATGAAAATTTGAAATATATGCTTTACCAGTTCTTTTGCACAATGTTTTAATGTACGTGTTTAAAAATGCTTCGTAAGTTCTGTATTTCTATTGCATAATATTTCAATAGAAAAAAAAATGTAGTATGTTGTATCCCATTAAGTACTTCCATTTGACTGCAGTTTTTTCATCCTTACATACGGTTGCCGTTCATTGAGATTTTGCGAATATTTCACCTATTAATTTCAAGAGAATAGTACACAGTGAATTTGGGCATCTGGTACATATGGATAGTTATAATAAACAAGAAATAACACAGTAAATCAAGAATTTACCTTAAATCAAGGAAAAATGTGTAATAAGAAGTGAAAACATTTTATAACTTACTTTGTTATAAATTATATTTTAGGAGAAAAAAAGCATATAGAACTCTAAAATAATAGAGTTAAGCATTGAAATGTAGACTGAACTCGAACTAGAACTGGGATCGAATTCGAATCCAAATCGATATTAAAAAATCGAAAAGCCGAAACATTTGAATCGAAATAAAATATAGAGAACCCGATTCGAAATCAGAATTGATACTTTTAAAAATGCAAAACTCAAATCGAAACTCGAATCGATACTTATTCGTTTCCCAGCCCTGATATATATATATATATATATATATATATATATATATATATATATAAAGGTCTGATGAATATATTACGTGAACTATTACAAGCTTAAGAAAGAAAATTAGAGTTTTAGAAAAAGAGAAAATAGGGAAACTATTTTAACCATTAAATGAAAGTCAATACAGGAATTCGATTCGAAATTGTGTCTTCATCCGCTCTTGTCTCTCAGCACTCCTATTAATTACACTCTTCCCAATATACCCCAATAATCTATTAGCTTAATTCCTGGCATTTATGCACTGCCCTCTAGGTCGGAGGTCACCTAAGTCTCTTTCCTATTCTGACCTTCATAAAACTCTCCCATTCAATTTATAATTATTTAGTGGATTACAACTACATAAAATAAATTCAATAGACTTTCTTATATAAAATACTATTTGGCATTTCTTTGGTACTGGTAAGGTATGCTCAATTTATCTTGTAATACCTTAGCAACCTACCTAACTTTTCATCATCAGCAAACATGCTCAGGTCGCTACTTATACCTAAGTCAAGTTCTTTAATATAAATAAAAAAAAGGTCCAAACACTCATCTCTAAGAAACCACCCTGGTAACATGCCCCGACTCAAATTTAACCCCATCTATACTAACTCTTTGTTGTCTGTGACTAAGCCACGACTAAAATTATTTCCATCGATCCCAAGTGATTTATATTTAACCAAAACTCCTAAGTGTGGCACCTTGTCGAGAGCCTCACTAAGATCTGAGTAAACGATATCGTAATTCTCATCTCTATCGGAAGCATCAACCCGTTTCTATAAAAAAGAGAGTAAATAAGTCAACCACGATTTACTCCTAGTAAACCCGTGTTGAGATTAATGAATTAACTTATGTTTGATTAGGGACCCCTAATAGATTTCGCAATTATAGATTTCATTATACCCACCCCCCCACTGATGTAAAACATACTCGGCGGTAGTTAGAGAGGATTGTTTTATCCCCCTTCCTAAATATAGATATCACATTAGTTGTTTCCATGCTGTTGGATAATGCTAATCTCTAACGATTCTTGAAATAAACATGTTAGTGGCTCAAATAACAATCCTTGGAAAAACCTCCTCAGGGCCAAGTGCGTTACTAAATTTGATTTTATTTATTTCTGTTGATACTCTCCTATGTAATTCAACTATCCTTTAATTTCTCCACCCCATTACCCCTGAAGATCAAGGTCCCCTTAGGTAAACTTAGAGTATTCTCGATTGTAAATACCAAAAGAAAATACATAATCAACATCCTAACCATGACATCACCATCAATTAAACTTTCCATTTCTAGTTTTAATTTGGCCACTTTTATCTTTAGTCTTAGTTCTTTTATAATTAAAAGAAATCTTTTGGATCCTCTTTTGCCCTATTTACCACTTTAATTACATAACTTCTCTTCGTTACCCTAATTAATTTTTTACTATCCCAAGTTACCTTATTATATCTTTGTATTGATTAAACTTCAACAATCTTAGTCAAGTGCACGCGAATCTATAAGTTACTACGTCGGTTGGTCGGTCGGATGGTAACCATTTTACTTTTAAACAAATTTTTGAAAGTTTGAAGGTCGTAGGGTAGGAGGATATGTTTTTAGTTGATGATTCGCTTGCCAAATAATTATTTTTCAAAATATTGAAATAATTTAGAGCACCCCAATTTAGTCTGTTGACCTTGTGACATATAAATGCCCGTTTCATGCCAATATAATGCTTAATTTTATCTGACATGCATTTAGGATCGATAGACTTGCCTCTAATCTCCCTCTATGGAATTTTCATATTCTGTCCGGTAATTAACTGTTTAATCATTGTCTTATATATCTCATCGACACTATTCCTCTCTACCTTTGGTTATCTTTCTACTCAACTGTTCTCATTGTCATCCCAGTTCCTGACCTGATTTTACTCTCTCTTCTCCAAACAACCGTCTCCAGGTATCGCCTCTGAACACTATAATCTGCTTTTCTAAAGTCTGGATTTTTTGCCTTATTTATCCTACTGATAATTAATTATGTTCCATTCTAACTTAAATCTAATTTAGATATGGTCACCCTTTACTAGAATTCCTCCAATCTCTATATCGTTAATGCTTTCTTACCTATTTGATAAAAGTAAATCCAATATATTATCATCCTTAGTGACTTGATTTATAACCTGTTGAAGAAAATTTTAGGCACCATGAGCCTTCCACTCAATATATCTATTAATAAAATCACCCATAATACGCACATGCTTACTTCTACGTACACGTTATAACTCCTGCCATAGAGGACACGAAGTTTCCTTACTAAGATTTACTGGCCTATATAATAATCCTATGAAAATTTCAACCTTTAAGCCCCTAATATCAAGCTTTAATGACCTTGTGTTAGCCTCTGTTTTAATTACAGTGCTTTTATTACACTGGAGATTATTTTTAATATAAATATTCTCCCTACCTCCTTTTTATCTGGACCTCAAGTATGAAGCTCCTTCCTGCCAAATCAAGCCATGACTGTCTTATCTCAATAATATAAAAATTCTCAAATATTCCCTAAACACCTTTTATTTGCTTGTTGAATAAAAGGTGAAAAACCTTTATGTCAGCCTTGAAAAACCGCCAGCTCTTTCTCAAACTTACAAAGGGTGGCAGACTGGAACAAGCCAACCGGTAGAGTAAGAAACCAGTTTGGATAGAGAAATTGGAGAGTTCCGCAAATGGGACGATTTTTATATAAAGTAGGGTGCATTTAGGTACTAAGACATAGTCCTTCACTAAGGCGTTTGAAGAGAGCTTCAACTTAAGCGAAGTGAAGACGAAAGCAATAAGTAAGTAACAAAATTTGGAGCCTGAGCAGCTACAAAAGACTTAATTGCGGTCTTTTAATTGTCCCCTATTAACTATTTTCTTAAAATGAGAACAGAAGTGGGCGTCATGAACCATTAAATTTCAAACGAGTTTCGCTTTAATTATTTAAGTTGACCCGTGTTAGGGTCCAACCATAAGCCAGCAGCCGTGTAACTGAAGCATTTATGATTGTTTTTGTTATATTGTAATTAACGGTTGAGTGATCTGACTTTTGTGGTAGTGAGAATAGATACCACTACCGGTTAGAACTGTGCGTTACTTGTATGTGGTTAATTTTGGGTAGTGGCCTAGGCAGAGCCTTGTCAAGGCGACTTGTTTATTGCTTTGGAGGAATCTTTCCTCGCGGAATGACGTTGAGGTGCTGGTTCATGCCTAGCTGGCTTATGTGTGTGTGGATATTTTGGTGTGTAATTATGGACTGGTTTCTGAGGGTAGGGATATCTTGCCGTGTAGTGGAGTAGTATGATTCTTATATGTATTGTCCTGGCTGGCCATTGGTTTTTGTACGACGGATAAATTGAGTTCGCCAAAGATCGAGGAGGGGATTTAATAACGCGACCATTGTTTCATGGTGTAGATAGAGGTGATGTAGGTGCAACCAGTTGCGAGAGACGGAACGCTATGCTTTCTGTATTCTTTAGTGTGCTGGGCCGAGCCGATGCGAAAGTGTATTACCAAACTTTTGGGGCATAGGTGAGTGAGTGACGAATAGAGTGTTTGTGTGGGTGTGGGTCATGAATTCCTTGGCTTGTCCCATTGTGTTGCCTGTGAGTGCGTGGACTGCGTTCGTTTGTGTGTTAGCTTTCTTTGCTATTTTCCGTGTGTTGTTGGGATTGTAGTCCTGTGTCTAGTGTGAAATCGAGCAGTGCTAGAATTTTATTCACGATGTGTGTCATTTAGCTAGACTGATGTAGGTATGTTCGTTGCACTGTACTCCAGTGTGTATGTTGTAAAAAGGGCGAGAGAATATTTATAATGGGAGGTAAGCATTAAGTTCTGCTGCAGCCAGCGTTAGATTATTGTGACGTAGACAGGTGTATCATTCCCTGTGTGGGTATTGTGTGAGTATGGCAATGTCATCTGCCTAGTAGGTTAGTGTAATGTTGTGTATGAGGAAGAATCTCTGGTGGATTGAAAGTTTGAAGAGGGTAGGGAAGGACTCTCTGCACGGGACTCAGTTGTATACGTGGTATGTTCGTGATAGCTCACCCTGCAAATTACTTGTGTTTGCGGCAAATGTGTCAAGCCATTTTGTGTAGTGGGAGTCGAGTGTTATATGTATGTTTGGTTGATGAACCTGGGTATGGGTATCTTATCGAAGGCTTAGCTAATATTGATTGTTGGCATTATTCTCCTGTTTGGGTGCATGGTAGGGAGGGGGATTGAAGCTTTGTTGTATGAGTTGAGGAATGTTGGTAGGTGGAGTGTTTGTTGACTGTAATGGGAGGAAACAAAACCAAGTATTCCAAAAATGATGGTTTAGGACCTATTGTAAAAACGGACATGGTTGTATGTTGTGAATTTCTGTTTTTTCTGTAATTACGTTTTCGGGGAACATGGCGCCCGATGGTTATACTGAAGGTCCTGGGTACGAGTACGGCCATGACTCAGGCAATTACTTGTCCAGCGGAGACTACGCTAGCAGGAGATTCATGGCCTGGGATGGTTACGAAGGTTTCTACCGAAGACAGATGATATACAGCGACTCTCACCGAAGTCAGGGCTCCTACGGAGGCAACTACGGCTCCATGGAGAGGCCACTTGGATACGGAATGTCATTTGGAGACCATAGCGGCCCTTTCGGTCACTATGGTTACGGTAGCGACTATGGCAGGTATTCCTTTGATGGCTATGGAAATGATTACGGAAAGTCACCCTACGACTCCTACAGGGACGGATATGGCGATGACTATGGTAGGTATGGTCATGATGGTGAATCTAGAAGAGGATATGGGCGATTTAGCCCCTATGGGTATGGAAGCGAATATGGCGGTCGATATGGAGGCTACTATGGGCCCCGTAATCATTATGGGTATGGACCAAAAGGAGGGGACTATCACAACCCATATGGCTATGGAGGATATGGAAGAGATTATAGCCCATATAACTACCAAAGGTATGGTTATGGAGGGTACGGAGACCGTGGCTCTGGGTATGGAGGCTACAGCGATAGTAGTTATGGTGATCGTGGATATTATGGCTTTGGAAGATATAGTGGCGATCATAGTCCTTACAATTATGGACGATACCAGCATGGTTATGGTTCATACAACCCACACTGGTTCAGCAAGGGTAGATATAACTTTGATGGTGATAACCATTGGTTCAGCCATCGGCGAGACTACTACGGTAGTTACCCATATCCGAGTCGTTATGGCTTTGATGGTAATAACCATTGGTTCAACCATCGGCGAGACTACTACGGTAGTTACCCATATCCGTGTCGTTATGGCTACTTTTCTTACGACTTCATCCCTTACCGCTCTGATTACGGTCCTGGATACGGTGGTTACAGGCCTAACTTCAGCCAGAGATACGGCGGTTACAGGCCTTACTATGGCCAGGGATATTGTGGATATAGGTCCTATTTTGGTCAGAGATATGGCGATTACAGCCCATGCTTCGACCAGGAATACGACGGTTACAGGCCTTACTTCGGCCAGGGATACGACGGTTACAGGCCCTACTTATCTGGATGGTTCGGCATTGGCTCAAATGCCAGTTACACACTCTTCGGCGGGTACAGGGGCTACTACGGGTACCATGGGGATCAATATGGCGGCGATATGGACTTCAACAGGAGCCGATATGGAGGTGGTCCCTTCTACAGGGAGGGCTTTTGCGGCTCCGAACCCAGGGACTTCGGCAGTCAGCGACCCTTCTACCTAAGTGAATGTCTGTCTACAATTTTTTGTTTGAACGGCTGAGACCTCTTCTCGATTTACCCTTGAGAGAAGGCGGGGGAGAAGAGAAGGGTCTCCTTAATATTTTCTTGCAAAGGTTATTTCAGTTCGTAATTTTGAGTCTTTGAACTCTTTTTATGAACTCGTACCTAGCCTTTGTTGAGACAACGTCGTTAACCTTGGATGGTTCAAGAATTTAGGGCATCCCTTTAGGCCGATTTCTATCCTTCCGCTCCTTTTTGTGTTATTTTTTTCCTTGCTCTAACTCTTGCCTTTATCATGTCTGTAAACATGACCTCCTCGGATTATACGGACTTAGAATTATGCCTTATCCATCAACAAACGTTCAAGGTATTTATTTTAGGATAAGATATTTCGTAAAAAGAATGTTTGAATATTTTTTATCATTTTGTCGTACTATATCCACTTATTGGGGAATATTAGATTTCCCCCTCAAAATTGAGATATAATAAAGATAAATAATAGATTCCTAAAATTGTTGTTTGGGTGTGAAATCGATTTTAAACTTTTATTTAGGGAAAATAGATTTCTAACAGTTTGTTGATTGAAATCATAAATATTGGGGGGGAAGGGGGAGGAGGGGAATATAAGATTTCTGAAATTTTATTTGGGTGAAATAATATATTTTTCTTTTTTTTTCAGCGATATTAAATCTAAACACAAAAGAAAATTAAATCTTACTATCCTTTTTCTATTATTTGCCATTTTGACTGCAGACACATTCAAAAAGACCTCTTGGGGTATTTCTAACTTTTGTGCTACCGAAATTTGGTTCAAAACAGTACTGTTTCGATCTCGTTTTATATTTATTGGCTAAAATTTCTCTTCCAATCTATTAATTTAATCTCATTTTTAAAAAGAATCGACGATAAAGTTCATTAAGTAATTCGTTATCGTATTTTTAATTAGGTTGAATGGATCTTTGTATTTTTAAAATGCTTAATTCAATTAATATTTTAATTGTGTTATATTTTAAAATCCCTTTCCTCATGTCATAACTTAGAAATCAAAGACATGAACATAATTTCAATAAATCCTCCTTTTGAGGTTTATGTTTTTTGGCCTTTAGGCTAACGACCTCTACAGTCTCTCTCTCTGTCTGCCTTTCTTTATTACTGAGATCTTTTGTGAGGTCACCGATAGATACAAGGGTCGTTGAGAAGCGTCATCTACCCTATATTCAATGTATCCCTGAAGCCTTTCACTGCTAAATTAAAAGAAACTAGGGAACAAACTGGGGTTCTAAAGATCTACGTCACGAGAACGACACCTAATGATTCATTCAGGTTGGTATGAAAATGACACGTCTGTTTTAACAAATAATAGTTTGCTTGTTTTTATTTAGGCATTTGCTTTTAGTTATATCTGAATACATGCAATAATTTTCAAGGATTTCTGAAAAGGGTTGGAGAGGGAAGGAATCTGGATTTGTTAGACTAGTAATCGAATACGGGAACAATTCTGAAAGGAAAAAGACTATTAAAATTCATTGTCGATTGACCAACAACCTTTCCTTTCTAAAAAATAGATATTTCTTTGTTTTTTACACTGCAAGATGAGTATTGTTACATATGAATAGAGGTGTTGGAAAAAATTTCTTATGTTGTTCAAATGTCTTCATTCCAGAGCCTTCGCTCCAATCACAATGATTGTTCAGAAGTGCAGCCCAGATACAGCAGCTGGTCATCGCTGTTGATGTAGCCTTGGTCCCTGAAACCATTTTCAAAGGTTTTCCCTTCTTATCTTTATATCATTTCAAGTCTTTGGCAGAAAATGGGAAAACGGGGTTCTCTGAAACTCTAGTTATCCTTAGCCAACAGCGAAGATATAGCACACAAAGTGAATAATAATAGTATTATATTAAGCTGTAATTCATTTATGATTATTATTAGTACTACAAACCGTGATTTCTTTGTATGAATAGAGCAGTATTACCATACTATTTATTGGATATACTTACCATTACACTAAATGTATTTGATTTAGAAGTAATTCAATATTATTACGTAATGTATTAGTGAATTTAAAATATCATTAAGTTCTTAATATTAGAAAACACAAAATTAATTAAAGGCTACAATGATTGTCAATTAAATGAATATATATTAACTTTGAAATGGCAAATATAAATGAATGAGTACTTAGTAAAGTTTAGATTCTGATTTACACTCTTTATCGATGAATAATAATGAATAAATATTGAATCATATGTGTAATTGTAACAAATAATAATATGTACAATAATGAAAGAAATGTTTTACTAAAATGTTTTCATCAATTTATAGTAAATTTAACAAAATGTTATTTGCCAAAAATTATTCAATTAAAAGTGGAAACATACTTTGGATTTCTCTTCCTCTTTCTCTGTTTTGGTGGATTCCATAAAAAACTTGTATAGCAAAAGAAAGAGTGAGGAGAAGTAATTGAATCTAGGTAATAATGATTAAAAAAAAGAACGTTGAGGATAAGGGTGGAGAGCAAAGACATTGGTCATATGTGACGCAACAGGAAACATCCAAGAACAAGCTTGTACAAATTTATAAAAACTTATTGAAGGTGAAATATCTTTCGATTAAATCTATCGGTTCGACTCCCTTAATCGAAATCTCGAATCCATCCCTAATTAACCAAAAAGCTTTGTATCTAGTTTGAAATATAAGTTTCCTGGTTCCTTCAGGACTGTACCGAAAATCACATTTATGAGGCCTCTAGTTAAGGAAACATACGTAGGAACAAAAAAAGAATAGAAACTAATTATAGTTCTGCCTGGCCCCAAAGAGAGAGTTGAAAGAAAATCTTATCAAACAAACAAGTTAGCTAATTTTTATAGTTCTTCTTTATTGGGAAGCAAAATAATTGTTGGGAAAAAAGACACAGATAAAAAGGGGCCTTTGGTTTAGCGAGAGGAAAGAATGAGCAGTATTAGACGGTGAAATCTCTGAATGAACCCTCTTGACTGCGGAGTCCAAAAGATTTCCATTTCGTGTCCGGTACATTATCTGTATATATATATATATATATATATATATATATATATATATATATATATATATATATATATATATATATATATATATATATATATATATATATATATATATATATATATATATATATATATATATATATATATATATATATATATATATATATATATATATATATATATATATATATATATATATATATATATATATATATATATATATATATATATATATATATATATATATATATATATATATATATATATATATATATACAGTGATACAATGTTGTGAGACAATTATTTTCACACTTCTATTTTCAAAATTTTGGAAACATTTAGTACTTTTGTCTGGTTGTAAACTAACAGGAAAGTCACGAAACCCAACAGAAAGGAAGAAATACACATAAGCAAATTTTATTTCTATATAACAATTGCCGATAAATAAAAAAAAGGTATTTAACTATTAAAAATTTCAGTCCTTTAATATTTCGTAGCATAACCTTTGTTTGCAATAAGCAAGAAGATGATTCTCCATAGGTTGATAGTATCTTTTCGAAATTATTTTTTGATATGTTACTCAACTCTTCTAAGTAAATCTCCCTCAATGTGGCAAAGTTACTTAGGTTTCTCTTTTTGATTGCAGCCTTCTTTATTTCCCACCATTCTTGAGTTAGTTTGTCAGTGTTCTTAGGAGCCTTGTCATACTGAAATATCTACTGATGTTTGCCATATAATTTATTCGAAATTTTGAGCAGCTTTTCGTCCAATCAGTATCTTCCCATACGTTGTAAAATTCATTTAACAATCTATAATATCGAGTGCTTCTTTGCAATGTGGACAAAGCGGCCTAAAATAATGATACATTCTCCTTCATGTTTTACGGTTTGGATGCTGTGCTTTAGATCGTAGACTGTTTTCCTTCTTCCCTTCAAAGGTGACGAGCATAATTTTGGCCGAAAATATTTATTTTAGTCTCATCTGACTATATAACATTGTTCCAAATTTCACTTTCATTTACCCACAAAGATCGCTGTCAATTCGTGGACGCTTTGTACAACTTCCACAGTAAACATTAGTTTATTCATTTGCTTTCAAAGGATATAACGACAATACGGATCAGTAATCACGCTAGGAGCACCGGCACTTGTCAAGTTATAGGTTACTCCATACTATAGATGCTTTGGAAATATAGAACCTATAGTTGCATAATGCACATATGTCCCTCAGAAATAGTACTATAGAATAATCCATCTGATACAAGTTTAAATATTTGCCGTAGAATAGAATGAGGAACTTATTTTACCTTTGTTATTGTCCAAAATAAAATTAATTCTTCTATGGATTTTTTTGGCCAAATAATCCCCAATCAGTTGCAAACTATAATGTGCCTCTTCTAACACTGACAGGCGTCCATGTGACAAAAACCGGTTTCGAATCAAAGGATAACCAAATGAATTAATTAATGATACTGCATTGAGATCTAGTCATAATGAATTTGATGCAAGTTATTGGATCACAATTGTGGGGAGTTTTATATTTTAAGAAAAATAAATGTCGAGAAAATCCTCGCCCCATATTGTTTTGCTCATAACAAATTTCTTTCTTTCCCTAAATCTGCGTTAGCTTTTAGTGATTAATTCGCGTACAATAACTTCACTTCAGAGTTTATTGATTTTATTCATTCTGAATTAAATACTTATATACAAATTCATCGTTAATTTAGTATTCTATTGTAGTAGGTAAAATCAGAAGCTACTATTATTCACATATATTATTAGTTAATCCTTAAAACTAAGAACTGGTCTAGAAATAATATTAAGTCTTTTTTATACATTAATTAAACTTTACTGTTATCAGCGTATTCTTCCCCAAATAAAGACTGTCCATTACTTTAGTATTTTCCTATCTATAGTTAATTTACCTTAATTTAATCGAGCTGGTTGGATGTTAACGCATCCACCGCTTCCTTTCGCGAAGGAGAGATATAATGTTTTATGGTGCGAGAGGTTCAATAGTTAGAATGGTTGCTAAGCTTAGATCATTAATATTGAAAAAGCTTAATAACTCTATGAGCTGTGCCTTCGATCGATACAAACACCGTGTCGTTATGACGTCCTTCGTCCATTAGAGATATTTACCTACGGGTGCGTTAACTCAACTGTTATTAGTAAAAGCAAAAATATAAATTTCAAATTACTTAGAGAGTCTCAGGTACTTTGCATTATTTGTTTTTAAACTCCGATGGACGGTTCCCCGCAGGAGCGGACAAAACTTATTGCTCTGTACCTACCTTTGTGTGTGCCCCACAATGTCACCAGAAACCCCTTGGATAACCGCCCGTTATTTAGCCCATTTAATTCATGTGTATCGACAATACTCCCCACTCAGAAGATTTCAGCTGGCTTCCTTTCTTTCTTCAATATTACTCTTTGGTTGGCTGCATCACAGGGAGCAAAGAGGGTAGGGTATGAAAGATTAGTAACAAATATGTAATATACTAGAACAATTATATTAAAAGGGTACACAGCAAGACTTATATACATGAAAATTAAAGGGAAAACAGACCGAAGTGGTCACTGCTCGGATCAGATTTTTCAATACAACACCTTTATACGTACCAGGAGAAACCTTGGCCCGACAGTAGCCTGAGTTCGGAAAATGCCTCTAAGCGCGGACTTGAGAAGGCCCGAAAGGTGTAGGGTCGTGGTCCGGAGATTATAAGCTAAGTGATTTTCCACATACAGTTACCTAAAAAAGAGCCTTTATATTATCTTGTTTCTTTGCTCTACTTCATTAACGCTGGCCAGTGGCACGTCAAATGCTCTTGCATTACTGGTGGGAACTTGAAACCTCTCCAACCTTTCCATGCCTCGTATTGAAGGAGTACACCTCCAATGCCCTCGTTGGACGCGTTGGTCTTAATCCCAAAGGATTTTTCCGGGTTGGGCAACTTGAAAATGGGGGCAGAAATGAACTTACTTTTGAGCTGATTAAAATGGGAAACACCGACATCATTCCAACGTAAACGATCGGGGAAATTCTTTTTTTGAAGGGAGCTGAGGGGGGCCCATATTGCAGCAAAATTCGAAACAAATCGCTGATAGGGAGGAGCTGATCCTAGGAACGATCTTAATTGCTTCTTTGTAATCGAGAGGGGCATGTTGGCGATTGCCTAAATCTTATCCTCTTGGGGACCCAACTGGCTTTGTCCTATTTTGAAACCCAAATATTTGATGGTTTCGTGGGCAAAATGGCATTTGCTGGGGCCAATGGTGAGGCCATTTTCGCGCAGTCGCTCGAAAAGAGCTAATAGGGTGGTTAAATGGTGACTCCATTCAAATAGCTCTTGTAGCTGACTCTTTTGACGTGGTGTCAGCTGCGCGTCAATATCCAGGTCAGAGGGTTCCAAAGACTCGCCTGGTAGGGAAGAAGGAGGGTAATCGGCATCAGTTTGGGTGCACACTATCTGTATTACATTAAAGGACTCCACAGGGTAATCTTCTTCAAGCGCCGATGTTTCGTCCAGTTCTACGAAGGTATCTCCATGGGCGCGTTGGGGGTACTTTTTTCTTGGGGTCCACGGACAGTCTCCGTGTCCTTGTCTCGGGCCTTATCACCTAAGGGTGTGAGTGATTCACACTCCTTTTGTGCCATCCTAAAGTCCTGGTTAAGGGTTTCCGAGAAATCGGACGGTATCGGGGTTCTGATGGGGACGGGCTCCTAGGCTTTTTTTTTATCTTGGCCTCGAGGAAGGGTGGCCTGAGACACAGGGTCGGAACTTACTTGGGGGCTCTGTCCTATAAGCACGGAACAGAATTGTATGTGTGCTGAAATGACTTCAGCCCAGCCATCATAATATTGACACTGCAGGTAACATCTAACGACGGGGAATTGGTTCGCCCGCCCAAAGTAGTCATGTACCACCGCAAATTTTTCGTGGTTAGGGTCCACTGGGGGGAGGAGTTCGTCGGACACGATGAAATACGTACATCCTGTGTCCCTGACGAGAGTCGATACTCGACAGCCGTTCACGCTGCCCTCCTCAAATTTCAAAGTTCCCGATGAACATTTATCAAAAATAAAATTTACCTAGTGGCCTGACGGAGGGGGAGAAGTTGCTGCTTGGGTCTGCACCACCGGGGGAGCCGGGGTTGCATTAATCTGGGGAACTTGGTGGGCTGGTCCGCTTTTAAGCCTAGAATTTTGGGGGCAATTCCAGCTCATGTGGTTTTCTACACTACAAGTGAAGCATATGATTGGTCGCTTCGGGAAGAGAGATGGAGGAGAAATCTTAACGGGAGGTTTGGAGTCCCGTTGTTGGTTTTGGGGAAAGAAGTTTTGGGGTTTTACGGGGCTGGGAAACTTCGTCGGCTTTCCCAGCAAGGAGCGCGAATCCTTCCTTCTTTCCTTGTAGGGAAATTGGTGAGAAGTTCGATTCTCCTTTGGGTATAAATTATGGCTGGTGGTATAGACATCCGCTTCTTCGGTACATTCTTTAAAGGTCTGGCACCGACGATCGTTTACGAACGCGCGGATCTCCGTCGGGAGAGACGCCAAAAATTGATCTCGCAACACGAAGTCTGTTAAGGACTCGTAGTAAGGATCAACCTTTGAGGATTCTAACCAGAATTTAAAATTCCTCTGAAGAATGTATCCGAATTGACGGAATGTCTGTCCGGGTTTAATAGGACCTCCTCGAAATTCTTGGCAGTAGAAATCGGGAGTCATATTATGAGCGGTCAATAACTCAGCTTTTAAGGTGCTGTAGTTAATTGTACACTCAGATGGTAGAGATATAAAAATTTCGCGCAATTTACAATTTAACAGGGGAAGTAATCTGGCTACACCTTCAGCCTCCAGATCCATGTTATTGATATCAAGGATCTTTTCTAAGTGGGCTAAAAATGCTCCGAAATCCTCTCCATTCTTGAAATTGGGGAGCTTTAGTGAGAGATTAGGGGGGGCTTTGGAACGGGAACTGGCGGACTGTATCTCTGCTTCAACACGAGCTAATTCAATCTGATAGTGGAGCTCAGCTTGTCTTATCCGTTCCTCTCTTTCTTCTCGTTGAAATTCTCTTTCTCTTGCTTCTCGTTTGATTTCTCTTTCTCGTTCTTCTCTTTGGATTTCTCTTTTTCGTTCTTTTCGTTGTATTTCTCTTTCTTCCTCTTTTCTTTGCTCCTCTTGAATGTACTTAATTTAGTTCTTTTCCGGAAAGTCCAAGGGACTCTCCTTGCGCTTTAAATATTTCAAACTGAGTCATCTTTGTACTTGGGGGTGTACTAGTCGAACAACTAAAATTCCTTGCAACAAGAATTATGCCTCTATAGAATTAGCCTACCTTAATATGGGCACTGACCTATTCGTACTTGGTTTCTCGATCTAAATAACCAATGACTAAAATCACAAAAAAACACAAACAAATTATTATAACAGTTCCTTGATCTACTCCAGCTTCTTAAGTTTAAAAAAAAGGAGATAGCAATCGTTAAAACAAAAGGGAACTACTATACTCTATTATTATAACGAATAACACTATGCTTTACTTGACTGAGACCAGTGTTTGCAAAGATATAGCGTTAAACCTTACACACCTGATACCAAATTTAAATAGTATATATATATATATATATATATATATCGTAGAATGGTCTCTCGACGATATACCATATATAACTATTCGTTGAGGGAACTTCTTTAATTATCTTTAGAGTGCGTGAATGTCTGGCGGGCCGATATTATGTATCTTCGATATGCTTAAGAAGTGGAACTGAGCTCAAGGATAATAATATTGCTATCATTAATAAAATAGAGTTTTATTAATAATAACTATCAACAAACACAAGACGGAAAATATTGACATAAGCAGCGAATGAAAAGGGTCATGGGGGCTCGGGCTAATCCAAGGATTAAAGGATTTAACAAGGTAGAACAAATATAGATTTA
Organism: Ceratothoa steindachneri; assembly: GCA_963969495.1. Classification (NCBI taxonomy): domain Eukaryota; kingdom Metazoa; phylum Arthropoda; class Malacostraca; order Isopoda; family Cymothoidae; genus Ceratothoa; species Ceratothoa steindachneri. The sequence goes on from OZ018339.1 coordinate 44,418,294, forward strand.
AAGGGATGGGATGGTTCTCTAAACCATTTAAAGCACATGATAGAATTGACAAAAGGGTTAAGTACTCAAAGGTGACGTTTGGCTTACGTAACTTTATACTAGTGGTGCAGTGGAAGGCGACGTGAAGGAATTTTCGGTCCGCTGGCGAGTTCTAGCCGAAGCGGGAAGAATAAGATGATCCTGACGTGGCGTCTTGGGAATGAGAACCGTTTCTCGACGAACGGCTTGAAGAACAATGGCTGTTCTACGTTGTTCTCTTCTGACAACCGGGGGGGGGGGTGAGAACCGTCTCTTGTCTACGGGCTCAAGAACAATGGCTGTTCTAATGTTGTTCTCCTCTGAATAACAGGGGGGGGGGTGAGAACCGTCTCTTGTCTATGACCTCAAGAACAATGGCTGTTCTAATGTTGTTCTTCTCTGAACAACAAGGGGGAAGCGTGAGAACCGTTTCTTGGCGAAGGGCTCAAAAGAACAATGGCTGTTCTAACGTTGTTCTCTTTCTGAACAACGAGGGGGAAGCCTTGAGGACTTGGCGTTACGAAAGGCTTGAACCTTTAGCACTCAAGTGATATTGTCCTCCTTTTGGACAAGTGATGGTGAATCTCGAGGTTGAGGTCCCTTGGAGCACAAAGGGAGAGAGGGTCGTAGTGATGTTTCGCGACGAAAATCTGGAGTTACAATCTGATCTTATTGGTAAAGTTTCCATCTAAATAGTCGAGACGCTCCCTTGGCGTGATTGACAATGGAGTGGGAACTTCGAGGGAATGCACATCTGAGGCTGAGAACAATGCCTTATTTGCGCATAAGCCTAACTCAATCTGGCGAGGTCGGCGTATGGGGGCAAACGGGGGGACGATAACCTCCTTGTTTAAACATTGACATCCAGTGGCTGCGATAAGGCGCCAAGCTTCGAAGCGAAGATGCACGTGGGAGCATCGTAGTTTTAAATAATATGTGATAGGAGTTGAAACTAACGCTGCCTCAACCCGTTCTATCACACTCCAAGATAAAAAAAGGACGGAAAGGGAAATAAGGAGAGAAGAGAAAAAGTTACAAATGGAAGCAGAAATGAGGGAAAAGATAAGAGAACACGAGAGAGCATTGAGCAAGGACCAAGTGGAAGTGCAGTCCATGGGGTCCAGGACTGGGACTTTGCAGGTCCCAACTATGAAGCTAGCAGCGTACAAGGACGAAGACGACATATACGCGTACCTCTCGCACTTCGAAAAAAATTTGAAGTGAATCACTGGAATATCGAATCAGACGGTATCGCCAGATTACTTCCCCTTCTCCGTACCAGAGTAAGAGACATATTTGTGTCTCTACCATTTGATGCGACGATAGACTATTCCACCCTAAAAGCAGAACTACTGGGAGCGATTAACCTGAATCCTGAAGACTATAGGATAAAATTTAGGCAGGCTAGGATTCAGCCCGGACAAACCTACCGACAATTTGGTTTTATTCTCAGAAGACACCTCCAATTTTGGTTAGAGTCAGCTCGAGTGAGAAATGAATTTGACTCACTCATCGACTTTATACTAAAGGACCAGCTATTAAGCACGCTGCCTCCAAATTTAAGGGCCTTTGTCAGGGACAGGAGAGCAAAGTCGTTCGATAAGTGTGTGTCAGAAGCCGACTTGCATTCATCAAACCATACGTTATATCCTAGAGAGTGTAATAAAAACAAGCCCTCGTCCCCCAAGAAAGGTGGGTATCACCAGAAACCCTTTTCCCCAAAGGAAGGGAATTATCCCCAGAAACCCCTGCAAAATAACTCCCCTAAATTCGTCAGGAACGCCGTAAATCCCAGAAACCCCATAACCTGCTATAGTTGTGGCATTCAAGGCCACCTTAGCTACAATTTCCCCCATAACTCGAGGCTTAAGTCGCCCTCTAACCAGCAGGTACATAACCTGACGGCAACATTGGAATCAGAACAACCTTCGAATCCCTCACCTCCTTTGACCACAGCGAATTCCCATGAACAGCTAGTGAATTTTGTATACAGCAAAAATTCTCCCGAAGGATTAAAATTCGAGACTGGGGCCGTAAATGGTCGCCGAGTCTCAACCGTGTTACGCGATACGGGGTGAACCTGTATCGTTGTATCAAACCAATTGCTTCCGCCTATCAGCCCCCAGCACCAGAAGTTCGTGGTCGTCCAGGATTTCCTGGGTAGACCCACTAAGTTCCCTGTCGTCCGATGCCACATACGGTGGAAATATTTTTCTGGCTGGACCGACATAGTAGCAGTGCCTATTAAATTCTGCTTTGTATTAATAGGCCAGAGCGCGAAGCTCTCTCCATATCCAATAACTCAATTACTAGTCACCCGGATACCCGCGAATGAGGGACACACGGTTTTGACACATTTGTTTGCGTCTGAGAAACATGTGGACGAAAGGATATGTTCACGAGTCGTCAAGACTGCGACGGATGTGGTGCCGTCCCTCCCACCCCCGGAGTGGAAGGTAGCGAAGAAAGAGAATGAAGAAGAAGAAAGAAGAATAAATATAAGAAGAGTAATACATACGCCTAATAAACAAGCTGTAGCCAAGCAAGTTCTTCCTGATCACAGGGCAATCAAAGAAACTTTTAAAGAAAAAGTTCTGACTGAGAAATCTTCGCAAGATCAAAATAAATGTGCAGAATCACTGCCGGAGCAAAACCCTGAAAATAACAATTCTCAAAAGACAAAGATGGTGACCGAAAACTCAAGGTCAAATGCAGTGACGGAAACGGGAGTACCAAGCTACTTTCAAGAAAATGACGGTCCTAAAAAGAGTTTAATGAAAGAAGAAATGAACGAAGAATTTCGGGGAGATCAATTTCCTCTCCCTGATGTAAATCAACCCAATTCCCGAGAAAAAAAGTCAAGAGTAAATAGGCAAATAAAGATTAAAAGAGAAGGAGAAGCAAGAAGATGTGTAGGTGGTTGGAAAAGGTCATCCTTCTATCCTGACCACGTGTACGTGACTACCCCTACACGGGAAGGACACTTACATGCACGTAGCGCCGTCTCAAAGCGTCCCGGCGAACGCGTTCGCACGATGGGAACGTCTAAATACTACTTCGCTGATGAAGCCATCTCCAAGTAAGGAGTCAAAATTGGGAAAAACGGTTTATCCACAATACAGAATCGGGTAGACACCATAATAAAGATGCCGCTACCCCGAACCAAAAAACAAGTTCGTTCGTTCGTAGGAACCGCCCCATGCTACCGCGAATTCATTCGACATATGTTATGCCAGTCGAAAACTCACGATGTGGGAAACAGCGTATGCGACTGGAGTACTGAAAGCATTAGCCATAATGTAATACCAGGCTAATATAGTTTACCTACGGTAATTTTTTTTGTCTGTAGATATTATTTTTTTAGTTCGTTTATTTTGTACGTATAAGTGTATTCCTAATGTTGTAGTTTCTTTTGTGTAATTCGTAGAATCGGTTACGATAAGTGTTAATTAGGCGCAAGGAGGACATAATTTAATCAATAAGAGTGATGTGAGTGGAGCGTTCCCACTATCGGTCGAGTAGCTTTTTGTGCAGATGTTTTAGTAGGGCTCGTTGCGTAGAACACAGGCGATTCCCCCCCCCCCCAGGATTATCTTAAGGGTGGAGGAATGTATAGGTATAATAATAGATTAGTATATATATATATGTATGTATATATATATATATATATATATATATATATATATATATATATAAATATAAGAGAACGGGCAAAAGGGTAAGTGATACGAGACTAGTTCCTGACCTCAGCTCAAAAAGACAGGCCCTTCGAGGGTGCACTTATAAACAACCGATTCAAAAGTGAAAACTGCCGATATCGTATTACCCCCTCTCCCCTAGCCACAAGACGCAAAAGTGGGGGAGACCAACCTGAGGGCCCACCTTGCGAGGCGGGCCCCCCCATCCACCTCCCCACCCACCTCAGCGGGAGTAAGTTGGGTATATAATAGGATGACCCGTGTAAACTAGGCTTTTTGTTCGTTACCACCGAAGAGACAAGAAAGTCACCGGTTGACAGAAGATTTTTCCAGTTCGACAAGAAGACTCTAAAATCACCGGTACAAAGTTATTGCAAGTTAAGGAGAATTTGCAGTCCTTGTACAATACCAGATTATACCAAGGAAGCTCGGCGCCGTTCGAGCCCCAAGATTAGTGAGTATCAACCTACACAGATTGAGGACTCCAAATCTTATTCTATCTGAGTTTGACAACTCCAAATTAGATAGATTTCTCAACGAAAATCGAAATTATATAAGCGAGACCCAAATCGCTAGAAAAGAATATAAACATATCCCAAGATTAGAACCCTTTTCAAGGTCATAAACGTACGAAAACCAACCCTGCTTATCTGCGTCTTTGTTTTGATTCTCTTACGCCAACTCGAAATTCCGTGTGACGTCACTTATCCACCTTTAGGACGGAGTAACGCCATCTTGGGGAGCAAACTGCAAACTACTCGAGCTACGCCTCTCAGGAACAAAAATCCCTGAAGATATTTTAACTGGAATCGGGTATTAATCTCCATTACCTTATGTAAGTTAAGAATAATCCTGTTATTTATGTCCCCGTGCATAAAAATTAGTTTATTGGATGTCTGACTAAGGACAAAGCTATTAACTTAAAAATTGTTCCCCCCGTAAAATTTTATCTCGAAGCGAGCTGCGAGAGCTCACCTACTAATCCCATTTTCTTTTTTTAAGTGTACTAGATCTGTATTTATTGTATGTTATTTAGAGAGATAGGTTATGTTCATTAAAGTATATTTTTCTTGAGTAAATGCAGTGTTTTAATTATCCCCGAACGAGTTGAAGTGGCAATATTTGATAGTGAAGAAAGAAAACCAGTTTATTCATTCACTAGAATAAAAATAAAGATTAGCACTCTTAGAGCCCGATCCGCAAGCGATCACTGAGACAAGAACCTACGCCTCAATTTAAAGTTATTTGGTTTATTAAAAAAATAAAAAAACAAATAAATATATATTAGCTCGGCATTCTACGACAATATATATATATATATATATATATATATATATATATATATATAATAGAAATGGATATTTGACGCAAATGAGTAATGGACAAGAAACCGTAATTTTTTAAAAGATAAAAGAAGGGTCTTTGAAAGATCCTTACGATCAAAGAAAACAAAGGACGGCACAATAAAGGCAATCCTTACTGAGAAGAAAGAAATAACGCCAGGGAGAAAAAAATGTGAAATTACAGGCCTGGAATCGAACCCGGGTCTGCAGATTGCCGATCACATGCCCTTTACTCTCTGTGATCGTAGTGTTCTTCCAATGTCCGTTTATCTTACATTAAAAAAACTCCTGTTTCACGTCCCATTGTTTATTCGCTTCAAATTTCACTTTCTACTGTAATATATTATTGTATAGTCTGCAATACAAGGTTTCTGCTTCTTTCCTTCTGCCTTCAAAAGGGTTTTGGAAGGAGGAAAATATAACAAATAATATGGTGAAAGCACTGCGGTGGTTTTTACCATCCACAGAACTTCTATTTGCTATATAAATATATATATATATATACATATATATACATATATATATATATACACAAAGAAAGCAACTACAGGATCTGCGGGTGATAATACAAACAACACAGGGCTATGCCATTTTTATTTTCTGCCTTTCAAATAAAATTTGAAGACAGAAAGAAAGATGCAGAAACCTGGTGTAGCTGACTATAAATACATATAGTACAAGAAAATCAGAATTGGATACGAATAAGGAAATGAGACAAGAAACTAGAGGTTTTTTAAAGGCAAGAGAGAGGGAAATTAGAAGAATCCAGAATCAAAGGGAGCAGGAGGTGGCACAGTGAAGGCGATCCTTTACCGAGAAGACAGAAATAACGCCAGGGGAAAAAAGTTTTGAATTCCTGCCCGGGACTCGAACCCGGGTCTGCTGATTGCTGATCAGATGCTTTACCACTAAGCTACCAGGCACAGTAGCTATATTTCACCCAAAGCGTTACCCCATTAAACCCAGTATCTCCCTTAGCTAGGAACTTCCAAGGAATTTTTATACCACATGCTCTTACCCGCTCACAATTTAGTCAGCTACACCAGGTTTCTGCATTTTTCTTTCTGTCTTCAAATTTTATTTGAAAGGCAGAAAATAAAAATTGCATAGCCCTGTGGTGGCTGTATAATCACCCGCAGATCCTGTAGTTGCTTTCTTTGTATGTGACATGAACAGTGAGCCTTTAAATTGTGAGCGGGTAAGAGCATGTGGTATAAAAATTCCTTGGAAGTTTCTAGCTAAGGGAGATACTGGGTTTGATGGGGTAACGCTTTGGGTGAAATATAGCTACTGTGCCTGGTAGCTTAGTGGTAAAGCATCTGACCGGCAATCAGCAGACCCGGGTTCGAGTCCCGGGCAGGAATTCAAAACTTTTTTCCCCTGGCGTTATTTCTGTCTTCTCGGTAAAGGATCGCCTTCACTGTGCCGCCCTCTGCTCCCTTTGATTCTGGATTCTTCTAATGTCCCTCTTTCTTGCCTTTAAAAAACCTCCGGTTTCTTGTCTCATTTGCTCATTCGCATCCAATTCTTATTTTCTTGTATATATATATATATATATATATATATATATATATATATATATATATATATATATTCCTGGCAAGTAAGTACAGATATAATATCCGTGCAGGGTAATCAGTACCGCTCTAACAGAGCATCTTTGTGTTGCGGTGTACCACATTAACTGGTAGGAAGTTTAAGTGGTCGCATGTATCTCAATTAAAGAGGATGAGGGCATTGAAATAAGCGTTTATATACATGGCAGAATTCCTGAACACTAACTCCCGTGCCTTTAACCTCAGTCTGTAAGTGGCAGAGCAGTTGGTATTTCCCTTCCCCTTGCCATCTTTACTATGACCCGCTTCAGAGAAACTGCATCAGGTCTTTGAAATTCGCCAGTATGCATTTTCATATTAGTTGAAATGCTGAATTGTCAGGGTGAAACTAGTTGATTGATATTAAAGTAGCCAAGAGATGGCAAGAAAGCATTAGATTTCAAAAGTGATGAATAAGTGCCTGCGCTCAGGATAATCTATATCTTTGATTTTTATTTCTATTAATAATATATTGTGTAACAATGTGAGAATTAATTGCTTAGATAAGAGTATGTTACTTATTTTGAGTGTTAGGTATAGTACTTGTTCAGTCAAATATTTGGATTGTTATGTGCTTGTTTCTGTGTTACATTGTTTAGCTTTTGTCTATTCTGTGTTCAGTAGTTAGGTAGTGCCGATCAACTAGCTTTCTTCGAGTGTTGTTTATTTTTTTCTTGTTTACTTAAATTGGTATATTTAATTTGTTTGGTAGTAGTATCATTACCGTTATTTTCATCATATGTGTTAGTTTGGTTTAGTTTAAATAGATGAGTCTTCTTTTCGAGTGATTATATTTTGCAATTATTGTTCTGGTTTTGTTTTATACTACTTTTTGTCAGACCCGACGTCCTGGTTTTTTCTGGTTATGGAAAACTTAGATAATCTTTTTTGTATGGGTAGGATTTGCTAGCTAAATTTAATGGGATGGTGGGCTAAGGCAAGATCAATTTTACTAATGTATTTTCAATTTGTTTTTAGGAATTAACTCATTAAACTGGATCTCTTATTAAGTTCACTCTGGTTATTCCAGATTCTCAAACGGGTTTCCAATGAGGAAATCTGAGATCACTCGAAGATCTGTAAAGTAGGTATAAAAGACTCCTCGCTTTGGTAAGACTTCACAGTTTAACTCAACCTCGTCTGTCACCTGTCGTTCACATCCGAGCAAAGTAATTATATAATAAATACTAATTTATTATGTATGTAATTCGTGGAATTTTCAGGGAAATTCGACAATCTTACTCACTTTTAGTTTGTCATTATTAAAAAAATTCTATGTAGTTTTCAAAATTTTAAAAAATAACAGATATCTGAGCAATATTTGAAATTACAATATTAATTCAGGCAACTTTATTTTGTTATATGCTTGCTCGTCTCTCCCCTAAAATCAATTAATTTATTAATTCGTAAAATTGGTAAGCTAATCATTTACTCCTGTTGTTCATTTCCAAGCCAATTCTTATCAATTTTTGTCCTTAAAACTTTTGGGAAAGTTTGGTTAGTGCTTTTCCATACAAAACATTAGCCAATGAACATTCGTCTAATTTAATAGAAAGACTTTAAATCTATCTCATGTAACCTCTGGAATACAAATTTCACGATTTCCAGGAATTATGGTTCCCGATGTTACTGAAGAAGCTGCTCCTCGTGACGGAGGAGCAAAGCCCAGCGGACAGTTCGAAAAAGGACCCTCCGGGGCGAGCGGAGATTACGGCGACCGAGGTCAATTTAGAAGGGCCTGCAGCAAGATGGAACGAGAGAGAGGGGAACGAGAGGGCTACGACAGGCGCTTCATGAGAGAAGGAGAGCGAAGCGCCAGCTTGGAGCGAGTTTCTAAGGAAATGAAGGGAAAGGGGTCATACGGCCCTCTTGGAGGTTTCTATGGAGGTCCGCGACCTGATCATCAAGATATGCCCATTAGGCATGATCGCGAACGGATGTACGGTTATGGTAGAATGGCACGAGCTGATTACGGTTCGACAGGTCGCCCTGCTTACGGAATGGACTATGGCAGGTAAGTCTACGGCAATCAAATTACCCAGCGTTAAAATTGCCAAAGGTAAAAAATACAGTTTGGCAAAAGGTAAATAATGGGAAAAATGTAATTAAAAAATCGAAAGTTTTAAGGGGTGCCCATTATTTTATCCTTTTCCGAAAAGTTCCACTTTCTAAAACCACCGACTTTGAGTTGATTTATCTATCACTAAAACCTAGTTTTTTATAATAATTTGGTCTCATATAGTAGTCAAAACCTCTAGAATTATTTTTCGAACTCATCATATATTATCATTGATGATCCAAACAATTTCTTAATATTATTTCTTTGATTATTTTCTTGATTACCTCTTACTTCCCATGTCCAAGATGGTGGGAACTGCAGTTAAATTTCTTTTATAATATCTTAACTCAACTTTTATCTACTTTGAAATATAACTTGTTTAAGTTTGCAAACTTTAGCATTCAAGTTAACTAATTGTGTTGAATTTTTCCATAAATTTGACGAGGTTTTGTCCAAAACATGTAAAGGTCTCTCTTGACAAGTACTTCTAAAAAGAGACAAACATTTTGCACTGATTATTGCTCTTTCATCGTTTACTTGGCGCTCATCTAAAATTCCCTTTGATTTCTAGTCTCTACCTGCTCTTTAAGGTTCCCTTCGGAGAGCCACTGAGATTTCGGTGCATATAACCATGGGCGCGGTGAACCCTTCCGCCCGACCTTCCGCCCTAATCAATGGGGATATGGAGATCGCTACCGTGGCGGAAACGAGAGAAGCCGGCGCGACGATTATTACGGGATGGGATCACCCACGAGAAGTGGTTACCCCCGTGTTTCGGGTGGTTACCGTTATGGAACCCCAGTACCATTTGAGCCGGTCTATCAATCATGATATGGATATCCTGGATGTTACGTGAGTTTCAGTCATTGTTTAATTGAAGAAGAGGGACGATTGTTTTTGGGAGACGAAGCTACTACCAAGTGTTATCAAGTCAATGAATTTCAGGTTCCTAATTTCAATATGCTTTGAATTTCAATGTTTATTAAGCAGTTAGGATTTTTAATATTATCTCGTTTTTACTTTTTCCTAGAAAGTTTTGATAAAAGTTCACAATATATTTGCAACCCTCTTAAAAGGAGATTCATCACTTGGCGTCCAAATTCCCAGACCAAATCAAAATCATTCTAGGCTACCAATTACTTTCTCTCTCGCACAAAGTTCTTCTAACCTAGTTTTTGCTTAATTTATCCCTGTAAATTTAAATTTTTCTCCTATTAACCTATATATTTTAGTAATGAAAAAGTTCATTTTTACTTAATATTACGATTACTTATCAATTTGGATGATACAAAAATAAATAAATATTGGCGTAGTCTAAAACAGCTTATGAGAACAAGATGAATTGATGATTATGGATATAATTATCGTCTTTTTGAAATCAAATTCCACTAAGAAATTCTACTCTAGGGGCTAAATTTGAGCGGAAGCAAGAAAACTACATTTTATTTACGTTCAAGAAGTCCCTTCTTTCTTTCTCATCAATATTTAATATCGACAACAAAAGTCAGTTTATCATTTTGACTTGGCCTTTTATTTGATACAAATCGTATGTTAATCTTTGTGGTCTTGAATTATTTTCGTCATCTATTATCCAGAGACATCTACCAATCCTCATAATTATAGAGGTCGATTTCAGTCCTTAAACTAAAATAAAATGATACCATTTGCCCTTTAAGTTAGTTGGAAAGTATGTTAAAGTCATTTTATCATCAAACACCCAATCGACTTTGAGGTCAGGATATGCTATTCGGATTACCATTTAAAACTACCATGAATCAGATTAGATGAGAGGAAAGCGGCAAATGAGTTTCGATCTTAAGCCGAGAAAATATATTGGACAATAAATCACATTTCCTACTTAGTTTTATTTTGAACTGAACAAAGAGATGAAAAGGATAAATATCCATAATTTAAATTCTAAATTACCAGATTATAGCGAACAGTATAATAGGAAAAAGACTTTCTTTAGTTTTAACCATCTAGAGTTATATTTCGATGCATTTATTGAAGGAATAATGCAAAGGAGAGCTTTCCTCTTCGAATCACTAATTGCGCCTTTTCTCATCAACAGAATTAGGCTCCAGAATTGCATTACACTTCAGCGACGTTGGGAAATACCCAACTTCCAGAAACTACTAAAATACATTAAGGATCAAAAGATCTTCATAACGAGTATTGAAATTTTGCTCCTAGAACCATTACATCGCAACTTTGAACTCAGTCTTTATTTTAATTTCAGAGACTTGATTTATTTTTAATTATTTCAATTATCCTTTATCTCAGAATAAAAGTATCTGTAAATAAAACAAAACCATAAAGAGCATTTTAGTGTCTATTAAGTAAAATGTAAGTTTGAAAATTACCATTTTGATTAAATATTGTTGAAAAAAGAGACACCAAAGAAATGGGAACAATTAACTACTCTGTTTCTGACTATTGATCATCCGAATAAAATTGCAAACGCAAAGCGATCATTTTCCACGTCGTTTCTCCATAAATAATAAAAAATGGAAAAAATATTTGCAACTTTGATGTTCACAGCGTCAGCAAATCTTAAGGTCATAGTTGGACCAATATAAAAAGGTGACCTCAGAGAATGAGTCGCCACAGTGATTTAAATACTAATCTCTTCCTCTTGCTTCTCCTGCAAGGGAAGTTGCCTGTGTTTAGAAATCGCGGCCGGGTTCACGAAAGATGCGTGTCATACATGCTATGGATGCTCATAGTAGTTATCTCTTTTGGATCTACTGGCTGTGAAAATTGATGGTTTCTGATTTATAAAACTTTTAATAAAAAAAATCATGATTTTTATTCAATCTCAGCAGGTTTGGTACTTGACTAGACTTTGGAAAATTCTAGTTAATCCGTTAGTACCATCGACATATCCGTGCAAATATCTCCTTCAGCGGCAGTTTTCTTGCCTAGCTGAAAATTTATTTTCCTGGCAGCACTTAATCTCTCTTCATTTTTAAGGAATACTTTGTCATCACATGACCGAGTGGATCTCAACACAAGCTACAACCATATATCTTCCCTACTGTTAAGGTCCTATGTTGATTAATAAAACAACGGAACATACATGGCAAAGAAGTTTAAAGATGACAAATAAAGTCAAACTCTAACTTACTTCACCATAAATACCAGAACAGAGTCATTATAAACATCTTGGAGCGACTTCAAACAAGAATTACAAACACTCAATTATTCCCTAATTGAAACTCTGGAGGGAAAACAGAAGAACACAGCTGATCATACTATTTATAAGGATCGGATCTGTGAAAAAAGTGGTGTAGAGAGGAAGTGAAAAAGTGTGGAAGATAAATAGCTGCAGATTATCCAGCAAGCGTTGGAGCCGGGAAGGAATCCATTACTTCAGATGTCAGCTGCAGCCTGGCTTGCCATATTTTAACTGACAACCCCTTGCTGAGGAATATCTACTTAATAGTAAAATCTTGTCTCCTCCTCTTGCGGGAGGATCAAGAAAATGGAACAATAGCTCGAGGCATCGCGGAAGTGATAAAACATAGAGGAATTAGTAATAGCCTCATTAACATTACCATCAACACCAGCACTAACATTACCAGCAATAACATTATCAATATTACTGCTACTAGCATTAAGACCATTTGCGCAATCTACTCCATAACCTGAAAAACAAGAAGATTTTGGAGAATTTAGAACACCATCAGAGGTCGGAGTCCGAAGTCGTTTAATGCGGTCGTCGCATAACATTAGCCAACAAATTTGAACTTTTTTTAAACATCAGAGACCTCAGCAAACTTTTTTTCATTGCATTTTCCTCGCTGTTTTCAAATCTTTTATTTTTCTTTGGCACATCAGGTTGTCGAGATATTCGAAAATGCATTATGATTGCCGTCGCTGATAGAATGTAACGTTTTACTCGGATTTCTTTGCCGAAACTGGTGATATATGGTTGCATAGCGCTATTGCTAGAAAAATTGCCTTCTGTATATCTCCATGTGCATTGAGAAGTTGTACTGACCCAAAAGAATGCATTTAACATATAGAAACTCTGAAATTAATCATTTTCTTTAGGCGTCAACATATGATAAAGATAAATAGCCATGTTTTATTTATTCCACAAGCATCATAAAACTAATGGTAGGTATATTGCATGTATAAGAATGGTAAACAATGATTGAAGGGCTAATAAGTCAAAACTAGAATTCATAAACGTTTTGCATGTGATTTGATTTTGAATTTATTTTTCAGGAGATTTCACGATACAACATCCAATAATGATCTCCTATCATGCTCTCATTCCAAAGTCTTTGATAGCGAGTTTCTATGGTCTTGACATCCTGTTGGACATTATCACTTTGCTCCTCACCTACGGCTCCAAGATTTTCTGGAAAAAAGTCTAGGTGCGAATGCAGGAAATAGATTTTAAGTGACATACGGCGTTCCATTTCTTTATAAGATTGAAAAAGATTTTCTACGCCATTTCTGTATGCAGGTGACCTGTTGATGCCCAGCAAATTTGCACATAACCACTTAAAGGCTAGCCATGCATTTAGTTCAATAGGAGTGAGGGTCTTGTTGCAGTCAGGGTCTGCTAAAACCTCTCTCATTTGTGGTCCCACAAATATGCCTTCTTTTATTTTGCCGCGCTCAGTTGTGGAAATTTTTGGCACAGATATTGGAATGCCTAAGAATTGTCCTTAGCCAGTTCTTTCACAAAATCTTTCATTAGACCTAGTTTTAAATGAAGAGGTAGCAGATATATTTGATGAGGCTCTACCAGGGGACAGACTGATCACTGCTTATTTCAGGTTCATATGTAGACCGAAGTAGCCAGTCACGTTTGTCATAATGTTTTGCAGCGGCACGGCTATCCCACAGGCAGAGGAAGCAACAGTACTCCGTGAATCCTCCTTGTATACCCATTAGCATGCCTATGACTTTTAGATCACCACCAATGTAACCCTCATGAGCTTGGTAGTTTATGGCTTTGAGAAGAATATTCATATTGTCTTATGTCTCTTTTAGGTGGAAAGAATGTTCCAATAGGAATGAAAGGCTTTACATTGCCATTATGCAAGAGAACAGCTTTCAGATTTGTCTTAGAAGCATGAATAAAGAGACACCAGTCACATGCACATTTTTCTCGAGTAAGAATTTTTCCTGTAGTCAAAATGCTAGAAGTTCTGCTTTCTTCTTTAAGAGTGACAGATCTCTCACAAGATCATTCAAATCTTCATGAATAAATAATTTTGGCTCAGAGTTAGCATCCTCATATTCAACATACGCATCTAATGTGCATGCACCTTCAGTACTGCTATCGTCACTGATATCATCATTGTAGAAGTCTAAATACGTACCTCCATGCATTAGTACATACGTAAATACACCAACACAGCTGCGTGTCCCCACCCCCTCTTTATTCTAAATTCGCTTTTTCGCATCGAATCCACTTCACCCCTTTTCGCGCCTTTGAGACAACCAAATTCGCGGCCGGCCACCCAGGAAAATGTTTGCCTTAAAAGACACCTGCCAGCCGACGAAGGCCCGAGTTTCTTCGCGGCGTCATAAACCTGCGACTTGAGACGAGGAAAGCTCGGATGGCGCCGAGGTGTGAATGTTTGGAATGTCCTGACGGTAGAGGAAAGGTCTATTCAAGAGACGATAAGAATTTTATTAGAATCTGGTGCTCTCTCTCGATTTTAGATCTTGAGGGGAATAAAAGCAAAAGTTCTGCCTGGAGTCGGGCAGAAGATCTTGGCCCTACGTTGTGTGTGGAGCTAGTCCCTCAAAGGAAAAAGTTCGCCCGTTGCATTAAAGAAACTTCGGGGAATTTGTTGTTGCTGTCACGGTACTTGTAGGTGCAAAATTTCTAGCAGTCTTCCCCCCCATCAGAGTTAGAGGTTACACAGGACCTCCCTCTGCGGATTATCCTAGACTCAGCTAGGTAATCAATTTTGGCTACGCACTCCAAGTGCCAATAATCGAAACGGATACTTCGAGGAGAAGAATTCCGATTTGAGTCACAGTTTGACTCGCCTTCGCGATCCGTCCTTAGATCATTATATTAGGACACCAGTCTAGGATTACCTCCCCACATTCGGTAATCTCAAACGACTGAGCTAACTGCGAACATCGTCAGAAGAAAAAGACATTCACCGTCATTGTCCAAATACTTACGAACTCAAAGGTATCGTTAAAGTGAATTTTTCCCTCCCCTAACTTCACCAGTTTAATTATTAACTAGAATTTTCATCCGGAGCTCATAACCTCGAGTATTACAAGTGATTAATTCAGTACTTAATTCCGTGATATTATTCAATTCATTCTGTCGTGTGCAATTAAGACGCAAACATCCTAGTAAGTAGATTTCAAATGTAATCCTCACGGTATTATATAGACTTATCAATTCAGTGCGAAGATTAATCCTATTTATACATAAATATGCTATTTCAAATTTCCAAATTATTTATATTAAAGTTCATTTTTGTATCTGTGTGTTTTAACTATTTTGGACGATTTTTTGGCTATTGATAAACAATCCACTCTGCTCAATTCTCGGTATTACATAAGTCAGCCCATGACTGGCTTTAACTGAGTGAAAACACACTCAGGGGATCATTATCTTAATTTTTGTTCCGAATGGAAGCACGCTGGTTATTCTTATTCACCGGAAGTGGATACGGTAGGTGTATTGGCTACACTTCACCTCCACTTTACCTTGGTGCGGAATTAAAATAGATGCCAAAGAAATGGGCCTGGGTTTATCTACTCACTAACCCTCGACAATCAGGTACGAGGCCATCATCAAGTGGAACTGGAATTGGTAAAGATACATGATGTGGAACTGGTCTGCACGCCGAATCCATGGTTGGCAAACAATTTGGTGCTTGTTCTTTGCAGAAAACCCTTTTCTAGTCACACTGCAGAAATAGCAATCTTCGAGCTGATCTCTTGGCTCTCTCCATATCATAGAACAGCGAAGGGCATTGAAGCTTTTATTTTGTTAATCCAGTCACGTAATCCATTAGAGCAGGAAGTATAAATTTGGTGTGGTGCTCATGCTTTATCTTGGTCACCCAGAGGGCAACCGAAGTAGAGTTTGTACATTTTATTTATATCATTTGTTATAGTACGCTGCTGAGATTTTGTTGTAAAATGCCCACACACATAGCAGAATTTATCTTGATGATTTTTGCACTTTCGAGCCATTGTTACTGCTTTGTGGAAATATTTGGAATCTTCTTATGATCAATGCAGAAGGAGCAGTTTAGAAGAAGCTCAGCACATGAGGAACCTGAAAGCATAAAACAAAATTATAAAAAATTGCGCAAAATATGCATGCGGTTTACAAATGTAAATAAATTCTTCTCTCTACCCCTTTAACCAGCAAAACCTCACGATTTTATAATCGCAGGCGGCCAGTTCGAATTTTTGGCATATCTTGAAAAAGGTACGTGCGAGAGCAAACTGAATGAAGATTTGGATTCAGGATGGAAAAAGCATTTAGAATAGTATAGTAAGGTCTCTGATTCCAAATGTGTGTTGACCAGTGTAATTATAGAATACGATGGGCTCCCACCTAGTATATCCGTCGATTCCACGCGAAGGGGTGGGGGGACTGTCACTTTTTGCGACGCAATGATGGAGCATCACGGTGGTGTCATTATCATATTCCACTCATCGGGAGAGAGATTTAGAGTAGTGATAATCCAACGGAATGTTGGAACAATTTCGTTTAGGTCACCGTTATAAAAACTGATATAGACTAAAAATGAGTGTCACACATTTTATGGGAATTTCTTTTACTTGTTTAATTTCAACTTATTTTTGTTTTTCCTCTTATTATTCTTCCCTCATTTTCCTTAGACAAAAGTTAAGTGAGTAAAACTGTGGCATCCACTCAAGGCAGACCTGAACTGAACAATGTCGAAATAAGCGCATCTGTAAAATAAAGGTATACGGAATTAAGGATGGAGAAGCTACCTTATTCCAACAACTCCTTTTTAACTCCCACTCTCTGCACACAGTTCTCGCTACTCCAGTCACGCATTTCAAAATAATCACGATGCCCTGCTGGAGTAATGCCCCGCCTTACTCAATCTTAGGGGTGATATCAATCCCCAATCTGGAAGTAAAAACAGCGAAACACTTCGCATGGTAACCAAGGTCACTATCATAGACCGCAAGCTGGAGGTTAAATACTATATATTTCTTGTTGTTTGCATTCTACTGTCTAGTTCTTAGTTGTTTGTTTTTTTGTGTTTGTTGGTTAACCTACAGTTAACCAAGAAATATACTGTATACTCAACGAACACCAACTGCACACTCCTATTGCATTTCTCATTTGCGTTATTTTCAAATGGGTTATAACACCTCCTGAAGGCGTTCCATGTACCGCCCCTGCATCATCCACCAAGCCTAAACCTTCATAGCCAAAGATTCACCAAATCCAAAAGCAAGAGATTGAATCTTCAAGGAAACGAAAAAAATATAAGGGGCTTCAATAAATGTCTCATCATTCCATTCATACGAAAGACACCTTTTTATTATGTAAGAAATTACAACTCTAACTCGAAGATGAACTTAATTACAAAGCTACAAAATAAGATGCACCAAACAAATTCTTCAATTTTGGCCTCGCTCGAACTGAACTCTGGAAAGTATCAGCAAGCATCGCCGTAGACGACCGCGACCATGCACGAATATAGACAATAGTCTAATAATCTCTTTTAACCCAATTGCAGTCAATGATTTTCATTTGCTAGTCCATTACAGACTTCCAAATCTACTATTTATTCTTTAACAGGCAGGATTCTTGTTAATCCATTACATACCACCCGGTCTCTTGATAACGTCCCTTGTTAATGTATTACAAAACGCCACGGCCCTTGTTGATATATCTCACACCGCCAGGAGTAAAGCTTCAGAATCATACTGCAATTAGTAGTATCAAACTAGATTGAGACAAGCATGGCTTTAACCCTTCTAGACATTTCCATTTTACCCTTTGTTCGTCACTTTCTTAAAAACTTCCCCTACACTTTTTTTCTTGGCCGTTGGATAAATTGTTCAACAAAGTTTGTTACTACATTAATATCAAACACTTATTATCATTTAATTTCTTACACTGATTTCTGATCTGAAGTTAGATTTTTTCTCAGTGCTCTACTTTTTTTGCAATCAAGGTATTTGAAAATCTCAAAATTTCGTCATCATCATATTGACGTCGTAGTCTATCAGGAAAAATATGTGATGAAATATGTTATAAAACTCTTTAATATAGCTGAGTAATAAAGATGAAAGTGCGAGATAGTATAAATCTTCTTAAGATCACGACTTGAAACACTTTCCTAAATAGACAATAGCTATAGTTTATATAAAACTGATTGATAGATAAGATATTTTTTACTATGAAGAGGCAAAGTTCAATGACAGGAGTTGACACTCATGTTATATCCAAGATCGCAAAAAGCTGATGACAACATATTAGCTACGAGAGTTTCATAGTTGTCAGCCTTTTTATTACAGAGAAAGTTTTTCATCACCGCCATAAATGAAAGCCATGCAGTCCTTTCTTTGACCTTCATCTTCCTGGAAAATTCTTGATCACCTACAAGTTCACGAATTTATGGTCCATCAAAACAACTGCCATGATCTTCTCGAATGACAAACAAGGTAAGACAGAATATATATGTTGGAAGAATTCACCGTCAGTATTCAGCGCCTTGACAAACTGCTTCATCAAACCCAGCTTGATATGAATCGGGGGGAAAATTATCTTTTCGCGAGTGACAATTGGATTGTCGACAATATTTGGCATACCTTGTTTCAAAGTCTCACGAATGGGCCACTCCTTCTGACTCCAATGCTTTCCTTGATTTCAGCTGTCCCACATGCAAAGATAGCATGGATACTTTGTAAATCGTCTCTGTTGACCTAGGAGGAAATTAAGCATTTTGAGGTCCACACAAATTGTGCAGTTATCTTGTAGTATTTAAGTAGATCAATCAGAGTTTTAATGCCATTATGTTCCTCTCGTAAATACACAGAATGTCTAATTGGAACAGCTGCAAAGAAATTGCCATTACGAAGTAGAACACACTTCAAACTTTACTGAGAACTATCTAGAACTAAAAGCCAGTCATTTGGATTGTATACTGGCATCCCTAATTCCTGGAGAAGACCTGAGATACCATGTCAATAAACTAAATTATTCTCCTATGTTAAATATGGCACAAAACCTGCTCCCGATTTCGAAAGTATGAAACTTTAGTTGTATGGCTAAGCTGATTCTTTTGGTGCAACCTGGATGCTAACTAACACTTCAGCTGCATCTTTAGAGAGACCCAAATCACGCACAAGGTCATTCAGCTCTGGCTAGCTAACTGTTAAGGAGTTACTCTGGGGCCTCATAAGAAGGTTCGCTGGATTCCTAAAGTATTTTTTGAATTTATTAGCACTCTCTTGATCTTGGTCACTATTCACTTCTTCAGATGAAGAAAATTTTTTAAAAACTGGGATTGGAAGCTCACCAGAGTAGATGGAGTGTAAGTCGTATTGCTAAGGGGATACCTGGATATGATATTTTGTGTCTGTTTTAGTTGTCAATGCCCTTTGTATTGATAAGACAAAAATAGCAGTCAGTTGTGTGGCCCGTCAGTTCTCGCCAGGTCATGAGAATTCCGAAAGGTAAACCCTTACGTTTCACTTTTGTCCAGTCACACAGCAGTCGTCAAAATTATGGCACACAGTATTTACGGCCCATTTCTTGTCTTGGGCTCTAAGAGTAAGTCCAAAGTACGCTTTATAAGCACGCCTCACAAATGATGTTATATTACTATTTTGAAGAATAAGCGTAAGGCATCCCCAAATATGACAGAAAGCGTCCAGATTGTTCACACATTGATGTCTCCTTGTGGCCATGATAAAATTAGAAAAAAAAACAAAAACAATTTTAATATCTCAGTTGATAACAGAAACGTGTAAGTAATTAATTCGACCACAAACGACTAGAATGAAAAACGTAAAATTGCATGAAAGTTAGAGCATGTAGAGCTGAAGCATTTTCAAATTTGAATTTAGCAGGTCATATAACGGTAAGAATGACTAAATATATCTTATCAAACTGAGATTTCGAAAATATTTTTGACCAGTATAATTTCTCAACCGGGTCGCCGAAAGGCTTCGATGTAGTCACTGGCGGTTTTAGATATAGAGTACATGGGCAATTAGCATGGGTGGCAATCTCTTGGGGACGCCATGATAATGAGAAAAAAAATCCTATTTATTTATGCTCAGCGCTCATTTGTGCGTCAGATCATGTTATGTGTGGCAATGGGCGCTCTCTACAGGCGGGACGCCGGTGCCCTCACTGCTCAGGTAATTTAAAAGGTTAAAAAATCGATTACAACAAAAATTGTTCACAATTAACGCACATTTCATTCATAATATTGCATAATATTGAATATATCAGAGGCCACGAGCCTCGCATACATTATATTTCACTGTGAAAATGTTAAAAAATAAAAACAAGCAAATCTGCTAACCAAAATGAATTGATTTATTCCAGACTGCTAGTTGAGGTGTCAGAGAATGACGGTAATGTTGATAGTTGATTGTCAAGTGACAAATATGGAAATGAAAATGTCAAAACAATTAGGTGCACAATTTTAAAAGAAAACAAAAGAATAAGAAGAGAAACGGGCATAAGATAAAGGTATGGAACCATATAATCTCCTTATGTAGACCATATTATGAAATGGATATGCTGAGATAAGATAATGTTACTTGGTATAGCTCAGCTGTTCTTTTGTTTTCACTACTGAAAGTTTGAATTGTGTAATTAATATATTTTATTTTCAATTCAATTTTAGTGGGACTGATGAGATATTTTGGATCATCTTCTGTGGCTAGTCACGATAAGGAGCCATCTACGTCATCCTCAGTCCCAAAGGTCACCACAAAAATTATTTTGGATCCTCAGGCTGAGGAGCCGTCTACTATCGCACAGCTTGCATATTCAGAGCAGAACACTTCAGGTGTGTGTGTGGCATATATGGAAAGTAATTTTATTTTAATTTCTCACTGTAATTTCATTATTTATATAAATGTGTTATGTTGTACAGATGCTGTGAATAATATTTCTGGCATTATATTCTCTCTAGTAGAAAGCCTAAAGCATAATGCCTGACAAACTTCCTGCAGAGAATGAACAATACTTACTGTCTTTGCTAGCTGGACTTCACTTGTGACTGACATAATTCGATGGGTTACAGAGGATCAATGGAAGCACCACCTAACAACGTTTTTCCAAGGAATGAGGGTGATAGAAGAAATTCTCAGTACCATCATTTCAGGAAGGCATGATTTACTGGTGAAAATATCCAAAGAAGTCGTTGGTATACTAAAAAAATCAATAGCCTTTTTTGTCTCTGCAGCAAAGTATTTTGCAAGAGTGAGATTAATTTAACAAGTTTTGGATTGAATGAGTGCAAATATGCAAGGGCTTTGCTCGCCTCTCATAAGAATAGTTCATAACAAATTTATTGTTTGAAAATCGGAAAAGAAATGGAGGTGAGGATTAGCTTGGTCTGCTCACCAAAAAGCCGCGTGCTCTCACCTATTCTGATATATGACATACGAGCTTCAAACCTTGCAATTATTTACAGACCAACCTTGGGAAAACCTTGACGATTATATTGTTGGAAGGAGAATGTAAAACAATATAAATGTTACAAATTACGTTAGAATCGGCCGAATAGTTATGATGATCTTATTGCCAAAACAAATTTTCAAGAGCTAACCTTGGAAGGACTTTGGCAATTATATTATTTGAAAGAGAATGTAAAAGAACATAAAGGTTTAAAATTTCGTTAGAATCGGCCTAATAGTTACAATGTTATTACAAAAGAAAGGCAACACGTGGACTGACCGATCGACCGATATAGTGAGATGTAGAGTCGCGTTGCGATTAGACTCGCTCGCGAATAAAAAGGGTAAAGAGTGGACAAGTAGGAGATAGAACGTCTCATGGCTGAGAGGCTAAGATGGAAATAATAGAGGTGACAAAACGTTGCACTGCTATTATGAAGTCTCTAGCAGTTAGAAATTTGGCACTAATGGGACATACAGAAATGTATTTCTTACCATCAAATGCAATTTTTCTCAAATAAAGTTTTTTTCCATTATTCTCAACTGCACTCCAGATATCAGCCATACTTAATATTTGTCAGTAGTGATTCAAACGGTCTCATTGGAGGACAAGACACATAAATAAGAACATTTTCTGGCGGTTTTGAAGGCAGACGATTCCACAGGCAAGCATTGGCATCCCTGATTCTGGGGAAACTTGAGTAGCTAAAAGTCCCTTTTGCAGACTGCAGAAGATAGGCATGTGATAATGTCGCCAATATGCGTGGGAAAAAACGAGGATTTCATGATAAGTTCCTAGAAATGAATCTCAGAGCTGTGTTATCCATGTGGGTCATACATTGAATTTGGCTGTGGTTTATGCCGCTAAACGATTTAATGTTGCCACAAATTACCTTTGAAATTTTCAGAAACTGTACACCTTGTTTTCAGCCTCAACGGAAAGAAGGGCCATCTTGAAAAAACATTTAAACCTTACTTTGAAGATGTGAATTGAAACATGTTGGGAAAGCATAGTAAAAAGTTTTGAACCACTGAGATACAAGGCATTTGCCACGAGAGATAGTCTGATTGAGATCAGAAACGTCACAAAAGACCCTGCCATAAAATTTGAGGCGCAGAATCTGTCAGAGGAGGTGAGATCATACCGCTTCAGCATATACACAGTGGTGTATTAGGATATATGTAGTCTCGAAGCATGCATGTTAACAGAGCAGTTGGTCCCTCCAAAAAGACAAATAGAGAGCGAGAGAGGGATGGGGCGTCTGCAATTACAAGACATAGGTTGTTTGACTCCACAAATATCAGCCGAAACATGTGTAAGAAAATGAATGAAGGGGCTGTTATACAACTGAAAAGACTGAGGTTCACAAAGTAGCACTTTTCTTAGTAATCGTTTGATGAGCCTTTCAGTGACGCTCTGAAGAAACTAGAAGAGGAATTTTTCAATGTTGTTGTTGATAAGTTAACATCAGCACTTCAAGAGATTGTCCACATTGGGAAATGTGGCAGAGAGCTTGGGATTTTATCAAATTTCCAAAGTCTCAGAAGTGGAGCTGGCCGAAACAGTGTGAAGCTCATAGTATTGCATTGCACTTTAAGCGATACTATCTTAGACGGCAGAGAGCTTTTACAGTAGCTACTAAACCAGCCTGACCTTGCTGCAAACGCCATGTTTCTGCTTGAGATGCTGAATTTTATTTATGAAAGGAAGTTCTTAAAAATATAGAAAAATTTATGGACCTCTCTTAGAATTGCACTAACACTGCCCATAACTGTAGCTGAGGCAGCGAAGATCTCTTCAAAGCTGAAGTTCATCACATATTATCTGAAGGCAACTATATCACAAGAACGCCTTACTAGTCTTGCACTTATCATTATTAATCATGCAATGGCTGAGGAGCTAACTCCATCTATATGTTTGTTGACGACACAATCATCATGGGCATGATCACAAATATCTATGGGGCCACCTATAGAGATGAGGAGGAAACAGTGGCTAGTTTGTGCCAGGACCATAACTTTGCCTTGAACGTTAAAAAAACTATAGAGGAAATTTGACTTCAGGACACAGCAGGGAGACCTACATCGCCACAGCCACATCGACAACGATGAGGTAAAAAGAGTCAGCAATTTCATGGTCCTCGGCGTCCACAATGCAGAAGATTTTTCCTAGTCGCTACACATAGACACAATAATCAGAACAACTTTCCAGTGGCAATATTTCCTGAGGATATTAATAAAGATTGGCATAAACATCAGCATCATCACCAAATTCTACAGGTTTATCACCGAGTGCCTGCATACAGGCTGCATCACCGTGTGATATGGGAACTGCTCCGCTCACAGCCTAAAACGCTACAGAGAGTGGCCCAGACGGTAGAGCACATCGCTGGAAGCAGTCTCCCCTCCATCAGGGACATTTTCCGCAGCCGGTATCTGTGGAAGAAACGCAGCATTATTAAAGCCCACAGCCATCCAGCGCACATACGTTTCTGTCTGTTAGCATCTGGAAGACTGTGAGCACTGAAAGACTGAAAAACAACTTTTAACTTCGGCTGTCAGGCTCCTTAACTCAAGATAAGTCAGTTTAGACATTACACTACCCCATATTAGACAGACAAACATTTATGCGCACACATTTAAGACTGTCAGTTTTACAATGTATAATGCACATGTATATAGACAAGTTGTTATTTTATCTTTTATGTTTCTTCTACGTTTTGATACTTCTGTTTACCTTTATATTCAATAGGTTTTTTTAGTGTTGTGAATAGTGAGTTGATTGGCTCTTCTTGTTCAACGCATTTCATTGTTTTGTTAACCGTATGTTAACCTGAATATGACAAATAAACGAATCTGAATCAGAACGGTTGTGTGTGTATGTGGATTAGGGGGCGGGGAAGGGTAGGCTGTAGAGGAACGGGGCGCCAGGGAGGCGGTCCTCCCAGGATGTCATACAACTGCGGACAGCCACTGTATTGGGTCATTCCTACTTGGTACCAGTAGTGGGGGATAAATCTCTCCTTCTCAGAGACCGTCTATGTAAGATCCTCTCGTTACTATTTCCCTTAAAATTGCGGGGAAAATTCTACTGCAAAGCGTAACCAATAAACATTGTGCTGATTCATTTTCAATTAATTTTCCCTTTTCAACTAGACACATTTGTATTTGTATCGAATAAAGCCTTAAAACAATTGTGTAGTCTTTTACCTTACAATGAGCTTCATATTTCCCCCCATCCCTCGGTTATACCTCCCATGAAACCAGGAAGATTTTTACATCACGATAAACAAATAAAATGCGAAGCGAAACGGAGCTCCATGGTGTGATTGAACCGTCCAACAACTTACACGTTTTGAAGAATTCTTTTTATAACCATCAATTCGTTATGCAAGAAAAATGGCGAGTATACTAAAACTACACCAGTTTTATTGATATATATATATATATATATATATATATATATATATATATATATATATATATATATTTATATATATATATATATATATATATATATATATATATATATATATATATATATATATATATATATATATATATATATATATATATATATATATATTTGAAAATTAACCCACAGGAAAATGAAAAGATGAATCCAAGCAATTTCGAACTATATTTGAAAGTTAATTTTTAAAGAATAGCATGAAAATGAAGAAGACAACTTTATATAGGGTACAAAGATACGAAGGGAACGCCCATCATATACTACAAAACAATGGAAAAAACACAAAAAAAAGACAGAAAAATATCAAGAAAAATAAAAATAGGCAACAAATAACAGACATATGCATCCCCAAAACGATATACACATAACAACATCATGTATATGGATGGAATATGATGGGTGAAAAAATCTCTAAACGGATTACACTGGGCAAAAATGTATTTGGTGAATTGACAAAAGTACATTTTCCTACCTAATTCGAGCATACTGAATTCAAATCTGAAATCAGATTCTCTCTAAATGCTACTGATTTTTAGTCATATCAATAACTATTATTATACAATAATTTTCATTTTATCACGCCTATCATCATGCCCTGAAGTAATTTTGAATCATCCTTTGGCGTTATTTATAGTAAAGCATGTTTTTTTGCACAAATATTTTATTGCATATGAGAAGAAACTTGAATTACACATTAGGATTACAAATACTGTAATCAAATAGATGCTAATTTATTAATGACCGTACATCAGGCTGGAGGACGTCTTGATTTCAATCGGGCAAAAATTTGAGTTTGTAACTCTTTCTCTTGTAAGTCTTCTCTGGCTGATCTCTTCTAATCGTTCAGCAGTAGCCCGCCATCAAGTGTCTATCCCAGTGACCTTGGTAGCCCTCTTCTATCGTCATTAAATCCTGATGGAAGCGTTTCCCTCGTTCGTCGCTCACGGCTCCCAGATTCTCTGTAAATCGGTCGAGGTGACTATTTAGGAAATGCAGCTTCACACTCATGTTGCATCCCAGATCACGATATGCTAAAAACATATTAATAACCAAATCCTCGTAGTTCTGCGCTTGTTTGTTTCCCAAGAAGTTACGAACAACGGAAAAAATGAGAGCTAGGCTGTCTTCTCTTTTTCATTCATGGTGTTCACGAATCTAGAATCACTCAGAAGTCTTCAATTTGGGGACCATCAAATACTCCTGGTTTTATTTTTTCGATGAAAAAGCAGGAAACGCCGATACTATGTACTGAAAACAATCATTGTCAGTGCTCAACGCCTTGACATACTGCTTTATCAACCCCAGTTTGAAATTAAGTGGAGGGAAAACGATCTTCTCTCGACTTACGATTGGCTCATTAACAATGTTTTGCATTCCTGATTCCAAAGTTTCCCGAACTGGCCAATCATTTTGGGACCAGTGTTTGTCACGGGTTAGACTGTCCCACATACAGATATACCATGGAAATATCTTATATCCCTTCTGCTGGCCAAGTTGGAAGTTGACCATCTTAACGCTTACACATTTGATCCATTTTGTTCATGGTACTTAAGTAAATCCATGACCATTCTTGTGTCATCGTGAGTTTCTCGCAGATGGAGAGAGTGACCGAGAGGATCTGTACCAAAGTCATTGCCATTTTGCAAAAGGACATACTTGAGGCTACGCTGGGAGCTATCCAAAAACAGTCTCCACTCAGCTGGGCTACAGGTGCCAAGTTTCAACTCGGTAAACAGACCCGAAACATCGTGGCAGTATACAAATTGTTTATCCTCAGAGAAATACTTAACAAATGTACTCTCCCTTGTTCAGTAATATGATACCCGTACCGACCTGTCAAGCATATGTATATCACTCAACCTGGCGGCTGAAAGTTCTGCAGCTTTCTTGGAGAGGCTCAAATCACGTATCAAGTCATTCAAATCCTCTTGATTGAAACAGTGAGGAGCTAATGACTGTTCAGCATCAGATGATGAATCTTCCAACTCTGAATTCATTCCGTGGACGTCCATATTAGGTACTTTATTTTAATCCACGGAGGAAGCATATCCACTCAAAATCGGAACTGGTAAAGACTCAAAATGAGGTACTGGCCGGAGCACCGAGGGAATGTTGAGGTAGTCAATCTTGTGCCGATTATTCTTGCCAATCCCTTTAGTATTCACTAGACAGAAATAACAGTCCAATACATGTTCTTTTGGCTCTCGCCACACCATGGAGATTCCAAAAGGAAAACCATTTCTCTTTCCTTTCGTCCACTCACGAAGATGTTCCACACAGCTATGGCAAATGCATGCGGGCGCACTTCTTATCTTGATCGCCAAGAGGAACATTAAAATATGCCTTATAAGTGCGGATCACAAAGTTTGATATATCGCGCCTTTGACGAGCTAGCATGTAACAGCCACATATGTAGCAGAATGTGTCTGGATCATTAACGCAATTTCCTCTTGACAAAGCCATCAGTCTAACATGAGACCTGAAAAAGAAGCAATAATGTCAATATATTGCACAATAAAATTTATTACTATCTTAGTACTATGCACTGTGAAGTATTTGATTTCTACAAGCACCCTCTCTGTCCATCCGGAGGACAGTTTTCGGGGAAACGAGAAAACAGAAATTACAGAATAAATATAGCATGTAGGTAAAAATGGATTATATATTTGAAATTAGCGTGAAAAAAAAAATTAAAATTGGCAAATAAATATAAGTCACCAGAAAATGTGATTAAAACTGTTCCCCTGTGTTATCATTGGAGAGAAAACATTTAGGGCTAATAGTTAATCCCCAGTCACGACACAGACACGTGTTGGGGGAGGTAATGCGAATAATATTACACTAATAAAGTATGACAACAGGCTGCATTAGAAAATTATTTAATTTAGTACAAGTTTTTTAAAACAGGGTTGAGTTTAAATAAGCCAGGGAAAATGTTTATATTGGGTAAGATGTCAATTAAGGAACACTCAACAATATTTCTTTTTGTGAAATCAGCGGAATGATAAAGGAATTTTGAAGAATTCCATTCAATGGGTTGGTTATTTTCAGATAAATGTAAAAATATAGCGCTGTTTATTTCACCTATTCTAATATTATACTTATGATGGTAAATTCTAGTAGATAAATATCCACCAGTTTAATATTAGAAATTGTGAAATAAACACCGCTTTATTTTTACATTAACCTAAATATAACCACCTCATTGACTGTAATTCTGCAAAATTACTTTATCATTCAGCTGACTTCATAGGGACGAGCTTATTTAAACTCGACACTGTTTAAAAAAATTATAATAAATAAAATAACTTCATAATGCAGCCTGTTGTCACTTTTTATTAGTGTAATATCATTTGCATTGCCTCTCCCACCACGTCTCTCTGTTGTCACTGTGAATTAACTCTTAACCCTAAATGTTTTCACTCAAATGATAATCTTTCAAAAGGTTTTGTTTTTTTCCCCCACCATATTCCATTCATATACATGGTTTTGTTGTGTGAATATCGTTTAAGGATGCATATGTCTGTTATTAGTTGCCTATTTATTTTTTTGCTGGTATTTTTTTGTCTTGTTTTTATGTTTTTTTCCTTGGTTTGTACTATGTGATGGGCGTTACTTTCGTATATTTGTACCCTATATAAGGTTGCCTTCTCCATTTTTATGCTATTCCTTAAAAATGAACTTTCAAATAGAAATCTAAAGTGCTTGGATTCATTTTTAATTTTCCTATGGGTTAATTTTCATATTATTGCTTTCCTCACGTGCCACTTTGTTATTTTTTTTAATTATAGAATATATATATACATATATATATATATATATATATATATATATATATATATATATATATATATATATATATATATGAGTACAGACATAATACGTGTTCAGGGCAAACAGTACCACTCTCACAGAGCATCTTTGAGTTGCAGACGGCCACATTAACTGTTAGGTAGCTTAAGCCGTCACACAAATAAAGAGGAAGGCTTTGGAAGCATCGTTTTTATCTATGACAGAATTCATGAACACTAACTCCCGCGCCTTCAACTCAAGTTCGAAAGAATAGAGCAGTTGGTGTTGCCATTCCACTTGCCTCCTTTCCTATGACCTTATGCAGAGAAACTACATTAACTCTTTGAAATTTGCCAGTATGCCTATTAATATTAATTGAAGTGGTGAAGTATCAGGAAGAAATTAGTTGGGTGATATTAAAGTAGCGATGGAATGAAGAGAAAGCTTTAGATTATATTTTTATTTGTATTTTTAGTAATAATATGTTGAGTAACAATGTGGGTAGTTATTGCTTAGAGGTGTTTCATATTTTGTGTCTCACGTGTGGAACTTTTCATTCAGATTTTCTGTTTGTTATATACTTTTCCTTGTTGCATTGTTTAGTTTTTGTGTATTATGTATTCGGGAGTTAGGTAGTGCCGTTCAACCCATTTTCTTCGTGTGTTGTTTATTTTATTCTAGTTTACTTGATTTTTTATATTTAGTTTACTTAGTAGTAGTATCTTTACCGTTATGTTTATCATATGTGGTAGTTTGGTTTAGTTCAAATAGGTAGGTATTCTTCTAGTGATTCCATTTCTGGAATTCATTTTCTGGTTTTGTTTTATATCGAAAATCGTCAAACCCTCCATTCTGGTGTTTTCTGTTAAAGAGTAGGGAATCTTTTTTCTTCTCTTGTGATTTAGGCACCATCGCCTTCCAATGTATTCTTTTTCTGAGTTCTCTGAATTCGCGAGGAATGTGAATCTTATTCTCCTCTATATGAGCCATAATTGCATGGTCTTCTCTATATTCGAGCTGCTTGTTTGTACAGTAATTGCTCCACTGGTTTCAGATTATACCTTGGGTGGAGTACAAACTACTGGACTTTTCTCCGCTCTTCTCTTGTTTGTAATGAGAATAACTCCCTTGTTCTGGATTCTCTATAGCTCTAAGGGTGGGATTTGCTAGCTAAATTTAATGGCATGGTGTGCTAAGGCAACATCGATCTTACTAATGTATTTTCAATTTGTTTTCAGGAATTAACTCATTAAATTGGATCTCTTATCAAGTTCACTCTAGATATTCCAGATACGTCAAACGGGTTTCCAAAGAGGAAATCCGAGATCACTCGAAGATCTGAAAAGTAGGTATAAAAGATTCATCGCTCTGGTGAGACTTCACAGTTTAACTCAACCTCGTTTGTCACCTGTCATTTTTATCTAAGCAAAGTTGTAGCAAGTAATTATATAATAAATACCAAATTATTGTTATGTAATTCATGGAATTTTCAGGGAAATTAGAAAATCCTATTCGCTTTTAGGTCGTGATTATTAAAAAAATTCTATGCAGTTTTCATAATTAAAAAAAATAATAATATCTGAGGAATATTTGAAATTACAATATTAATTCAGGCAACTATATATTTTTATATTCTTGCTCATCTGGCCTCTGAAATCAATTCTGTTATTAATTCGTACAATTCCTACGCTAATCATTTACTCCTATTGTTCACTTCTAAGCCAATTTTCATCAATTTTAGCCCTTAAACCTTTTGGGAAAATTTGATTAGTGCTTTTCCATACAAAAGATTGACGAATAAACATTCCCCAATATAGGGAAAAGACCTTTAGCCTATCCAATGTAACATCTGGAATACAAATTTCACGATTTTCAGGAATCATGGTTCCCGATGTTACTGAAGAATCTGTTCCTCGTGACACAGGGGCGATGCCCGGTGGACAGAACGAGAAAGGACCCTCCAAGGAGAGCAGAGATTATGGTGACCGCGGTCATTTCAGGAGGGCATGCAGCCAGATGGAACGAGCAAGAGGGAACCGAGAGAGCTACGACAGGCGCGACTTCCAATGGAAATGAAGGCAGAGGGATCATACGGCCCTCCCAGAGGTTTCCATGGAGGTCCCAGACCTGATCCTCGAGATATGCCCGTTGGGCATGAGCGCGAACGGATGTACGGGTATGGTAGAATGGCACGAGCTGATTACAGCTTGCCAGGTCGCCCTGGTTACAGAATGGACTTTGGCAGGTAAGTTTAGAAAAGCTACTGATTTAAAAAAACGCAATTAAAACATCAAAAGTTTTAGAAGTTTTTTATGTATGTGTCCATTAATTTATCATTTTCTCAGAAGTTCCACTTCCAAAAACCACATTCTTTGAGTGATTTATTTATTAGTAAAACCTAAATTTTAGAATAATTCGGTATCATATAGTAATAAAATAACTTAGAATTATTTTATGAACTGATTATATATTATCTTTGATGATGAATCGATATTTAATATTTTTCTTTGACTATTTACTTAATCATCTCTCGCTTTCCATGTCCAAGATGGTGGGAACTGCAGTTAAATTTCTTTTATAATATCGTAACTCAATTTTTACCTAGCTTGGAGGATAACTTGTTTATGTTTCCAAACTTTAGGATTCAAGGGAATTAAGTTTGTTGAACTTTTCCCTAAATTTGGCGAGGTTTTGTCAAAAACATATTAAGTCCACTCTTGTCAAGAGCTTGTAAAATTTTGCAAACCTATTGCTCTGATACTTGCTTTTTCGTCGAATAATTGGCACTCATCTAAAATTTCCACTATTTCGTAACCAAACTCAGTTCCTTGAACTTTTTCAGATTCCCTTCGGAGTGCTGCCGAGACGTCGGTGGATATAACCGTGGGCATGGCGAACCCTTCCGCCCGACGTTTCGTCCTGAGCAATGGGGATATGGAGATCGCTACCGTGGTGGATACAACAGAAGCCGGCGTGGCGATTATTATGGGATGGGATTATCCTCTAGGAGTGGTTACTCCTGTGTCCCCGTTGGTTACCATTATGGAACCCCAGTAACATTCCAGCCAGTGACCCATTCTCGATATTGATATCCTGGATGTTTAATGAGTTTCCGTGAATCTTTCCCTACAGAAGAGGGAAATTTTTCATCAGGAAACGAATCATGAATCTACCAGCCATAATTATTAGGATAATGAATTTGGGTATCTATATTTTATTTTGCGTTGAATTCTAGTGTTGCTTAGGCAGGTTACAATTTTTACTATTGACTGCTTTTTACTTTTTACTATAAATTTTGCTGGATTTCCATACTATATTTGCAAACTTCTTAAAAATGCATTATTTGGCATTCAAATTAACAAGAGAAGTTTCGTTTCTGTTTTTGCAGATAAAATCAAAATCATTCTATGGTACTAATTATTCTCTCTCTCCGACAATTCTTTTCTTATTTATTTATTGTTTAATTTATCACAGTAAATTTCATATTTAATTCCGACTACTCATATATTTTAGTAATGCAAATGTTTATCTCTACCTAATTAATAACACAACTACTTATTCAAAATTCCCGGAACCCAGCAAACCAAATGCGACTTCATTTTATAAATTACCGTCCATGCCAAATATATTAATTTTATCAATTCAGATGATACAACTCCCCCCTTCCCCTAATATTGGCGTGGTATAAAATACCTTTTGAGAACAAGAAAAATTGATGATTATGAATATAATTATCGTCTTTGAAATCCTAATGGACTAAGAAATTCTAATCTAAATCAGCTCCCTTGATTTTGAATGAGGAGCTAATCTTGAACGGAAGCAATAAAACTACATTTTATTACTATAAAGAGCTCCCTTTATTCTGTTCTCATAAATATTTTAATATCCAACACAAAAGTTAATTTATCAGAGTACTTTTTAATTATTTTGACTTCGCTTGTTATTTGAGACAAATTGTATCTTAACCTTTGTGGCCTATCATTATTTAATTCAACTATTACCCCGAGACATCTACCAATCTTCGTACTTATCGAGGTTTATTTCAGACTTTAAAGACAAAAAGAATACCATTTCCTCTTTAATTAAGTTGGAAATTAAGTTAAAGTCTTTTTATCATCAAACATCCAATATATTTTGAGGTCAAGATATTCTTTTCAAATTACCATTTAAATTTACTGTGAATCAAATCAGACTAGTGTAAAAAAGGTTAAATGACGAGGCCCGATTTTAAGCCAAGAGAATTTATTGAAAATATATCACATTTCCTTGTTAGTTTTATTGAGAGATGAACAAAGAGATGAAGAGGAGATATACAGGTAATTTAAATCCTAAATTACAAGATTATAGTATAATAAGAACAAGACTTTCTTTGGTAGTACCCATTTAGAGATATATATCGATGTATTTATTGAAGGAATAAAGCAAACGTCAGCTTTACTTTTCAGATTACTAATAGCCTCTTTTCTCATCAACAGAATTAGGCTCCAGAATTGCATTACATCCTCAATGACGTTATGAAATGCCCAACTTCCAGACAACATTTTATTACATTAAGGATGGAAACATCTTAATAACGAGTACAGAAACTTTGCTCCTAGAATCACTACATCGAAACTTCGTACTCAGCATTTATCATAATCTGCAGAGACTTAATTTATATTTAATTATTTCAATTATCTTTCTAACTCAAAATAAAAGTAGGAGAAAATAATTTGAGGCTACTTAAAAGTTTTTTTTATACAAACATCATTGTATTTAATAGGCTTTTTCTTGAGAAATAGCGTAAACATCTTTCAAACAAAATTATAAGAAGCATTTCAATGCTTATAGAGTGCAATGCAAGTTTTAAAATTATCATTAGTTTTTAAATATAGTTGTAAAAAGAGATTCCACTGAAATATAATCGATGTAATCCTTTGTTTCTAGCGCCAGTAATCATCTAAATAAAATTGCAAATGAGAAGCGATCATTTTCAACCTCGATTTCTTCATAAATTTAAAAAAATGGACAAAGAATTAGAGTTATTAATGTTCTGATAATGAGCAAATCTCGGGTAACAGGGTTTGAACAATGAAGAAAAAAGTGACCTCAGAAGATGGGTCACCAGAAGGCACTGAGTGAATAATTAACTCAAGTATTACTCGAAGCTTGAGGGGATTTAAAAAATCATCTCTTTCACTTGCTTAGATATCGCAGCCAGGTTCATGAAAGTTGTGTGTAATTGGATATGGATGCTCATAGTAGTCCTCTATTTTAGATATAGTGGCTATCAACAGTGATTGTATATTTCTTTATTTGCTCTTTCCATCGGCTACAGTTTTCATGCCTGATAACAAATTGTTGTTTTGCAGCCCTCACTCAATCTATCTTCATCTCTAAGGCAAACTTTTTCAGCCTATGGCTGAGTGGATCTCATTAGGACACTAAACCACCTATCCAACACACAGCTAGTATCCTCAGTTGATTAAAAAAATAAGAGAATTTCAAAGAAGTTTGAATATGGCAAATAAAGTCAAAATCTATCTTACTTCACCATAAATATTTGGAAGAGTATTTATGGAAGAGTTCTTAAAAGGTTTACGAAGACTCAATTATTCCCTAATTAAAATTATGTAGTGAAATCAAACGTGGCTTCGATTCCATCGGTGGAGAGAACTGTAGTGACAACTTGATCAAAGCCATTTCGAGAACTCTCTAGATTTCCCTGAGATTTATAATTGCCAGATATTTTGTGCGAATAGACCCGGCACTACATTGCCTCAATTTTCGATTGGGTTCATTTCGCATCAACACGGTGTTCACACCATTCGTAAACTCTCTCGAATCGTCTTGCAGCCAATTCTGAGCCAACTGGGCTCGATGAAATGGTGCAGTATCTTGGTGTTAGTTTTCATAATTGTTGGTGTGAAGGAAGATTAAGAAGTGATGCAAAGAGTAACCGGGCAGTAGAACATAGCGGTCACCCATCAGATATCTTGTTTAGGTTGACCATTGGATCCAACCCATGCCACATGTACAAAGTTTACACTCGCCTAAGACCACCATCATCCTGCATAGTGGCCTCTTGACACCTGGGTTACATTGCCACACTTGAGCGATACGAATAACCCAAAACAACTGGTACTGTGAAGTAGTGGCAAATCTACGCAACTCGAAACTTTAATCCCTCTCTCTACTTCATTTCTTTTAAGCACAAAGACAATCATCATTTTTCTACCCCAAGGTAGAGCTTTATGGCGATGGCGTGCTGTATCATGTCGTCCAGTAAGGTTCGTCCCTAGCAGAGAGTGAACATAAAACCTGGGTAGAAATAAATAAAATAAAATGAATTACTAACTAATATGAATTTCAGAAATATAAAACACGGAATTTCGTTAAATTTGGTTCGACACTGTAGCAACCAGTCACCCGTTCCTACTCGGCTGTTCCACTCACTACCTTCATAACCTTCCATCCCCTGAACTACCGCTCGTAATCTTCCTCCTTGCACGTCTTCCTGCCACTTCCGTCGTTCAGCCCAAATCGATAGGCTGCAGTTAGGTTCTTCAACAGTTAGGGTGCCATGGTCTTGATCTCCATGACGAATAGATACGGTTAACCATATAAGGGAGTGTACAGAGGAACTCCTTCTTCCTACTAAGAAGTACCATCTTGAGACGCCACCGGTCATAGACACTGATGGCTTCTTCAGGGTCTTCTCGTTGGTTTTGGTCAAACAGAGAATTTGATTATCGAATGTATGAAAATATGTTGGTGTCTGTTATTCTTTCTTATAAAGTTCATAGGCGATTAGCAAGATTTGTGGTCACCTGAAGCAGAATAATTAATGTACAATTTTTCAAATAATTTACAAGTGAACATTATGTAAAGAAAGATCATTCAGAAAAGCAATTATCCTACCAGTACAAACTAATCATTTTCCTTATAAGTTATAATACCACAAAAACAGACTCCAACACAGCTATCATAAACATTATCATCCACTCCCACATCAGTCAACCGTTTCTCTCTCAAACATTTATTCACTCTATCAAGTCACCTTATAAGCGGTCTTCTCACCGTTCTCACAAATGTTCTTCTTTCTCCATTCCACATCAGAAAACTTTTAGTCACACTCTTCTTCACACCATAAATACCACTTATCCAGTGCTTCCTCACCTAATGTATCTTTAGCACATAAATTTTCTCTCTCAAATTGTCCATTCACACTACTCTCACTCGAAATAATTTCTTGTACTTCCATACATCCCTATCCACTAACGTTGTCACCAGCATTCTCTCACGCATCTTCCTGGTACGTTCCACACTCAGTCTAATCATTAATCTCGCTCCATTTGACTCAGATACTTTAATACCATATAAAAACTCGTGCTTGCAATTTTCAACTTGTGTACCACTCTCACCTACCATACATCCTAGACATTCAAGATTTTGCAGTTGTTTAAGTGTGTCACTAAAGAATGATTGCAAGTATCCTTCCACTCTTGTCACTAATGTTAACACAGTTATTCTTTTCCTGGTTTCTCACCTTTCTCACTTGCTTCGAGAAGTGTTTCCTGATCCTATCGAGATACTCATTCATGTTTTGTTCAAACGATACATTTGCTGATTTCCTATTATGTTTAACACCCGTTTTTACTTTCATTTTCACTATTAAGCATTTGCATATAAGCCTCCTTTTACCTTCCTCTACCTGTTATTTATTAACATTCAATAATTCATAGTTTTGCTTCCTCTTAACACTTCTGGCTCACCTACATACTGCCTACTACCAACTATTTAAATTTGTTCGACATTTGCTATATCTCCATTATCGCACTTATTTCCTTTCTTTTACTTTCAACCATGCTCACATACTCTCCACTTTCTCTCTGTTCCATAACAATTCACTTCTGATTCTCTCTTCCGTTCCATTTTCTTATTGTCTATTCAACTTCCGAACAAATAATTTTAACCGTTGACACCACAATCATGCTATCAGATAGTACCATACTCTCACCACGTACAGCTTTCACATCAAATACATCTCGCAGCATATCTACTCTTACTAAGCCCAGCTCATATTCTTAAGTTTTTTCCTTCTTCTTTAGCCAACCCAAGTGTATTTATGGATATCTTTGTGCTGAAAGAAAATATTTTTTTCAAAATTCTCTTAGCCCAAGTCACTACAACTCTCTCTCTCTCTCTCTCTCTCTCTCTCTGCATGTACCTATAGCTTCCATTGCCTCCTCTTTCATCCTGTTACCTTTTTTTTATTCCTATCTCACACAACCATCAACTGATACCCATTTAAAATTCATTCACAACTCTTTTTAAACTATTGCAGTCTCTCTTTCGCTCTCAGCTTCACTTTTATCATTACACAGTACATATACTACATCCATGCACAATTTCATCCTAGCAAATCTTAACTTAACTGGCATAATTCTTAAGCTCACAACTTCATATCTAACCAAGGAATCATGTCACTTATCACTCTAAAGCATGTCTGCAGCCTTTAAATTCCTACCACCTTTATCTCTACATGATCATAATCTATTCATTCAATCTTACACAAACGTTTCCTTTTCTCCCATGTTTGTCTCATATAGAACACGCATTTGAATGACTCAATTTTAAAGATATAAACTACCATTTTTCGCTTTCTGATATCACAAACACGATCACTTTCCATAGACTTACATTCAAAATCACATAAGTGGCCCACGATCTGAGTTTAGTTGCTTCTTACGACGAGATTGAAATTTCTAGTAAATTTTGTTTCGTTTTAGTAATTCCAGGAGGCAATGGATGCCAAAATGTGAAGTGCAATGTACACCGATAATCTTGCACGAGGCAGATTTTCATCATACGGCCGCCGGATTTTTCCCCGAAACTCCGGTTTTCCTTCCCAGGGAGCCGATATTTCTGATAGCGGAAGCACATCTCTCTCATACATGATGACCACCAAGGTGTGCTGATGAACGAGAGCCGTAAAGGATCCCCTCTACCTAAATGGTCTGAAGATGAAACTGGTAAATTAGCCCCAAATAAAAGGAGGTAATTTGAAATAAATTTACTATAATGGAATGCAGGTTTTAGGGAAATTAAACCGAATAAAGTGGAAGGGATAACAATTAGACAACACCTACCAGCGAGTACTGGTGATTTGGCTTTGGAAGCGAAGAAACATTTCATAAGTCCTTCTTTTCCATAGCCCAAAGGAAATTTATCAACGTCGGCTGACAGATTAATGGGGGTTCTGTGGCTCTGTCGCCCCGGTGTTCGAAAGGCAAAGAAAGGTTATTATTGAAGATCTGGAAACCAATTACAGCTTAGAGTCCTAAGGGACGAAAGGAAACAAATTGACGTCGGTCATGATTAAGGGTGAGGGAACAGACGGTGCTGGGGGATGATAGATATGTGGGGGCCAGGAAAAAGACTACTGCACCTAGTAGGTTAGAGACTACAGTCTCAGACAGATAATTGGAAAGCCGAGTTCTAGCCCCTGTTAATAATGTTTAGATATTTTTGTAGAGCCGTAATTTATCTCCTTTTTATTTATGCTTTGCCTAGATTAGTTATCCCAATACTCGCTTTGAAGATTTCGTTTCATTCTCCCGCTTTCCTTAACTTCTCGATCATCCTTGTGGTGCAGGAACCACATTACAGAATTGTATTTGACTCAAAGGTACCTCACAGTTGAGCATTTTGTAGTCTTATGAAATTTTATAATCCTTTTATGGGATTGAACATCTTTGTAACGCTTATGGCTCAAGATGTCTAACATCTTGAAAAAGATGGAAGCTGAAAGTATATAGTAAAAGTAGTGGACAGAGTGTGTTTAGAATTGCAGTCCGATATCAACCTCCCAGGAGCCAATACCTACCAAACTCCAATTTTCTACTACTGTTTAGGAGAGAATCCTCGGCAATCCTGGTCAGGGATTCAAACTCCCCCTGTAGTGAAGCCGGCTACACAACAGCTTTCACCAGAACCAGTAACCCACTAAGCAAGATCGTCAACCACCATGGATAATGTGCTGACGAACCCAAACTCTTCTCTGAACCAGGTAACCATTCCTGGCCCTTTCACACTGTCAGATCATGTTAGTATGGTCACCCACATCTCCACCTCCCCGATACGGGTGAAAATATCATAAAGCAGAGGCCTGGCAAGAACCCATTTGGAGATATACCGTAAGCATTTACCACATGTGCAGGTTGAACAATTGGATGGTGCCTTGCTAGAAGAAACTGATGCAAAGCTTGACCAGCTCACATCTAAGATCATAAAGGCTGACCGCTTGACTGGGCCGTGGAAGGAACACAAAATAGTCCCCGCTCCTAGATTGGACCATAACAATCAGGAGAAGATGGATCAACTTAGTGAATACGATCAACTATTTCGTAAACTTCTTTGAGATCACGGCACGTCGACACCAAGAAATAAGAGATATAAGGCACGACATCAGACCTCTCATAATGGAGAAGTCAATAGAGCATTGGGCTACAAGGAGCTAGAAGTAAAATAAATACCATAGAAGACCTTACGGTCCATACAAGGATGGTACTTTTGGCGCAATTCTCAAAGGTGTCCGTTGGCAAACTCGAAGATCACTCGCGAGGATCTTAACGGTGATTTCGCAAGAATTGATCTAGTCTTGACTTGAACTAGTCAACAGATTCACTGTGCGTTCCAACTACCACAGATACTGTATGTGAAGAAATTTCCACACAGATCACGGTGGTATTGCTTCAGTTCAAGTTTGTAGCCCTTATTTCCTGTTCTCCCCTCGCTGGGCTAGGAAATATCCCCGTAGTACAGTCTGTGAAAGCCTCGAAGTAGTTTTTTAAACACTTTTATTAGCTGACCACGTAGTCTCTGGGTCTCCAGCGAGAACATATCTAATTTCCTTAATCTATCTTTATAACTTTTATGTCTGATAGAGGGAATCAGTTTGGTTGTCCTGTCTTACACGCGTTCCAATCTCGCGATGTCCTTTCTAAATGAAGGACTCCAAAATTGTATGGCATACTCCAGGTGCGGTCAGACGAGGGAGTTGTACAGACACAGTACTATCTCCTTGTTCCGATATCCAAACTGGCGCTTAATATACCCTAACATGTTTTGGGCTTTCTTCTCCACCTCAATACACTGTTTCGAGAACTTGAGGTCACTGTTGATAGGTACACCCAAGTCCTTCTCAGTTTTGGTGGATTCAAGAGCAGTGCCCTTAAGGATATAGGGTGATTGGAGATTTCGGTGGCCGATATGCATCACTTTTCATTTTTTTACATTAAAAGGCATTTGCCACGTATCAGACCACTCCCCAATCTTCCCAAGATCATGTTGCAGGCGGGCAGTATTTCCATCCTTTGCAACGTTCATACCAAGTTTGGTATCGTCGGAAATTTATAAATCTTGGCAACCATTTCATCGTCCATGTCGTTGACGTAAAGGATGAATAATAGTGGTCCCAGACATAGCCTTGACGCACTCCGCTAGTAACGGGCACCCACTCAGAAGCCTGTCCATTCACCACCACCCGTTGCCGTCTGCCACTTAGCCAGTTCTCGATCCAGCCTGCTACTTTTCCGTCTATGCCGAGCGCTTACACTTTCCGGAGAAGGCGGTGGTGTGGTACCTCATCAAAGGCTTCCTGAAAGTCTAAGTAGACTACATCCACCGCCTTGTCGCGATCATGCTCACTGAACACGAAGTGGAATAATTCCACAAGGTTAGTCAGGCATGACCGTTGCCTTCAGAAGCCACGCTGGGAACTCCTCAGTAGCAGG
Organism: Ceratothoa steindachneri; assembly: GCA_963969495.1. Classification (NCBI taxonomy): domain Eukaryota; kingdom Metazoa; phylum Arthropoda; class Malacostraca; order Isopoda; family Cymothoidae; genus Ceratothoa; species Ceratothoa steindachneri. Next base: position 44,458,684 of record OZ018339.1, read on the forward strand.
TTTGACTCTAAATGCGGCGTCATTTTGTCCACCATAATGCTTTCCATGAGTTTACCGACTATCCAAGTCAGACGGATAGTCACTTCCGCTTGACGCCAGTCTCTAGGAACGCATCCGGTCCGGATTGACATGTTGAAGATTGCGCTCAGGTGTCGTGACACTTGATTGTGCACTTTTTTCAACACTGCAGGTAGAAACCCATCCGGGCCAGGTGACTTATTCGTCATTAGGTCAGTGATCTTCCTTTTTATTTTCTCCTTCGGTCAAGTCCAAATTCTCCGGCTTTTCCCCCGTGTAGGAATCCCTTGGCTGGGGGATGGGACCACACTCTTCAGTAAACACTGAAGAGAAGAAGTCGTTGAGGAGGTTAGCATTTTCTCCATATGAGTGCTTTAATGTCCCCTCCTCATTCCTCAAAGGGCCAATCGTTCGATGGATTGGCTCACGGCTGTTTACATATTCAAAAAACTCCTTGGGCTTTTCTTTGCAGAGTCTTGCCACTCGGAGTTCTTCAAACCACTTAGCCGCCCTTATTCGTCAAAATCCCCTGAGATCTTTGATTGCCGGTACACATTTCTCTTCTTCCTAAGCAATTAGCCAATTTCTAGGTTAAACTACTTTAGTTGAACAGAAGACCGACGGCGGGGACATTTCACAGGGATGAAACGAGATTGGAGATTCATGAATGTGGTTTTGAAACTTTTCCACGAGTCTTCAACAGCATCACATACTTCTAGCCTCGCGTCAGTCAGTCCAGCACGAATACCTTCAAAGTCTGCTCTTCTCAAATCAAGTTTCCTTGATTTACTAGTTGCAGGCCCTGCCTTCGGGACTTTGACTACAAATTTAATTAGTCGGTGGTCACTGCCACCGAGCTCTTTGCCAACAAAGAGGTCCTCAACAATGTCATCCTCAGAGGTGAAAACTAAGTCGAGGATATTTTCTCCTCTCGTTGGTTCTCTCCTTCATTGAGTAAGGAACTCGTTGTTCGCGAACTCCAGGAGTAGTGCGTCCTCGCTACAGGGTTCTCTGGTTTCCCCGTCAACTTGTGTGCTGAAATCCGCCATGACAATACACACTCTGTCTTCGACAAGTTCTCCTAGTAGCTGGTACAGATCTCTGTCCTTTTCAACGAGTTGGGCAGGAGGTCTATAAAGCACCAGGGTCCTGTATTTGGCAGGACCTATCTCTAGGTCAACACTTAGTGGTTCATGGTCGGATACGATGTTGCAATTCGTCGAGCTGAGAGTATCCTTGACATAAAACATCACACCGCCACCCTCTCTGTCCGACCTATCTTTCAGGAAGAGCTGGTAACCGGGAATCGTGAATTCACCTTCAAAATCTCGGCTTGAGGTTTTTATCCACGACTCCGTTATGGCCACTATCTCAGGTTCTTCTGTTGCTAAGGGGCCACAGAGCTAAAGAAACATGTTCCTGATTGACCTCGCATTGAACAGAAAAACTTTCAGGAAGTCCCCAAATGTAAAACTCCCTACTCTCTTTCGTTTCCCAGCTTGCTTGATGAAGCAGTGCCATTCCTCTTTGTGACCTCCGAAAAGGTCGTTTCAGGAGTGACACGGGCATACTGGCGTACGTCCACCTTCACTCTAAGCCTGACTCTACTTAGGGTCCGTTCCACGACATCTTGTATCATGTTGCAGAGTACGGCCTTTCCTTTAAAGTAAAGATGTACTCCATCCATTTGGTATAGATCATTTCTACCATAGAAGGTGCGGTAAGGGTCCACAAAAAAGGCCCTCTCCGCCGTACACAAATCTCCGAGGCGTCGATTAAGGGAGACGTTCCTCGAGTGAGCGGTCCGGGTTGGACCTCTTCTCGGGAGCATCCGGACCACTACACTTCTGCGTGTTTTTAGCCCACAGTCGTTCACAGCCCCCATGACTGTATTGAGAATACTTTATGTGGGGACTATCCTACCTCCTCTGAGGTAGAGGTCGTTGTCACTTACCATTAGGGCAACGACTGAGTTCTCAGAAATCTGAGATTTCTCCGCCTCTACTCTGATCTGCTGGTTTTCCCTCCCTGGTAGTCAAGTTACATTCACACTCGTGCGAAGGCGTGCTGCTAGCAGGGGTTGCAGGGCCCGTGCTTGAGAGTCCCTTGCATATTTGACTGCACTCTTTTCTTTCACCATAGACTTATCTATTTTCTCTTTCGCATCCGTATTTCCCTTGTTTTTCTTGTTTTTCTTCTTCTTCTTCTTCTTCCCTTTTTTCGATCTTCATTTGTCTTTCTTTCTGTTTCTCTTTTCTCTTCTTCTCTTTCCACTTTCTCTTGCGCACCAGTAACGCTCGAATAATCTACACTGGGGGGAGCTGCATTAAGGTCGTTTTTCTTCTTTTTTCTTTTTTTTTCTTATTGGTTTCTCCGCATGGCTGAAGTGGGACTGCCAATGCAGTTTCTGCTCCTTGAGTTGAAGTTTCATCGCTTGGAACCACCTAAGTCAGTGGGAGTTTCGTCTTGAGCTTGAGCTGATTGGGCCTCTAGTTTAGAGGCTAGCTTTAAGATTCTTTCCTCGAGACGCCGAATATGAAGCGCGTGCTGCGTTTCTAGGCTCTGTCTTTTACTTTTCAGTGCCCTAGATTTTTCTTCAGAGGTTGTAAAGAGATCCTTGAGTTCATTGCAGTATACCACTGCCTCTCCGACCTCTCCTTTAACGATGCAGTCGGTGCATATACTTCCCGGGAGGCATTTCGAAAAACATCCTTCCGGGAAGTCCACGCACCACTTATCCTTATGCCATATCGCACAAGTATATTTGAGTGCAGCTGGACCTTTTTTCCCTGTCATTTTAAACACTTTCTCTCAAACCTTTGCGACCAATAAATAGTAAAAAAGGGGGATGGTGAGTTCTCCCCGCTTGAGTCGCTCCCGCCTATCGATCGGAGACGTTTCGGATCTTTCCGAAGGCACGCTCCATGTGCTGCTGTTCGTCCGACCAAGTCGTCAAACCTCAGCGTGCCGTGGCTCCTAGCCAAGCAGCACCTACGGTCCCCGAAGGGGCCATCGATTTCTCACCAGGTGAACAACGAAGCACGCCCCGTACTAAACTCCTACTAGTTCCCTTCACGATGGCTAGGATCTCGGAGAAGCGTTCAATGGATATCCCGCTATACAAAGAGACTCCACCCAAGGCTTTTAATTGGCCTGGCAACCAACCTGGGAACGAAGGGTCGTCACCTCGGACCGATGCTACCAGAGGCACCCGTCAACGGTCACTGGGAATGGTCAATAATTACGCGCCAGGGAAGAAGTGAACGGGGCACTACCCTCATCTCATTCATCGTTCCCCAATGCCTAGAACACCTCTAGTCCTAGTCTCTCGCAACCAGTGATCGTCGATTAGCGTTGTTTATAGAGGTTCCAAAGCCTCTCTTCTGACGCATGAGGTAGCTGCCAGGTCCGTATATGTAGATAGAGGGAAAAAAGGGTAAGGGTGATATGATATTAGTAGATTTTTTTTCTTTCTGTGTAATAAGTGGAAGAGATAGGATAAAAGTGAAAAAGGAGAAGGATAGAATGGAAAAGAAGGAAGGACGCACTTAGTCTGGAACCTCGTTTCCGACCAAATTGACAAGGTAAGCCCTACCAGGGGTACTTAGAAGAGAGATACCCCCGCCGACATAGCTCGAAAAGTACACTCAAGCACTCTTCCCCCGACATCGGGGCGTCACCTCTCCCTCTACTCGAGAGAGAGAGAGAGAGAGAGAGAGAGAATAACCTTGACGCTGAAGCTGACCCTAGAAAATTCTGGACCCAACTCAATAGACTGCGTGGCTCTCCACCCAAGAGACGTATAAAAATCCAATCAAATGGCGTGGAATACACGAAAGACCAGGACATCGAATGTGAATGTAGAAATAATAGGTATTTATAATGCGCCCTTCAGGGCGTATTATAAATACCTAGTATTATTATATTATTATTATAGTATTAAAAAGTTTAACATAAAGGATAGTGAGTGAAAGTTAATAGTAAACAAGTGAACATAGTGAAACTAAAGTGAATTAGCGAAAGAAGTGATAACAACAAAAGAAAGTGAATCAAAGATAGGAAAGTAAAAACAAGTAACATAACAATACATAAACAAAGCTCAGAGCTCAGAGATAAGATAACTTAAAACGGCATGAATGCTACAATAAACACATGAATGAAAGATGAAGAGAATAATGGAACAGAGATTAGGCGGTCCTCCCGCTTCTGTATGAGGAACATATGTGCTAAAAATGTGAGAAAGTAAGTAAGAATGATGAATAAATGCATGAAAGTTTTGGAATCCACGTTACTAAGCAGGTCCCCCCCTGTCCTTCGGGCAAGGGGGACCTTTGACTACCGAGGTTGCTCAATCTTCCTCCTCATCAATCTGTCCTCTTTTAACTGAAACTTTCCGTCTCCCACTATAAACCCTCTTCTAAAGCACGCCCCGGACTTCCCATTAAGCACTTCACTATCGCTCCACTTGAACTGAGAGTCACAGGTGTAAGGAGTTGCTCCAGCAGCAAGTCGGCCGCAGGTCTCCTTCCCTTCCGTGCCCCCCGTCTCGATCGTGGGAGAGGCACATAGGGGAGGAGTAACCGCGAGCCGTACCTTTTCTTCCCCATAAAAAATATATATCATTTCTTCTCTGATTCTGAAGACCTTTTCCCAGTGTTTCCTGAGAATTTCCTTTATTTCGTTCTTCTCTGATTTAATTTCACGGTAGGCGTTTTCTAATTCCACTTTTATTTTCTGAGGCTTGCTTTTCATCCTCCTAATCTACACCCAGAATTCCTTCGGTCTTGATTCGCTATCGAGATCTTTGATTGCTTCGTTCCCACTTTCCTGTTGTTTTAAATATATTAGCTTTTTTAATTCTTCCTTTGCTTCTCTAGTACGGAACATTGTCTCGCGTGATGTTCACGTGGTGATGCTCATTTGATCCAATTCATCAAGCTCACGAGGTAAACATTTCATACGGTCAGTCCATCTACATACAGCAATTGTTTTGTATGCGGTTTTGGGAATTGACACCCCATCAGCCTCGATCATCTGGGTTGATATTGAAGGCAATCCCTATATGGTCGCTACAAGGTATTACTTCAGGGATCATCTGATAATTATATTGTACGAGGAAGTTGCCCAAGAAAATTTCTGGCTTGGTGACACTACTTTCCGTGATGAATGTCGGCAAGGAGAGTTATCACCCAATATCTCTTCTGGAAATTGGGGGTAAACTCTTAGAGAAAATCCTAAATAGACGACTCTTTGTTCATTTGGAGGAAAATTCGATATACAACGACCGGCAATATGGCTTCAGAAAGAACAGAAGCACTGAGATGGCTATTAATGTCATCACGGAGAAGATTGCTCCAGCGAAGAAAAATCGGAGCTATATTGACATCGTATGTAGGGATGTGTCAAAGGTGTTCGACAAAGTATGGCTAAGGGGGATGCAATACAAGATCCTCCAGCCGGGTTAAGCGCCAAGCTTAAAAAAATTCTCTGTGACTATGTCATGGAGGGAACGGCTTACTTCAATATAGGATGCACGGATGGCCCTACCTTCCAACTACAGGCAGGATTACGTTAAGGTAGGTGTCTCAGTCCTACTATGTACGCGATCTATACAGCCAACATCCCAGAACCCAGCATCCCAATAGCATAAACATACAGTTTGCCTATGATATAAGCTAACTCATCGTTTGTGGAGATAAGAATGCACCAAAGCAAGCTTGAATGACCGCTGAAGAAATAAGTAAACTTTATGAGTATGAGTCATAATGGAAGATCGGAACTAATGGTGACAAATTCAAGATTGTCCCATTAGGAAGAATAAAACTTTCAGATGTAAGATTGGGGAATACGCGCTATCCCTAAACGAACGATTGCAATCAACTGGGTACAGGAAGTATGTGAAAGAACGGTTCAAAAAAGCATCTTCGGCAGTTAGAACCTTTTATATCTTAAGAAACATCAGCTGAAGAAACAAAAGGAAGTCATTTCTGGCGCTGGTCAGGTCCACCTTGACCTATCCCTCGGCATCTCTTTTTAGCGTTTCGGAAAGTGCTAAGAAGGAGATACAAAAAATACTAAACAAGTGGATGTATATTATCATCAATACACGTAGAAAGGATAGAAGGAGGCAAGAGGATCTACACAGAGCGACGAACATTAGGCCGCTCAACACAGCCTTAAAGAAGAGAGCGTCAGATATGGACGAGAAAATGATGTTAAACAAGAGCGAGGACATTAGAGCACTCAACAAAGAAACCAACGAAGTCCATGCCATTCAACATTTTAAGCAGCGTTAACATGATTGGAAGGACTAAGAAGAAATCGAAATAGTACAAAATCATAAATAATAAACACATAAAACACGAATAAAACCAATCAACAAGAAACTAATAAACTTAAACACAAAGCACACAACAAACAACCAAGCATCAAAGCAACTAAAATGAACATATACTAATACAAATAGAATACACGTAAGAATCAGTTATGAGACAAAAAACACAAATAAGTAGTAACTTAAGAACCAAACACGCACGTCAAGGAAACAAGAACGCTAAATTTGAACATGAATACAAAGGTTTGTTTGAACGCCAAATAATATATATATATATATATATATATATATATATATATATATATATATATATAAATATTGGTATATATATATATGCCAGAAACTACATTAAAGAAACAAAAACATTAAAAACAAAGAAAAAGATTAGCCTGATCTCCAGGCAACTTTTCAAATCCTGCAACCATAAGACTTTCTTAATTTCAGCACTATTCACACCCCACTATTGTTGTGGACCACTATCTATCATACTCACATACTCCTCACTTCTCTCAAGATTGGAGTATCTTCACGGATCATTTCCCACGCCCGTGTGAGCCCACGTAAGGAATCGAAGGCGCGAAACTCGTCCAAACAACTTCTTCTGCTCCCACAGCGGCACATCCTTGGTTCAGATAACCTTCCGGCAACTATAAGGTCCTTAGAATCCACCTGTCTCCGACGTGTCTAAACCCTGAAAGGAGGCCTACAAGGGGCGAAAGAAGGGGGCCCCGTTCGTGGGTGGAGTTGTCAGGGTAGGAAGGAGGACCATGGTAGACATCTTATTTAGGTAGGTCAGAAAAGGCAAGATATGGGTACACGCCCCCGCCATAAAGGCCTGCAAAGAACTTAAAGGAGTAACTGCCGTTGGGGACCTCATGGACGAGCCCAATGGCAAGAAGAGTGTCCTGCTCTGGATCGGAGAGCGTTGCCAAAAGCCTGCACGCGAAAAGGTCTTTGAAGTGGTATATTTCATGTTACGAATTGCGCTCTGCAGACTGAAAAAACAATCATAGGGCTACTTAGCTTTCTATGACATAAATCAAGACATGCATAATCTACTGAGTAAAAAATCTAGACAAAAACTATAAAAAATTGGACTCATCCTGAGAATTCGTCCGCATGTAGCAGTGAAAATATTGAGCATATCTCGACGAATCGACCCCTACATCGGAATGCACACAGCAGAGGAAATTAAAAAGGAAATTGAAGTCAAACAGAAATGGGAAAATATTTATAAGACACATAAATTTAAAACCCATGAGGGCGACGAATATACGGATGTGTTTAAAGTGACCTTCCAGACAACATAAGTGGCTGTGAAGGCATCTGAAAATAGGCTGGTCATGTTTAATTAAAAAGTCTTTGCCATCTGAATTGAATGTGAGATAGCCGTTCCACTACAAATTTGTTTTTCTTGCTATGTTATGGAAAAGCATCTCACTAAAGAGTGTAATTCGAAGGAAAATTGTGTTCTGAGTGTGCAGAACATCGAAATACGTGGAGGGAATGCACAAACCTGAATAAGAAATGTCTCAACTGCGGCCACTCACACTGCACACTATTAATGACCTGCCCAATAAAAAAGACATTGATTACCGATAAGAAAAAGATACTGATTGACCATATAAATAAAAAAGGCTAATACCACGTATGCACAGGCGGGAAGAGATCCGAGCAAGAAACGACTATGCTTCAGATAGACCAGAATATGAGACGTAATCTGAAAATGTGCATCCCTTACGCCCATTTTTCCAATGTTATGAAGCCTGGCAGCTACGCAATCGAACTTAATAAAATGTTGGTGCACAACGGCCTCAAGCCAATATGGTTCCCAGACAACCTCTCATATGGAGAACTATTTCAAGCCCAAATCAAGAGAATGCCTAAAGCCGTGTCAAGGTTCCGCTCCGCCTCTCGAGACCCATGACCTAAAACAGCAGAAAATACTGACTCTCAAATTGACATAAACCTCACACCCGCAAGCGATGATCCAGAACCAAGGGGACCCACAACGTTCAACGCACCAAGTTATACAACCCAAGAACTGGGTATGAAGATATAAGCATCATCGTCAGCGCCAATTTCGAAACTGTCCAACACCGATTATATTATTGAGAGAATAGTTAAAGGAAAATACAAGTGGGAGTTTGATGCCGATATAAATGAAGAAAAATTACTCTGGGCAATTAGGCGAGGTCTAGTTGAGGTTTGCCACGAGTCAGGGTCCAATTTAAGCCAAGATCTATTTAAAAAGAAAAGATCGGGAAGGGTGAGATCTCCAGCCAGAGAAAATGGAGTAAAGAGCAAACAATCAAATAAGAATTAAACAGGGATATCAACGACATATATATATCAAAAACCCTGAAAATATTCTCCCTCGACATTAAAAGATGGTGTACTCAAAATGGTATATAGAGCATATCCAAATCTTTAGTTACATGGTTTTAATCTAAAATCACTCAAGGAAAATGTATGACGGAGTGGCCATCGCGATCAGAGAAGGAATTAGGTTCAGCAAAATACAAGAGCTAGATGAATCTTACTTACCTATCAAGTTCAATTTGAAATACGATGGTATTGTTTTTTGGACTTGGATACTAGCCACCAAGGCACCCGCACTTTCCAATTCGAAACTTTATACGAGTGTTTAGAGGAGAAGCATCAACCATCTTAATAGGAGATCTAAACGCCCGCTGTAGAGAAGCTGGTATACTACGACGTACAACGGTGCTGGCAATTCGCTAAGTCTCCTAATTGGTAGGCACTTTATACGATGAGAAGGCCCGGATTTTTCAATCGATCACACAGGAAAGTCTTCAACTAAACCTGACCTAGTACTAATAAAGCCCAAACTCCCACCTCAATCAAATGACAACTCCAGGCCCATATATCCTGTCCGATCACATCAGCATGTTAAAGAGCATATCAACATCTCCAATCTAAATCAAAATTCCCAGACGTAGATCCTTAAATAAAACAAAGTGAGATGCATACAAGAAATATCTCTATTACACACAGAAAGGCCAGATGGAAGGGGCTACGCTTGAGAACATCGAAGAACAGCTTAATCACTCGTTGACAAAGATCGTGGAATCTGACCGCATAACTATCCCAGCTCCTAGGTTAGAAAGAAATATACTAGACAAAATACATCAACTGGAATTCTTCATCAACGTAATAAATATCTATAGAAATTTAGCACATTGCTACAGGGATTTAAGATAGTTAAGAAACTAAATTAATCAGCTTATCAGGGAGAAATTAGGCCAAAAATAGGACACTATCATTGTTGAAGTTGACACAGAAAGGGACCACAAGAAATTTTGGAGTCAGTTATAAAGACTTAGAGGCACGTCCCGTAAGAATAAAATCACCATCAAAATTTACGGCATCGAAATTACATAAGAACAAGAAATCGAACGTAACTTCATGGAACAATAGCGAGGCCGATTTCAAATAAACTAGGAAAAAAATGAGAACTTTGATGAGAGATTGACGATGATTTACACGCGAGGATTAGGGAGATAGGTGTTGAGCTCACGCCCCCCCATAATGTAGATGGAACCGTGTCGCAAAAGAAAAAGGGAAGCCCTTCACCCAAGAGGAGTATGAGGCCGTCCTAAAAAGTTTTAAATAAATAGCACCAGGAATAATCGGCATTACGAATATGCACTTAATGAACGCACCAAGGAATATCAACGAGGCCCTATGGAGCTGTTTAACACTTGCCTTAATGCCGGGTATTTCCCCGACCAGTTAAAAAGAGACAAAATAATTTTCGTGCCTAAACCTGGAAAACCGAAGAAGGAGATAGGCAGTTATAGACCTATTTCACTCATGGAGTTCATGGGTAAACTCATGGACAAACTCTTAAGCAAACTACTAAGGAATTACTTAGCGTCCAAAGAGTTCTATAATGATAAAACACATGGGTTCAGGAGAAAGCTTGGCAGTAAAGCGGCATTAGCTCTGATCACCAAAAGAATTGCTATTGCCAAGGGCAAAGATTGCAATGTAGACCTGGAGCTTTGCGATGTGTCCTCAGCCTTTGATAAGGTATGGCTACCGACACTTAAAATGAAAATCAATGGCCTCGGGATGGAGCAGAAAATAATACGAATAATCTGCAATTAATTAGAAGACCACCAGGCATGTTTAAAAAAAAACGACATTGAAGGGGAGCCCTTAGATCTGGAGACAAGGGTGCCACAAGGGGGATGCCTAAGTATTACCTTGTCTGCAATATATACAGGCAACCTGCCTCACTTCAATCACAAATCAGCGCAATATATTAAACTTGCAGACGATATATCACAGGTTATTACGAGCAACTATCAAAACTCCAGAGATGTGACCAACAAAACGAGAGGTGAAATTGAATACCTCAACAGATACGAGAAAGAAAACAAGTCTAGAACAAATATAAAAATATTGAGAATGACCCCATGGGACAACGAAAAACAGACGAACATTTTGCATACTCCAGAGATGGCCGAGTACTTGGTCTTAAATTGACATTAAACGGATATGCTGCGCACTACAGGGAAAGAATTAGCGCGGCAAAGAGGACGTTAGAGTCGCTTTTCCTTTTCAGACTGCTTTCACCGCGAAACAAAAATAAACTATATATGCTATTGTTAAGACCTCTACTGCTATAACCGTTATTCCCCTTCATGTGCCAAGCACGAAACTGTTGAGCGAAGCACAAACACAAGGTCGTACGGTCATAAGGTCAACAGCCAGAATCATAAAGAGCACGCAACCGAAGTTTGTTGACGTTGTTATTAGATAAAAGTATATACTAAAAGATGAGTAAAATAGGAAAAGAAAAGAATAGCAAAAGAGATAGAAGCCTATATCAGTATTAGTAAATATAACCACTAACAAAGTTTGTACGCCTAATATAAACAAGCATTTATACTAACAAAGATACAAAAGGATATAGATTTATAGATGAATTGCATGATTTTTCACGTCAACGAACATTGAACTTGAACACGTTAACTTTAAGTACCTACGATTGACAGAGATAATCCTGATTTCCAGGCAAACCCTCAACTCTTTACAATTCTCCCCTTTCGTTCAAATTTAAAAATCTATATTTTCATCTATCATTCTCATATATTGGACTCACATCAGATATGTAGAACAAGGGTCACATGAATCGAAACTTATTAGAAGAGTTATAACCTATATATCATACTTTGTCTTCCACGTTAAGCCTGAGGTCTCATGGCTAACTATGTCCACTTTAGTGTCTTCTACGATACTTCATCGCTGTCGTAACTTGAAACTATCTTGTCCCACTCCCTCTCATACCTACCTTCTGTAACGACATTTCCGGGAGCTTACTGAGGTTTTTGACAATTTGGTTGCATCATTCTGCAGAGGAGAACATGGCATACTCCTTGCGCCCCTTTTTGCTGTTCCGAAGAAGTCCAATGTGAGATTGGAGGGAGGGGAGTCGAATGATCCGTTTTTTTGTCTCTGACTTTCCTTTTATTTGATTTCAATTCAGTTCTTTTCTTGACGATTGGATTAACCTCTCTGCCTCAAATGGCACTTCACGTTCCCTATTGAACTCCATTCAGAATATCATACCGATTTTTGCCTCAAATCTCTTCCATTCATATATCCCACCGTAAAGAAGGAAGATATTCTTACTGATAGACTGGACATAATTTTTATGTCGGCTAAACCACTCACCAAAAGAGATCGTTACAAGATAAAAAGGAGAGAGAAAGAAGGAGACGGTTTCTCCTGAGGGTACGGCAAGGAGGAACAGGTCGACAAGGGAGAAAATAACTGAAACTATTTACTATAAGCTAGATGTAGCGATGCTCAAACTATTCAAATTACACAAAGGGTTTTAGGAATGGGCCATACGGAGCAGGACCAGAAAAAAATAGATTACTAATATGGCGGCCACACAAGTGAAAGAACTCAACCTCGAGCCTGTAGCACCCCAGGAAATTTTCTATTATGAGGCACTTCATTTTACTTTAATTTTTCGTCGAGTTTTTGTTAAAAACATCTAGAAGTCTCTCTTGACAAACTTTCTGAACTGATATTGCTCTCTGGACGTTTAATTGGCGCTCATCTATAATTGCCTGGGATTTCTGGTCTCGATTTCTGAACCAAACTCAGTTCTTTGAACTTTTGCAGATTCCCTTCTGAAAGCCGCTGAGATGTTGGTGGATATTACCGTGGGTGCGGCGAACCATTCCGCCCACCGTTCCGCCCTGAGCAATGGGGATATGGAGATCGCTGCCATGGCGGATACGACAGAAGCCGGCGTGGTGATTACTGCGGGATGCGATCACCCTCAAAGAGCGGTTACTCCGGCATTCTCTGTGGTTACCGTTATAGAACGCCAGTACTAATCCAGCCCATTTACCAATCTCGATATTGATATCCTGGATGTTACGTGAGTTTCAGTCATTCTTTCATAGTAGAGGGTGAACAGCAAACGAAGCTACCACACATTACTAATCAGAAAATGCATTTGTGTTTCCAAATTTCAATTGCACTGAATTCTAATGTTGATTTGGCAAGTTAGAATTTTTAAAATCATCTGTCTTATACTTTTTCTAAAAAGTGTTGATAAAAGTCAACAATATATTTGGAACCCTCCTAAAAGTGCATCATTTGGCATTCAAATTAACAAGTGAATTTTCGTTTCTTCTTTTGTAGACCAAATCAAAATAATTCTAAGCTACGAATTATTCTTTATCTCTGACAATTAGTTTCTTATATAGTTATTGTTTAATTTATCCATTTACATTTTAAATTTTATTCTAATTGCCCCATAATTTATAATAATACAAAAGTTTATCTCTCCCTAATGACACGAATATTTATTTAAAATTACTAATAGCCATCGAACCAGATTTGAGTGTATTTTAGAAATTTCTGCCAATGTCAAAGAAATCTATAATTTGATCAATTCGGATGATGTAAATATCAAATTTTATTAGGCATGGTATGATACTACTTATGAAAACAAGAGAAATGGATGATTTAAATATAATTATCCTCTTTTAAAATCAAATTACATTAATGAACTCAAAAATTATTATCTAATTCAGAGAGAGCTACCTTGATTTTGAATTAGTTGCTAAACTTGATCGGAAGCAATAAAACTACATTTTATCCATGTCTGAGCCTCTCTTTTGTTTCTTATCATTCTCATTAATATTTGATATCGAACACAAAAGTTAATTTATCAAAGTACTCTTTCATTGTTTTCACTTCGCCTTTTATTTGAGATAAATCGCGTCTTAACCTATGTGGTCTTGAATTATTTTTAGCAACTTTTGCCCCGAGACATCTACCAATTATCGTACTCCTAGAGATTGATTTTAGACCTTAAAGAAATATAAAATGATTACCCACGCCCTTTAACTAAGTTGGAAAGTAAGTTCATTATTTTAATAATCATGATATTGAGGTCAAGATATGCTAGTCAAATTACCATTTAAATTTACCGTGAATCAATTCAGACTATTGGAAAACAGGGCAAATGACGAGGTTTGAATTTAAACCGAGCGAATTTATTAAAAAAATATCACATATCCTTGTCATTTTTATGGAGAGATGAACAAGGAGACGAAGAGGAAAAATACAAATAATTTAAATCCTGAATAACAAGATTATAGCGAACAGTATAAAACGAAGAACACTTTCTTTGGTAGTACCTATCTAGAGAAATATTTCGAGGCATATATTGAAGGAATAAAGCAAACGTTAGCTTTACTGTTCAAATAACTAATTGCCCCTTATCTCATCAACAGAATAAAGCTCCAGAATGGATCACATCCTTAGCGAAGTTATGAAATACTCCACTTCCAAAAACCAATTTAATACATTAAGGATGGAAAGATCTTCGTAAAGACTCCAGAAATTTTGCTACTAGAATTACTACATCGAAATTTGGCACTCAGCACTTTTTTAAATTTCAGAAACTATTTATATGTAATTATTTTATTTATCTTCTTAACTCAGTAGAAAAGTACGTAAGAATAACTAGTAACTACTTTAATTTTTTTTTATACAATGATCATAGATTTTAATAGGCATTTTCTTGAAAATAGTGAAAATATCTTTCAAACAAAATCACAGCGAGCATTATAGTGAGTCTAAAGTGCAATCCATTTTTAAAATTACCATTTGTGATCAAATAAAGTTGCAAAAAGAGATACCACTGAAATATAAACAATGAACCACTTTGTTTCTGACGCCAGTTATCATCCAAATACAATTGCAAAAGAAAAGCGATAATTTTCAACCTCGATTTCTCCATAAACTTTTAAAAATGATCGAATATTTGAGATGTGAATATTCTGATAATAAGGAAGTCTCGAGCAACAAGGTTTGAACAATGAAGAAAAAGTTACCTCAGAGATTGAGTAGCCACATGATACTGAGTGATCAATTAACTCGAAGCTGAGGGGTTTAAAAAAATAATTTCTTCCTCTTGTTTACAGATCGCGGCCAGGTTCAGGAAATTTGTGTCTTACAGGATATGGATTCTCATAGTAGTCCCTTCTTTGGATATAGTGGCTGTGAACATTCATTGTGGCTTTCTTTAATTTCTCTTTACTTCACTACAGTTTTAATGCCTGCTGACAACCTGTTGTTCTGGCAAACCTTAATCTCTCTTCATTTCTAAGGCAAACTTTGTCAGCCTTGGCTAAGTGGATCACAGCACCAAGCCAAACCACGCATCGGTCACACAGTTACTGTCTCCAGTTGATAGGAAAAATAACAGGATAAGGCAAATAAGTTTGAAGATGACAAATAAAGTCAGGATCTAAATTACTTCACCATAAATAGTGGTAAGAGTATTTATGGAATGAGTTCATATAAGGTTTACGAAGACTCAATTATTCCCTAATTAGAATTATGTAGTGAAATCAAACGTGGCTCCGATTCCATCACTAGAGAAAACTCTAGTGATATCTTGATCCCTGAGATTTATGGTTACCAGATAGTGAATGCGAATAGACCTGTCACCACCTCGCCTAAATTCTTGATTTAGTTTATGTAGGGTGAACACAGTGGTCACACCATTCCTAAACTCTCGCGTGTCGTCTTGCAACCAATTCAGGTCCACTTGGTCCCGATCAAATGGTGCAGAATTTTGCTGTTAGATCCCATCGTTGTTGCTGTAAATGAAGCCAAAAAGTAATGCAAAGTGTCACCTGGGAGTAAAGCATAGCGGTCAACGATCAAATAACTTGTTTAAGTGGACCAGCAGATGCAACCCTTGCCATGTGTACACATTCCACACCATCACGAAACCACCATCATCCTGCACATTGTTTTGTTGATACCTGGAATCCATTGCCAAAACAACTGGTCCGTAAGGTTCGGGGAAATGAACCCAACTTGAAACTTTATTCCCCCTCTCTACTTTATTCCCTTTAGGCATAAGGCCACACACCATTAATTCCACTCCAAATTGGAGTTTTATCGCAAAGGGATGCTGTATCATGTCGTCCAGCAGGGTTCATCCCTGACTGGTTTTAGAACGTAAAACATGGGGGAAATAAATAAAATAATATGAATTAATAAGTAATATGTATTGCAGAAATATTAAACACGGGAGTTCGTTAAAATTGGTTAAGGCAACATGGCAACCGGGTCAACTTTCCCTACTTGGGGTGGTCCACTCATTACCTTCATAACCTCTCATCTTCCGAAATAGTAATTGTAACTTCCACGCTAGCAATGTTCTTCCTTGCATTTCGTCCTGCCACTTGGGTCGATCAGCAGACAGGCAGACACTTTAGTTCTGTTGTCCCTTGTTATTTCAGCTACCTATTTTTTCACTACAAATCCTTTATCCACACACCCACCCTACCTACTCTAAACATCCCTAGTTCATTCTCCATCAATGCCTTGGTTATTCTCCTTATACGTCCAAATCAGATTTTATGAATTGAATTTACATCAAACACTCAACAGAATTATGCCCCTGTACCTCTAGCATTCACGATTCTCTTTAAAATGTTTCAAATGTAGACACAAGACCAATCCAACACTAGAGTCACAACCACTTAGGGGAATGTTATCGAATATATCATCTACTCCACTTGCCCTTCCTTATTTGATACTACTTACAAACCCTAAACACCTCTTGCAAGTTTATCTATTCTCACTTCCTTAAAGAGCTTCCTGTTTCTACCGAGATACTCATTCATCTTCCTATTTCCATCTGGGTCCTTATTCAACTTTTGTTCAAACATTTCATTTGCTGATTTCCTATTCTGTTTAACTCCCGTTTTCACTTTCCTTTTTATATCTTTGCATTTAATAGCATCTTCAAGCCATTCTCATTTGCACTATTAAGAAATTGCATGTAAGCCATCTTTTACTTTTCTCTACATGTTATTAATCTTCATTCAACCATTCATAGTTTTGCTTCATCTAAACACTTCTGGCTCACCCACACACTGCCTATTACCAAATATGTAAATTTGTTCAACATTTGGTGTATCTCTATTATCGTCTTATTTCTTCTCTTCTACTTTCAACTATGCTCACATAATCTCTACTTTATCTCTGATTCCATAACAATTCACTTCTTATTCTCTCTTCCTTTTCACTTTATTAATGTCTTCTCATCGTTTGACCAAAAAGTTTTAACCTAAGACAGTACGAGATAGTAGCATACTCACTGTACATACAGCTTTTACAGCAAATACATCCCACAGCATATCCACTCCTACTAAGCCCAGATCATTTTCTTAAATTCTCTCCTTCTTCTTAACCCAACCCATGTGTATTTAATGCTATTATTGTGCTGAGGGAATGTGTTTTCTACCAACGGATCTTACAACACAATCCACTACCATCTATCCAGGTGTACCAAAAGCTCCCTATCTTATCATGTGACCTATTCGCTCACTCCCATCTCATACAACCATCAACCGATGCCTACTTATAATTCAATTTACAACTCATTCCATATTATAGCAGCTTCTCTCTCTCAGATTCACGTACCCGGCTTCGGGACATATTCTTCTCGTTACCAGCCGAGGCCCACGTACAAGCACGAGCTACTGGCCGCAATCAACCTAAACCCCGAAGAGTACCGGATCAAGTTAGGCAGGCCAGAATTCAGCCAGGCCAAACATACAGGCAATTTGGATTTATCGTCAAAAGGCATCTCCAATTCTGGCTGGATTCAGCCCAAGTAGAAAATGAGTTCGACTCTCTGGTTGACTTCATTCTGAAAGACCAATTGCTGTGTACCCTACCCCCAGAGATACGCGCCTTCGTCAAGGATAGGCGAGCCGCATCCTTAAAGAACTGAGTGGAGGAAGCAGACATGCACGCATCCAACCATAAGTTATACCCTCGAGATGTTAAAAATACCTAGCCCTTGTCTCCTATAAAAGGAGGCTATCTTTAGTAATCCTTTTCCCCAAAGAAAGGGGGGTATCCTCAGACACTCACTAAAAATAACCCCCCTAAGTTCGTCAGGAACTCAGTACACCCCAGAAACCCCATAACCTGCTTTAATTGTGGCACCCAAGGCCACCTTAGTTATAATTGCCCCCGAAATCCGAGGCTTAAATCTCCTTCGAACCAGCGGGTATATAACCTTGCGGCAACGCTTGACCAAGAGCAACCGCCTAATCCCGCTCCTCTATTGATCCCATAGAATTCCCCTGACCAGCAGGTGAACTTTGTGTAAAACAAAAATTCTCCCGAAGGACTAAAATTCGAGACTGAGGCCGTAAATGTTCGCCGAGTCTCAACCTTGTGGTGTCAAACAAATTGCTTCCCCATAACAGCCTCATCACCAGAAGTTCGTGGTCGTCCAGGATTTCCTGAGTAGACCAACCAAGTTCCCTGTCAACCGAAGCCACATTCAGTCGAAGTATTTTTCTGGCTGGACCGATATAGTAGCAGCGCCTATTAGATTCTGCTCAGTATTAATAGTCACTCGGATGCCCGCGAATAAGAGGCCCACGGTCCGCCCCATTTTTTTCCTCGCCAGAAACAAGTGGACGAAGAGCTGAGTTCCTAAGTCTTCGATACGGCACAGGAAGTAGTGCCAACCCTCCCGCCCCCTGAGGGGAGGGCAGCGAAGAAGGAAAGAGAAAGTGAAGAAAGTAGAAGACAGAGGGAAAGAAAAATAGAAGAGTAAAGATAAAAAGCAGAAGAAAGAAGAATACAGACGGAAAGAAAACTTGCCAAAGCAGAAAAAGAAGAGAGAGAAGAAAAAGAAAGAATACTCGCACATGAAAGAGCATCTAACGAGAATCAAATGGAGGTCAAGGTGGCTTTAACCCAGCCAAATGGGATGACAATGAAGGAAGATAGGAATGTAAATGCGATACATCCAGGTAAACCGAGTCAGATGGTAGACGCGGATAATGAGTATCCCCTACTCCCAGTAGTTTTCCCCTAGAACGAAGCATCCACGGAGTTACAAGTAAGACTCCAAGTCGTCGTGAACGCCACGCCCATTAACTATCCCGTAAGGTAATATTTTTTTACCCCGTGTGATCAAACCCTAACACGATCTCCCAGTGTACCTTGTTAAAGGAGGACTATGAGACTCCCGCTCCCATCATTTATGCCACAATGCAACAGGCTACTCTAGCCATACGGGTAAATTCAAAATTATCCAAGTACCATAAAACGGGTAGTTCGTGTAGGTCGTAGTAGCACTACCATTTTGTGACTTACTTGGATAGACTCAATAAATCGAACGGCCGACTCAGGCGCGGTAAGGTAAAGATCATAGAGGACCATTTTTATATAGGCTATATCAAAGGAGCCGATAATGTAAAGCCGCTTTATAACCCGAGTCAAAACCCCATCGAGGGTTATTTCAGCATCTAGTTAGTAGTTATCGTCGAGATTTAAAGCTTAAAAGTTTAGAAATGTAAGGAAGTAGTTGGTTTTTGTTTTCTTGTTGTGTGTAATCGAAAAATTAGGTTTTAGTTTTGTTTGAAGGTTAAATCGTGTTATAAGTATGTAAAATTGTATTGTAAAACATACCCCACAGTAGGCTCGCAAGGCCTATTTCGACCCAATGCCTTTGTACGCGCGCGCGTGTGCGCCCAAGTTGAAAGAAACGTAAGGTAAGAGTTGAGTTGACCCCAGTTAGTCGTGATAATCAAGCGAAGGTTCAAAGACATGCAACTTTGTTTTTGTCGACTAGGTTGAGTTAGTTGTTTTGTAGTTCACTGGAGTTTCCCTCCATTAAGTTCTTCGAAGGAAGGTTTGTAGAGGAATCGCCCCTCCCCGACTCTCTCAGTTGAGTCACGGGCGTTGACCACAAACATCCTGGCTATGTAGAAGCCACGGTTCAAACTCGTAACCACAGCGCCTTCGCCCTCATCCCGGTGAAAAGCAGAACGGTTAAAACTGCAAGATCTCTCCTAAGAACGGGTATTCCATTTCACCTCAAGTGCGAAGTTGGAGACGCGTCTCCTTCAAGCCCGAAGGGCCATCAGGACCAGAGGTAAGACGCCCTGAAAAAAACCGTTGGAATAGGAACCCTCATGCGGCACGTCCACAAATCCCTACCCCAGTGAAGTGACGACGAATATATACCAAAAACTTTGGAAAAACGGGGTAAAATACGTGAGTCAGCAGGCTACGAAAATCCCGGCAAGAGGCCCGGGCTACCCAGAGAAGGGACTAAGAAGCAGCTTATCTTCGAGCTAGTTTCTGGTTATCAAATCGAACTTTAAGTTAACTTGTCTAAGTTCAACTTATTCTCATCAGAGAACCACCACCCTCTATGCTGGTGTAGCCCAAAGCACCTAGAGAGTCCTGGACCTTGAGGAATACCAGAACTAAGAAGAAGAAGCTTATCTACGAGCCCGTTCAAGGTGGTCACACGGAACTTAAAGTTAACTTGGTTTAAGACCAAGTTCAACTTATTCTCCTCAGAGAACCCCCCCCCCCTCTCCTATCCAGGTGCAGCCCAAAGCACAGATAGTCCTCACCCTTGAGCAAGACCCCCGAGTGAATTCCCCCTAACTCTCCTCTGAGTCAAAGGATTCCTGCCTGGCTCATCGCTAGCCAGTGCGATATATTCCCCGGAGTAATTCAAAGAGGAGAAAGGAACATTCTTTCACAATCCCGCCATGACAACCCTTCCTGCCGAAGGTGAGTTGATCCCCCATCTGTCACTAGCCAAAGTCCTCAGTGGCTTTCAAAGTTATTCCGTCTGACACCAACCATCTGACCGAGGCATGCATCAACGAGCCAACAAGATTCCTGTGGTTTCTGAGCTCATTGAGTTCAAGCTCAGACTCAAACCCGTCGCAAGAGAAATGTAACAGAATGCCCCCTTTTTATCACTCCACACCTGACACCACTTTTGTCGTGGTATACCTTGTTGAACGTGAAGTACTTCTTTGATGGAGTAAGCTTTGATCTAAGAGTGCTAATTTTGTTGTTTTTAAGAAGAGCCGCTTCAAACACGTAATGATATAGAGAAACGCACAGGAATTCCAAAAAAATAAACTTATATTTTAAATTACATTAGTTTCTAGACAAAAAACAAAACATGAACCACAGAAATACTCCGAATAATAAAATACACAATAATTACTTCAATAAACTTGATCCTCTAAAATTAGCTATATTCGATACGCACTTCAATATACAAGAATTAGGCTAATTGTCTCTACTGGAGTTTAAATACCTTGTTTGCTCTGGCGGCGGTTTTGAGTCTGGCCTTGAACTCAATGAGCCCCAGACACCACAGGAATCTGGTAGGTCCTTTGAAGCGTGCTTCGACCAGATTGTTGGAGGTGGTCGAGATCACGAGGTACTCTGGTGAGTGTAGCAGATGGGGTTCACACGGTATTGAATGGGGAGGGTCTTTAAGGGCGAGAACAATCCCGGTGCCTTAGGAAGCACCAGGGTAGGCGGGGTCTCTCTGGCGAGAGTAAGTAGAACTTGGTTCTTAAACTAAGTCACCTTAGAGTTCGGTGTGACCACCATGTAACGGGCTCGAGCAGGAGCTTTTTTCTCCTTCGTTACGCAATTTCTCATGGGCGAGGACTGTACTCGGGTGGGGGAGTCTTCTTCAAGGGCGAGGATAGAGGAGGGAGGTTTCTCTGGCAAGAATAAGTTGAACGTTGAACAAGTTAAGTTAAAGGACAGTTTGGTAACCAGGAACTAGCTCGAGCATGAGCTTCTTCTTAGTTCCAGTCTTCCTTTTGGGATACACCAGGATAGAAGGGGTGTTACTCTGATGATAATAAGTTAAACTTGGTTCTTCAACCAAGTTAACTTATAAGTTTGGTGTGGCCACCGGGTAACGGGCTCGAGGGGGAGCCTTTTTCCTCTTCTTTTCGTAATTCCTCAAGGTCGAGGAATATCCCTGGGCCTTAGGATGCACCAGGATATGAAGAGTCTCCCTGACAAGAGTAAGTTGAACTTGACTAAGTTAACTTAACGTTCGGTTTGATAACCAGGGAGTAGCTCGAGGATGAGCTGCTTCTTAGCCCCCTTGGTAGCCCAGGAGGGTTCTTTTTCCAACGGTTCTTCTCACCAAGTCTTACCTCGGCTCCCGTTGTCCTTCGAGCTTGAGAGAAACGCGTCTCCAATTTCTTATTTGAGGTGAAGTTAAATATACTCTCGCGGTCGAGATCAGGCAGCTTACAACCTTTAGGCTTTTCATAGCGACGAGTGGCGAGGCACTGTGGTTACGAGTTTGACGCTCGTTGCCTGGCCCGGATGTTCTTGCGGTTACTGTCCCGTGTCTCCACTGAGAGAGAACGGAGGAGTGACGACTCTCCAACAAGGAACAAAGGTATTTAAACTCCAGTAGAGACAGTTAGCATTTTTTTATATTATAGCGATCGGTGGGTCAACCGTCACTATAATTTTGAGAGGTCAATTTAGAAAGCCTTACTCAAAATTGATTGTAGTCATTTCTGTGTATTTAGTGTGTATTATTTCTTTGGTTCATGTTTGAATTCTTTTTTTAATTAAAGTTTTAGTTTGTTCTAACATATTTTTATTTTATCCTCGTATCGCTAAGTACGGCACAAGGAACCCTCAAAGTTTAAAGAAATCAATAATTAAGATAATAATAATCAACATATATAGAACTCTTAGAGAGATATAACGTTAACCACGGAGGGTTTTTTTTTGCAATTACGTAAACAACCCATACGTACGAACTCCCTCCCATCACTCGGTCCGTCCTATACCATGACATAAATATTTGGTGTCAGGTGTGCGGTCCTCACGCTACCACGACAAATACATATACTAGAACAATGCACAGTTCAACCCTAGCAAATCTGAACTTCACCGGCATAGGTCTTAAGCTCACCACATCATATCTAACCAAGGCATCATGTCATTTATCACTGTAAAGCACTGTTATATCCTTTAAATTCCTACCACTTTAATCTCCCTATAGTTTATCAAAATTCAATCATTCCATCCCAAACAACCTCTCCCTTTCCTTTATGTTTGTATCACATAGAGCACGCATCTGTTATCGCCATCTTTTATAGACATTGGCTACCTTTAACCCTCTTTCTTAGATCACATATACCATCCCATTACATACACTGACATTAAAAATCACATAAGTAGTCCATACTATGAGTTTAATTGCTTTTAATGACGAGATTGGAATTACTAGAAAATCTTTATTTCGTTTTGGCATTGCCAGGAGGCAATGGTTGCCAAAATGTGAAGTGTCATGTCCACCGATTAATTCAACACGAGGCGGATTGTCATCATACAACCGCCGGATTTTTGTAGAAAAACTCCAATTTCCCTTTCAGGGAGCCGATATTTCTGATGACGGAAGCCCCTCTATCTCTTATTCGACGGCCAACAAGATTTACTGAAGGGCAAGAGCCCTCAAAAGATCCTCTCTGGCTAAATAGTTTAAAGATCAAACTGGTGAATTAGCCCCAAATTTAGGAAGAAATTTATATTAAATTGACTATATTGGAATAAAGGTTGAAGGAAAATCAAGCCCAATAAAGTGGAAGTGATAAAAATTAGACCCCTCACACCAGAGACTAGTACCTGCCTAAGTTTTGTGAAGCGAAGAAACATAAGTACTTCTCTTTTTTAGCCCAATGAACATTCATCATTCGCGACTAATGGCAGTTCTGTTGCTCTGTCGCCCGACGGTCTGGAAACCAATTACAGCTGAGAGTCCCAACTTACGGAAGGGAACAAATTGACGTCGCTTATGATTAAGGGTAAGGGAACACAAGATGCTGAGGGTAAGAAAAAAGTGGAGGACAGGGAAATGAATACTACACCTAGTACCTCAGTGAATACAGTCTCACACCGACAATTGAAAAGCTGGGGATATAGCCGCGGTTAGGATAGTTTAAATTTTTTTCAAACTATCATTTATTTCTTTTTTATTTATACTTTGACTTCAATAGATATTGAAATTATCGCTTTAAAGATTTCATTTTAATGTCCCGCTTTCTTTAACTTCTCGGTCACCCGCAGTGCTATTAACAAAGTGTATAAGAAAATCAATGCTGTGTTGTATTTTAATCAAGGGAGGTTCAGCACTTTCTCTAATTTTACTACGAACTCTTGAATTGTTTTCGTAAGCCCCCATTAAGTAAATAAAACAGTATTAATTGTGCCGCCCACTTAAATTTGGGGGAAAGAAGAACATCTGTCTAGAATAATTGAACTTCTTTGGCCTATTTCCTTTTCATTCCTTGAAAAGTTCTTTGAGGAAAATATGTTCGTGAAATGCTTATTTACTTTCATCTTTGGGTAGCTAAGATGATTTTACTCACAGGCTTTTTTGTCATTTGGATGGAATGAGCTGCCCAGCCTAAATTAGTTGTAAGATGGGTCTTGTGGCAAATAATAAGATTTAATCTAGTTTGTTGTTGAAATGTATTGGCAACGTTACATTTGACGTATTTTTATGGACTTCAACCTATTCGAAAGCAAAATTTCTAGCGCCATTTGAGATGAAATTGAATTTTTGTGTGTAAATGGGCTGGAAAGATTGCGAGAAAAATAATAACCAAATTTGCGTTATCATTTTGGCAGAATAATTGACTTGGATATATATAGCTTCAAGTAAGAGTAGTTGACGTCTGTTGGAAGCATATTCTAAAACTTCGGTGTTTTCCTAGCTAAATTACATTAATTTACTTGTACCTTTGGCAAAAAAACAAGCATCAGTCTTTGATGAACTTCGGTACGCTTATCCACAGGTTAAACAATGAAGAATAGGCGAATATAAGACAAATTGGGAAGATTGAAAAAAGAATATTAATTCGAAACTAGCGGTCGATGAAAAAAAAAAAGATTTAAATAATGAAAAAAAATATATATATATATATATATATACATATAGTGATGAGTGTTTTGGAGAACAAATGGAGAGACAGGATAAGCGAAACCACATCCACCAGCCTCGCCCTTGACATAACTTGTCGATACTGAAATTGGCGTGAATACCAGTGTAAATGAGTACACACAGGATATCCTTGCAGTGCATTTAGTAACGCTCTTATCAAGGGGCTGTTAGATGCACCCAGCAGCATCAGCTTGTAAGAATATAAACTGGTCACACATACATTTAAAAAATGAGGATGAAGGCAGTGAAAGCATCGTTTTTACTCACGACAGTATTCTTACATACTGGCTAAGACTACTTTAAATTATGTCCAAAAGTAACTGAGCATTGGTTTTTTCCTTTCCATTGCCTCCTTTACCAAAAGACGATGCAGAGAAACCCCATTATGTATTTGAACTTCCCCATTATTCATATTATTTTCGGCGAAGTGGCGACGTAAGTGTCAGGGAGAGAAGAGATCTTGTTGAGTAATATTAAAGTAGTAGTTAACTGAAAATTCCCAAAGAGTCTGGTCTTTTTTTGAGTATGAATGTCGAAAAGCTGCTGTCTTTTAATATTTAGGTCAGAGATTTCTCGTAGCAGCCTGCGTTCACCAAGCTTTGGATGTGCGCATAGATAATGCAGGTTTGTTTGAACACGTTAGTGTCCTGGGAAATTTGAAGTATATGATCTTTTGCGGCTGGGTTCTTTTGTTAGGTATGTAGCACCTGGGTAAGTTTGAGTTTGTGCTATTCTTCTTCCTTCATCCTTCTTCTTTATGACTGATCAGCTCTGAGCCATTGTCCTCTTTTCTCAGTGGCAATTTACGTACTTTTTTTTCGTTTTGTGGCATTTTTTGGTCATATGGCCTCCTAGATCGCATTAAAAGCATATAATCTCATTTTTTCAGGCAATTATTCGTGATGTGTTCTTACTATTCTGTAGCACGTAAAGCATAATTGACAATTGTGGAACAACACTTCCTCACTTTTTCTAGAGGGATTTTCATTTATAGGTAGTAAAAATCGTAAGCTACTTCTGCCACCATCTCGGGAGTCTTGAAAGTCATTTGGAAGACGTGAGTATGGTTAATAAACTTTAACCCCTCTTTAATCTTGGCCTCTATATGTCGATTTTTGATTTCCTTTATAGTTTCTGTTGGAAAGTGTTTGCCGAAACAGGTTTGTATTTTACAGTACATTACACTGTGTTTGCTGCTACTTGGGACCAGGTTGATACTCAGTTTAAACCCAATTATGTTCAGACCATCACTTTCCTCGTTTGAATATATGGTAAAAGAATATATCAAGCCGAAGAATCAGCGACGTGCTTAAATTGAAGGAAAACATATTGTTCAGTTTATAATTTGTAAGATACGATGCTTTGGTTAATTTCTTTACTAAGAAGAAACAACTGTAAATTTAGAGTTATATAAAACGGAAGAACCGAGGTGGCACAAGGAGTCATCTTGGATAAGATTTTGAAAGCAAAAAGAAGAAAATTAGGTGTATATAGTCTGTCGGGACGTATCCAAGGCTGACGACAAAGTTTGGCAGAAGAGTATAAAATATAAGATACACAGCCTTAGAATGAACAACCAAATAAAATTAATGTTGTGTTAATATATAATAGAGATATATGCTTATATGTAAAAAGGGAAGCCAACTTGGGGAAAAATTTGAACTCGCTGCTGGATTATCTCTGGCGGGTCTTTGAGCTCATCTCTCTATTTAATCTACAGTGCAGATATATCGCCCTCAGCAATATCAAATACGCCGATGACATTAGCTAGTTAATCGTTGGCCTTACAGAAACGAGGAGATAGGCATGATAAATGAATGTGAAGCAGAATGGAAAATATTAACAAACAGAGATAAATTTAAGATTGTACTCACTTAGAAGTCTTTGTAGAATGTATACGTATAAAGAGAACGATACATGTATGACAAATAATGAAAGTGCTTTGATGAACCATTATACATAAATGAGGTTACAAAAAGCACGTTACTGAAACAATAAATTGGAGAAGAAGTGGACTGGTATTATTACTATTGATTTTGAGAAACCTCAGCCTGTCACAGTAAAGGAAGATATACCAGGCTATAATACATTCTGCAATGATTTGTCCCAAAATAGCTATGTATACAATCTTGAGGAGTAAATTAGTGAGACTCCAAATTACTCCAAATTACATAATCACAAATACTAAGCGAAACGAATTATAAAGACCAAGAGCTTTCATAGGGAGGCAATGATAAATCCACTAAACACAATAATTGCAAGAGAGCCAATAAAGTCATAAATAGCAGCAAAACGAAATGGGCAGAGATTAACCCAACCAGTTACCTGATAGGGAAGAAGGTCTGCTGAGCAAAAATTGCGTGTTCTCACCTCTTCTGATTTGTGACCTTACGACCTTCAAAACTTTCAATAATTATCCGGCAAACCTTAGGAGGACCTTGGCAATTATATTATTTGAAAAAAAGTGTAATTCAACATAAGGGTTTCAAATTTCTTTAGAATTGGCCGAATAGCTATGATGTTAGTTCCAAAAAATGAATTCACGGGCTAACCCTGGCAAGTTTATCATTCAAAAGAGAATGTAAAACATAAGGGTTTCAAATTTCGTTAGAATCGACCGAAATGTTACAATGTTACGCGCAAAACAAAAATAAGGCGACTGAAAATAGAGTATTATAAAAACATTGGGACACGACTTTAGTCGTCAAGGCGTATTTATACGTGGTAAAGATGGAGTAAAGAATAAAAAAGAAGAGATAGAAAATATGTATTAGCATCTGGATTACTTATTGATCCAATAAAAGGGTGATGTGGCTTTTGATAGACTTTCGTTAATGATGTGAAAAGATACTTCATTCAATAAATATACATGTCGTAAATGTAGTTTCATCGTACAAATAAGGATCCTTAATTCAAAATGCTCTTATTAACATAAACATTGGAACAGCCTTTTTAATCTTGACATCATAACCTCAGAAAAATGAATGTTGCAATTAAAATTGCGTATTATAAGGTTGACAGAAAAAGTGATTCGATTATTAATTCTATGATTTTAATATCAAAGAAAGATAAACAATCATTAACTTCCCATTGAACTTTGAAATTTATGGTGGGATGGCTGATATTAGGACTGTCCAAAAACTTATCACCTCCTGATCGACGATTTAATGACCCAATTAGGAAAGTTTCATCGACAAATCTGAGCCATAAAAGTTAACCTCGTAAAAGTTTGTGTTCCCAAGCAGTTTTCCAAAGAGTAATGGCTTCTTCCGACCAAAATATGGCCTTAGCATGGCCAATCCCCAATCGCTCATCCTTTGTAATCTTTTCATGGAACATTTTGAAATGTCTCTCCCTCCTATTCTACTAGAAGCAAATTATCCGTCACTTGATACTTTCAAAGGCTCACTGGGAGTGTTCGGTTTGGGTGGTACTGCTTAGTTAGAGAGGGCATTAGTGGCATTACCACGGAGTTGTTACTGTTACCACTTCGTCTATACATATAAAATATGAAGATTTGCCAGATTAAGTCATATGCAGATATGTGATAACTGCTCGAAGGCTACATTACCAGCATTTATACATTGTCTCTACCCGAATGCCTGCAGAAAGATCTGAGGCTAGATTTTCCACTGTTTTCACTGTGTTCACCTTCACTACTTTGCAGATTTCTCCTTTCTACGTGATGAAACTTCATTGTTATTGGGCCTTAATTTCGAGCAAAAGTAATAATTAAAGTACCGAATAAATAGGGTTATTTCTGTAATTTCAGCCTCTGTTTCCTTGATGGAAGCCGTCAAAGGAATATTAAAAAAAATATGCCATCAAAACTTGTTTTATTTATGTCGTAATTATATTTTATTGAGTAAAATCATAGGCCATTTTGCCTCAAATTTCCTTCTAATTTTATTCACAAACTTCATCCTTATATGGAACTTAGGTAGTTGCTGGTACTTAGTGGAGGATGGTAGACGGTGGGTGAGTCACCTGGTTTGTACATCAGAACTCAGTGTTGAAGTTAAAGTGACTGATATTTGTGGGCCGTTCAGATAATGTATCCTGAAATTTTACAAAAAGTAAAAATAAATAAAAGTAAGCTTTTGCTTGAAGTGGAAGACCTGTACCTTTCACACATTTATTTCGCTTAGCTTTTAAATTTTCAAAAATCTCTACCTACGCTCATTTCTGCCATTGGAAGAAAATGAAGAATAATTGGTCATTTAAAAGTTTTTGTATTTTTCTTAAAAGTTCTTTTTTCCACTATACTTTTGTTCCCCGTTCTCATTACTCTGCGTTTAATTTATCTTATTTTTTCAATTAATGTCAAGGTTTGTAAAACTTTGTGAGACAAATCAGAGAGAATTATAATTTACCCCCTTATTAGTAGTAAGATGTTTATGCAGACACTACCTTGCCTTATTAAGCACTACCATACCTCATCAAGGATGATATAATTGCCCAAAGTCCTCCCATGTTTACCCAGAGGAATTATTTTGTTTGGGTAATAACATCATAACTCTTTGGCTCATTCTAACTAAATTTGAAACCCTTGGTTGTTTTACATTCTCTTTCGAATGATATAATTACATTTTCAAGCACTACCATATCTTATCAAGAGACCTTTTTCACTACCATACTTTATAAATAGACCTTGTTCGAATGATCATTCTTAGACTTTGAGTCGAAGCAGGGCAAGATGAATATTGCTAGAAGCAAAGAACGTCCCTATTGAAGTAGATGCAATAATTAACTCGGTGGTAAAGATGTATTTATTAAAATGTATGCCTTTTTTTTATAGATTGTCATCTTTATAGTAGAACAATTTACTCATGGTTCATTACACCATCAAGTCCTCTTCTCTAAACATTAATTTAATTTTTATTTTGGAGTAAAACTTTCCTTACTTTGTAAAGATTCCGTTCCAAAAAAGGATGTCTAATCGTAACCCAGTTAAAAGGTAGCAATTTATTTTATTATATTATTGTTTCATTATTCTGAAGGCTTCATCCTTTGATGATAACCCATAAAGAGGTTAAATTAGAATAAATCAAATAATATTGAAACAAAATTCCTGAGCAAAATTGAGTTAAATTTGCCAGTATATTCATTCTCTTACTTTTTTGAAGCGGAATGTTGATAGGCGGGAATTCCATTTCCTTTAGTAAGATTCGTGATTCATCTCTTCAGCTCATTTTTCCATGACGTTGAGAAAAAGAGATAAAAGACAAGGATAGGAAAAGAGGAAAGTCGCGGAAAAATGACAGCCGAAGAATGTTGAATTTATAGAACTATCAATAAAAAATTTGCAGATCAGATAAAAAGGAGCCGCTAGCTGCTCCTTAAAGTTTACTAATATTAATCTAACAATTAAGGCAGTGTTTATGAAACCTAAAATATATATTTACGGTAATTTGAGCTTCACCTACAAGAGGTTTAGGCAATCTAATGATATTTTTTTATGATAAATCAGGATTAGATTTACTTTACGACTAAACAACGCAAGCTTTAATAGAATAATGATTTGGTACATTGAAATAAATAATGATAAAACTAATACAACTAATAAATAAAGAACGAAATCAAATGATGCTGGGAGTTTAATATTAATAACCCTGAAAAAGAGAAAGAGATTAAATTAATATTTTGAGTTTTCAAGCACTAAAGATTTCAACGTTTTACAAACAATACTAAACTTGACGCGACCAAAAGAATTACAACTCTATTAAATATTTAATAATATTCTTTTGAAATTTAAAGAGTTATTGAAGCGTGTCTTTAATTTTTAATGTTTTGAGCCAAGGTTGATTAATAGTTGATTATATTAATAGAAATATATCAATTTAAGCAGGACATCCACCAAGATAGAATCGAATTTACCGTTCTAAGGCCATTTTGGAGTAATACTCTGAGAAACCAGATTGAATATAGACATTGCAAATACTCCAGACGCTGATATGATTCAAATTTTATTTAAAATATAGAATATAGAGAAGAATAAGATAGAAGACCGAAAAAAATACCAAAGAAGCTGATAATTGATATAGCATAGTTATAGGGTAGGTTTGCTTAAAATAGAGATACAAACCAAAAAAAACTTACGAAGAAAGGAGTATGATCACTATGGTAGCCTCTTCGGTGGAAAGAACTAAATGGGCTTCGTCCGGAGAATGGGGCACATCCATATCGGCCTCTGTTGTAGTCTCCGCCGTAGCCATAGTAATGACCTCGGTATCCATACTGGTGACAGTTGTACCCGGGGTAACCTCCGTACGCGTACCCAAATCTGTTTCCGCCGAATGGGTACCTGGGGTAAAAGCTGCTTCCGTATCCTCCGTCGTAATAAGGCCTGTATCCGCCATACTTATAATCGTAACCGTATTGACCTCCGCTGTGGTAGGGATTATATTCGAAGAAGGGGTAACCATAGCGTCCTTGGTATGGGTATCGATGGTAATAGCCTCGTGTAAAATCAGCGGAATGGTGACAATCATTGAAACCATATCTACCTGAGCCGAAACAGTAGGGCCTGTAATATCCCATGGAGTCGCCGTAGCTGTAGTCTCTAAAACCGTTTCTTCCATAGTGGTACCCATCATTGTAGTCGTAAGTTCTATAACCAGATGGAGAGTAATTGTCGAAACCATAACCTAGGTAGCCAAATGGGTTGTAATAGTTGCGCCTGTAACCACTGTACCCGTAACAGCGACGATCCCCGTATCGGTTGTAGTCACAGCCGTAACGGTCGTATCCGGACATATCGTAACCCCAATCACGGCCGTACCACCCTTGTCTACCATAACTACTACCATACCAACCTCTGTAATCACGGCCGTATCCATATTGACCGCCACTGCTATATCCTCTACCAAAACCATACATGCTACCGTAGCCACCACCATAACCATAACCTCCATCATAACCATATCTTCTACCATACTCATTTCCAAACTCGCCGTAACAGTCACCATATCCGCTCCTGTAGTGGCCATATGGTAAACTTTCATAGCGACCGTAGCCATAGCGACCGCCATACTCACCCATGTAGCCGTACCGGCCAGAGTCACTACCGTAGCCATAGTAACCAAAAGGCCCATTATCGAATCTGCAAATATCTCCGTAACCATTGGACCTTCCGTATCCAAATGGCCTGCCCATAGAACCATAGGAGCCCCCGTAGGAGCCGTAATCTCGGTAAAACCCTCCGCTCATCATGCGTCTTCCATAGAAACCATCGGAATCGTCCATGAATCGATTACCACCATAGTTCCTTCGGGACCAGTAATCACCGTGGTCAAAGTGACCATCATCACCGCCACAGTACCACATGATTGCTAGAATAAAACACCGAATTTAGTAAATAGCACATGGATTTACCAAAAGAAATAAAATTCTATGCATTCAGAATTTTGGGGAACAAATTTAAAGAACCACTTAATCGTGTTTAGCAGAGCCAAATTTTCTCTTTGCGCTAATTGATCTTCGGAGTATTTTTCCCATTTGTTCTTTTTAATAACCAAAATAATTACCATAATTAAATTGTTTATATTGATTGTTATTTTATAGTATATATAATTGTTTAAGGGCGAATTTCTATTAATATCATTGAAATCCTTACTAATGGAATATGAAATAAAATTTAAGTAGCCAAATCAAAAATCAATTAGCTGAGGAGATGCAGTGAAAAAATAAACGCGCTGAGACAAGAAT
The DNA here is from genome assembly GCA_963969495.1 of Ceratothoa steindachneri. NCBI lineage: Eukaryota > Metazoa > Arthropoda > Malacostraca > Isopoda > Cymothoidae > Ceratothoa > Ceratothoa steindachneri. The sequence continues at coordinate 44,491,098 of OZ018339.1, forward strand.
TGCTTCATAAAAGCATAAGAAAAATGATCAAACACATCCCTTTTGCAGGAAATAAAATGATTTTTTTACATCGTATTTTGTAGTAAAATACTCGAGAAGTTTAAATTAAAATGCTTATTAACCATTTTTATATTAAAAATAGCAATTAGAAATAAGTTACTCTCAAACAAAGTTTGGAGAATTTACTTACGCAATTTATTGTTATGTTGTGTGAGGCAGAGACAGGAGTGCTACAATGGATGGAGCAAAGGTGGTGCTTTATATACACCAGCCTGGCCGCATTTTGGATATCTCATATTTCGATGACAAAACCGGTTGACACTCGCCAAAATATCGCCTTTCCGTTCACTAGTTTGTTTGGGCAGTTTTGAACCGTGTAGGAGGTCTTATTTCAGCTCACCAACCATAACTTATTTATGTCAATGAAAAATTAGAATTTTGAGTTAATATTACTTATATATTTCCTTAGATGGAGTCTACAACTAAGACGTTATATTTATTTAAGTATGGTATACGTGAAAATAAGCAGAACGATAGAAAGACACGTGCATAAGAACTTTATATTTTTCGCTAATTCGAGTTTCTTAGGGAATATAAAGCTTGAGGTAAGTGAGAGAGGCCATTTGAACCGAAAATTATAGTCTATTCGAGATAGTTTGGCGATTTTTCTATTTTTTTTATACATATTTTAATAAAATACGTTGAGTTGATTTTATTTCTGATTTCGGTCTTAACATTTTACTCGGAAATTTCCTTTTGAAAAATAACATATTGTTCGCAGTAATTGTTTAAGAACCTGAGATAATATTTATATCTACGAGCTGAGTCATTCTTACAGTAAAGTAGAAGAAGAAAAATGCAGGATTAAAGTAAAAAGAGGAAAGCACATTGTATGTTTAATTAAGTGTGTCTGAACTTTGGTCGATATCTCTAAAGTTTTGAGAGGGTTAAGTTCTAAGGCTCTTTGTGTGCGTTCTAGTTTCAGGCCTAATTATGTTTTAGCAGCCTGGCAGTATTTTAGTTAAGGCAGCTCTGTCTTCTAGTTAGGCTTTCTATTAATTTAATTTCTAAGATTTCTTTTGCAGCAAAGAGTTATGACATTAGGAATGGTTTAATTACTAAGGCTTTTAACCTCTTAACTAAGGAATTGCACGAATCCAATTTAAATTATAAGACCTTTTCTCAGTGGAACCAAAAATAAATGGTTACTTGAAAGATTTCAACGAAATATCTAAAGCTTTGCTTTTGGATGTAGATCGATCTAATTTAGAGGCATATTGTGATAGTCAAATAGACTATGTTACAAATGTACCTGCCACATACTCATAGCAAAACTAAAGAGAGGTTTACCAATGGATGGGCCTACTCAAAGTGTTAATAATTCTAATTTTATAGATCTGAGGATTCCTAGAATGGATATCAAAGTGTCCTTTAAAAAATTAGGCAAATAAGTTTGAATTTAATAATTTCATTGAATCATTTCACCATACCATAAGGTTGCAAAGGTTATCTCTTTCTCAGAAATTGGTTTTGTGGAATGAAAGGTTTTTTATAGGGTAGTGACTTTTCTCTGGTTCAGCCTTACTCTTTTTGTGATCCAAATTGATAAACCTCTGGTAAGGTTTGCTAATGTGGCACCTACACTAGTAACATAGTCTATTTGACTTTTACAATATGCTTCTAAATCAGATTGATCCATATCCATATGCAAAGCTTCAGATATTTCTTTAAACACTTTCAAGTAACCATTTATTTTTTGTTCCACTGAACACTATAGAAATGGGGAAATTGTTTGAAGGTCATTAGCGACTTTTAACTTTTTGAACATACTGCAAGGTTTTGCTTTTTCAATCTAACAATTTTTGTTTTCTCCTCAGTAGAAGAACTGATTTTGAGGCTCGAGTATTTGGTCATTCTTGAACATTGAATAAAATTACTATAAAAATGAGAAAAGTTAGTAGTTAGCTTAGAATGGAAAATAAGAACCATGCCATGCCCTCTCTGGTTGGGTGAAATCCATTGGACAAAATTGAAAATGGTCGCAGCTGGAAATCTTTGATTGAAAGATAAACTACTATTACTAATGGTAGAATAAAATGGTATATCTTAATGAAAATCAAACGCAGAAGTAAACATTAATGTATGCTATTTTATTTGTGTTCATTTAATTGGGTTATGGGTTCTGGTTACCAGCTGATTTTATAATTAATTAAAACATTATAACTCATATGTCGAACTCAGTCTTGCACAAGAGAATCATTTAAAAAATAAATGAAAAGGACTGAAACCAGGTTATGCAGACCAAAAGGTCGCTTGCTCTCACTGACCTTACAACTTTCACAACTTTAAATAATTCCCGGAATAGCTTGGGAGGCCCTTGGACCTTATATCATTCGAAACGGTATGTATAACAACATAAGGGTTTCAAATTACGTTAGAATCTTCCAAATAGTTATGATGTTATAGCCAAAAAATAATCATTCCGGGGCTAAGCTTGGGAGGAATTTGGCAGTTATATCATTCGAAAGGGAATGTAAAACAACATAAGGAGTTCATGTTTCGTTAGAAAGGGCAGAATAGTTATGATGTTATTGCCAAAACAAAACAATTCCCGTGCTAAACTTGAGGGGACTTTAGCAATTAGATCATTCGAAAGAGAATGTAAAACAATACAAGGCTTAAAAATTTCATTAGAATCAGGCTGAATAGTTATAATGTTGTTGACAAAATAAAATGATTCATGGGCTAACCTTGGGAGGACTTTGACAATTATATCATTCGAGTGAGAATGTAAAAGGTTTTATATTTCGCTAGTATTTTAGAATACTTACAATGTTATGACAAAAACAACAAAAAACAAAATGGTGACCGACCAACCGAATGACAGTTAGATGTAGAGTCGCACGTGACCATAAATAGTGATCACCTTATCTATCCCAAAGCTTAACAAGGACGGACGAAAGAAAAGAAGAGAAAATCTACACCAGATGAAGGAGAAGTTTATTCTAAAACGATACAGATTATTTAGCAATCCAAATTATTACTAGATAAAAGTATATAGTCAAGGATGACTAGAATAGTAAAACAAGAATAGGTAAAGAGATAGTAGCACCTCCCAGTAATGGTAAGAATAATTACTATTATCAATAATACTAACAAAGATACAATGATATACAGATTCCTTCCAAGAATGCGTGATTCTCACACGAAATGCAACTTTAACTTTAACACGCAACATTTAACTACATAAAATGGACAGAGATAGGCCTAAGCTCCTGACAAACTAGCAAGAAGCAAGTCTCTCCCTTTTTCAATGTTCAACATCTTTATTCTCATCGTTCATATTCTCACATGAGGTTTAGTGTGGAGACGTGTGACAAGAGTCACGTAAATAGCGACTTATTAGAATAGTCAGTTGCTACACTTCCTGGTTCGGATTTCACGTTAAGTCGTAAGTATCATGAGTAACTAAGTCCAGTTTGTTTTATCATACTATACTTGGTCGCTATCCTCTATTGAAAGATTTCTCTACCCCTCATTCTTAATCCTACCTTCCTTAACGACCCTTCCAGAAGCCTACTGATGCTCAAGACAATTTGGTTGCCGATTACTACTAAGAAGCACCAGGCCTCATGCACCCTACACATTGGGCACTCCTATGACGGGCAAGTAGGGATGGAAGTTGGGGAAATTCGAACGATCTTTTCTTCGTTTCTTAATTTAATTTGACTTCATTTCAACTGTTGAAGATTGGACTCACCTTTAGATTTCGAAAGGCAACACACGTTTCATTTTGAGCTCCCTGTAGAATATCACACCTAATTTTGAACAAATTCTCTCCATTCATATATCATCATAGCGAACCATAAAAATATTGTTACTGATAGGCTGGACATAATTTTATTACCACTTAACCGCCTACCAGAAGAGACTATTACAAGGTGAAAAGGAGAAAGAAAGATGGTGGTAGCTGCTTCTGAGGGTACTGCAAGGCTGCAACAAAGCCAGCAGGGAGAAAATTACCATGATTGTGAACAGAGAGCCTAAGACATCTTTGATGAACTCAAATACCAAAAGGAATGGAACATGCTTTAATCGGTTATAAAATCTAGACAACCATCGAGAACAACTAAGCTAGTTCTCCCTGGGAAAACATAGCAAGGAGAGCTCTAGATGCTTCCCTAATTGTTATCATTCTAACAGTAACCCAAGGTCAAATATAGAAGTAAGAGGCACAAGACCCAAAGGAATGCCCAACAGCCAAAAGCACCTGCCTGAATGAGGCGATTCCGACCACCTCGCTTTCGATAGCCCCAAGAAGCAGAGAAATTGTACAAACTGCGGTGGACCACACTAGATCATAGAAAAGTAATGCTTAATGAAGAAATAAACCATTAAAATGAGTACTAGAAAAAAAGAACAAAGAAAGAACGGCGACAAACATGCCTTACTCTGTAGTCCTGGGCAGGCAAATTGAAAACCAAAGGAAGTGAAGGCGATTTTACGTCCACAACATTACACATCCTCGAAGATTTCCCAGAGGCATTAAAGTGGAGCTTAGAAGATAAACGAAACGAGGTCGGACCTTTATTTCAAAGCTAATACCCTCAACCAACCAGTTAAGCAAGATCAATCAGAAGAAGGGAAAGATAGAAGACACTAAGAACCAGACGCAAAAGAAACGTCACTAATAGTAGATGAAAACGAAAGTATTATTAATGAAACTGCAGACGATATCGAGGAAGAAAGAGTTGTGCCTAAAATCTCATAGCTCCCTGAAGCTCCCAAATAGAAAAATAAAATGAATTAACAGAAAAATACTGAGAGAGAAGAACGACAGGAAATAAATATATTTAATAAACCACAACCAATACACAAAAACCAAGAATTTAGAAAAAATAAAACCATCAAAAAAGAGGTTAAATAACCGAAAAAGCAAAAGAGAAGACAACACACATAAGATAAATACAAAGAAATAAAAAAATTAGTAAGAATTTCTCACCCGCCTTTGTATTGTGGCATATTTTTCTTAAATATAATAATTCATAATTAAAATCGCAGAATTTAATATGAAATAATAATTTTCATGTATCTTAGATTTTGGCGCTTTCTTCATGCATTTAGGGTTGTGGATCTTCTGCCGATGTTGATCACATTCAGCAGAAGATTCCTGACCTCGCGAGTTATCTCAATTCTCTCCTCCTCTAACTGAGACATACTTGCGTTCAGTCTTCTCTATATTCCTCCTGCCTATTTGTGGAGAAAAGGATCGACTGTTTAATGATAATGCCTCTGGTGTAGTACAGACTACTGCACTTCTTCTAGAAAGTTGGTAATGAGGATAACTCCCTTGTTCCGGATTCTCTATACCTTTATCGGTGCGATTTCTAGCTAAGTTTAAAGGGATGGTGGGCCAAGGAAATACCGATTTAACTAACGTATTTACAAATTTACTTTTAGTAATTATTCCCTTAAACTGGATCTCCTTTCAAGTTGACTTTGGATATTCCAGATTCGTCAAACGGGTTATCAAATAGGAAATCCGAGATCACTCGAATTTCTGAAAAGTAGGTATAAAATACCCTCACTCTGGTGAGACTTCGCAGTTAAACTCAACCGCGTCCGTCACCTGCTGTTTATATCCAATCAAAGCCGTAGTAAGTAATCATATAATAAATATCAATATAGTTCCTCTGTATTTCGTGTAATTTTCCCGTAAATTATACAATCTTATTCACTCTTAGTTTGTGATTATTCAAAATTTTATATGCGCCGTTTCTGATTTTCAAAAAATAAATAATATCTAAGGAATATTTAAAATGGAATATTAACTCAGGATATATTACTTTTTTTGTTGAATTCTAAGCCAAGTACTATCAATTATTTGGCGCAGGACCTTTTTGAAAATTTCTTTGGTCCATTTCCATACAACTGTAAATTCTTTAAATTGTGGTGCTTTCAATTCTGTTTCATTACTATCGATGACTTTGATTCATGTCTTACCTTCTTCTTGCAAATGTTAAAGATGACATTTTACATAGTATAAATCAATTAAGTCAATCTTATTCTCTCTACTCCAGAAGTTCAATTTCGAGACTATTTGATTAGTTTAGTAGAATACCCCTAAAAGTCTCTTATGTAAGCTCTAGAATGCAATCTCACTATTTCCAGAAATTATGGTTCCCAATGTTACTGAAGAATCTGCTCCTCGCGACGGAGGAGCGAAACCCAGCGCTCAGTTCGAACAGAACTCCTTCGGGACGAGCGGCGATTACGCCGCCTGCAGTCATTTAGGAAACGGCCGCAGCCAGATAAAACGAGAGAGACGGGGACGAGAGGGCTACGACAGGCTTTTGATGAAAGAAGAAGAACTAAGTGCCACCTTGGAGCAAGTTCCCATGGAAATGAAGGGAGAAGGCCCATACGGCCCTCCCAGAGGTTTTTACGGAGGTCCCCGACATGATCCTCGAGATATGCCCGTTGCCACTGAGCGCAAACGGATGTACGGTTATGGTAGAATGGGACAGGCCGATTACGGCTCGTCAGGGCGCCCTGCTTACGGAATCGACTTTGGCAGGTAAGTCGACGACGATTGAATATCACATTGTGAAAGGGCCAAAGGTAAATATTTATTATAGAGTTATGCGAAATTTTACTTATGGAAAAATACACAATTATAAAATCTAGAGCTCTATCAGTTTGTCATTTGTTTGCTTATACTTTTTGCCATGTTTTTGGAAGTTTCACATTTCACAATCACTGTCTTTGAGTTGATTTATCTATCACTGGAATCTATTTTGGAATGGAATAATTTGGTATTATTTTAAACAATTATATATTAACTTTAATAATCCAAATACCTTTGGTTAATATCATATATATAATTCTATATTTACTCATCTCTAACTCCTCACGTCAAAGATGGTGTGACCTATCGTAAATTTATTTAAGAAAATCATAGCTCTATTTTAATCTAGCTTGGAGTATAACTTGTTTAAGCTTGCAAACTTTAGCATTCAAATGAACTAAGTTTGTTGAGCCTTTGCATAATGGGGCACATCATGGTATATTATTTTTTTGACGAGTTATTGTTAAAAAACATCTAGATGTCTCTCTTTACACGAGCTTCTAATAATAGAGTAATAGACAAACCTTGTGCTCTGATTCTTGCTCTCTGGTCGTTTAATTGGCGCTCGTCTAAAATTTCCTCTGATTTCTGGTCCATATTAGTTGATCGAATTCAGTTCGTTGAACGTTTGCAGGTACCCTTCGGAGAGCCACCGAGATGTTAATGGATATAAGCGTGGGTGCGGGGAATCCTTTGCCCCCACCTTCCCGCCCAGAGCAATGAAGATATGAAGATTGATGCCGTAGCAGATACGGCAGAAGCCGGCGTACCGATTACTATGGGATGGGATCACCCTTGACGAGTGGTTACTCCGGCATTACCGGTGGCCACCGTTATGAAACCCCAGTACCAATTCAGCTGGTCTACCAATCTCGAGATGAAAATCCTTAGAGGTTATGTGAATTTCAGCATGCATTAATTGCAGAGGATGAATGGGAAACAAATCTACCACCCATTATTAATGAGATAAGGAATTGGGGGTTCTTATTTTCAATTGTGTTAAATTCTAGTGTTGATTTGGCAAGGTACATTTTTTACTATTATCTGTTTTACTATTTCTATAAAGTGTGGATAAATGACTATAATATATTTGCAACCTTCTTTAAGGGCATTATCTGGCATTCAAATTAACAAGTAAATTTTCACTTCTTCTTTTGCAGATCAAATCAAAATAATTCTAAGCTACCAATTACTTTCTATCACCTCTATCTCAGTATTTTCATCTAAATCTTAAATTTTATTCCGAATGCCCCATATTATTTGATAATGCAACAGTTCCTTTCTGCTTAATAACACGCCATTTATTTCAAATTAACAAAAGCCACCAAACCACATTTGAGTGTATTAAACAAATTTATTCCAATAGCAAAGAAATCATTAATTTTATCAAATCGTGATACTACTTATGAGAACAAGAGAAATGGATGATTTTGATATAATTATCCTCTTTTGAAATCAGATTGCATATCATGCACTGACAAATTATAGTCTAAACTACATTTTACTCATGTTAAAGATCTCCCTTTAGTTTATTATCATTCTCATTAATATTTGATATCGAACACAAAAGTTAATTTAACAAAGTACTTTTTCATTGTTTTGACTTCACCTTTTATTTGAGACAAATCAGTTCTTAACATTTGTGGTGTTGAATTATTGTCATCAACCTTTACTCTGAGATATCTAACAATTCATATACTACTGGAGGTTGATTTCTGACTTTAAAGAAATATAAAATGGTACCATTTGCCCTGGAAGTGAGTTGGAAGGTAGGTTAAATTCTTTTTATCATCATGAATTTGAGGTCAAGTTATGATATTCAAGTTACCATTTAAGTTCATCGTGAATCAATTCAAACTAGTGTAAAACAGGGGAAATGACGAGGTTTGAATTTAAGCAGATACAATTTATTAAAAAAATATCACTTTTCCATGTTAGTTTTATGGAGAGATAAAGAATGAGATGAAGAGGAGAAATACACATAATTCAAATGCTGAATAACAAGATTATAGTGAACCGTATAAAATGAAGAAGACTTTCTTTGGTAGTAGCCATTTAGGGATATATTTCGATGCATTTATTGAAGGAATAAAAGAAACGTGAGCTTTACTTTTCAAATCACTAATTTCCTCTTTTCTGTTCAACAAAATGAATTAGGATCCAGAATGTATGACATTCTCAGTGAAGTTATGAAATGCTCCAATTCCAAAAACCACTTTAATATTGACAGAATGGCAAGATCTTCATAAAGTCTCAGGAAATTTAGCTCCTAGCCTCACTACATCGAATCTTCTTACTCAGCATTTTTTTAAATTGCAAAGACTATTTATATTTAATTGTTTGATTTATCTTGTTGACTCAGTAGGAAAGTACTTAAAAATTAATTGAGGATAATTAAAAAATTTATACAATAATTATTGATTTTAATATACATATCTCTCAAACAAAATGGCAGAGAGAGTTTTAGTGACTCATAACTGCAATCCATTTTTAAAATGACCATTTGTGATCCAATACAGTTGGGAAAAGTGATGCGACTGAAATATAAATCGTTAGTTTCGGACCAGTAATGATCCAAATAAAATTGCAAACGCAAAGCGATCATTTTCAACCTCGATTTCTCAATCTATTTTAAAAGAGGACAAAAAGATTTGCAATTTTGATCTTCTGAGAATCAGCAAATCTAGAGAAACAGAGTTTAACCAATAAAGAGAAAGTGAGCTCAGAGATTTAGTCACTACATGACACTGAGTAATTCATTAACTCAAGTATTACTCGAAGCTTGATGGGATTTAGAAAAGGAATCTCCTCCTCTTGCTTAAAAATCTTGCAGCATATGGATGCTCATAGCAGTCACATCTTTTGGATATAGTGGATCGGAACATTCAGTGTGGCTTTCTTTTTTCATCTTTCCTTCAGCTACATGATTTGTTGTCCTTGCAGCCCTTATTCTCTATTCACATCTGAGGCAAACTTTATCACCTATAACTGAGTGCATATCAACACCGCGCCAAAATCACTAATCTACCATACAGTTAATATCCTTTGTTGATTCAAGAACACAAGTGTATTAGCAAAGAAGTTTAAAAATTATAAATAAAGTCAAAATCTAACCTACTTCAACATAAATAATGAAACACTTATTAAAAATCATCTAGAAACGACTTCATACAAGAATTACAAACACTGAATTATTTCTTAATTGAAAATATAGAGCGAAGTCAAAATTGGCTTAGATTCAATGAGTGGATAGATCTCTAGTGATATGTTGATCAATGCCACTTCCATAACTTTTCAGATTTCCCCGAGATATAGAATGGCCAGGTATTGAGAGCGAATAGACCAGTCATTGCGCTGCTTAAATAATCAATTGGGTTTAGGTCGGATGGACACGGTGGTCAAACCATTCGTAAACTCTCGCGAAACCCCTTGCAACCAATTCTGGGCCAATTGGGCTAGATGAAATGGATCTGTAGTTTGCTATTAGATCTCATCGTTATTACCTAAAAATGAAGCCAAAAAAGTGATACAAATAGTCACCAGGTAGTAGAACATAGCGTTAAAACAACAAATACCTTGTTTAGGGGGACCAGTGGATCTAAACAATGCACGTGTACACACTTGACACCAGCATGAAACCACCATGATCCTGCACAGTGTCATGTTGACACCTAGATTACATTGCCACACTTGAACCATACGAATAGCCCGAAATAACTGGTACCGTGAGGTAGGGGAAAATCAACGAAGCTCGTATCTTTAATCTTAGTCTCTACTTTATTCCCTTTAAGCATAAGGCAACCCATCATCTTTTCCAATCCGGGTTGGAGTATTATGGTGATGTGGTGCTTTTAGTATGCCGTCCAGTAGGGTTCGTCCTTATCAGAAAGTGAATATAAAACGTGGGTAGAATTATATAAAATGAAATGAATTACTAACTAATATGAATTGTAGAAATATAAAACACGCGAGTTCGTTAAATTTGGTTGAGACACTATGGCAAACGGTCACCCGTTCCTACTCGTCTGTTTCACTCATTACCTTCATAACCTGCCGTGCTCCAAACTAAGGATCGAAACTTCTATGCTAGCAATGTTCATTTTTGCGCGTCATCCTAACACTTCCGTCGATCAGCCCAAATCGATAAGCTGCAGCTAAGTTCTTGAACTGGCAGGGTGCCATGGTCTTGATCTCCACGACGAAAAGATACGGTGAAAAATAGAAGAGAGTGTACAGAGGAACCTCCTTCTGCCTGCTAAAAAGTACAATTTTGAATTGTCACCAGTCGAAGAAACCGATGGCACCTTAAGGGCCTCTCGTTGGTTTGGTTCAACCAAAGAATTTGCGGATCGACTCTAGGGAAATATGTTCGTGCCTTTTATTCTTTATAATAAAGTTGAGACGCGTTTAGCAAAGGATGTGGTCACGTGTAGCAGAATGATTAATGAACCATTCATCAAGTAATTTAAATGTGCAAATACTGGAAGGAAAGAACATTCCGAAGAGCAATTATCCTACTAGTACAAACTAGTCATTTTTCTTATAAGTAATTATACCAGGAGAAACTACTCCAACACCAATATCATAACCACTATCATACACTCCCACCTCAGTCAACCCTCTCAAACGTTTCTTCACTTAAAAAAGTCACCTTATAGGGGGTCTTCATACCCTTAACTCATACGTTCTCGTTCTATTTCCATACCATCTCATACCACTTTCAGTCACACTCTTATTCACACCATAAAAACCACTTATCCAGCGCTTCCTCACCCATTGTATCTCTCGCACATAAATTATCCATCTCAATTTGTCCATTTACACTGCTCCTTCTCGAGAGAATTCCTTGTTCTTCCATACATCTCCATACAGCAAAGTTGCCTCCAGCATTCACTCCCGCATCTCCTTGTCACGTTCCACACTCAAGCTCTAATCATTAAATATCGCTTGATTTCACCGAGACACTATCCTACCATATAAAAACTTGTGGTTGCAATTTTCTTCTAGTGTATCACTTTAACCTAAAATTATTCCTAGACACTCAAAGTTTCAAAATTGTTCAAGGGTACCCCAAAGGAGTGAAATATCAACATATACCGTCGATCATCATCGCTAAATACATTTACTCTACTCTTTTCTAAATTCACTTTCAGACCAGTCCTCCCCGCCACAAGTCAAATGATAAAATTCACATCTCCAAAACTTTCTCCCTCTCAAACACGAACACCAGGCCATCAGCTCACACCATAATAGATAGGACTAATGCCTCAACATTACTTATCATTCTTAAACCAGTTCCCTCTTCCTCACACGTACTCTAAAAATTTAGATATTAAACAGCCATGGCAACATAACACAACATTTTCTAACTCTTTTCCTATGTCAACCCATTTACTCTGGTTGTCTTTCACCCTAAAGCACACTTATATCAAACCTAAATGCTCTTCACATCATTCAATACATACATAAGTACGATATTAACACTTGTTACATTGCTTTCTAATCTATAAGATCGTGAGCTTTTTGCACATCCATGAGCAGTCAGGCATCCACTTTAGTTCTCTTATCCCTTGTTTATCAGCTACCTATTTTTTTTCACTGCAAAACCTCTATCCACACACCAACCTTACCCACTCTTTACATCCCTTGTTCATCCTCCATCAATGCCTTGGTTATTCTCCTTATACGTTCAAATCAGATGTTATGAATTAAATTTACCTAAAACACTGAAAAAAATTATATCACTTTAGCACTACAATTGACTATTCTTTTTAAAATGTTTCAAATGCATACACCAAATCAATTCCATAATACAGTCACCACCACTTACTGGAATGCCATCAATTATATTATCTACTACAGTTGCCCTTTGTTATTTCATATGCCTCACAAGCCCTAAACACCTCTTGCAAGATTATCTATTCTATATGCTGATACAAACCCAATTGACTCACAATGAGACAATCAAATATACAGTTGTATTATGTTTTTTATTCATATTATCCAGCTTATCAAAATATTCTCTCTATCAATTTGCCACTCCAACTTGATCGCAATTATCCTCCCAATCATGTCACTTAAGTTAAAACTATTATTCTTGTCCTGGTTTCTCAATTGCTCACTTCATTCGAGAAGAGCTTACAGTTCCTACCGAGATACTCATTCAGCTTCCACTTCCCATTACCATCAGGATCCTCATTCAACCTTTGTTCAAACGTTTTATTTTCTGATTTCCTATTTTGTTTAACACCTGTTTTTATTTTCATTTTTATATCTTTGCATTTAATAGCATATCCAAACCATTCCATTTGCACTATTAAGCGTTTGCTGTAAGCCTAATTTGACATTCCTGTACATGTTATTAATCGTCATTCATCCATTCATAGTTTTGTTTCCTCTAAACACTTCTGGGTCACCGACACACTGTCTACTACCAACTACGTACTCCAACATGTACTTCAACCAGAGAGCACTAGCTGCCTTGGTTTTGTGAAGCGAAGAAACATTAAATTAGTCCTCCACTTTTTTAGCTCAAACAACATTAATCATCCTCGGCTCACAGATTAATGGGGGTTCTGTGACTCTGTCGCCGAGGCGGTCGAAAGGCAGAGAAAGGCGATTATTCCAGCTCTGGAAAACAATTACAGCTAAGAGTCCCAAGGGGCGGAAGGAAACAAATTATCGTCGATCATGATTAAGGGGAAGGTAACACAAGGTGTTATCTTCTCTCTTTTTTATTTATACTTTGCCTTAACTACCTATTGCAATTATGAATTTAAAATTTCCTTTGATTATCCCGCTTTCTTTAACCCCTCGGTCATTCGCAATGCTATTAACAAAGGGTATAGGAAAATCAATGCTGTGTTGTATTCTAATGGAGGGAGGTACAAAACTTTCTCTAATTTTACTACGAACTCTTGAATTGTTTTCGTAAGCCCCATTAAGTAGAAAAAACAGTATTATTTGTAAACCCACTTAAAGTTTGGGGGAAGAAGAACATCTGTCTAGACTAATTAAACTTCTTTGGCTTATTTTATTTTCATTCCTCGAAAAGTTCTTGAGGAAAAGATGTTCTTAGGATCTTTTTTTACTTTCCTCTTTGGGTAGCTAAGATCATTTTACTCAAGGGCTGTTTTGTCATTTTGGGGAAATGAGTTGCCCAGCCTAAATGAGGGGTAAGATGGGTTTTGTTATGAATGATGATATTTGATCCGGTATGTTGCTAATATGTAATGCCAACGTTACCTTTGACGTATTTTTATGGAGCTCATCCTATCTGAGAGCAGAATTTCTTGCGCCATTTGAGATGAAATTGAATTTTAATGTGGAAATGGGCTGGAAACTTTGCGAGAAAAATAATAACCAATTTTGCTTTATGTTTTGGCCGAATAATTGACTATGGAAAATTTTAATCTCCTTATCTGTGGAAGAGGCATTGAGTCCTCCTTAGATTACGTGCCGGAAGGACAAAAGGCGATTTCCGACTTACTCAACCTCAGAACTTTGTGGGATGACTATAATATATATATATATATATATATATATATATATATATATATATATGAGAGAATGGATGCAAAGAAAAGTCCAGACACTACACAAAGCTCTTTATTGACGTTTCGCCTCTTCGTTCCTCAGAATGGAACTGACAAGAGAGATGGAAGATCGCCGCTCGACCATTCGTAGAGTTAGTTTGGGTTGCGGTCAATTGCTCTCCCCCGGCCGTTTCCCCTTCGTCTCGACCCTTTCGCCTCTTCATTAATGAGCCTTTCTGCACCTGTCGCCAGCTTGAAGAAACCGTCCCGGTGATTTATCGATCTATAGGAGAGAATATATGTAGTGTCTGGACTTTTCTTTCTCCCCATCCATTCTTACCTATACGTCGAGTCTTTCATGATATATATATATATATATATATATATATATATATATATATATATATATATATATATATATATGAGTGCTTTCCAAAACAAATGGAGAGAGAGGATAAGCGAAACTACATCCACCAGCGTCGTCCTTGGCATACTTTCGCGTTACTGACATTGGCGTGAAAACCAGAGTAAATGAGTACATACAGAATACCCTTGCAAGGCATATAGTAACCTTCTCACTGAGCGCCTCTGAGAGGCAGACCGCAGCATCGACTTCTAAGAATATTAAGTGGTTGCAATGCATCTAAAAGAAGGAGGATAAAGGCAGTGAAATCATTGATTTTTCTGTGGACATAATTCCTGATTACTAGCTGAGACTACTTTAAATTAAGTCTGAAAGTGACCTATCATTGGGACTGCCCTCCCCCTTGCCTCCTTTACCAAGAAATAATGCAGAGAAACCCCATTTTGTCTTTAAACTGCTTCAGTATTCTTATTATTATCAATTGAATGGCAAAGTAAGTGACAGGGAGAGGAAAGATTTTGTTGAGTGATATTAAAATAGTGCTAACTGACAAGAAAGCATTAATTTTCAAAGGGATGTATATGTGCCTGATGGTCAGCCCAATGTCGTTTATTTTTATTTAGAGTAAAAATATGTTATGTAAGAGTGTGTTTCTTAACTTGTTTAAATCTGTTTTTTATTTTAATTCAAATTTTGGTTAGTAATGTACTTGTTTTTGTTGCATAATTTAGCTTTTGTGTATTGTGTTTTGTTAGTTTGGTAGATAATGATGTTCATCCTCTTTTCTTAGAATGTTTTTTCTTTAATTCTTGTTTTCTTGCCTTGCTTTATTTAGTTTGTTGGGTAGTAGTATCTTCGTTATTTTCGTCATATGCTATACTTTGTTTTCTTCCAAATAGCTGTCTTCTGTCGGAATGATTCCATTTCGGGAAGTCTTGTACGGGTTTAGTTTTGGGCGGTATTCGTTTAGTGGTTCATATTCTATTTCTTTGTTGCTGTTTTGAATAGAATGCTGAATTATTTCCATTTTCTATCCTTTTCATTCAGCTAACGAATCCTCCGTGGCTTCGACCTTGTCTGGTGTTTTATTGGAGAGTTCCTACTTCTTCTTCTAGAAAGCGAACCGTTTTTCTCGACATTGCTATAATTCTATTTTCTAGAATGACATTAATAAGTGTGATCTCTCTTACTTGATAAAGTTCTTCCTGCCTAGTCTCTCACAGATTTATACCGGTACCTTTGTTCTTTCCATCAATTTATAAGAGAGAGTTTGGTCCGTACCTTTCTTTCCCATTTTAGGTTTCTCCTGCTTGGTTATAAAAAAATATCTTGTGTGTTTTATATTCGTCGGGGAAGTAGGCAGATTTTGCATATTTCCCTCAATCCCTCCAGTGTCCAAGGATGAGCTTCATCATAATTTCTATAACTTAGTCAGACCCATATGAACCGGTGTTTTCGGGTCACAGGATAGTAGTGGACTCATTTTATCTTCCGTGTTTATTTCTGCACCATTGGCTTTCAACGCATTCGTTGTTGCTTTTTCTTTGTGGTGTAGATATATCAGCTAGATATTCCTATATTGCTGGTCAAAAATTTAATTCTCGAAATCTATGTCAAATTCTTTATTCTCCTCTTCATTTATATTAAAAGCTTCGTGAATTATTGTTTCTATTTCCTCATTTTAAGTTTACAGTTCTCAATTTGCAACCTCTATTTTAAATCTTGTTTTACATGGTAGAAGTTTTAATCTCGGTATCCTGATTCTTGGCACTTTGTATTGATGTTCTCCAAGAAGGGGTTAGCTTGCGGAAGATGTATAGGAATGTAGGTATAGGCAAAAAAAATGTCTTAAGGTCTGTATCGACCTCAATCGCCAGGTACGATTCTTCCAACTTTCCGATCTTTGTATACTCTATTCCCTTCTTAATTATAATGGCTGACTCGTTCCTGTATGCGATTGATTGATATTACTTAAATGTTCAGATCTTTATTTTATAATTGTTCCGGTTTACTCTGTGCTCTGATATAATAAGGGGTTATTTGCTTCTATTTATCTGAATAAGTTTCAGTATTATACGCTTTTTTGTGGTCCAGCCCTTTGTATAAATTTGCAAGATTCTCTTTTTTTTTCAATGAATGCTAACTCTTGTTGTTACCTTATATTTGCGTCTATTTAGGGACAGTCTTTTCCTTCACCCTTTGGATTTTTTCCATTTTCTGGCAAGTTATAATTTCGTCTTTAGAAATCTGAGCATTCCTACTAAGTCTGGGATTTGATCTCACTTCTTGTTTGTCTCTTATTTTTGTTTTGTTTATTTTTGTCTGAGGTTTCTTCTTCACTTTCCATGTGATTTCCATCTTCTTCTTTTTTCGTTTAAGTCTTTAACCGCTTAATGTGATTTTCCAGAGATAGGCGCGATTCGAAAAAATTGAAGTCCAATTAGAGAGTACCGATTCACCAGCTCATCAACTTAGATTCGATTATCCGATTCAAGTGCCAAAAATATAAGGCCAATTAGCGATTATCCGATTTAATTAAATATTTAAATGCGATTTGATATTTATAAAAGCGATTCAATGTTTTAAAAGCAATTTTCAATGTTTCTTAAGTGAATTTAATGCTTTTTTCTCTCTAAATAAGCCATTTCTAACTAATATTAATAAATACCAAAGTTTTAAGATAAAAAATAAAAATTTTATTTTAATTAATTGGTAATATAACAAAAAATTAAACTATACAGTACATATTACACAAAATACACACAGTTATACTAATATATTCTCTCAGAAAAATAAGATAGGGTGAATTAACAACTTTGTTCCATATATACTTGATAATATTGAAAGTTTTCCACTCTACTTTACTCTAAGTCTGCCAGCTTAGTCCTCGTTTTTCTTCTCAACCTCATAGGCCTTCTTGACGAGGTGGAGGTTGCCCTTCACGAAGACAAGGGCCGCCCTCTTAGGCCTGAGGATGTCCGACCCATAGATGAACACGCGCTCGACCGAGGCGGAGCTCAGGAGCGGCGTGTTATACTTGATAAAGAGTGTTACCCAAGCATCACGAAACTCGAGCAGGAAGAGATTGAGCGAGAGCACCGGGGCCCCCCTCAGAGGCCTCCTCGACCAGTTGTTGACCTCTTCCCTGCCTTTCTCCTCGAGGCTCTTCTCTTGCTGCCCATCTTCAATGGCGAACAGGTAGTCTGTGCTGCTGGATCCTGGCTGGGTCCCTGCTGGCGGGGCAGGGTCCAGGTGCTTGTTAGGCCGGACCTTGGCGAGAAAGTCCCTGATGAGCCTTGTAGACCTCATTGTCTTGTATCTTGCAGATGGCCTTGACCGTGGCAAGCTTGTGGTGGGGGTGTAGCGCCGGAGCCATCAAGAGGTCCATGTCCACAAAGAGGTAGCTGAATCTTCAGTAGAAGAAAAGTTTTCAAACGAATTTTAAAATATATCAGATTAGTCAATTGAAAATTAAATTTCATTACATTGATTTTAGTTAATTTCAAATGAATCATTTTATCAGCAAGGATTATAATCATTTAATAATAATATATAATAAGAAGAAAAAACACTTTTTAAGTTTGAACTCACTGCGATAAAATATTATAATAAACAATAATAATAAATAATAATATCATAATATGACTAACCTGCCATCAAAGCTCTTTCTTCTAGACTGGTTGAGGAGGTGGACCACCAAGTTCTGGGCATGGACAATGCTGTCGTCGCGTGACAGGGCTTCCAGGGAGTCTTTGAGCACCTGGAGGTGGGGGAGAAGGCACCCCAGGTATGCCTTCTCTTTGCCCTGGAAGACGTCTAGGCAGGTGGTGAGGGGGGGGGAGGCACCTTGACCTACTCCGACTAGATCTGAATGTCGTCGTGCGTGATGTGCGGCAGGTGATGGGGGTGCTGCCGCTGACAGATTTGCTTCAGCTTGTTCTTTTTGTCCAAGTCAAGCACCTCGGTTAGCAGGAACTTTTAGGCATCGTGGCTAGAATTCCACATGGTGACGCCAGGGGTAACAAGCTTCTTGCCCAAAGCGGATTTGATGTCATTGGCCGTCACTGTCTTTCTGTTATGGAAATTCCACACTCCCTGGGCCTCTCAGCCGGCTTGTTGAAGGCCGGCCTCGGCTGGGTGGTCCAGCTGGCACGTTCTTCACATCCCTGTAAGACAGCAGCTTCACTGTGTATGCCTCACTGTGGAGATTCTTGGGGAGCTGTACGACCTCTTCCTTCTGATTCACCTCCTCCAGGGCGTCTGCCACCAGGATGGAGCTGGTGTGCACCACATCTGGGTCCACCACGTCTTGTCCTTGCTACTCGGCATCTCGCTCGATGTTGCGGTTAAAGGTGCTGATGTAGTTCGCTTTATTGTCAGTGGTGGTGCTGACAACCTGAAAAGCAAAATAATGTTTTAAAACAAGGTTTAATTTCATTAATCAGTAT
Source organism: Ceratothoa steindachneri (assembly GCA_963969495.1). NCBI lineage: Eukaryota > Metazoa > Arthropoda > Malacostraca > Isopoda > Cymothoidae > Ceratothoa > Ceratothoa steindachneri. The sequence continues at coordinate 44,510,073 of OZ018339.1, forward strand.
GAACTTGAAGTATGATTCCAAAGTCAATACGATAATAGTCATCGCTTCGTCATTTTTACAGACTCCCTCAGTTCTCTTCAAAGTATTAACGAGAAACATATATAACATATTTCATGCAGACTACAGCATCAAATTAATACAGTATTACAAAGTAAAAATGAATAATTTTGCTGGATACCTGCGCAAATACAGGTGGCGGCAGAACCAATTAATCAGTTTTAGAGAGTCAATAATAAGGAGGAAGAGAGGCAAGGGAGGTGCGCATGGTTTAACTCTGCTTCGTAGACATTCCCATTTGAGGAATTTGCCGTGATAGGCCCGTAGTTCTTTGAGGAGGAAGGAATAACTGTAACCGTGAATTCCGAACGTTATGTCTCAATGTTGCACAATTTTCTGCAGCCAAGAATAGAGGAGATTGTTGAAGATGCTGGATTGTGGGACGTGTGGTTCTAGCAGTATGGAGCTACACCTCACACAGCCCGAAATTCACTCACTGTTTTGAGACGAATGTTTCACAGACGTCTTGTGTCTCTGAGAGGTGATTTAAGGTGGCCTGCGCGGTCACCTAATTTAAGAATTTTTGACTTCTTTCTTTGGGGATATCTGAAAGAAAAGGTGTTTAAACGTCGCCCTCATACCCTACCACATCTAAGTGAGCGGATTATGGAAGAGGTTAACGTCATACCCCGCAGTATGTGCGAACGTGCTGTACGAAACGTTAGAGAACAACTCCAACAGTGTGTTGCTGTGAACAGCCGCCATCTTCTTGACATTATTTTCAGAACCTAGGGATTATAAATGGTATGTACTGCTAACCTCGAGTATAATAACATTTCTTATCTATATACCCCTTTACTTTTTTATAACTTCTTATAACTGCTCAATCGGTCCTGCCGCACCCTATACAAAGACAAATATGCAAAAATTCTTAGAGTTTACAAACATTTCTTTTGATGCCAAATTCGTCGTGCAGCTCGGAGACCGTATGGCTCACGGTGATCTCCTTGATCCCAAGGAAGGCGGAGTGCCTCTTAAAGGTGACGTTGTCAAGCCATGTCACCATCATCCCAAGGAAGGCCCTGTTGCTTGCCGACCAGCTGTCGGTCGTGGTGGCGACAAACTCCTGTTTGGTGAGGAGGTCGATCTGGTAGGCCTTGGCCTGGCTCCCCCATCGCCTTGATGTCGTAGTTGAGCTTCTGGCTGGAGAGAACCGTGAACTGTGGGCAAGCGTACGCCCACAGGGCCTTATTGTGTTCATTGTCTGTCTCTGAGGCAGGCTTCATGCAGCCAATGAAGGATCTGAAGCAAAATTAGAAGTTTTAGAATAAACTTAAAATTAGGTGAATTTTTATTAATCATATCATTTTTTATATCAGTGTATGAGAAATATAAATTGTTAAAACATGTTTAAGAAGTAAAACAGAAAACTCTTAACATTTTAAACCATCTATATTCAATTTAATGAATTCATTAATATTATTGAATCATTCAGTGTCTAAACTGAATTTCACCGTTTTAAAATTAAAACATTGAAATGTAAGAAATATATTGATAGTACAGGTCAATGCACTTCTTCCGGGAGAACTTTTCCTTGAAGCTTTCCTCGATACTGGCCTGCCTCCTGTTCGCGGTCGCGACCTAGGAGGAGTTGTGGCGGATGCGTTTGCTGGCGCCCTCGAGAGCTGCCATAAGGTAGTATGTAGATATAAAAAATGAAAAGAAAAATAAGTTAAATTTTATATTATAAAAACTAAAAATAAATGCCTACTTTTAGCCTGTTTAGTCTTTGTCAAATAATTAGGAATCCTGGTAAAAAATTCTTTACATAAATTATTAAATAAAATAAATTTAGTCACTTTCAGGTTTGAAGTTGTTCCCTGCGGAATTTTGAGTGTCTTTGAGCACTTGGTGCAGGTAGCCCTGTTGTTGCCCATGACCTTGAAGAACAGGGCCATGTGCCTACAACTTTTCTCCTGGCTGAGGCTAGAGCTGTCTGTCTCCATTGTGGCTTTGCCAACAGGCGACTCGTTTGATTCCAGCGACATCTTGCTTTCGCTGTGCGAGAGCGGAAGGGTCAGGGTGTCCTCCACACCCCCTATGATGTTATCGTTGACCGCCGCCGCCGCCGCCTGGTCACTGTGCTAGAAGCCCAGAGACTTCTGGTTTGCCCCACTGGCGTTCCTGTTCCTGGGCTAGGGAGTCAGAAATCTCTCCATACTTGATATAACGGACGCGTCTTCGTCCGCTATCAAAAGTGTGAATAAAAAGCGCTAAATTCTGTACAAAAATTCAGTATTTAGAGACAAAATAACCAAACGCACAAATAAATGCTAAGTTGAATGTAAAAATAAATGCTAAGTAGCAACAACAAAGTGCGCACAATTAAGAACCCGGTGCGCACGAATACATGATGAAACTTGTATGAAATGGATAATTTATGAACTTTAAGCTTGATTTATCGATATTTTATCAAACTAATAGTCTAGATATGATCATATGAATACCAATAGAGCGAAATAGAAATAATAAATGCAAATATTAATGAAGCAACCTACTCTCGTTGGGGTCTGCAATAGAGGGAAAATGAAAACAGAAGGAATCCTTCGAAGCGTTTACAAGTGGTGAAAAGGGAGCAACGCTGCAGCATCTGACTCTCATGACGACTGGCTCTAAACTGGTTCGGCGCGTCACTTAACCGAAATGAGAAGCGTACGAAAAACGAAATCTAAACGCGTATTATACTTACTTTATACTTGTAAAATATATCCGTTTTATTATATATGATTTAATAATTAATCATGATATTTTACGCAATATATTATAGAGAAAATACGAAAGTGTAAATAGAATACAATAAAATAAAAAAATATTTACCTGAAAAAAATATAGAAAAATTTATTAAGAAACTGCTATTGCGAAAAAACAAAGACAACGTCAACCTGGATTAATCGCAAATCCATTTAAATTTTCGGCAGTCCGATTGCGATTATCCGATTCGTTTGGTGGGGGTTAGTCCGATTGATTATTCGATTCGAAAATGCGGGTCCGATTAATCGGACTTCCGAATCGGACCTCCTACCTTCTTTGATTTTCGTAGTATATTTGTATTCTCAACCTCGTTATTGACTTTAATTTTTTGCTAAGGATTTGCTGAAAATTCTCAGAATATCAATGTAGAAAAGCTATTGTCCTTTAACATTGAGGTCAGAGATTTCTCGTAGCAGCATGCGTTCACCAAACATTGGATGTGCGCATACATAATGCAGGTCTGTTTGAACACGTTAGTGTGCTGGGAAATTTGAAGTATATGATCATTTGCGGCTGTGTTCTTTTGTTAGGTATGTAGCACCTGGGTAAGATTGAGTTTTTGCTATTCTTCTTTCTTAATCCTTTTTCTTTAGTATAGCTTTTATGACTGGGCAACTCTTAGCATTTGTTCGCTTCTCTCGGTGGCAATTTACTTGCCTTCATGCGTTTTGCGGCATCTTTGTGCCTATGGCTTCCTAGATCGCATTAAAAGCATATAATTTCATTTTTTCAGGCAATTATTCGTGATGAGTTCTTACTATTGTGGAACATCTCTCTCTCAACTTTTCTACAGTCATTTTCATGTTATAGGTAGCCAACAATCGGAAACTACTTCTACCACCATCTCTGGAGTCTTGAAAGCCATTTGGAAGGCTTGGGTATGGTTAATAAACCCTACTCCACTTTCTAATCTTGGCATATATCTGTCCTTGTTCGATTTCCTTTATAGTTTCTGTTGGAAAGTGTTTGCCGGACCAGGTCAGTCTTTTCCGGTGTTTCTTGCTACTTGGAGCCAGGTTGATACCTGATTCAAGCCCAATTACGTTCAGAGCATCAAAAAAAATATATCCAACCGATAAATCAGGACGTTCTCAAATTTAACGAAAGCATATTGTTCAGTTTTAATTTCTAAAATACGATGCTTTTCTTAGTTTATTTACTAATAAGAAACAACTGCTAATTTAGAGTTATATAAAACGGAAGAACCGAGATGGCACTAGGAGTCATCTTGGATAGGATTTCGAAAGCAAAAATAGAAGAAAACAAGCGTTTGCATCGTCTGTCGGGACGTGTTTAATGGGTACGACAAAGTTTGGCAGAGGAGTATAAAATATAAGATACTCACCCTTGGAATGAACAACAAAATAGAATGAAGTTTGTGTTAATATATAATGGAGATATATGCTTATATAGAAAACGAAAGCTAACCTGGGGAGAAATTGAAACTCCCTGCTGGGTTACCCCGGGCGGGTCTTTGAGTCCATCTCACTATTTAATCTACACCACAGATATATCGCCATCAGCAATATCCAATAAGCCACGACATTAACAACCTAATCGTTTACCCTTACAAGAGCTGGGAGATGCTTGCTAGAATAACAACGGATGAGTTAGGCAGGATAAATGAATATGAATTAAAATGGAAAAATTAACTAATAGAGATAAATTTAAGATTGTTCTCACTTAGAAGAGTCTTTGTAGGATGTATATGTATAAAGAGAACAGTACATATATGACAATAACGTAAACGTGCTGGAATTAACCATTTTAAATGAGGTTACAAAAAGTACGTTACTGAAACAGTAAATAGGAAAAAAGTGAACTGGTATTACTATTATTTTTAGCAACCTCATCCTGTCAAAATAAGAGGAATATCTACCAGGCTATAATACAATCTGCAAAAATTTGTCCCAAAATAACAATGTAAACCATCTCGAGGAGTAATTGGGTTAGACTCCAAATAGTTCAAAACAAAACTATATACATAATCACAAACACTAAGACACAAATATAAAACAAAGAACTTACATAGGGAGGCAATTATAAATCTGTAGGGTTGCAAAAATGTATGAGAGAAATTCGTTCCAACTCGATACTATAAATGGCCGATAAACTTACCAACAAAAAGACGGACTAAATCCAGTTGTGTGGCTACACTACCGGCATTCAAATCCAGAAGTAGCACGTTCCAAACTCACAGTCCCAAAACATTTATGAAGATTTTTCAAGAAAGAAATCGAAGATTAAGGACGAACTTAAGAAGAATACTAAAGCAGAGGAAAATGCACAGAAAACGTTCGAAGGGCCAACTTCAAGAAAAAAAGGAAATTCAGTCAAAAAGAAGAAAAATTCGAGGAAGACAACCTGCAGCAGGAAAAGAGAAAAATCAAATGTAGAGCAAGATACACTAGAATAATATTAATAAATAAATAAAATTATAATAAGGATATCCAATAAACAAATAATTACAAGAAAGTCGTAAATAGACTTAAAACGAATTAGGCAAAGATTGAGAAACCAGTTAGTTAATAGGGAAGAAGTTCTGCCTAACCAAAGTCGCGTGCTCTAACTTATCTGATTTATGACCTTACAACCTTCAATATTTCTCGGACCAAACTTGGGAGGACCTTGGCAATTATATCATTTGAATGAGAGTGTAATTTAACATAAGGGTTTTACATTTCGTTAGATAATCCCCAGCTAACCTTGCAGTGAATTTAGCAATTATATCGTTCGAAATAAAATGTAGAGAAAAATAATGGTTTCAAATTACGTTAGAAAGGGCCTGAATAGTTATGATGTTATTTCCAAAACAATATAATTCCTGGGTTAACCCTGGCAAGTATATCATTCGAAAAAGAATTTAAAACAACATAAGCGTTTTAAATTTCGTTAGAATGGAAGGAATAGTTACAATCTTATGCCGGCCCACCAAAAAAGGCAAAACGGGGACCAACCAACCGACATAGCGAGATAAGTAGAGTCGCCTGAGACAGAAAATATAGTAGTATAAAACCATTTGGACAGGGCTTTAAAAACCCTCTCTTAGTTCTCTTTTGGTTTAATTGAAGGAAAAATAATTTTTATTCGTCAAAGCGTATTTATTCGTGGTACAGTTGGAGTAAAGGACATTGTCTAATCCTTAAATTATAGGAAAAACCGGAAGCGATAGACAATTAGTAGTAGCGTCTGGAATTATTGTTTGAGCCAATAAAAGGGTGATGTGGCTTTGATAGACTGTCGTTACTGATGTAAAAAAAATATTTCAGTCCATAAAGATACATGTTGTATATGTAGTTTCATCATACAAATAAGGATCCTAAATTCTAAATGCTCTTATAAAGATAAATATTGGAACAGCCATTTTAATCTTGACATCATAACCTGAGAAAATTAAATGTTTGACTTAAAACCTCAGGTTATTAAGTGAGTATTAACATCAAAGGAAGATAAATAATTATCAGATTCCTAATTTATGGTGGGGTAGCGGATATTAGGACTGTCCAAGAACTTATCACCTGAGTCTAGACGATTTAGTGACCAAATTAGGAAAGAAACATCGACATATCTAACCATAAAAGTAAACCTCGTTATCCTTTGTGTTCTTAAGTAGGTTTCAAACAGGTAATGGTTTCTTGCGACCAAAATATGGTCTTAGGATGTGCAATCACCAATCGCTCATCCTTTGTTATCTTTTCATTGAACATTTTGAAATGTCTCTCCCTTCTATTATACCAGAAGCAAATTATTCGTCACTTAATACCTTCAAAGGCTCCCTGGCAGTGTTCGGTTTGGATGGTACTGCTGCCACTTCATCAACACATATAAAACATGTGGATGAGCCAGGCTGTCATATGCAGATATGTGCTAAATGCTCTAAGGCTACAGTACCCGCAGTTACGCATCCCCTATGCCCGAATGCCTGCAGGAAGACCTGAGGCTATAGATTTTTCACTGATTTCACTGTGTTCAATTTCACTACTTTGCAGATTTCTCCTTTCTACGCAATGCAGCCTCGTTGTTATAAAGCCTTAAATTCAAGTAAAAGTAACTTTTAAAGTACTTAAAAATAGGCTTATATCTGTAATTTCAACTCTTGTTCCCTTGTTAGAGGCCGGCAAAGGAAAGTAAAATAAACATGCCATCAAAACTTGTTTTATTTATGTCATAATCATATTTTATTAAGTAAAATCATAGGCCATTTTGGATTAAATCTTCGTTCTAATTTTATTCATAACTTCATCATTATGTGGAACTTAGGAAGTTGCTGGTACTTAGTGGAGGATGGTAGACTGTGGGTGAGTCACCAGGCTTGGACATACGAAATCATGGTTCAAGGCAAAGTGACTGGTATTTGTGGGACGTTCTCATAATGTATCCTGAAAATTTACAAAAAATAAAACTAAATAAAAGTAATCGCTTGGTTGAAGTGGAAGTCCTCTACTTTCCACACATTCCTTTCGCTTAGATTTTAAATTTTCAAAAAAATGCCTGGCAGCTCTACCTACGTTCATTTCTTTCATTACAATAAAATGAAGAATAATTGATCATTTATAACTTTTGTACTTTTTTACAAGTTCTTTTTTACACTATAGTTTTGATCCCCGATCTCATTACCTACCGTTTACTTTATCTTATTTTTTTTAATTAATTTCCCGGGTTGTAATCTTTGTGAGACGAATAAGAGAGGATGGTTTTTAACGCCCTTCTTAGGAGTAAGATGTTAATGCAAACACTACTTTACCTTATCAAGCACTACCATACCTTATCAAGGATAATATAATTGCTAAAGTCCTCCCAAGTTTAGCCAGAGGAATTATTTTGTTTGGGCAATAACAATTTACCTCATTGCAAGGAAATTTGAAACCCTTGGTTGTTATCCATTCTCTTTCAAATGATATAATTAACTGATTAAGCACTACCATGCCTTACCAAGAGACCTTGTTTACTACTATACCTTATATATACATGTTGTTCGGATGATCTTTCTTGGACAGATGCTCGGTTGATTTAAATGGATTGATATTTATTACTTCAACTCTAAGTCAGATAAGCTTTGGGGCGAGGCAGGCAAGAGGAATATTGCGAGGTGCAAAGAACGTCCCTATTGAATTAGATGCAATGATTAACTAGATGGTAAAAATGTATCTATTAAAATAAATCGTTTTTTTTTTAGATTATCATCTTTATACTAGAACAATTTCATGATGCCTCATTACACCATCAAGACCATTCTCTTACGTATTGAAGTGGAATGTTGATATGCGGGATTTCCATTTCCATCAACAATCTTCGCGAGTTGTTTCTTGAGCTCATTTGTCCATGACGTTAAGAAAAAGAGATAAAATACAAGGAGAGGAAAAGAGGAAAGTCACGGAAAAATGATAGCCGAAGAATGTTGAATTTATACAACTTTCAATATAAAATTTGCTGATCAGATTAAAATGAGCCGCTAGCTTCGCCCCAAAGTTTACTAATATTAATATGACAATTTAAACAGCGTTTAAATACCCTAATTTAAATATTTAGGCTAATGTAAGCGACAGCTGAAAGAGATCTAATCTATCTAAAGCTATTTTTTAAAGATAAAGCAGCATTAGAATTAATTTACGACTAAATATCACAAGCTTTAATAGGATAATGATTTGGTACATTGAAATAAATGAGGATTGAAATACTACTAATAATAAATAAAGAAGGAAATTAAATGATATTGGAAGTTTAATAGTAATAACCCTGAAAAATAAAAGAGTTTAAATTAATATTTCGAGTTTTCAAACCCCACAAAATTTTACATATACAGACAATACAAAAATTGAGGGAAATAAAAAAATTGTAACTGTATTAAATATTTCAGAATTATCTATTCAAGTTTTAAAAGTTATTGAAGCACGTCTATTATTTTTATAGTTTGGGGCCAAGGTTGACTACTAGCTGATTATATTAGTAGAAATATATCAATTTAAGGAAGACATCCAGCAAGAAACCAGAGGAAATATAGACATTACAAATATTTCAGAAGCTGAGATTATTCAAATCAAAGTTAGAATGAAGAATCTAGATAAGAATAAGATAAAAGACCAAATAAAAAAATACCAAGGAAGTTTCTAAGTGACAGAGTATAGTTTAAGGGCAGGTTTGGTGAAAAAAAGATAACAAACCATAAAAAACTTACGAAGAAAGGAGGATGATCACTATGGTAGCCTCTTCGGTGGTAAGAACTATAGGGGCTTTCTTCTAAGAAAGGGGCCCATCCATGTCGGCTTTTGTTGTAGTCTCCGCCGTAGCCATAGTAATGACCTCGGTATCCATACTGGTCACAATGGTACCCGGGGTAACCTCTGTACCCATAACTAAATCTGTTTCCGCCAAATGGGTACCTAAGGGAAAGGTTGCTTCCGTATCCTCCGTAGTAATAAGGCCTGTATCCGCCATACCTATAACCGTAACCATATTGACCTCTGCTGTGGTAGGGATTATATTTGTAGAGAGAGGAACCGTAGCGTCCTTGGTATGGTTATTGATGGTAATATCCGCGTGCAAAATAGGAGAATTGGTGGCGATCATATCTACCTGGGCCGAACCAGCAGGGTCTGTAATAACCATTGCCATAACTATATCTTCCAATGGAGTAACCGTAGCGATAGTCTCTAAAACCGTATCTTCCGTAGTGGTATGGGCTGTAATTTCTTTCATAACCATAATAACAATCGCCGTACCCGCCATGGGAGTCGTAAGTTCTATTACCATATGGATAGTAATTGTCGAAACCATAACCTCCGTAGCTAAATGGGTTCTAATAGTTGCGTGTGTAACCCCCGTACCCGTAACAGCTACGATCCCCGTATCAGTTGTAGTCACAGCCGTAACGGTCGTATCCGGACATATCGTAACCACAATCACGGCCGTACTTCCCTTGTCTACCATAATCACTACCATACGAACCTCGGTAATCACGGCCGTATCCGTTTTCAACGCCACTCCTATATCCTCTACCATAACCATACATGCTAACGTAGCCACCACCATAACCATACCCTCCATCATAACCATATCTTCTACCATACTCATTTCCAAACTCGCCATAACAATCACAATATCCGGTCCTATAGTAGCCATATGGTGACCTATCATAGCCGCCGTAGCCATAGCGACCGCCATATCCCCACATGTATCCGTACCGGCCATAGTCACTACCGTAGCCATAGTAACCAAAAGGCCCCTTATCGTATCTACACATATCTCCGTAACCATAGGACCTTCCGTATCCAAATGGCCTGTCCATAGAATTATAGGAGCCCCCGTAGAAGCCATAACCTCGGTAAAAGTCTTCGCCCATCATGCGTCCTCCATAGAAACCATCGGAATTGTCCATCAATCGATTACCACCGTAGTTTCTTCGGGACCAGTAATCCCTGTGGTCAAAGTGACCATTATCACTGCCACAGTACCACATGATTGCTGGAATAAAACCCTGGATTTAGTAAATAACACATGAATTTACCGCATGAAATAACATTCTATGCATTCAGAATTGATGGCAACAAACTTAAATGAATCCACGTAATCGTGTTTAGCAGAGCCAAATTTTCTCTTTGCGCTAATTGATCTTCGGAGTTGTTTTCCCATTTGCTCTCTCTTTTATTACGTATGGGAGGGGGCGAGTTGGGATTTTTAATGACGGAAGTAATTAACCATAATTAAATTTGTATATAATGATTGTTATTTTATAGTATATATGATTGTGTAAAGGCGAATTTCTAGAAATATTATTGAAATCCTTACTAAAATGGAATAGGAAATTAGATTTAAGTAGGAAATTCAAAATCATTTAGCTGAGGAGATGCAGTTAAAAAATAAAGGCGCTGAGACAAGAATTTCTTTATAAAAGCATAATAAAAATTATCAAACACATCCCTTTTGCTCGCAATAAAATGATTTCTTCACATCGTAATTTTTAGTAAAATTCTAGAGAAATTTATATTAAAATGCTTATTAACCACTTTTATATGAAAAATAACAGTCTAAAATATGTTACTTTCAAACCAAAGTTTGAAGAATTTACTTACGCAATTCATTGTTATGCTGTGTGAGACAGAGACCAAAGAGTGCTACAATGGATGGAGCAAAGGTCGTGTTTTATATACACCAGCCTGGCGGCGTTTTAGATATCTCATATCTCGATTATAAAACCGGTTTTTACATGCCAAAGTACCGCCTTTCCACTCGCTAGTTTGTTTTGGCAGTCTGGAACCGTGTAAGTGGTCTTATTGCAGCTCACTAACCATAACTTCGTAATGTCAATGAAAAAGGAGAATTCTTTGTTAATATTACTTCTATTTTTGTTTAGATGGATTCTTCATCTGAGACCTTATATTTATTTAAGAATGTTATACACTAAAATAAAGCAGAAAGAGACGTGAATAAGAACTTTATATTTCTCTCTAATTCAAGTTTCTTGGGAAATATAGAGCTTGAGGTAAATGAGAGAGGCTATTTCCACTTAAAATTGTAATCAAATCGAGATAGTCTTGCTACTTGTCATTTTTTTATACATATTTTAATAAAATACGTGGAGTTCATTCTATTGTTAATGTCGGTCTTAACATTTTAGTCGCTAATTTCCTTTTGAAAAATAACGTATTGTTTGTAGTAATCGTTTAAGAACCCGAGATAATATTTATATCTACGAGCTGAGTCAATCTTACATTAAAGTAGAAAAAGGAAAATGTAGGATTAAACTAAAAAGTGGAAAGCCAATAAGTTCTACCATGCAGAACTTATAGGTTTGCGTCGTGAAAGGCATTTTCAATCCATCCATTTTTGTTTTTTCCTCTGGTATGGTTACCGGAAAAGGGTAATCTTACTGAGGAGATATTAATCCTGTCTTTGCAGACCTGATTTTGAGGCTATGTTATTTGGTTGTTCTTAATCTTTGAATAGAAATTACTATATAAATGGGGAAAGTTAGCTTAGAATGAAAAACAGGAATCATGCTTGCCCCTCTCCGGTTGGATGAAAATCAATTGGACATAATTGACAGTACTTGCAGCTAAAAATCTTTGATTGAAAGGTAAACTACTATTACTAATGGTAGAATAAAATCGTATATGTTAATTTAAATCTAACGCAGAAGTAAACGTTCATATATGTTCTTTTTCTTTACGTTCATTTACTTGGGTTATATATTCTGGTTAACAGCTGATTTTATGATTAAGTGAAACATTATAACTCATCTCCCGAACTCGGTCTTGCCGCAGAAGAAGCATTTTATAAAAAAAAGAAAAAGGACCGAAAACAGGTTCTACACACCAACAAATACACTTTCTCCCATTTATTCTGATTTATGACCTTACGACCTTGAAAACTCTAAATATTCCTGGACTAACTTGGAAGGACCTTGCCAATTCTATCATAGAAAAGAGAATATGAAACCACATAAGGGTTTTAAATTACGTTAGAATCGTCCAAATAGTTATGATGTTATTGCCAAAACTTTATCATTCCCGGGCCATGCTTGGGAGGAATTTAGCATTCATATCATTCGAAAGAGAATTTAAAACAACATAAAAGTTTAAATTTTAGTTAGAATCAGGCCAAACATTTCAGGATGTTGTTGCCAACTTGGGAGTACTTTGGCAATTATATCATTAGAAAGAGAATGTAAACAACATAGGGAGTTTCAAATTTCGTTAGAATTAGCCGAATAGTTATAATGTTATTGTCAAAACAAAATAGTTCCCTGTCTAAACACGGGAGGAATTTGGCAATTATATCATTTGATAGAGAATGTTAAAGGTTTCATACTTTCTTAGAATCAGACAAATACTTACAATGTTATTATAGAAACGGGGACCGACCGACCGAACGACATAGTGAGATGTAGTCTCGCACGCAACCAAAAATGGTGATCACCTTATCTATCTCAAAGCTTAACAAGGACACAGGAAATCTACAGCAGATAAAGGACAAGTTTATTCCTCAACAATACGGATTATTTAGCAATCCAAACTATTACTGATAAAAGTATATTGCAAGGATGACTAAAATCGTAAAAAAGAAAAGAATAGCTAAAGGGATAGTAGCATCTACCAATAATGGTAAGAATAATTACTAAAATCATTAATACTAACAAAGATACAATGATATACAGATTCCTTCTAAGGTTGCGTGATTCTCACAACAAACCCGCATTATAACTTTAACATACAACCTTTAACTACCTAAAATCGACAGAGATACGCCTGAGCTCCTGAATATTCCAGATTCGTGAAACGGGTTTCCAAAGAGGAAATTCGAGATCAGCCGAAGATCTAAAAAGTTGGTATTAAAGACCCCTAGCTGCGGTGAGACTTCACAGTTTAACTCGACATCGCCTGTCACCTGCCGCTTATATCCAATCAGGACTTTATCAAGTAATAATATAATAAATAGCAATTTAGTTCCTAAGTAATTCGTGTAATTTTCCCGTAAATTATAAAATCTTATTCACTCTTAATTTGATTATTCAAAATCCTATATGCACCGTTTCTAATTTTTAAAAACTAAATAATATCGGAAGAATATTTAAAATGGAATATTAATTCAGGATATACGAGTATTACACTTTTTGTTGAATTCTAAGCCAAGTACTATCAAGTATTTTCCGTAGGACCTTTTGGTAAATTTCTTTTGGACCTATTCCATATAAAGCATCCGCACGCGAATGTATTCTTAACTTTGTTAATTCTTTAAATTGTGTTACTTCCAATTCTGTTTCACTACTATTGATGACTTTGATTCATGTCTTAGCTCCTTTTTGCAAATGTTAAACATCGCATTTTCTATAGTACAAATCAAATAAATCAATCTTTTTCTCTCTACTCCACACGTACCATTTTGAGCCCATTTGCTTAATTTAGTGGAAAAACCCTAAAACTAACCTATCTAATCTCTGGAATAAAATTTTAGTATTTCCAGAAGTTATGTTTCCCGATGTTAGTGACGAATCTGCTCCTCGCGACGGAGGGGCGAAGCCCAGAGAACAGTTTGAACAGAACCCCTCCGGGTTGAGCGGAGATTACTAAGTTCACGGTCATTTTGGAAGCGCCCGTGGCCAGAAGGAACGAGAGGGCTACGAAAGGCGCTTCATGAGAGAAGGACATCGAAGCGCCAGCTTAGATCGAGTTCCCATGGAAATAAAGGGAAAAGGACCATACGGCTTTCACAGAGGTTTTTACGGAGGTCCTTGACCTGATTCCAGATATATGCCCTTTGGCCCTGGGCACGAACTGATGTACGGTTATGGTAGAATGGGACGGGCCGAATACGCCTCACCAGGGCGCCCTGCTTACGGAATGGACTTTGGCAGATAAGTCGACGATGATCGAATATCATATCGTGAAAGGGCTAAAGGTAAATATTCACTATACAGTTTAGCAAAATTATACTGATGGGAAAATACACAATTAGAAATCTAGAGCTCTATTAGTTTGTCATTCATTTGCTCATATATTTTACCATGTTTTTGGAGGTTTTACATTTAAAAATCACTGTCTTGCAGTTAATTTATCTATCACTGAAATCTCTTTTGAGGAGAATTAATTTGGTATCAGATGGCAGCAAAACAATCAAGTTATAATTTAGTTAAAACAATTAGATACTATTTCTGATAATCCAAACCCTTTTGTTAATATCATTTATATAGTTCTTTAGTTACTCATCCCTAGCTCCTCAAGTCCAAGCTGGTGAGAACTATAGTTAAATTTATTTCAGAAAATCTTAACTCTATTTTAATCTAGCTAAGATTATATATTGTTTAAGCTTCCAAACTTTATTATTCAAACGAACTAAGTTTGTTGAGCCTTTCCATAATGGGGCACTTCATGTTATTTTCTTTTTTTGACGAGTAAATGTAAAAACATCTAGATGTCTCTCTTTAAAGGAGCTTCTAATAATAGACAAACTTTTGGCTCTGATTCTAACTCTTTGGTCGTTTAATTGGCGCTCGTCTAAAATTTCCTCTGATTTCTGGTTTAAATTTCTTAACCGAACTCAGTTCCTTGAACTTTTTCAGGTTCTCTTTGGAGAACCACCGCGATTTTGCTGGATATAACCGTGGACACGGCGAACCCTTCCGCCCGCCGTTCCGCCCCGAGCAATTAGGATATGGAAATTGCTACCGTGGCGATTACTACGGGATGGGATCACCCTTGACGAGGAAATACTCCTGCATTCACAGTGATTACCGTTATGGAACCCCAGTACCAATCCAGCCAGTCTACCAATCTCGATATGGAAATCCTGGATGCGTCGTGAGTTTCAGTCAGTCTTTCATATCAGAGAGTGAAAGGGAAACGATGCTACTACCCATTATCTATCAGATAATGAATTTAGGATTCCTAATTTCCAAAGGCTTTCAATTCTAGTGTTAATTTGGCAAGTTACAATTTTTACTATTATCTGTGTTTTAGTTTTTCTATAAAGTTTGGATAAATGTGTATAATATATTTGCAACCTTTTGGCATTCAAATTAACAAGTGAATTTTCGTTTGTTTTTTTTCAGACCAAATCAAAATAATTCTAAGCCATGAATTATTTTCTATCTCATTTATGTCAGTATTTTCATCTAGTTATTGTTTAATTTATTCCTCTAAATTTGAAATTTTATCCTGATTGCCCACATACTTTTTAATCAAACAAAAGTTCATCTTTGTTTAATAACACGACTATTTATTTCAAATTCCTAAAAACCACCAAACCACATTTGAGTGTATTAAACAAATTTCCGCTGAGGGCAAAGAAATCATTAATTTTATCAATTCAGATGATCCAAATTATAGTCTAAACTACATTTTACTCATGTTCAAGAACTCCCCTTAGTTTCTTATCATTCTCATTAATATTTGATATCGAACACAAAAGTTAATTTATCAAAGTACTTTTGCATTGTTTTGACTTTGCCTTTTATTTTCATCAACTTTTTCCCCGAGGTATCTACCAATCCTCGTACTTCTGGAGGTTAATTTCAGACTTTAAAGAAATATCCTAATGATACCATTTGCCCTGGAAGGAAGTTGAAAGGTAAGTTAAAGTATTTTATCATCGTGTCTTTGAGGTCAAGTTATGATATTCAAGTTACCATTTAAGTTCATCGAGAATCAATTCAAACTAGTGTAAAACAGGGGAAATGACGAGGTTTGAAATTAGGCCGATAAAATTTATTAAAAAAATATCACATTTCCTTGTTAGTTTTATGGAAAGATGACCAAAGAGATGAAGAGGAGTAATAAAGATAATTTAAATGCTAAATAACAAGATTATAGCGAACCGTATAAAATGAAAAAGACTTTCTTTGGTAGTATCCATTTAAAGATATATTTCGAAGCAATTATTAAAGGAATAAAACAAACCTGAGCTTTACTTTTTAAATCACTAATTTCCTCTTTTCTGTTCAACAAAATGAATTAGGATCGAGAATGGATGATGTCCTCAGTGAAGTTATGAAATGCTATACTTCCAAAAAACATTTTAATACATTCAAGATGAAAAGATCTTCATAAAGACTCAAGAAATTTGGCTCCTAGCTTCACTCCATCGGCTCTTTATATATAATTATTTCATTTATATTCTTGACTCAGTAGGAAAATAGGGAAAAATAAAGTCAGGCTACCCAATATAATTTTTATGCAATCATCATTGATTTTAATAGCCATTTTCTTGAGAATAGACAAAATATCTTTCAAACAAAATCACAGGGAGCATTTTAGTGACTCTAAAGTGCAATCCATTTTAAAAAGGACCATTTGCGATCAAATATATTTGAAAAAAGAGATGTCATTGAAATATAATCAATGAAATAATTAGTTTCTTACCAGTAATCATCCAAATAAAATTGCAAACAAAAAGCGATTATTTTTACACTCGATTTTTCTATAAATTTTAAAAAAGGACACAAAATTTGAGATGTTAATGTCCTGATAATGAGGAAGTCTCGAGCAACAGGGTTTAAACACCGAAGAAGAAGTGACCTCAGAGATTGAGTCGCTATCTGACACTGAATGATCAATTAACTCAAGTATTACTCAAAGCTTGAGGGGATTTTAAAAAAAATCTCTTCTTCTTGCTTAGAAATTTTACAGCATATGGATGCTCATAGTTGTCCTCTCTTTTGGATATAGTGACTCTGAACATTCAGTGTGGCTTTCTTTATTTGTTATTTCCTTCAGTTACAGTTTTCATGCTTGCAAGTTTTTTTTCCGTCTATTTAAGGAGAGGATTTTCGTTGGCCCTTTGGATTTTTTAATTTTCTCTCGAGTTACAATTTCCTGTTTATAAATCCGGGCATTCGTACCAAGTCTGGGATTTGTTCTCACTTCTTGCTTGTCTCTAATTTTTGTTTTGTTTATTTTTTTCTGAGGTCTCTTTTTCACTTTCCGTGTGATTTCATCTTATTCATTTATCCTCGTCATCGGATTTTAGTGGAGCATTTGTGTTCTTAACTTCGTTAGTGACTATTATTCTTTTGCTACGGAGTTGCTGTAAATTCCAAAAGAATCTGTTCTTTTTTTCAATATTAATTTAGAAAAGCGGCTGTCCCTTAAAGTACTTTGTATTATTTTGACTTCGCCTTTTATTTGAGACAAATGGCTTCTTAACCTTCATAGTCTTTAATTAATTTCCTTAATTATTACCCTGGGACATCTACTAAATCTTTTACTACAGGAGGCCGATATCAGACAATAAAGAAAAATAAAATGATTACATTTGTCCTTTAATTAAGTTGGAAAGTAAATTAAAGTCTTACAATAATCAAACACCCAATCGACTTTGAGGTCAAGTTATGCTATTAGAATCACCATTTAAATTTGCCGTGAATCAATTCAGACTAGCGTAAAACAGGGCAAATGACGAGGTTCGAAATTAAGCCGAGAGAATTTATTTAAAAATAAAATCACCTTTCCTGGTTTGTTTTGAAGGAAAAAGAAACAAATGGATGAAGAGGAGTAATAAAGTTAATTCAAATTCTAAATAACACGATTATAGCGAATAGAATATAATAAGAAGAAGAATTTCTTTCGTAATACCGATTTAGAGATATATTTAAATCTATTTATTGAAGCAATAAAGCAAACCTGATCTTTAATTTTAAACCCCTTATTGCCTTTTTTTTCAACAACAGAATTAGGCTCCAGAATTGCATTACATCTTGAGTGACGTTATGAAATGCTCAACTTCCAGACACCATTTTAATACATTAAGGATGGAAACATCTTCATAACGAATACAGTGATTTATCTCCTAGAATCACTATATCGCAACTTTACACTCAGCATTCTTTAAATTTGCAGAGATTATTTATTTTAAATTATTTAAATTATCTTCTTAACAGAATAAAAGTTTGTGAAAATATCTTGAGAAATAGTTTAAATATCCTTCAACAAATTTAAAAGGAGCATATTAGTGGCTATTATGCTCTATGCAATTTTAAAATGACCATTTTTTATCAAATATAGTTGAAAAAAGAGATGCCACAGAAATAAAAAACAATGAAATACTTGTTTTCTGACGCCAGTAATCATCCAAATAATATTACAAAAGAAAAGCGATAATTTTCAACCTATATTTTCCCATATATTTTTGGAAAATGGACAAAAGATCTGCAATTTTGATGTTCTGAGATTCAGCAAATCTAGAGGAACAGGATTTGACCAATAATGAAAATGTGACCTCTGAGGATGAGGCGCCACAAAGCACTCAATGATTAATTGACTCAAGTATTACTCGAAGCTTGTAGGGATTTAAATAGTAATCTCAGACTCTCGCTTATGAATCGTGGCTGATTGAAAAAAGGTTGTGTCTTACAGGATATGTATGCTCATATTAGTCCCCTCTTTTGGATATAGTGGCTATGAACATTCATTGTGGCTTCCTTTATTTGCTTTTTCCTTCAGTTACACTTTTTCAGCCTGCTCATAACTTGTTGTCCTGGCAGACCTTAATCTCTTTTCATTCCTAAGGCGAACTTTGTCAGCCTATGGCTGAGCGGGTCTCAGCACTACGCCTCAACCACCTATCTACCAGACAGTTAATGTCCTCTGTTGATTAAAAGAAATTAACAGAAATGGCAAAAAAGTTTGAAGATGACAAATCAAATAAAAATCTAATTTAATTAACCCAAAAATTGTTTTAAAGAGTATTTATGGAACGAGTTCATATAAGGTTTACGAAGACTCAATTATTCGCTAATTAAAATTATGTAGTGAAATCAAACGTGGCTTCGATTCCATCGGTGGAGAGAACTCTAGGGACAACTTGATCAAAGCCATCTCGATAACTCTCTAAATTTCCCGGAGATTTATGGTTGCCTGTCACCGCATCGCCTAAATTCTGGATTGGGTTCATGTCGGGTGAACACGGTGGTCGCACAATTCGTAAACTCTCGCGTGTCGTCTTGCAACCAATTCTAGAACACTTGATTCCGAGGAAATGGTGCAGTATCTTGCTGTTATATCCCATCGTGGTTGCTGTAAAGGAAGCCTAAGAAGTGATGCAAAGAGTCACATGGTAGTAGAGCATAGCGGTGAAACATCAAATACCTTGTTTATGTGGACCAGTGGATAAAACCCATGCCATGTCTACACTATCCACACCAACATGTAACTACCATCATTCTGTACAGTGTCTTATTTGTACCTGGATTCCATTGTCTCACCTGAAGCATACCAATACCCTAAAACAACTGGTAACGTGAGGTACGGGCAAATAAACGCAACTCAAGTCTTAAATTCTACTCTCTACTTTATCCCCTTTAAGCACAAGGCCACCCTCATTTTATCTACTCCAAGCGGAAGCTTTATGTCCATCGGGTGATGTATCATGTTGGCCAGCAGGGTTCATTCCTGACTAGAAAGAGAACATAAAACCTGGGGACAAATATATAAAAAAAATGAATTACTAAGTAATATGCATTGAAGAAATATAAAGACGAGATTTCGCTGAATTTGATTGATAGACCACGGCAACCGGTTATCCTTTCCTACTCGAGCTGTTCCACTCAATACTTTCATAACCTGCCATCCTCCAAATTTCTGCTCGTAACTTCCACTCTCTTACTGTTCTTCCTTGCAAGTCTTCCTGCCACTTCCGTCGTTCAGGTTCTTCAACAGTTAGAGTGCCATGATCTTCATCTCCATGACGGAAAGATACGGCCATAGAATGGAACGGACAAAGGAAATGCCTTTAGCCTGCTAAAAACTACCCTCTTGAGACGCCACCGGTAGAGGTCACTGATGACCCCTTCAGGGACCTCTCGTTGGTTTTGGTCAACTAGAGAAATGGATGATCGAGTGTATGAAAATATGTTGGTGTCTGTTATTTTTTATAATAAAGCTCATAGACGTTTAGCAATGGTTGTGGTCACGTGTAGCAGAAGGATTAATGAACAATTCATCAAATAATTTAAATGGGCCAATTATTGGAAAAAATAAAATTCATAGAATCAATTATCCTATCAGTAAAAACAATCATTTTACATATAAGTTATAATACCACAATAATCGACTCCAAAACAACCATCCTAAACACTATCATCCACTCCCACCGCAGTCAACCATTTCCCTCTCAAACATTTATTCACTTTATTGAATTACCTTATAGGGGGTCTTCTCATCCTTCTCACATACATTCTCCTTCTATCTACATATAAGATCAGAATACTTTCTGTCACACTACTATTTACACCGTAAACACCACTTATCCAGTATTTCCTCACCCTTTGTAGCTTTCGCACATAATTTATCCCCCTCAAGATATCCATTCATACTGCTCTTACTGCTCTTGTACTTCCATACATGTCCATACACCAACGTATAAACCAAAATTATTTTATTTCTCTCCCTGACACGTTAGAAACTCAACCTTTAATCATTCTCTATCGCTCCATTTCACCCAGACACTTTCATACCATATAAAAACTTGCGGTTGCAATTTCCTTCTTGTGTATCACTATAACCTACCATGATTACTAGACTTGTTCAAAGGTGCCACAAAGGAGTGAAATATCACCATACACTGTCGATCATCATCGCTAAATACTTTTACTCTACGCTTTTCTAAATTCACTTTCAGACCACTTCTCCCCACCATCTGTCAAATGATAAAATCCACATCCCCAAAACCTTCTCCCTCTCAGCCACGAACACCAAGCCATCAACTTACACCAACATAGATAGGACCAAACTCTCAACATTCCTTATCATTCTTAAACCAGTTCCCTTATTTTCACACGTAATTATCTCATTACTCCAAAAATAAAGATATTACACAGCCATGGCAACATAACACAATTTTCTTCTTTTGTACCATTCTCACCTAACATCATTCCTACACACTCGAAGTTTCGCACTTGTTCAAGGGTGCCACAAAAGAGTGAAGTATCATCATACACCGTCGATCCTCATATCTAAATACATTTACTCTTTTTAACATTCACTTTCAGACCCCTCCCCTCGCATCTATCATATGTTACAATCAACATCTCTAAATCTTTCTCACTCTCAGCTAACAACACCAGGCCATCAGCTTACACCAAAATAGATAGAACCCATCCAACAACATTCCACGTCAATCACACACCAGTTCCCTCTTTTTCACACGTACTCATCTCAGTACTCTAAAATAAAGATATTAAACAGCCATGTAGACATAACTGAAGATTTTCTTACTTCCTACGTATGTCAGCCAATTTACTCTGGCAATCCTTCAACCTAAATAACGCTTACATCCCACATAAATGCTCTTCACATCATTTAATACATGCATAGGTACGTTATTATCACTTTGTATATTGCATTTTTATCTATAGGATCGTAAGCTTTCTGCACATCTATGAGAAGACAGGCATACACTTAAGTGCTCATGTCCCTTGTTTTTTCAGCTACCAATTTTTTCACTACAAAGCCTTTAAACATCCCTTGTTTATTCTCCATTAATGCCTTGGTTATCCTTCTTATACATGCCATTAATAACGTTTCTATAAAATTCACCTAGAACACTTAACAGAATTATCCCCTGTAGTTTTAGCATTCACCATTTTCTTTCAAACGTCTCAAATACAGACACGAGACTAATCCCATAATATATTCACCACCACTTACTAGAATGACATCAATTATATCATCTACTCCAGTGTCTTTTCCTTATTTCTGACTACTCACAAGCCTTAATCACCTGTTGCAAGATTATGTATTCTATATCCTGAAACAACACCCAATTGACTCTCAAAGAGGCAATTATATATACAGTTGCATTATCTTTTATATCCATATTATTCAGTTCCTAAAAGTATGCTCTCCATCTATTTTTTAGCCTCCACCTTGATCGTAATAATCCTTCACTCTTGTCACAGATGTTAAACCAGTTATAATTTCCTGGTTCCTCACCTTTCTCACTTACTTCGAGAAGAACTTCCTGTTTCTACCGAGATACTCATTTATCTTCCTATTTCCATCGGGATCCTCATTAAACTTCTTTTCAAACATTTCATTTGTTGATTTCTTATTCTGTTTAACATTTGTTTTCACTTTCATTTTCTATCCTTGCATTTACTCGCATCACCAATCCATTTTCATTTGCAATAATAAGAATTTGCATGTAAGCCTACTTTTAATTTCCACTACATGAGATTAATCATCATTCTACCATTCATAGTTTTGGTTCCTCTAATCACTTATGGCTCAACCACAAACTGCCTACTATCACCCATCTTATTTCATCCTTTCTACTTTTAACAATGCTCACATACTCTTCACTTTCTCTCTGATTCCATAACAATTCCCCTCTGATTCTCTTTTTCCACTTTCCTAATATCTTCTCATTATTCGAATAGAAAGTTTTAACCTAAGACACTACAAGATAGTACCATACTCAGGTCACATACAGCTTTCACGTCAAATACATCCCACAGCATATCCACTCATAATAAGCCCAGATCATATTCTTAAGTGCTCTCCTTCTTCTTAACCAAGCCTATGTGTATTTCATGCTATTATTGTGCTAAGAGAATGTGTTTTCTACCAAATATTCTTTCAAGAGAGGTAAATACCATCTATCCTGGTGTACCAAAGGCTCCGTCTCACATTGTGTCACCTATTAGTTCACTCATATCTCATACAACCATCAACCGATACCCATTTAAAGTTCAATTCACAACTCTTTCCAAACTATCGCAGCTTGTCTCTCTCAGATTCACTTCGATCATTACAGAGGACATAAACTACAACCATGCAGAGTTTAACCCTAGCAAATCTCAACTTCACTGGCATAATTCTTAAGATCACATCTTCATATCAAACCAAGGCATCGTGTCCTTTATCACTGTAAAGCACTGTTACACCCTTTAAATTTCCCCTACTTTTATTTCTCTATACCTGATCAAAATTCATTCTTTCCATTCCACACAAACTCTTACTTTCCTTTCATGTTTGTCTCGCATAGAGCACAAATCTGCATTCGCCATGTTTTAAAGAAATTGGCTACCATTTACTATCTTTTTCAGATCACATATACCATCCCATTACATACCCTGACATTCAAAAACACATTAGTTGGCCACAATCTGGGTTTAGTTGATTTTTACGCCGATATTTAAGTTTCTAGAAAAATATTTTTTTTCTTTTTGGTAATGCCAGGAACCATTTGGTTTCAAAATGTGAGGTGTCAAGTACACGGATTAATGCAGCACTAGGCGGATTGTCATCATACAACCACAGGATTTTTGTTCGAAAACTCCTGTTTTCCTTCACAGGGAGCAGATATTTCTGATGATGGAATCTCCTCTCTCTCAAACCTGAAGACCACTAAGAGGTGCTGAAGGGCAGGAGACTGCCAAAAATCCTCTCTGGCTAAATGGTCTGAAGATAAAACTGGTAAATTACCCCCAAATATACGGAAGAAATATTTATTAAATTGACTAAATTGGAATAAAGGTTTCAGGTAAATTAAGCCGAATAGCGTGGGAGGGATAAAAATTTCACTAATCCTACCAGAGAGTACTACCTGCCCTGGCCTGCTGATGCAAAGAAATATTTCATAAGTCATTCGCTTTTTTAGCCCAATAAACACTCATCATCCTCGAATAATGGGGGTTCTGTGGCTGTGTCGCCCCGGTGGTCGAAAGGCAAAGAAAGGCGATTATTTAAGATCTGGAAACTAATTACAGTTGAGAGTCCCAAGGAACGGAAGGGAACAAATTGACGCCACTAATGATTAATTGGATGGGAACACGCGGTGCAGGGGGTTGGGGATAAGTGGGAGACAGAGAAAGAAATACTGCACCTAGTAGTTTACTGACTAGAACCTCAGACCAAAAATTGTAAAGGCTAAGATCTAGGTCCAGTTAGGACTGTTTCTATTTTTTTTTCAAACTATCATTTATCTCTCCTTTATTTATACATTGCCTTCACTACCTAATGGACTTATCGCTTTAAAGATTTCCTTTCATTCACCCACTATACTTAACCTCTCGTTCACCAGCAATGCTATTAACAAAGGTGATAAAAAAATCAATGCTGTGTTGTATTTTAATCGAGGATGTTTCAATACTTTCTCTAATTTTACCTACGTTTTCTTGAAATGTTTTCCTAAGCCCCATTAAGTAAATAAAACAGTATTAATTCTACCGCCTACTTAATTCTTGGGGAAAGAAAAAAATCTGTCTGGAATAATTGAACTTCCTTTGTTTATTTTTTTTATTGCTTGAAAAGTTCTTTGATAAAAAAAGATTTGGTAACCTTTATTAACTTTCCTCTTTGGGTAGCTAAGATCATTGTACTCAGAGGCTTTTTTGTCATTCGGGTGGAAAGAGTTGAACAACCTACGTTAGTGGTAAGATTGGTCTTGGGGGAAAATGATGAGATTTTATCTGGTCTGCTGTAAATATTTATTGGTAACATTACCTATGGCGTAATTTGATATATATATATATATATATATATATATATATATATATATATATATATATATATATTGATAAGTGTTTTTGAGAACAAATGAAGAGGGATGATATGCGAAACTACATCCACAACCGTCGCTATTGGCATACATTGTTGATACCGACATTGGCGTGAAAACTAGAGTATAGGAGTACATAAAAGATATCCCTGCAGGGCATTTAGTAACCTTCTCACCGAGTGCCTGTGAGATTCAGAACTCAGCATCAACCTGTCAGAAGATTAAGTGGTAGCATATGCATAAAAAAGAAGGAGGATAAATGCAGTGTGTAGAGAAATGGCTACATTGAGCATCCTGGAGGAGTATAAGTACATTAGAGCCCCTCCCCTCCTCATGAGGAGAAGCGTGGGAAAGGTAGCCGGCGAAACTGCTTACCATGTGAGATCTCCCCGCCGCTGTGGGCAGTTAGCGCTAACATCTGTTTTAAGGCGACCACCTAAGGTCCTTAAACGACGCTTTAACGATCCAATTACCTACGAGACCCATAAACCCGTGGTTATGGAAAAAAAGCGGTGCGAGTCAGAAGGCACGCCAAGTAGCGGTGCGGTTGCGAGCCCCTAATTTGCGAGCTGACTTGGGCACCCCAGTGCCACCTCAGGAATTCAAGCTCTCCCCAGATGCTAACTGACCATTCGCCTTCCCCCCCTTGCCTCTGTGGCCTGGTCACTTCCCCTTTTAGATGGGGCGGCAATCCACCTATAAATAAGCCCCGCAAAGAAAGAGAAGAGATTATCAGAAGTCGATACGCCAGAGGAGGATAAGTTCGTGAACATCGATCCATCGACCAGACAAGAAGATTATTAGAAGTCGATTCGCCAGAAGAAAGATTAGTTCGTGAAGATCAACCTTTCAGCCAGACAAGAAGATTAGAAGTCGATACGCCAGAAGAAGGGTTAGTTTGTGAAGATCGATCCTTCAGCCATACAAGACTATTTCCGTGAGAAACGATAGGATCAGATTGAGAAAATTGATCCCCCCTTTCAGGGCCGTATTAACCTAAATAGTCAAGCTTTATATCGGTGCCAGACCGAAGAAGCCTTTTCAGTCTGAAAAGAAGTCCGACTGAAGAAAAGCAAAGCCGCTCACACTCGAGCGACTCTCACATCTCAAGCTCCGTAAGAGTGAGAGGAGAAGAACCCATCCCCTACGAGCTTTCGTTCTTTAATTACGTTGAAGAATCAGCCCCCGTCACAGGCGACAAGCAATCCCTTATCGAGGAAAATTCAACCAGCGGCCGCAACACTTCAAAGCGAGAGATAAGTCCTCCAGCGACATCCGGCAATCCCTTTATACCTACCTGTAAGTTAAAAATAACATTTATATTCCTATTGCGATAGTAGAAGTTCAGTACGTCCCAAGTTTTAAAGGAGAGTAGAAACCCTTGTTCTTGAACCTAGGTCATATGTGTTTGTAGATGAGAGTACTTTAATTTAATGTTTAACGCTAATCAAATAGAGTCGCGAAAAAAAAAATACTAATCGGCAATTCGTATGTTTACGGGAAGCCTATTTGTTTAGTTTTTGTCATTGAAAGATCTTTGATGCCAAAGATAGAAAGGTATTAACTGTTGGTTTGTAATAATTAAGTGTTTCATTTAAAATACATGTTTATTTTGGTAGATTCTGGTGTTTCCTCTTATCTTTATGTGTTTAAAAATAGCTCTTCCTTAAGAACTAAACCACTAAATTAGCACTCTTAGAACAAAGCCTACTTCATCATAGAAGTAACTCACGCCCCTTAAAGCATACCGCTACTAAAAGGGTGTCAAAGGGTATAGTGATCAAAACCAAGGGTCATTCTACGACACAGTGAAAGCAGCATTATTAGTTACGACAGAATTCCTGTATATACTTAAGACTCCTTTACTTTAATTCCAAAAGTGCCGAGCAGTTAGTTATCCCTTCCCCTTTGCCTCCTTTACAATGATAAGATTCAGAGAAACCCAAGTATTCGTATTAGCATTAGTTGAAGTGGTCTAGTAAGTATCAGGGAGAGGGGGGATATTGTTGAGTGCATTCTAATGTAGTGGTTAACTGACAAGAAAGCATTCAATTTTCAAAGGGATGCATATGCTCCTGGTGGTCAGACTAATCTCGTTTATTTTTATTTAGACTAATAATATGTTGTGTAACGGTGTGAATCTTTAGTTATTTGATGCGTTTCTTATTTTGTGTGTCAGGTCTTGAATCCTTTCCTCAAATCTTTGGTTAGATTTAATGACCAAATTGGAAAAGGGTCATCAACACACCTGAACCATATAAAGTTAACCTCGTTAAACCTTGTTTACCAAGGAGTTTTGCAACGGGTAATGGCTTCTTCCGACAAAAATATGGCCTTAGCATGGGCAATCCCCAATCGCTCATCCTTTGTTATATTTTCATGGCACATTTTGAAATGTCTCTCCCTTCTATTATACCAGAAGCAAATTATTCGTTACTTAATACCTTCAAAGGCTCCCTAGGAGTGTTCGGTTTGGGTGGTACTGCTTAGTTAGAGAGGCATTAGTGGCATTACCACTGAGTTGTTACTGTTATCACTTCGTCTATACATATAAAATATGAAGGTGTTCCAGATTGAGTCATATGCAGATATGTGCTAACTGCTCTAAGGCTACAGTACCCGCAGTTATACATCCTCTCTGCCCGAATACCTGCAGGAACACCTGAGGCTATAGATTTTCCACTTTTTTCACCTTTAACACTTTACATATTTCTCCTTTCTATGTGATGCAGCTTCGTTGTTATTGCGCCTTAATTTCGAGCAAATGTAATATTTAAAGTACCGAATAAATAGGCTCATGTCTGTAATTTCAACTCCTGTTCTCTTGATGGAGGCCGTCAAATGAAAGTGAAAGAAATATCCCATCAAAACTTGTTTTATTTATCTCATAATCATATTTTATTGAGTAAAATCATAAGCCATTTTGTATCAAATTATCGTTCCAATTTTATTCACAAACTTCATCCTTATCTGGAACTAAGGTAGTTGCTGGTACTTAGTGGAGGATGGTAGACGGGGGGTGAGTCATCAGCCTTGTACATCACAACTCAGTGTTGAAGGTAAAATGACTGGTATTTATTGACTGTTCAGATTATGTATCCTGAAAAATAAATAAAAGTAAGATCTAGGTTGAAGTGGAAGTCCTTTACCTTCCACACATTCCTTTCGCTTAGCTATTAAATTATCAAAAAATCTCTACCTACGTTCATTTCTTCAATTTGAAGAAAATGAAGAGTAATTGGTCATTTATAACTTTTTGTACTTTTCTTACAAGTTCTTTTTTACACTATACTTTTGATCCCTGTTCTCATTACTCTGTGGTTACTTTATCTTATTTTCTCATTTATTTCCCACGTTTGTAAAAACTTTGTGAGACAAATAAGAGAGAATTATTTTTTACCCCCTTATTAGTAGTAAGGCGTAAATGCAAACCGGAACTTACCTTATCAAGCACTACCATACCTTATCAAGAGACCTTATTCACAACCATACTATATCTTATCAAGAGACCTTGTTCGTATAACCATTCTTGGCTAAATGTTCGTTGATTTAAATGAATTGAAATATATTTCTTCAACTGTGAGTTAGAAGAGATTTGGGGCGAGGCAGGGCAAGAGGAATATTGCTAGGTGCAACGAACGCCCCTATTGAAGTATATGCGATAATTACCTAGATCGTAAAAATGGGTATATCAAAATGAATGGTGTTTTTTTTATTAATTTCTTTAAAAAAAACAATTATATCATGTCTCCGTTCACCATTAAGTCTTCTTCTCTTAACATTAATTTCATTTTCATTTTGCTGTAAAACTTTCTTGACTTTGTAAATATTCAGTTCCAACAAAGATGTCTAATCGTAACCCAGTGAAAAGTTAGCAATTTATTTTATTATATTATTATTTATAATTCTGGAGGCGTCTTTCTTTTGAAGATAACAAATAAAGAGGTTAAATTAGAATAAAACAATTAAAATTGAACCAAAAATTACTTAGGCAACGTGAGTTAAATATTCATTATCTTACGTTTTGAAGTGGAAAGTTGATATGCGGGAATTCCATGTCCATCAATAAGTTTGGCGAGTTGTTTCTTGAGGTCATTTTTCCATGATGTTGAGAAAAAGAGGTAAAAGACAAGGATAGGAAATGAGGAATGTCGCGGAAAAATGACGGCCGAAGAATGTTGAATTTATAGAACTATCAATAAAAAATTTGCAGATAAGATAAAAAGGAGCGGCTAGTTTCGCCTCATAGTTTACTAATATTAATCTAACAATTTAAACGGCGTTTAAGAAACATAATTTACATAATTACGGTAATTTGAGGTGGAGCTTCCAGAATTTTAGTCATTCTAAAGTTATTTTTTATGATAGAGGAGCATTTTATTTAATTTTCGACAAAACATCACAAGCCTTAATAGAAATATGGTTTGGTATATTAAACTAAATAATGAAAAAAATACTACACTAATAAATAAAGAAGAAAATCTAACGTTGCTGGCAGTTTAAGAGTAATAACCCTGAAAAAGAGAAAGAGTTTGAATAAAAATTTTGAGTTTTCAAGCTCTAAAAATTTGACGTTTTACAGACAATACTAAAATAGAGGCGACTAAAAAAATTGCAAATCTATTAAATATTTCACAATTATCTATTAAAATTTAAAGAATTATGGAAGCACGTCTATTATTTCTAAAGTTTGAAGCCAATGTTGAGTACTAGTTTATAATGTAAATAGAAATATATCAATTTAAGGAAGACATCCAGCAACAAATCATCCAATTTACCTTTCTAAGGCCATTTTTTAATAATAATCTGAGAAACAAGAGGGAATATAGACATTGCAAATACTCCAAATGCTGAGAGGATTCAAATATCAGTTAAAATATAGATAAGAATAAGATAGAAGACCGAATAAAAAAAATACCCGAGAAGATCTTAAGTGACACATATAGTTAGAGGGTAGGTTTGCTTGAAAAAAAGATAAACCATTAAAAAGCTTACGAAGAAAGGAGGATGATCCCTATGGTAGCCTCTTTGGTGCTAAGAACCATAGGGGCGTCCTCCGAAGAAGGGGGCCCATCCATATCGGCTTCCGTTGTAGTCTCCGCCGTAGCCATAGTAATGACCTCGGTATCCGTACTGGTCACAGTGGTACCCGGGGAAACCTCCGTTCCCGAAGCCAAATCTGCTTCCGCCGAATGGGTAACTGGGGTAAAGGCTACTTCCGTATCCTCCGTAGTAATGAGGCCTGTATCCGCCATACCTATAACCGTAACCGTATTGACCACCACTGGAGTAAGGATTATATTCGTAGAAGGGGTAACCGTAGCGTCCTTGGTATGGGTAAGGATGGTAATAACCTCGTGTAAAATCGGAGAAATGGTGGCAATCATCGAAACCATATCTACCTGGGCCAAACAAATAGGGTCTGTAATAACCATTGCCATAACTGTATTTTCCCATGGAACCGCCGTAGCCGTAGTCTCTAACACCGTATCTTCCGTAGTGGTACGCACCATGGTGGTCGTAGGTTCTATAACCATATGGATAGTAATTGTCGAAACCATGCCATCCGTAGCCATATGGGTTGTAATGGTTGCGTCTGTAACCCCCGTACCCATAACGGCTACCTTCTCCGTATCCGTTATAGTCACACCCGTAACGGTCGTATCCGGGCATATCGTAACCACAACCATAGCCGTACCACCCTTGTCTACCATAATCACTACCATACCAACCTCGGTAATCACGGCCGTATCCGTATTGATCGCCACTGCTATATCCTCTACCATAACCATACATGCTTCCATAGCCACCCTCATAACTATATCTTCTACCATACGCATTTCTAAACTCACCGTAACAGTTACCATATCCGGTGCTGTGGTAGCCATATGGTGACATTTTATAGCTACCGTACCCATAGCGACCGCCATACCCACCCATGTAGCCATACCGGCCATAGTCACTACCGTAGCCATAGCAACCAAAAGGCCCACTCTCGTATCTGCACATATCTCCGTAACCATAGGGCCTGTTCATTGAACCATACGAGCCTCCGTAGGAGCCGTAACCTCGGTAAAAGTCTCCGCCCATCATGCGCCTTCCATAGAAGCAATAGGAATCGTCCATGACTCGATTACCACCGTAGTTTCTTCGGGACCAGTAATCACCGTGGTCAAAGTGACCATCATCACTGCCACAGTACGGCATGATACCTGGAATAAAACACCGGAATTAGTAAATAACACATGAATTCACCACATGAAATAACAATCTATGCATTCAGAATTGATGGGAACAAACTTAAATGAATTCACGTAATCGTGTTTAGAAGAGCCAAATTTTCTCTTTGCGCTAATTGATCTTCGGAGATGTTTTCTCATTTGCTCTCCCTTTTATTACGTATGGGAGGGGACGAGTTGTGATTTTTTATAACCGAAATAATTGACCATAATTAAATTGTTTATATTGATTGTTATTTTATAGTATATATAATTGTTTAAGGCTGAATTTCTAGAAATCTTATTATAATCCTTACTAAAATAGAATAGGAAATCAAATTGACGCGGGAAAATCCAAAATAATCTAGCTTGGGAGATGCAGTGAAAAAATAAATGCGCTGATACAAGAATTGCTTAATAAAAGCGTACGAAAAAATATCAAAGACACCCCTTATGCACGAAATAAAGTTATCTTTTTAAATCGTATTTTGTATTAAAATAGTAAAGAAGTTTACACTCATGCTTAGTGACCAGTTTTGTATGAAAAGTAGAGGTCAGAAATAAGTTACTCTCAAACAAAGTTTGGAGAATTTACTTACGGATTTGATCTTTGTGTTGTGTGAGGCAGAGACCAAGCTGCGCAACAATGGAAGACCTAAAGGTGGTGCTTTATATACACCAGCTTGACTGAGTTTCAGACATCTTATATTTCGATGTCAAAACCGGTTTTCACACGCCAAAATACCGTCTTTCCGCTTACTCCGTTGTTTTGGCAGTTCTTGAACCGTGTATGGGTCATATTTCAGCTCAACAACCATAACTTCGTTATGTCAATGAACAGGGAGAATTCTTTGTTAATAGTACTTATCGTTTTCCTTAGATGGATTCTACATCTGAGACGTTATATATAGTTAAGAATGTTAAACATGAAAATACAGAAGAACGATAAAAACAGAGGTGCATAACAACTTTATTTTTTTTGTTAATTCAATTTTGGGGGGAAATCGAGAGCTTTAGGTAGGGGAGAGAGGCTCTTTGTACTTAAAATTGTAATTAAATCGAGATAGTTTGGGGATTTGTTATGAGTTTTTCATACATATTTTAATTAAAATACGTTGCGTTGATTTTATTGCTGTTTTCGGTCTTACCTCTTTACTCGCTTATTTCATTTGAAAAAATGACATATTGTTAGCAATAAATATTTAAGAACCTGAGATAATATTTATATCTACTAGCTTACAGTGAAGTAGGAGAAGGAAAATGTAGGATTATAGAAAGAGATGAAAACCGATATGATTTGCCATGCAATCTTTCTTTTTTAAATATTTATCATCAATAAATCCTTCCATTATTATTGCAGAGTTCAATGTTGAAGCAAATCCAACCACAGTTTTAGCTCATTTTCATTTTTAGTCACGTGCGAGAATACATCTCACTATATCGGTTGGTCCTCCTTTTGCTTTTTTATTGTTTTTTTAAAACAACCAAATCTGAAATCCTTATGCTGTTTTACATTCTCTTTCAAGGGATATAACTCTCAAAGTACTCCCAAAGTTAGCAAGGAATTATTTTGTTTTGGCAATAACATCATAACTATTCGACCGATTCATACGAAATTCTGAACACTTATGTTGTTTAATATAATTGCCAATTTCCCCAAAGAGCTAGTCCGCGAATTATTTTGCTTATCCAAAAAAAAATCATAACTATCCGGCCAATTCTAACGAAATTTGAAACTCATATGTTTACATTTCATTTCGAATGATGTACTTGCTACCTCAGCCTGCCATGAGTTAGCCACCCGATTCAGATATGGCTCGTGCTCAATAAGTTACCTATGGAGACTTAGCATCCCTAGCCGTCTCGCCGTTAATAGGACAGATAGGAAGGGAAGGTTCCTCCTTGTAATGTGTCCAGTCAGAGTGCTGTCAATCAGACGTAGTCTCTTCAAAGTTTTCTCAGGATAAAAACGTGCAACACATTTTTTTAGCCATGTTTTTATATATATTCTGCCATATATTCCTTGCTCGTCTATGCAGGGTAACGTTGATAGCTTCGTATCCATTTGTTCATGTAACACTTCTGTTGGCATGTGGTCCCAGGGATGACGTTGATAATGAATCCTATTGCCCTATTTTAAATACGAATTTTTTGTTGTTCCTTATTTCCCTACTTGTCCTGTTTGCAATGTCAACAAAGTTTTATACAAGCTGGTGATGACCTTTGTAAAATCATCCACCAGCTGGACGTAGTGTGCGAGGTCTTGGTCTGGGTAAGGCAGGTCGCCGGCATACACTGCATATAATGTAAGGCTAAGACAACCTCTCTGTGGCACCCCTGCTTCCAGATTGAATGGTTGCCCTTCAATGCCGTTTACACTTAAGAATACCTCTCGATCTTTCAGGTAGTAGCAAAGTATTCTTGTTAGTTTTTTCCATACCTAGTTCAGTTATCTTCTTTTGTAGTCCTGATAGCTACACCTTGTCAAAGGTCGAGGCCACATCCCGCAAAATGACGTCAATATTGCTGCTTCTCGCGTTATCGATAGGCATCCTGTCGGTGATTAACGAAGGAGTCGTCTCGGTAGCAAGTCTCTTTCAGAAGCTGTGTTGTTGGTTATTATATAGACCTTTGGTTTCTAAGTGGGTTCTTAGTCTATTGTTAAGAAATTTATTCAGCAATGTACACATAATTTTCAGCAGAGAGATGGGTCGATAACTGCTGTTCTCTTGTTTCAGCTAGCTAGGTTTTGGTATGAATATCATACGGGGTCGTTTAAACTGGGCTGGAAAATAACCCACATTAAAGCAGGCAATAAATATCTTTAATAGACCTCCGTTAATGTTGTGACGAGCGTATACTACATGGACTTTTGCAATACCATTTATCCTGGCACCTTTTGCTTGAAGCTCTTCTGGACTACTAAATATTTTTCATGAGGGAATGGGTTTCCTTTTTCTTCATGCCATTTTTCATGGCTGAAGAATCAGTTAACGAAAACTTTCCCTGAATATTTAACTTAACGCTAATTGGTCAAATTTATAGTGCCTATGTTTTAAAACCTTGCTAACGTTTGGTAGGCTTCAAAAATTTGCTTAATGCTGATTATTCAATTTTGTGTCGCTTATGTTTAAGTTAAAAAACCGGCTAACGTTTGTTTGGCGTTAAAAATTTACTATACATTCGCCACAAGGCTTGTGTATAAGTTCCATGCTTTAGTACATATATACAATGAACCTTCCCCAACCTCTTACAGAAGGCTCGTTATACGTCCCATTTGCGGACACCATATCGATGATCTGTACGACACCTTATCGGAATGTGAATTATATGGCACTGAGTACGGCGATGGAATTTGAAAACATCAAAACTTTCGACAAGAGAGGGCAGATATCCATCAATGGCCAAAAGCTCCGGATAATTCCATTATTCCAACGAACTCTCGCAGACATCCGTGTAGGAGAGTACGCATCTCATACCACATGAAAGGCACGGTTCTAGGATCCTGATTATGACTGGTAGGTATGAGAGTCATGTGATAAGTATCGCGGCGAATATACCGAAGGACTTGAGTGAATTCTATCACTTCATAGTAGATCTTAGTTAATCCAACAAATTAAAGATCTACAATGCGTGCATCCGATCCAAACTTTTGTACATCCCGGTCCCTATAAACGCGATTTCCAAGACCCAATTCCTCAAACTTCAAAGGGTTCAAAATAAGGCTATCCTAATTATAACGATGACCCGAAGGAGTGAGAAGAGAAGGCAGAGTGAGCTACACGGTGAACTGGGGTTAACCCGCATACAGGTTGAGCTTCAAAGAAAAGCAATAAAGATCTGGGACACCGTACACCATCACCTACCTTATGATTTTGTATCTCGAGAACATGGAATTTAATGAGATAAGACACGCAAAATCATTTAAAAGTAGCAGATACATCATCAACAATGACATAAATCCAACGTTCACGGAATATTCTGATCACAAAACATCGTAAACAATGCCAACATTTAACCAATTTTGCCCTATAAAATAAGTTAAATTATAATTCCCCCAACCCAGCCAATTCACGACAAAGTATTTTCAAAAACAAAAAAAACACAGAAGCAACAACCAAAACAACGCAAAATCCGGGCTTAAAAAACCCAGATTAAAAAGACATAACTAGCAGTAGAGACAAAAACGCTCTTTTCCATGAAGGCTAAAATGCCCTTTGTAAATATATTTATATTATATATACTAAAAACAGATAAAAAAACGCAAAGAAATCCCTAGATATACGCTTTGACCAGGGACCTGTACTTTCATTTGACTTTCATTTTCACTTTCCTATTTTACCCTCAAATTTCCCCACTATTTTCTCCTCTTAATAACCTTTTACTACTATTCTCCTCAATCATTTATGTCCAATGTCCAATCAAAAAGATAGAAATATTTTCTCTTCGTTGCTTGAAATCTAGTCTACGCTCCCACCGAATAAAGACGTTTGAATCCAGTTCAACAAATTCCTTTTCCTTTTTGAGGAAGCTTCTATCAACAATTTTTCCAGCTTACTAAGCAAGAAAAGAGCTTTATTTTGGAATCGTAGCGTAGGAAATACAAGGCATTCACTAATAAAACAACTAGGCAGCAGCCTAGACGAACAAAGTAAACCATTTTTCTGCCTAAAGAGTGGTTCCAAATGTTTGGGGACAAATCGCACCACTCTCAAAGAAGTTTACCTCAGTTACCTCGACCAACATACTACCATATTCTCAACGCTATTAACAAAGAGAATGAGAAAATTTTTATTGAGTTGAATTTTAACCGACGGAGATCACATTACTTTCTCTAATTTTGATACGAACTCTTGAATTGTTTTCCTATGTCCCATAAAGTAGATAAGAAAAATATTAACTGTGCCGCCAAATTTTCATTACTTGAAAAGGTCTTTGGAAAAAAAATAAAATTAAAGATCTCGAATCTTCATTTAGTTTCCTCTTAGGGTAACATCATTTTATGTACTCACAGGATTGGTTGTCATTCAGGTGTAATGTGCATCCCATCCTAAAATGTTGGTATAAAATATTGCAAATATCTATTGGTAAGGTTATTTTTCGAGTACCATTTAAGATGAAATTTATTGTATATGTGGAAATTGTGTGGAAAGATTGCGAGAAATGAACGACAGAAGGTGAAAAATAGTTACTGGTCAACTGAATATCTTCTTAAAATTAATAACTATTTTTGCCCTAACTTTTGGCAGAATAATTGACTATGGAGATCTCTTAACCTCCTAATTTGTGGAAGATGCATGAGATCCGCCTTACTTCTCACGCTAGAAGGACAAACAAGGAGAATTCAGAATTGCTCCATGTCAGAAGGAAGCTGGTGGAAAAGGTTCTTAAATGAATTCGACTACTTAGCGACATCAGAGAGGAAACATCAAGGTCACTGATATCACACCATCAGAACATCGGTGTTTGTCACTGAAATCTAGGATACCATCAACAATGATAGATGAATGCCAATGAGGTCCATTGCAAGTGAGAAACTTGTGGATGATAAGCTCATCGGCTAATGGTACTTAAAATGTTCTCTCCTTTTCATAAAAGATGAGGAAGGGAATTTTTCTGTGACAGGAAAATAAACTTAAGGACAACAAGAAGCTGATCAGCAAGTTGCAACCTTCTTTGGAGCTAGATGTGCTGTGGTTCTTATATTTCTAGAAGAATTGGTGTCAAGACCAGAAGATAAACTACTAGAAAAATAGTTGGTATGCTCTCGCACCCAAGGACATGCATGGAGCTCTGCAATGAAATATCCACCGGTTTTATGTAATTTAGTATCCCTGAGGGGATAAGGCTGAACATCAACGGCTATATCTGCTTTTTGCAGTAGGTGGATCGATTGGATAGCTGCAGGTAAGCCTAACTAACGGCCGCAACACCACGCGCCCTGCCTCACCAGCCATCACTACCAGTCGGCAAAATCTTTCGATCACACAGCAACTAACTCGACTTCTATCTGAAAGCAAGGTGGAAAAAGAGTCTCAAAGATCCAGCTGCAACACGAAGGACGGGCTGAAGGCCAAGATTACCAGGGCCTTCGGGTGATTAAAAGACAGATAGTGGCAAAGGCTTATGAAGCATCCGGACACTTTCCATGTCTGGAAATACCACTTATTTAAGGAAACTGGAAGCAGAAAAGGCTTCAAAAAGAACTTTTTCAACATTTCAGGATCGATTTGGGGAGGATAACAGTATGGTTTAGCTTAATAGTGCAGCTTGTCACAAAGGAAAAAGTTATGCTTATATAGAAATCGGAAGCCACCAATGGGAAAAATTCAAGGTCGCTGCCGGGTTACCCCAAGGAAGTATCCTCGAACCTAAATCTCTATTTATTCTACACCTTACATACACTTAGCAATGAGGACTGCCTTAACATTTAATTCGCAGATGACATCATACACCTAATAGTTTGCCCTTACAGGAACGGAGAGGTGAGGGCGAGAAAAACAACGGAAAAGTGATTCTGGATAAATGAATTTGAAGCAAAATGAAAAATTAAAACAAACATGGATACATTTAAGATTGTTCCTATTTACAGGAAGCTCCTGCCAGATGTATATTTGTATGAGTATCACAAACATTAGGCAAGAATAAATACTTTATTGTAAGAGTGAAAAGCGCCAAAATCGGACCTGTATTACTATACAAGTGTAGAATCTTCAGCCTGAAGAACAAGATAAAGATCAGCTATCCTAAAATACAATCTGCAAAAATTTATCCAACAATAGTTAGTCATGTACATCATTTTGATTAGTATGCTGGGAAAACTACAAAGAGTTCGTATCTTAATTACAAATAGTAGACTAAGAGAATTAAGGACAAAGAGAGAATTACATAGGGAGGCTACGGTGAGGCTACTCAACACAATAATTGCAAAGCGGCCCAAGAAAACCAAGAAAAAATGCAAAATAAAAGAGGTATACATTTAGCCAAACAGTCAGCCAAGGGGGAATAATAGTAATCAGACCATCTATTCCCAAGCTTACCAAGGACAGAAGAAAGATAAGAAGAGGAAATCTACACATGATAAAGGAGAGGTTTTTTCTTCAACGATACTGACTATTTACTAAGCCGAATTATTAGTCGCGTGCACGCGACCCTATAAGTTACTATGTCGTTCCGTAGGCTGTCGGTCGGGTGGTAACCGTTTTACTTCTTAATGAGTTTTTTGTCAACAACCTCCTAATTATTCGAACGATTCTAATGACATTTAAAACCCTTTTGTAGATGTACATTTTTTTTCGAATAATATAATTGACAAAGTCCTCCCAAGGTTAGTCCGTGAACTATTGACAATTTTGAAGGTCATATGGTCATAAGGTTCGAGAGCTAGAATAATTGTGAGGACGCAACCTAGGTCTGTTGACGTGGTTATTAGATAATAATATATACTCAAGGATGAGTCAAATAGGAAGAGAAAAGAATAGCTAAAGAGATAGAAGCCTATATCATTATAAGTAAGTATATCTACTAACAAAGGTTTGATCGTATGAAATAAACAAACATTTATACTAACAAAGATACAAAAATAAACATATTTATTAAGAAAGTGCGTGATTCTCACGCAAACGCAAATTGAACTTAAAAACACTAACTTTAACTACCTACTCGTACAATTGACAGAGATAAGCCTGATCTCAAGGCAAACTAGCAACTCTTAAAGTTTCTCGCTTCCTTCAAATAACAACATCTTTATTTTCATTTAGTATTCTCATACTTGCGACTAACAGCAGATATGTATGACAAGGGTCACATAAGTAGCAACTTATTAGAAGACTTATATCCTAGATATCTTACTTTATTTCCACGTTAAGCCATAGGTATCATGGCTAACTATGTCCACTTTGCTGTTGCTGCGATACTTCAACACTGTTCTATCCTGAAATTTTCTAATTCTACTCCCTCTCATGCCTACTTTCTGTAAAGACACTCCGGGGAGATTACTGAGACTCTTGACAATTTGATTGTATTATTCTGCAGAGGAGAACACATGGCATACTCCCTGCATTCCGCATTGGCCAATAGCTAGAGCGCCAATGTGGGATGGAGGGGGGGGGATTCGAATGATCTGTTCTTTGTCTCTGAATTTCCTTTTATTTGATTTCAATTCAGTTCTTCTCTTGACGATTAAATTAACCTCTATAGTTCAAATGGCACCACAAGTTGTGTCTTGAGCTCCATTCAGAATATCGTACCGATTTTTGCCTTAAATCTCTTCCATTCATATATCACTACAGTTAAGAAAGAGATATTCTTATTGATTAACTGGACATAATTTTTAGGTCAGGTAGACCACTCACCAAAAGGGATGCTCTTAAGCTAAGAATCAGAGAGAAATATGGGGACGGCTTCTCCTGAGGGTACCGCAAGTATCTACCAAATCCACTATGGTGAAAATGACTGAAACTATTCAATCAAAGCTAAAGTAGCGATGGTAAACCTATTCGAATTACACAAAAGGTTTATAGCAATGTGCCAAATAGATCAGGACCAATAAAATATATTACTAATATGGTGGCCACACAAGTGATAGAACTAAACCTCCTCCCTGTAGTACCCGAGAAAATCAAGGCTAAAACATCTTTTGTATTTAAGCAGCTGTATCATATAATTCTGAATGGATAGCCAAAGAGGAATGGGCCAGGTTTCAATAGGTTATAAAATATGGACAAACATTGAGAACAATTAGGTCATTTTGTCTAAGGAGAGCATGACAAGGTCAGTTCTAGAGGCGGCTCTCCTTGCTTTTATTCAAAGGATGACTCCACTTAAAGAAGGAAGGTACTTTCATATAAAGAGCAGTACGAAATGCTTCCAAATTGAGGCACAAGAGACAAGTGAATGCCCAATAAAGCAAATGCACTACGACCTCTTCAGGTTCGATTACCCCAAGAAGCAGAGAAGCTGCACGAAATGCTTTGGACCATGCTCTGTCATATCAATGAAATACCCCATAAAGAAGCAAATTAATAAAAAGAATGAAAGAAAAAAAATAAGAGGAAAGAGAGACGGCAGAGATGACTTAATCTGGAGTCGCAAACAGGCCAATTGAAAACCAATGGAGGTGAAGGTGATTTTTAAGTCGTTAACATTACAAATCCTTGAATCTTCCGAAGAAAATTTCAATTGTAGCTCAAAACATAAAGAGAGCAAGGACGGAACTATAGTTCCCAGCCAACACCCTCAAGTAACAGTACAAATACCCCATACGAACCAGTTGAGCAGGATTTATCAGAATAAGAGAAACTTAGAAGACATTGAGGAAAAGTAGACGCAAAAGAAAAGTCACCAAGAGTAGATGAGCCGTAAAAACTCACAACTTCAAGAAGCTCCCAAATGAAAAAAGAAAAAGAAATAACTAAAAAAAACATAAAAAAGATGACAGAAGATGGCGTATGTTCAACTCTCGTCAATTCTAATGCTTTCTTTCGTTTTCACCACTATTTATCCATTTTAACTCTAGGTACTTTTTAGCATTATACTTATCTCATCACTTCTTTCAAATTCGAATTCGAATTTTGTGTCTTAGCAAAATATATGTACATTCCTATAAATATAATATATAATGCATATTAAGAATCTCTCACGCGCCTAGGTATTGTAGAATTTGATCTAAAATGAAATAATTTAAAATAATATCGCAGAATTTAATATAAAATAATAATTTTCATATATATTAGTTTCTTGTACTTCTTCAGATATAAACGATTGTGGATCCTCTTTAGCCTTTGGTGGAGTACATACAAATACACTCTTATCTGGTCTTCTTCTGTTGGTAATGAGAATAACTCCCTGGTTCTGGAATCTCTATAGCTTTAAAGTGGCTTTTTGATTTATTACATTTAGTGGGATAATTGCCTAAAGCAATAAAGATTTTACTAACATATCAGTAATTGGGTTGAGTTATCAGCCTCTTAACCTAGATCTCTAATCATTTTCTCTCTGGCTATTCCAGATTTGTCAAACGGGTTTCCAAAGAGGAAATCCGAGATCACTCAAGGATCTGAAAAGTAGGTATTAAAGACCCCTGCTGTAGTGAGACTTTGAAGTTTAACTCGACCTCGTCTGTTACTTGCCCTTTATATCCAATCAAAGCCGTATCAAGTAATTATTTAATAAATATCAATTTAGTTCCTATATAATTCGTGTAATTTTCCAGTAAAATATAAAATCTTATTCACTCTTAGTTTGTGATTATTCTAAATTTTATATTCACTTTTGATAATTATTTCAACTACATAATATCAGAATAATATTTTAAATTCAGTATTAATTTAGGATTTCTTACTTGTGTTATTTACTTCTAAGTCAAGTGTTATCAATTTTTGTCCGCAAGACCTTTTGGAAAAATTCATTGGTGCTTTTCGATACAAAATATCTGCGAATGTATAATAAACTCTGATAATTCTTTAAATTGTAGTGCTTTCAGTTCTGTTTCACTATTATCGATAACATTAATTCAAGTCTTACCTGCTTCTCACTGATGTTAAAGATCGCATATTTTTAAGATATATATCAATTTAATCAATCTTAGTTACTTTACTCCACACGTTCCATTTCGAGGATATTTGCTTAATTTAACACAAAAACCCTAAAACTACCCTATGTAACCTTTAGAACACAATATCACTATTTAGAGAATCATGGTTCCGGATATTCCTGAAGAATATTCTCCTCGCGACGGAGGAGCGATGCCCAGCGGACAGTTGGAACAAAACCGCTCAGGGACAAGCGGAGATTACAGCGCCCGCGGTCACTTCAGAAGCGGCGGTGGCCAAATGGAACGAGAAAGAGGAGAACGAGAGGGCTACGAGGGGCGCTTCATGAGAGAAGGGCAACGAAGCGCCAGCTTGGAGCGAGTTCCTATGAAAAATAAAGGAGAAGGGCCATACGGCACTCCCAGAGATTTCAACGGAGGTCGTCGACTTAATCCCCGATAGGTGCCCGTTGGCTATGGGCGCAAACGCATGCACGGTTATGGTACATAGAATGGGACGGGTGGATTACGTCTCGCCAAGTCACCCTGCTTATGGAATGGACTTTGGCAGGTAAGTCAACGACGATTAAATATTCCAGTTTATGCAGTTTAGCATTTTATATAGTTTAGAAAAATTATACTGATGGGAAAATACGCAATCAAAAAATCTAGAGCTCTCTATCACTTTGTCATTTATTTCCTCATATTTTTTACCAAATTTTAGGACATTTCACATTTCAAAATCGCTGTCTGAGTTGATTCATCTAACGATGGGAGCTGTTTTCGGGGAAGCGGAAAGATTTAGTATCAGATGACAACATATTATAGAGTTTAATTTAGTTAGAACTAATTAGATATTACCTGGGATAATCCAAACCATTTACGTAATATTATTTCTATAATTTATTAGTTATTCATCCCTTGCTTCCCATTTCGAAGATGATGGAAACTATAGTTAAATTTAATTTCGAAAATCGTAACTCTATTTCAATCTAGCTTAGAAGATAACTTGTTTATGGTTCTAAACTTTAGCATTCTAACGAACTAAGATTTTTGAGTCTTTCCATAATGAGGCACTTCATGTTATTTTAATTTTTCGACGAATTATTGTTAAAAACATCTAGAGGCCTCTCTTGAGACAAGAGCTCCTAAAATAGGCAGACCTATTGTAAGGACTATTGCTCTTTCCTCGTTTAATTGGCGCTCATATAAGATTTCTTCTTTTCGTAACAACTCAGTTTCTTGAACTTTTACAGATTCCCTTCGGAGAACCGCCGAGACTTCGGTGGATATAACCGTGGGCGAGGTGAACCCTTCCGCCCACCGTCCCGCCCGGAGCAATGTGCATATGGAGATCGCTACCGTGGCATATGCGACAGAAGCCGGCGTGGTGATTACTACGGGATGGGATCACCCTCGAGGAGTCGTTACTCCGGCGCTCCCGGCGGTTACCGTTATGGAACCCCAGTACCATTCCAGCTCGTCCACCGATCTCGATATGAATATTAATCAGAAAATAGATTTGTGGTTCCTAATTTCAATTGTGTTGAATTTTAGTGTTGAGTTGGCAAGTTAGATTTTTTACTATTATCTGTGGTATATTTTTTTCTATAAAGTTTGGATAAAAGTCAATAATATATTTGGAACCCTTTTAAAAGTGCATCATTTGGTATTCAAATTAACAAGTGAATTTTCGTTTCTTCTTTTGTAAACCAAATCAAAATAATAATAAGTTACGAATTATTCTCTATCTCTGACAATTTGTTTCCTATCTAGTTATTTTAATTTATCCCTCTTGTAGCAGGATACCTCTTTTTATCACTCCACTCTTGACACCACTTTTGTCGCGGTATGCTTTGTGGTACGTGAGGTACTTCTTTGAGGAAGTGGGCTGTGATCTAAGAGTGCTAATTCGGTAGTTTTGTTCTTAGGAAAGAGCTATTTAAACACGTAAGTATAAGAGGAAACACAAGAATTATCCCAAAATAAACATATATTTTTAATGTAACACTTAATTATGATAAACAAACAATTATCTCCTTTCTATCCTTGTCTCAATGATAAACTCGACTATTCCGGTTGGCATCTAGGCCTATCGCAACGAATGCGATGACAAAAATAAACAAATAGGCTACACATAAACACACAAATTGCCGGTTAGTATTTTTATCGCGACCCTATTTGATTAGCGATAAACATTAAATTAACGTACTCTCGTCTACAAGCAAATATGACTAAGGGTCACGAACAATGGTTTCTACTCCCCTTAAAACGTGAGACGTACTAAACTCCTACTATTGCAATACGAATATAAATGTTCTTTCTAACTTACATGACAGGAGGGATTAGGGATTGCCGGATGTCGCTGGAGCGGGTTTACTTTTCTCCAGTCAGACTTCTTCTCAGTCTTTAAAGGA
This sequence comes from Ceratothoa steindachneri, assembly GCA_963969495.1. Classification (NCBI taxonomy): domain Eukaryota; kingdom Metazoa; phylum Arthropoda; class Malacostraca; order Isopoda; family Cymothoidae; genus Ceratothoa; species Ceratothoa steindachneri. The sequence continues at coordinate 44,554,037 of OZ018339.1, forward strand.
TTCTTCGGTATGGCACCGATATCAAGATTGACTATTTATGTTAATTCGGCCCAGGAAGGGGGGATCGATTTTCTTAATCTGATCCTATCGTTTCTCCCGGAAATAGTCTTCACGAACTAATCCTTCTACTTTCGTATCGACTTTTAATCTTTATCTTTCTTTTCAGGGCTTATTTATAGGCGGATCACCACCCCATCTTAGGGGGAAGTGACCAGGCCACAGGGAGGGGAACGCAAATGGTGAGTTCGCATCTGGTGAGAGCGAGAAGTGCAGAGGTTGGCACTGGGGTGCCCAAGTTGGCTTGCTAATTAGAGAGACTCTCAACCGCCCCACTCCTTGGCGTGCCTTTTGACTAGCACTGCTTTTTTGTGACCTAACCAAGGGTTTATGGGTCTCGTAGGTAATTGGATCATTAGAGCGTCGTTTAAGGGCCTTATGTGGTAGCCTTAAAACAGATGTTAGCTCCAACTGCCCAAAGCGGCGGGGAGATCGAACAGGGTAGGCAGATACTTTCATTCGCCGGAAACCCTTTCCACGCTTCTCTTCATGGGGGCTCGCTTCTCCGGCTTTCTCCACAAGGGGGGGGCTTTAATGTACATATCCTCCTCCGGGATACTTAATGTAGCCATTTCTCTAACCCTTTAAATTTCAAATTTTATTCCGAATGCCACATAACTTTTAGTAATACAAAGGTTCATCTCTGCTTCATAACTACTATTTATTTCAAATTATCCAAACCAGATTTGACTGTATTTTCCGCCAATGGCAGAGAAATCAGTAATTTTATCAAATCGGATGATCGAAATACACAAAATTATTGCTTATCAGAACAAGAGAAATGGATGATTTTAGATATAATTATCCTCTTTTAAAATCACATTGCATATAATGACCTCAAGGATTATAGTCTAAATCAGACAGAGCTACCTCGATTGTGAATTAGGAGCTAAACATGAGCGGAATCAATTAAATACATTTATTCATGTTCAAGAGCTTCCTTTACTCTCTTATTATTATCCTTAATATTTGATATCGGACACAAAATTTAATTAATCAAATTAATTTTTATTGACTACGCCTTTTATTTGAGACAAATTACTTCTTAATCTTTGTGGTCTAGAATTATTTTCAACAACATTTATACCGAGCCATCAGACCAAATCTCCTACTACAGGAGGTCGATTTCAAATCTTTAAAAAAATAAAATGATACCATTTGCCCTTTAAGTAAGTCGTAAATTAAGTTAAAGTCTTTTTATCATCAAACACTCAATCGAGTCCTGGCTCAAGATATACAATTAGAATGACCATTTAAATTTACCATGAATCAATTCAGACTAGTGTAAAATAGGGCAAATGACGAGGTTCGAATTTAAGCTGAGGGAATTTATTGAAAAATAAAATCACACCTTCTGGTTTATTTTATGGGAACGTGAACAAAGAGATGAGGAGGAGAAATGCAGATAATTTAAATCCTAAATAACGAGATTATTGGGAATAGAATAATAATAATCCGAGGAATACCAATTTCTTGGGAGTATCAATTTAGAGATATATTTCGATGCATTTGTTGAAACAATAAAGCAAATATGAGACTTACTTTTCAAATCACTAATTACCTCTTTTCTCATCAACAGAATTAGGCCCTGGAATTGCCTTACATCCTCAGTGACATTATAAAATGCTCAACTTCCAGACACCATTTTAATACATTAAGGATCGAAACTTTGCTCCTAGCTTCACTACATCGCAATATTTTACTCTGTATTATTTAAAATTTCAGACTATTTATTTTTAATTATTTCAATTATCTTCTTAACAAATAAATTTCTGTGAAAGGTTCTTCCGTATTAGCTTAAATATCCGTTAACAAAATAAAAAAAAACATGTTTTTGCCTATAAATTTAAATGCAAGTTTTAAAATTACCATTTGTGATCAAATATAATTGGATAAGCGATACCCAACAACTATAAACAAAGAACTACTTTGTTCTGACGTCAAAATGCATCCAAATTAAATTACAAAAAAAACTACTCAATTTCAACCTAGATTTTTTCCCTAAATTTAAATAAAGGGCAAAATATTTGCAATTTTTATATTCTGAGATTCATCAAATCTCGAGAAACAGGGTTGACCAATAAAGAAAAAAGTGATCAATTAAGTAAAGTATTATTCGAAGCTTGAGGGGATTTAAAAATTGATCTCTTTCTTGTGCTTAGAAATCGAAGCCAGGTTCAGGAAGATTGTGTCTTACAGGATATGGATGCTCATAGTAGTCCCCTCTTTTGGATATAGTGTCTGTGAACATTCATTGTAGCTTTGTTTATTTGCTCTTTCCTTCAGTTGCAGTTTTCCTGCCTTCTCACAACTTATTGTCCTTGAAAACTTTGTCAGTGTATGGCTGAGTGGATCTCAGCACCACCCACATCCACCTATCTACCAGACAGTTAATGTCCTCTGTTGATTAAAAAAACGAACACAAATGGCAAAGTAGTTTAAAGATGACAAATAAAGTCAGGATCTAACTTATTTCACCATAAATAGTGGTAAGAAAATTTATGGAACGAGTTCATATAAGGTTTACGAAGACTCAATTAATCCCTAATTAAAATTAAGTACTGAAATCAAACGTGTCTTCGATTCCATCAATGGAGAAAACTTTAGTGATATCTTGATCAATGCCATTTTGAGAACTCTCCAGATTTCCCTGAGATTTATGGTTGCCACATATTGCCTGCGAGAAGATCTGTCACCACATCGCCTAAATTTTCAATTGGGTTCATGTTGGATGAACACGGTGGTCACACCATTTGTAAACTCGTGCGTGTCGTCTTGCAACCAATTCAGGGCCACTTGGTCCCAATTAAATAATGCAAAATCTTTCTTTTATAATCACATCGATGTTGCTGTAAATAAAGCCTAAGAAGTAATGCAAATAGCCACCACCAGGCAGTAGAACATAACCGTCAACCATCAAATACTTTGATTAGATGGACCAGTGGATCCAAACCATTCCACGTCTAAACATTCCACACCACCATGAAACTACCATCATCCTGCACATTGTTTTGTTGACACTTGTATTCCATTGCTACACCTTAACCATAACAAGAGCCCAAAACAACTGCTAACGTGAGGTAGAAGGAAATAAACGCAAGTCAATTCTATAATTCCACTTTCTACTTTATCGCCTTTAAGCACAAGGCCACCCACCATTTTATCGACTTCAAGTGGGAGCTTTATGGCGATGGGCTTATGTATCATGTTGGCCACCGGTCGAAGACACTGATGACCTCTTCAGATTCATCTCTTTGGTTTTGGTAAACCAGAGAAATTGATGATTGACTGTATGAAAATATGTTGGTGTCTTTTATTCATTATAATAAAGTTCATAGACGTTTAGCAAAGGTTGTGTTCACGTGTCGCAGAATAAATAGGGTACAACTTTTCAAATAATTTACAAGTGAAAATTATGTAAAGAAAGAACATTCAAAAATGCAATTGTCCTGCCAGTACAAACTAGTCATTTTCCATATAAGTTATAATACCACGAAAACTAACTCCAACACAACTATCATAAGCATTATCATCGACTCACACCTCAGTCAAACGTTTCTTTCTCACGCATTTATTTACTTTATTAAGTCACCTTATAGGCGGTTCTATCAGAGTTCTCACATACATTCTCGTTCTTTCTCTATACCATAACCGAGACCTTATGTCACACTCTTCGTCACACCGTAAACATCCCTTATCCAGTGCCTCCTCACACAATGTATCTTTTGTACATATTTATCCCTCTTAAGTTGTCCATTCCCACTCCTCTTACACGATAGAACCTCTTATACTTCTATACATATCTATCCGCCAACTTTGGCACCAACACTCTCTCGTGCAACTCCCTGGCATGTTCCGCACTCAAACTCTAATATTTCATTCTGGCTCCATTTCAGCCAGACACTTTCATACCTTTTAAATCCTGTGGTTGCAATTTCCTTCATGTGTACCACTTTAATCTAACACGATTACTACACAATCAAAATTTCGTACTTGTTTAAGGGTGCCACACTGGAGTAGAATATCATTTGTCCCCCATCGATCCTGATCCTCAAATGCTTTTCCTCTACTCTCTTCTACATTCACTTCAGATCCCTACTCTCCACCACATGTCAGATGATACAATCAACATCTCAAAATCTTTCTCACCCTCAGCAACCAACACTACGCCATCAGCTTACATAAACATAGATAGAACCCATTCCTTAATATTCCAAATCAATCTCACTCCATTTTTCTCTTTCGCTCATGCACTCGTCTAAGTACTCTTAAAATAAAGATACTAAACAGCCATGGCGACATAACACAACATTTTTATACACTCCTGCGTATGTCAACCTATGCAATCAGGATATCTCTTACCTAAAGCACGCTTACATTAACATAAATGCTCTTCACAGCATTCAATACATACATAGTTACGTTATTTAAACTTGTTACATTGCTACTCTATCTACACGATCTTAAGATTTCTGCACATGCATGAGTAGACAATCATGCACTTTAGATCTAACTCTTGTTTATTCAGCTCTCTATTTTTTCACCTCAAAGCCTTTATCTACACACACATTCTAGCTAGTTTAAACATCCCTTGTTCATTCTCCATTAATTCATTGCTTATCCTTCTTATACGTGCAATTAAGAAGGTTTCCATAGAATTCCCCTACAACACTCAACAGAATTATCCCCCTGTAGTTTTAGCATTCAACATTTTCTTCAAAAAGTCTCAAATACAGACACGGGACCAATCTTATAATACATTCACCACTACTTACTAGAATGTCATCAATTATATCATCTACTCCAGTTGCCTTTCCTTATTTCTCACTACTCACAAGCCCTAAACACCTCTTGAAGATTAGCTATTCTATATCCTGATACAGCACTCAATTGACTCTCAAAGAGCCAATCACATATACAGTTGCATTATCTTTTATATCCATATTCTCCCCATCTATTTTTGACCCCCACCTTGATCCCAATTACACTGGACAACAGCCCAAATGGTTCACATAGGAGATTATGCTCACACATCTAATTTCATATTTCTAAATTTGAATCTGATAAAGGTTTTGTAATATCAGACTAGGTTCTATAAAATATCATTAGGTACATATATTCAATATTCCATCAATTGTCCGGTGCAACAGATATTTAACCCCAAAAAGACCAACTTGTATCTTATGTGACTGTGCTAACATGACTAATTTCGCATTGTTAAGTATGATTTACATGTTTTATTCTACTATCAGATCTACTTTCTTCAAACAATCAGACACTCAGTAAATATAATGACATTAGTTCTTTCAGAACGCAAGATAACGATATTAAACATTTCACAGATAAGCTCATAAGAAATTATACAAGAAAGCATAAATTCAAATCATAGGTAATTTACAAAATATGAAGTTCTAAAAGTGCTTCTGAACTTTGCCCTTTCACTTGTACAGCTCGCTCTCTTCTTGTTGCAGCTTCCAGCAATAGTCTTCCACCATATTAGAACTGAATTGTCCACCGTGTTCATACCTAAGGGTTGTAACGAATTCTTTGTAGTCGTCAGCAGGACAGGTTCTATGAAAAACTTTGACACATTGGCAAATGGTTCGCATGTGTTTATCTACAGTCGGTTCATGGCCTTAGTGAATTCGCTATCATGAACTAGTATGCAAATCTGTGGCCCATGGAAGACACCTGCTTTCATCTTGGCTTCGGAAAAAAACCCACCTAGTTTCTGACATAAGCAACGAAACCCAGCAGCAGATTAATCCATAGCATTATGGAATTTTCTGTCAAATCGAGCTTGAGATGCCGTGGAGGCAAAAATATCTTTTCTGGATCTACAAGAGGATTGTGAACATATGTGAACCTGCCCAGCGAATCTTTTGGTCTTCTCGGCAATTCCTTTCTCACATCAGCTCTGCTGTCCCATCAACACAAAAAGTACATGTGCTCTCTGTAGCCACGCTGAAGGCCCTGTAGTAAGCTTACTTTGAGATTCCGACATATCTTCGACGGGTGTTTCTCGTACTCTATAGTGGCTAACAAAATCTTAATTGTTTTATAGCTCTCATCCATCTTTACTGCCTATGTTATTGAGAGAGATGAAAACCGATTATTAGTGTGTATAAGAACAGCTTTCAGAGAGTCTTTACCAAAGTCTCTAAACAGACTCCAATCATGTGACATGTATGGTTATGGCTTTCAAAATTGTTGAATGAGAAATACTGCTTCCGCACAGTAACAAAAGTTGTTTCCCATTTTTCAAAATGCAGATGGCTCTTTATGTCAGTAATGAGCTATGTTACAGTGCTTTAGTCTGGATCCCAGAACTTGGCCTTTTCTTTCCACAAGTCTAGATTCCTGATGAGATTATGAAACGCTTCTTGAGTAAAAGGTTATACCTGGTATTTTCAGAGTCATCCTGGTAGTCGTCTTGATTTGAGGTAGAATTGAAATTGGAATCACTCATCAATTGTTGGTCAGTCGGTGGATTTGGGACTGGGAGTTCAGCGCTGTGCGGAACTGGTCTGATTGCAGAAACAATATTCGGGTACTGCACCTTGCCTTGATGTTTGTGAAACAGAAGTAGCAGTCACAGCTGTGGCCTTTGGGTTTACGCCTATCATTGGTACAGCAAACGGCATTCCTGAGCTTCACTTACCACGCATTCAGGTGGTTGACATAAGACTTACAATCTATATGAGCTGCCCATTTCTACTCTTGGTCACCCAAAGGACATTTGAAGTAACTTTTGTAGTTTAGTCGAACAGCTTTTGTGATTGTTTTTTTGAGGCTACCAGGAGTGAGGCGCCACATATGTAACAAAAAAGATCATCATCGTTCACGCACTTGCTACTTTCCATGATTATTATGTTCAAAGTAATTAGAAATTAGGCAGCTGTAGATATGTACTATCATGAACCAGCAATCTGAAACCAACAAAAAAAGATAAATTAGGAACAACTCTTTCATAAATGGTACCAATAAACATATAAATTAGTGTATGATTAACATGGTGCACCATATATATTGATATGTTGCTTCTGGAAAACTGAGCGCCATGCAGCTATACGAATGTTATTATAAAATTCAGCACATACAATTAGTCTAGAATCAGAATACTTTGATCCAGAACCATGAGAAAATTTCTTTTGGGTTGACCAGTCTTATCCTTCCACTCTTGTCACTGATGTTAACGCTATTATAAATTTCTAGTTTCTCCCCTTTCTCACTTGATTCGAGAAGAGCTTCCTATTCCTCCTGAGATACTCATTCATCTTCCTATTCCCATTGGTATCCTCATTCATCGTTTTTTCAAACACTTCATTTGCTTATTTCCTATTCTGCATAACAGCCGTTTTCACTTTCATTTTTCTAACTTTGCATTTAATAGCATCACCAAGCCATTCTCATTTGCACTATTAAGCAATTGCATGTAAGCCTCCTTTTAATTTCCTTTACATTTTATTAATTATCATTCTACTATTCATAAGTTTGCTTCCTATAAACACTTCTGGCTCACCTACACACTGCCTACTACTATCTATGTAAATTTATTCAAGATTTGCTTTACTTCGATGATCGTCCTATTTCCTCTCTTCTCTTTCAACCATGCTCAGATACTCTCCACTTTCTCTCTAAGAACATATCAATTCACTTCTGATTCTTTCTTCATTTCTACTTTCCTAATGTATTCTCATCATTCTACTAGAAAGTTTTAACCTAAGACAGTGCCAGATAGTACCATACTCACGCAATATACAGCTTTCACATCAAATAAATCCCACAGCGTATCCACTCAAAATAAGCACATATCATATTCTTAAGGTCTCTTCTTCCTCTTACCCCAACCCATGTGTATTCAATGCTATCATTGTGCTAAGAGAATAGTATTAAGTTTACCACCCACTTAATGTTTAAAGAAAGAAGAAAATCTGTCTAGACTAATTAAACTTATTTGCTTATTTTCTTTTCATTCCTTAAAATTTGTTTGAGAAAAACTATTTCGGAGAATCAGTATTTACTTTCCTCTTTGGGGAGATAAGGTCATATTACTCACAGCCTTTTATGTCAATCGGATGAAATGAATTGCACAACCTTAGTTAGTGGTAAGATGGGTCTTGTGGTAAATGATGAGATTTAATCTGGTATGCTGTAAATATGTATTGGTAAAATTACCAATAACTTATTTTGATGGACTAAGTCTTTTATGCAAGCAGGCTTTCAACTGCCATTTGAGATGAAATTGAATTTTTATGTCGAAATCGAATGGAAACTATGCGAGAAAAATAATCAATTTTGCTTTATGTTTTGGCACAATAAGTGACTATGGAAAATTTTTAATCTCCTTATCTGAGGAAGAGGTATGGAGTCGCTCTTAAATCCGAAAAATAGGAATGCTAAATTCTAAATGCTATTATAAACATAGGCATTGCAACAGCCATTTTAATCATGACATCATAACCTGAGAAATTTTAATGTTGGACTTAAAACGTCATGGTATAAGGTGCGTAGTAAAAGTGGTTCGATTATTAATTGTATGATTTTACCAGCAAAGAAAGATAAACAATTATCAGCTTCCCATTCAACTTTGTAATTTATGGCGGGGTCAAGTATATTAGGACTGTCCAAGAACTAATCAACTGAGTCTAGACGATTTAATGACAAAATTCGGAAAGCGTCATCAACACACCTGAACCATACAAATTTAACCTGGTCAAACTTTGTGTTACGGAGCAGTTTTCCAACGGGTAATGGCTTCTTTCGACAAAAAATATGGGATTAGGATGGGCAATCCCCTATCGCTCATCCTTTGTTATCTTTTCCTGGAACATTTTGAGATGTATCTCTGTTGTATTATACCAAAAGCAAATTATTCGTCCCTTTATACCTTCACAAGCATCCTGAGTGTTCGGTTTGGGTGGTACTGCTTATTTAGTAAGGGCATTAGTGCCATTAACACTAAGCTGTTACTGTTACCACTTCGTCTACACATATAAAACTTAAAGATGTGCCTGGTCGGGTCATATGCAGATATTTGCTAACTGCCCTAAGGCTACAGTATCCGCAGTTATACATCCTCTCTGCTCAAATGCCTAGGAAGACCTGAGGCTATAGATTTTCCACTGTCTTCACCTTCACTACTTTGCAGATTTCTCTTTTGTACGTGATGCAGCCTCGTTGTTATTGATCCTTAATTTCGAGCAAATGTAATATTTAAAGTACCGAATAAATAGGCCGATTTTTGTAATTTTAACTCCTGTTTACTTGATGGAGGCTGTCAAAGGAAAGTAAAAAAATATACCAGAACACTTGTTTTATTTATCTCGTAATCATATTTTATTGAGTAAATCATAGGCCGTTTTTTCTCAAATTTTCGATCCAATTTTATTCCCAAACTTCATCCTTATGTGGAACTTAGGTAGTTGCTGGTACTTAGTGGAGGATGGTAGACAGAGGGTGGGTAAGTCACCAGCTGTGTACATCAGAACTCAGTGTTGAAGGTTAAGTGACTGGTATTTGTGGCTCGTTCTGGTAATATATCCTGAAACTTTGCAAAAAGTAAAAATAAATAAAAGTAAGATCTAGGTTGAATTAGAAGTCCTCTACCTTCCACACATATCTTTCGCTTAGCTTTTATTTTTCCAAAAAATCTCTCCCTACGTTCATTTCTTTCATTTAAAGAAAATAAAGAATAATTGGTCATTTAAAAGTTTTTGTACTCTTCTTACAAGTTTTTTTTTCCACTATACTTTTGATCTCTGTTCTCATTACTCTGCGTTTAATTTATCTTATTTTCTTAATTAATTCGCAGGTCTGTAAAAAGTTTGTGAGACGAATAAGAGATAATTATTTGTTACCACCTTATTCGTAGTAAGGTGTTAATGCAAACACTACCTTACCTTATTAAGCACTACAATACCTTATCAAGAGCCAATTGCTCGGTTGATTTAATGGAATTTAAATTTATTTCCTCAACTCTGAGTTAGATGAGATTTGGGGCGAGGCAGAGATGGAGGAATATTGCTAGGTGCAACGAACGTCCCTATTGAAGTAGATGCTATCATTAACTAGATCGCAAAAATGTATGTATCGAAATGAAAGGTTTTATTTAGATTATCATCATTATACAAAAACAATTAAATCAGGAATCATTACACCATAGAGTCTTCTTCTCTTAACATTAAATTAATTTTAATTTTGGTGTTAAACTTTCATTACTTTGTAAAGATTCCGTTCCAACAGAAATTAAATATTCATTATCTTACGTTTTGAAGTGAAAAGTTGATATGCGTGAATTTCATTTCCATCACCTAGCTTCATAAGTTATTTCTTCAGCTCATATTTCCATGACGTTAAGAAAAGGAGATGAAAGATAAGGATAGGAAATAAGGAAAGTCGCGGAAAAATGAGGGCTCAAGGATGTAAAATTTTAGAACTTTCAATATAAAATTTGAAGATCTGATAAAACTAGAAGCTAGTTTCGCCACAATTTAATTAATATTAATCTAAGAATTTAAATAGCGTTTAAGAAACCTACTCTAAATATTTAGGGTAAGTTAAGCATCAGCTGCAAAAAGTTTAGTCCATCTAAAGTTATTTTTTCATGACAAAGCAGCATTTGATTTAATTTTCGACTAAACATCATACGCTTTAATAGAATAATGTTTTGGTATATTGAACTAAAAAATTAAAAAATACTACTGCTAATAAATAAAGAAGAAAATGAAACGTTGTTGGTAGTTTAATAGTAATAACCCTGAAAAAAATGTGTTTGAATTAAACTTTGAATTTTCAAGCTCTAAAATTTTCTATGTTTTACAGACAATAGTAAAATTGAAGCGACTATAAAAAATTGCAACTCTATTAAGTATATCACAATTATCTATTAAAATTTAAAGAGTTATGGAAGCTCGTCTCTTATTTTTAAAGTTTGGGGCCAAAGCTGAGTACTAGTTGATTATATTAATAGAAATATATCAATTTAAGGATGGCATCCAAAAAGAAAGCATCGAATTTATCTTTCTGAGGCTATTTTTGAATAATAATCTGAGAGACCAGAGGGAATATAGACATTGCAAATACATCCGACGCTGAGAGGATTCAAATCACAGTTAGAATATATAATATAGATAAGAATAATATAGAAGACCAAATAAAAAAAACATCAGAGAAATTACTAAGTGACATAGCATAGTTAGTGGGTAAGTTTACTTAAAAAAAGATAAAAAACCATAAAAAACTTACGAAGAAAGGAGGAGGATCACTATGGTAGCCTCTTTGGTGTTAAGATCCATTGGAGCTTCCTCCGAAAAAGGGGGCCCATCCATATCGGCTCCTGTTGTAGTTCCCGGCCGTAGCCATAGTAATGAGCTCGTTATCCATACTGGTCACAGTGGTGCGCGGGGTAACTTCCGTACACGTACCCAAATCTGCTTCCGTCGAATTGGTACCTGGAATACAGGCTGCTTCCGTATCCTCCGTAGTAATAAGGCCTGTATCCTCCATACCTATAACCGTAACCGTATTGACCTCCGCTGTGGTGGGGATTATATTCGTAGAAGGGGTAACCGTAGCGTCCTTGGCATGGGTATCGATGGTAATATCCTCGTATAAAATCGAAGAAATGGTGGCAACCATATCTACCTTGGCCGAACTAGTAGGGTCTGTAATAACCATTGCCATAACTGTATCTTCCCATAAAGTCACCAGAGCTGTAGTCTCTAAAACCGTATCTTCCGTAGTGGTACCCACCATGGTAGTCTTAGGTTCTATAACCATATGGATAGTAATTGTCGAAGCCATAACCTCCGTAGCCATATGGGTTGTAATGGTTGTGCCTGAAACCCCCGTACCGATTACAGCTACGATCTCCGTATCGGTTGTAGTCACACCCGTAATGGTCGTATTCGGGCATATCGTAGCCACCCCCATAACCATATCCTCCATCATAACCATATCTTCTACTATACTCATTTCCAAACTCACCGTAACAGTCACCATATCCGGTCATGTAGTAGCTTTCATAGCCACCGTACCCATAGTGACCCCCAGACCCACCCATATAGCCGTACCGGCCATAGTTACTACCGTAGCCATAGTAACCAAAAGACTCATTATCGTATCTGCCCATATCTTCGTAACCATAGGACCTTCCGTATCCAAATAGCCTCTCCATATAACCATAGGAGCTTCCGTAGGAGCCGTAACCTCGGTAAAAGTCTCCGCCCATCATGCGTCTTCCATAATAGCCACAGGAATCGTCCATGAATCGATTACCACCGTAGTTCCTTCGGGACCAGTAATTACCATGGTCAAAGTGACCATAATCACTGCCACAGTACGACACGATTCCTGGAATAAAACCCCGGATTTAGCAAATAACACATGAATTTAGTACATGAAATAACATTCTATGCATTCAGAATTGATGGGAACAAATTTAAATGAATCCACGTAATCGTGTTTAGCAGAGCCGAATTTTCTCTTTGCGCTAATTGATCTTCGGAGATGTTTTCCCATTTGCTCTCCCTTTTATTACGTATGGGAGGGGACAAGTTGTGCTTTTTAATAACCGAAATAATTTACCATAATAAAATTGCTTAAAATGATTGTTGTTCTATAGTATATATAATTGTTTAAGGGTGAATTTCTAGAAATCTTATTAAAATCTTTATAAAATAGAATAGGTAATACAGTTTAAGCGGGAAAATCAAAAATAATTAAGCTAGGGAGATGCAGTGAAAAAATAAAGGCGCTGATACAAGAATTGCTTAATAAAAGCATACGAAAAAATATCCAAGACATCCTTTATGCACGAAATAAAGTGATTTTTTACATCGTATTTTGTATTAAAATAGTAGAGAAGTTTACACTCATGCTTAGTAACCAGTTTTTATGAAAAGTAGCAGTCAGAAATATGTTACTCTTAAACAAAGTTTGAAGAATTTACTTACGGATTTGATCTTTGTGTTGTGTGAGGCAGAGACCAAAAAGTGCTACAATGGAGAGGCCAAAGGTGGTGATTTATATACACCAGCCTGGCGGCGTTTCAGATATATTATATTTCGATTACAAAATCGGTTTGGGCACCCTAAAATACCGCCTTTCCCCACACTAGGTCGTTTGGGTAGTTCTTGAACCATGTATGGGTCTTATTTCTGCTCAACAACCATAACTTCGTTATGTCAATGAACAGGGAGAATTCTTTGTTAATAGTACTTATCGTTTTCCTTAGATGGATTCTACATCTGAGACGTTATATATAGTAAGGAATGTTAAACATGAAAATACAGAAGAACGATAAAAACAGAGGTGCATAACAACTTTATTTTTTTTGTTAATTCAAGTTTGGGGGAAATCCAGAGCTTTAGGTAAGTTAGAGAGGCTCTTTCTACTTAAAATTGTAATTAAATCGAGATAGTTTTGCCATTTTTCATGACCTTTTCTTGCATAATTTAATTAAAATACGTTGCGTTGATTTTATTGCGGTTTTGGGTCTTACCTCTTTACTCGCTTATTGCATTTGAAAAATAACATATTGTAACCATATTGTTACATAGTGTTACAGTAAATTGCAATATTAATCATTAAATCCTTCCCATTTTATTGCAACGTTCAATGTTTAAATAAATCCAGCCACATTTTTTCACTCATTTTCATTTTTAGTCGCGTGCGATTATACATCTCACTATATCGGGTGTTCCTCATTTTGCTTTTTTATTGTTTTTGTAATAACATTGTAACTATTCGGCCAATTCAAACGAAATCGGAAAGCCTTATGTTGTTTTTCATTTTCGTTCGAAAGATATAACTGCCAAATTCCTCCCAAAGTTAGCCCGGGAATTCTATTGTTTTGGCAATAACATCATAACTTTTCGGACGATTCTAACGAAATTCGAAACACTTATTTTGTTTTTCTGAAAAACATCAAAACTATCCGGCCAATTCTAACTAAATTTAAAACCTCTATGTTTATATTCCATTTAGAATGATAGAATTGTTAACTCAGGGCAGGCTACTTGCCCTAAATAGAACAGGTAGGAAGGGAAGGTTCTTCCTTGTAATGTGTCCAGGCAGATTGCTGTCAATCAGTCGTAGTCTCTTCAAAATCTTCTCAGGATAAAAACGATATCTCTCTTCGAACAGTTTGAAGTGTGGAACTGCCATGATCATCAACGATCAACGATTAACAATCGTATAATGTAGAAAAATGTGAGGATAGTGTTTAGAGAATAGATAGAAAAGGTAGTAAGACAATATCTGTACCATGGTGTCTGGCTACCTCAGTAGTTCTTCAAGTTTATAAGTTTGTAATATCATTTAGTACTCATTTAATGTGCTAGCATTCAAGCCATTGTCTTCAATGTCAAGGTTTCTTGTAGATGGTGTTAGTCTTATTGTTGCACTTTCGTTCTTTAAGTGTCCATCTTATTTTCATTTCTTAGCCCGTTGTTATACGTAAATCATTGTATCGCTTTATTGTATTTATTGCTTCTCAATTTTCCTGTTTTATTAGTGTTTTTTTCTATCATTAAGATGTCCACTTCGGATCTTTTTTACTTTTTTAATTAAAAGTTTGTACACTTCAGATCTTTTATTTATTGATTTTCATTTTATTGTTATTTAATTTTTTCTTAAAATAGTTGTCGACTTTGTATCTTTTATTTATTTATTTTTTCCAATAAGTTTGTTCCCTTCCGATCTTTATTTATATATTTATTTATTTTTTCCTATCGAGTTTGTCCACTTCGGATCTTTTGTTCTCATCATTGGTTTGTTATATGCAATTCATTCTTTTGTTATTTTCGTCAGTAAATAGGGTAAGTTTCTTGTAACGTTTGCAGTTAGATGCTTTTAGATGCTCGTTTAAATATCCGCTAAGTCTTGATTTGGTAGTCGAATTCCGTGCAACACATCTTCAAGCATGTTGTTTTTATAAATCTTCTGCCATATATTCCTCAGACGTCAATTCAGGGAAACTTTGATAGGTTCGATATCCGTTGCTTCATGTAACACTTCTGTTGGTATCTGGTCCCACAGAAAGACGTGGTTAATGGATCCTGTTGCCCTATTTTGAACACGAATTTATTGATGTTCTCCATTTCCCTACTTTTCCTGTTTGCAACGTCAACAGGGTTTTTACAAGCTGCTGATGACCTTTGTGAAACCATCCGCCAGCTGGTCGTACTGAGCGAGGTTTTGGTGGAGTAAGGCAGGTTACCGGTATACATCACATATAATGTAAGATTAACATAACCCCCCTGTGGCACCATTGCTTTCAGGTTAAATGGTTCCCCTTCAATGCCGTTTACTTTTACGACTACCTCTCGATTTTCCTTGCAGTCGCAAAGTATTCTTGTTTGGTTTTCCCCATACCTATTTCACTCATTTTCTTCTTTAGTCCTGGTAGCTACAGCTTGTCGAAGGCCGAGGCCATATATCGGAAAATAACGTCAACATTGCCGTTTCTTACCTTCTTGATAGCTCTCCTTTCGGTGGTTAACGCCAGAGCCGTATAGATACCAAGTCTCCTCCGAAAGCCGTGTTGTTGGTTATTATATAGACCTTTGGTTTCTAGGTGGGTTCTAAGTCTATTGTTGAGAAGTTTATCCACCAATATACCCATGAATTCCAGCAGCGAGATGGCAGGATTGCTGCTATTCTCTTGTTTCAGCTTACTAGGTTTTGGTATGAATATCATGCGGGCTCTTTTAAACTGGGCTGAGAAATAACCCGCATTAAGCCAGGCATTAAATATATTTAATAAAGCTCCGTTGATGTTGTGACGAGTGTTTATCAGATGCATCTTTGTGATGCCATTTATCCTAGCACCTTTGACTTAAACTGTTCAGGGCTACTTCATATTCTTCATGGGAGAGCGGCTTTCCCTCTTCTTCCTGCCATCCGTCATGTCTAAAGAATCAGCTAATTTGTGGAAAAATCATTTAATCTAACTTTGACCTACGAGTTTAGCTTAACGTTAATTGGGCAATTTTGTAGCGCCTATGTTTTAAAATCCGGTTAACGTTTGGTAGTCCTTAAAACTTTTCTTAACGCTGATTGGTCAATATTGTGTCCCTTATGTTTAAATTGAAAAACGGTCCAACATTTGAGTAAGAGGAGTAGCGAGTAAAGTAAAGTAAGTGAGTGAAGTCATCATGTCTGGACGTGAGAGGAAAAACGCCCTTGCCAGACATTCTCTTACGGAAGGAAAACGAGAAAACTATCCGGAAGAATAATACACTAATACCAGGAATAATGAGGAGCAACGTTACGAGATGGGGGCCATGGGGCCACCCGCCATAGACGTCAAACGGATCCCCCTCCGTACCATCAGTGGAGCAACAAAACCAAGCCGGCAAACGGTCGCGGAGACTATCTTTGGCCCGCTCAACGTAGCACTTCTAAGACTAATTGAGATGCCCAATGGATGGGCAGCATTATGCTGGACTCCCAAGGACGTCGAAAAAATCGTGTCAGACGAAGCTAAAGAGCCCCTTCGGGATCTTAGACTCGAAGCTACTATCCCCCATGAAATTATGGTGCGTCGATCAGTCATCCTCAGAAAGCTCGACCCCTTCTTCACGGACAACAGCTGTGAAGAAATCAAGGCTGAGCTTTCTAAGCACCAAAAATGGGCAAGAATTTCGAAGGTGGATAAGTTTGGCAAAAATATAGTCAAAGTTATTTTCTCAACCACGGAAATGGCACAAAGGGCTTTGAAGGAAGGTTTTCCTGGGGTTCTACCTCCGCGTTGCCCCTGAACAAATAGAAGCCAAGGAATTCGTTCAGTTGGAAACCTGCTTCAAATGCATGGCAGTTTTAAAACACCCAACAAGTAAGTGTCGAGCTACCGAGGTTACATGCTCCATCTGTTCTAAACAAGGACATGGATGGAAGGAGTGTACCTCTGAAAAAACACCCTGTACAAACTGCGGAGGGGACCACAGGGCCTTGGCCATGAGGTGTCTTGTCCGCAAAGAGGCAATCAAAGCAAAACGTGAAAAGTCCAAAAAGGAAAAGGAGGCAAAACCAAAGAACTTCGCAGAAGCAGCAGCGGCAACAAAAACAATAGCCACAGAAATAACGGCACCAAAGCTGGTGATGCCAATTGAATGCAAAGAAATAATGATTATGGTTATCTACGCACACTTGGCAAACCTAGCCAATCCCGGCACCTTTTCCAAAGAATTAAACCAGCTATTACAGAAGAAGTTATCAGGAAAAAACTTTGGTTTCCTCCCAATCCCCCTTCACAAGAAGTGCTAAAAGTACAATTTGTGGACGACCGACAGCAAAACGAAACAACCCAAGAAAAGGTAAAAGAACCTGCCGAGATTCTAGAACAACTGAAAACAACAGAAGAAGAAATAACTACAGAAGGAGGAAAAAACAAGAGGCGAAAGCCCTCGAAAAAGCCCCAAAAAGAAACAGCAAAAGAAAAAAAAGAAGACAAAACCCCGAAAGGAAGAAGAGACAGAAGAACACAAATATACACTTCACGGGCAAGAAGACGAGGACGATGACATTCTGGACTATCCCGAAGTACCCCTCACGGAAAAAAGAAACATCTTATTATGAGGATTCTTCTTTAACGCCAATGACGTGGGACTCAAGGTATTCGGCGCTGTAGTGTGCAAGCCCCCGAAAGGTGACCTGGAGGACCTGATCGATGGAATTATTCGCGGGGACTACAAATGGACCTACGAAGGACCTTGGTCGCCGAAAGAAATAAGAGGACTGTTGGGAGAAAGAACCATCTACATCCCAGACTAGTGTGTACACACCGTGAACATGTCAACATATAAAAAAATCAAAAGTGGTTAAAAAACGTCCGATATCGTTTAAAAGAAAAATAGGTAAAAGTGAATGATAGTTAACAATTATAAAATTCAGTGATTAAACGAAGGAAAAATAAAACCATTTAATAAACAGTGGATAATAATCAATTAAAAATAATAAGCAGTGATTAAAAATGAATATAATATTTAATGTCAATAGTAGTAAATCCATAGATTAAGGGAATTCATTTAATAAACAGTGGTTAAAAAGAAAATGGAAGAAAGTGTATAATAATACTAAAATTCGGAAGTTAAACGGATTAATGTTTAAAACATTCAATAGTCAGTGGTTACGTGAATAAAAACAGTAGTTAATAAAGAACATAATATTTAATGGCTAGTATGAATAACAAAGTTAAGCGATTAAGCAAATTAATAATAATATCATTAAATAAACAGTGCTCAATACTCAATATTTAGCAGTTAATAATTCAGTGGTTAATAATGAATTTAATACTTAGTAACTAATAATAAACAGTGAATAATAATACTTAGTAATAAGTATAAGGACTTCGTGAAGTAATAAAAGCAGTAAATAAACAGTTATCAATGTTGAATAATTAATAATTAAGAATAATAGTTCAGAGTTTAGTGATTTAGAATATTAATAATAGAAACAATTAATAAATCGTGATAAAAGTAAACATATTTTTTGGTAGTAAGTACAAGGGCTTCGTGAAATCTGTACAAAAGATAACAATATATTATAATTGAATATAATTTCTGAGATATAATTCTCTGTCATGAAAAAATGTCCTGATTTTAAAATGTAAAATATTTGTCCAGGAGAACTAAACTTATTTAATCCAAAAGATTAAAATAACTGAGGAAATATACAAAAATATGACCCCCGGTAGTACCTGGAGAACCTGTAGGGGTGCGAAGATGTATAAGAGAGAAAACTTCCTTCCAAAGCGAGAATATATATAGCCCATTAAATTACCAAGTCTCACGGACTTCGCCGTAGCGTAATGGTAGAGTGTTAGCCTCGGGATTCAAAAGACCCAAGATCGAACCCCAAAGTCCACAATTTTTCTAAAGAAAATTCTTGAAGAAAAAGGAGACCACGAAAAACTCTTTAAGGACAACTCAAGAAATCAACTTAAGAGAAAACCGCTGTCAAGGAAAACGGAAAGAAAACGACTATCAAGAGCTAACTCGTCTCAACTCATCTCATCAAAATCGTCAAAAAGCATTAAGAAGTCATCCCGTCATCAGAATTAGAAGGAATCATCACATCGTTGTTTAAAAAGTAAGATACATCAATAAAAAGAAGATCAAGACTCAGCCCAGCCAACTTAAAGAAGAAAGGAATCACAGTCAGATAAATGGAGTCAATGTTTAAAGAGGCATCTTATTCTCTAGAAAGAATACAAGATGGATAATGATAAATAAAGAAAAGATATAAACCCCCCCCTCCCTCCATAACTAGTGACCCTCAAAAGGCAGAACAATCTTCTGGTCTTCGTTACAACTGCACCTCGTCTCCTACAAGAGTTTAAGAAAAAAGTGCTGCTGGGAATCGGAGACCCGGGAAAAGATATTACTGATTAGCGTCGAAAACTTAGTTTGCTCTCCTTAATCCTATTTAATTAGCTCCACTCATCCCGCAGACTCGAAGGCCAGGAAGGGAGAGCTACTAGTAATCCTCGATTAAGAAATCCAATACTAGTCTCTCCCCAATCCTCAAATTCGCTCCGCTTTCTAGAAAGGGACCTGTGTAGGGGTGCGAAGATGTATAAGAGAGAAAACTTCCTTCCAAAGCGAGAATATAAATAGCCCATTAAATTACCAAGTCACACGGACTTTGCCGTAGCTTAATGGTAGAGTGCTAGCCTCGGGATTCAAAAGACTCAAGATCGAACCCCAAAGTCAACAATTTTTACAAAGAAAATTCTCGAAGAAAACAGAGACCACGGAAAACACTTTAAGGACAACTCAAGAAATCGCATCAAGAGAAAATCCGCTGCCAAGGAAAACAAAAAGAAAACCACTTCAAGGGCCAACTCGTCTCAACTCTCAAGAAATGATCACGTCATCAGAATTGGAAGGAATCATCACATCGTCGTTAAAAGGAAGATTACATCAAGAAAGAAAAAGAAGATCAAAAAATAAACTAGCCAACTTAAAAAAGGAATCTCAGCTACAAGAATACAAGAGTCAGATTACTAGAAGACAATGTTTCGAGGGGCAACTTCAGTCAAGAAATAAATTTATATAAGGAGGGCCCCTATAAACCCATTTCTTTTCTTACTAGTACTTGTGTAACTTTCTCTTCTCCACTCAACTTTTTTCCCCACTATTAACTATTTTTTTTCTAACGCTAATTTTTATATGTATTATTTCTCTCAAATACATATACCAGTAAATTTTCCTTATACACCCGCCACAAGGCTGGTTCCATGCTTTAGTGCATATATACAATCCACCTTTCCCAACCTCTCAGAAAAGGCTCGTTATACGGCCAATTTGCGGACGCCATATCGATGATCTGTATGATACATAATCGGAATGTTAATTATATGGCACTGAGTATGGCGTTCGAATTCGAAAACATCCAAACTTTCAAGAGGAGATAAAAGATAACCACCAATGCCCCAAAGTTCCAGGTAATTCCATTATTCCAACGAACTCTCGCAGACATCCGTGTGGCGGAGTACACATCCCATACCACATGGAAGGCACGGTTTTGGGACTCCGGATTATGACTGGTGGGTAGGGGAGTCATGTGACAAGGATCCCGGTGAATATACCGAAGGACTCGGGTGAATTCTATCACTTCATAGTAGATCTAAGTTCCACCGACAAACTCAAGATCTACAATGCGTACATCCAATCCAAACGCTTGTACACCCCGGTCCGTATAAAAGTGAGTCCCAAGACCCAAGTACTTGAGCTGCAAAGGGTTCATAATAAAGCTTTCCAAATTATAACGAGGACCTGAAGGAGAGACAGAGTATAAGACAGAGTCAGTTCCACGGTGAACTGGAGTTATCCCCGATAACGGTTACGCTTCAGTAAAAAGAAATTAAGATCTGGGACAATGTACACCATCACCTTCCTTAGTAGTTTGTATCTCGAGCACATGGAGTTTAATGAGAGAAGAGACGCAAAATCATTTACAAGTAGCAGACAGCTCATCAACAACGACATAAATCCAACGTTCACGTAAAATTACGATCACGAAACACCCTAAACAAAGCCAATATTTAACCCATTTTCCGCAATAAAATTAGTTACATTTTAATTCCCCCAACGCGACCAACACGCCACAAGTGTTTCCAAAAAACAAAAAAACACAAGAGCAACCACCAAAACAACGCAAATTCCTGGCCTAAAAAACCCAGATTAAGACGTCCCAATCAGTAGAGAACAAAACGCTTTCTGCCATAAATGGTAAAATGCCTTTTTAATATATATTTATATTATATATACTAAAAAAAGTAAAACAACAAAAAACCCAAAGCGCAAAGAAAGCCATATATCCCCTTTGACCAGGGACCTGTACTTTCATTTTACTTTCATTTTCACTTTCCTATCTTTCCTCCGAATTTCCCCAATATTTTCTCCTCCTAATAACCTTCTACTACGATTTTCCTCACTCCTTTATATCCAATGTCCAATCAAAAAGAGAGAGATATTTTCTCTTCATTGCTTGAAAACTAGTCCAAGCTCGCACCTAATAAAGACGTTTGAATCTAGCTCTCCGAATTCCTTTTACCTTTTGAGCAAGCTTCGATCACCATTTTTACCAGCCTACTAAGCAAAAAGAGAGCTTTATTTTTGGAGTCGTAGCCATGTGAATACAAAGAATTCACTGAGGAAGCAACGAGGCAGCAGCTCAGCCAAAAGAGCAAATCATTTGTCTGCCACAAGAGGGGTGCCAAAAATTTGGTGACAAATCGCACCACTCTCAAAGAGGTTTACCTCAGTTACCTCAACCTTAAACGACGTACTACCATATCCTCACGCTATTAACAAAGGATATAAGGAAATCTGTACTGAGTTGTATTTTAATCGAGGGAGGTCACAATACTTTCTCTAACTTTAATACGAACTCTTGAATTGTGTTCCTAAGCCCAATAAAGGGTGCCGCCGACCTTCCATTCCTAGAAAAGGTCTTTGAAAAATAATAATATTAAAGATCTGGAAAAGAGATTTACTTTCTTCTTTGGGTAAAATCGTTTTACTCACAAGAGTGGTTGTCATTCTGGTGTGATGAGTAAGTAGCCCAGCCTATATTAATGGTAAATAGGTCATGTGGCAAATGATGAAATTCAATCTGGTCTGTTGTAAATAACTATTGACAAGGTTATTTTTGAAGTATTTTCCTGGACTTCATCCTATTTGCAAGCAAACTTTCAAGTACCATTTAAGATGAAATTGAATTTATATGTGGAAATAGCCTAGAAACATTGCAAGAAAGGGAACGACGGAAGGTGAAACAACTAATTGCTTAAGTGAAAATCTTCCTAAAATTAACAAGCATTTTTGCTTTGACCTTTGGCAGAATAATTGACTATGGAGATCTCTTAACCTCCTAATCTGTGGAAGATACATGGAATACGCGTTAGATTTCGCACTAGAAGGACAAACAAGGGGATTTCAGACTTATTCAATGTCAGAAGAAAGAAAGTGGAAAAGGTCCTTAAAGGAGCTCGAATATTTAGAATTCGACTACAAGGTGACAGCAGAGAGAAAACCTCAATTTTGACGATCTGACGCCATCAGGTCGATAAATGTCAATGAGGTCCATTGCAAGTTAGAAAGTTGCGTATGGTAAGCTCATCAGGCTAGTGGTGCAGAAAATTCTCTTTCTCACCTTTTCATAAAAGATGAGAAAGGGAAACTTTCTTTCAAAGATAACGCAGCTTAAAAAAAAACAAGAAGCTGATAAACAATTTTCTGGTCTTGAAAATTACTGTCAAGATCAGAAGATAAACTACCAGAATAAAATTTGATATGCTGTCGCACCTAAGGACGTGCACGGAGCTCTGCAATGAAATATCCAGCGGTTTTATGTACTTTAGTATCCCTGAGGCGCTTAGGCTGAACATCGACGGCTACATTCACTTTCTGCAGTGGTTGGATCGACCGGGTAGGTGCAGGTAAGCCTAACTAACGGCATCAAGACCACGTGCCCTGCCACACCAGACATCACAACCAGTCGGCAAAATCTTTCGATCACACATCACCTGACTGCAACCAACTCGACCTCTTCCTGTCAGCAGGGTGGAAAGAGAGACACAAAAATCCAGCTTCAAAACGAAGCACGAGCTGAAGGCCAAGATTATCAGGGACTTCAGATGCTTGAAAGCCAGATAGTTGCGCAGGCTTATGAAGCATCCAGACACTTTTCATATGTGGGAATACTTCTCATTCAATAAAACTGGTAGCAAAAAATGCTTCATAATGAACTTTTTTAACAGTTCAGGATCCATTTAGGGAGGATAAATGTATTGATTTGCTTATGGTGCAGTTAGTTATAAAGCAAAGAGTTATGCTTATATAGAAATTGGAAGCCACCAATGGGAGAAATTTTAGTTCGCTGCCGGATTACCACAAGGCAGGATCTTTAAGCCCAACTCTCAATTCATTCTACACCACACATAAACCTAGCAATGAGGACTGCCTTAACATTTAATTCGCCGGCGACATCATACACCTAATAGTTTGCCCTTACAGGAACGGAGATATGAGGGCGAGAAAAACAACGCAAGAGTAATTCAGGGTAAATGAATATGAAGTAAAATGAATAAATGAAACAAACAGGGATACATTTAAGATTGTTTTTACAGGAGGCTCTGGCCAGATGTATATTTGTATACGTATGACAAACAATAGGCAAGAATAAGCACTTTATTGAAAGAGTAAATAGCACCAAAACCGGACTGGTATTACTATACAAGTGTAAAAACTTTACCCTGAAAAATAAGATGAAGATCTGCCAACCTAAAATACAATCGGCAATAATTTACCTAAAAATAGTTAGTAATGTACACCATTTCGATTAGTATCCTGTGAAGACTACAAAGAGTTTTTTACTTAATTACAAATACTAGACTAAGAGAAATAAGGACAAAAAGTGAATTGCACCGAGAGGGAAAGATGGGGTTACTCAAAACAATAATTTTAAAGCGGCCCAAAAAAAAACAAGAAAAAATGCAAAACAAAATAACTATACATTTAGCCAACCAGTTAGCCAAGGAGGCAGAATAGAGATCAGGACATCTATTCCCAAACTTACCAAGGACGGAAGAAAGATCAGAAGAGGAATTCTACACATGATCAAAAAGAAGTTTATTCTTCAACGATATTGAATATTTACTAAGCCAAATTATTAGTCATGTGCACGCAACTCTATAAGTTACGATGTCGTTTCGTATGCTGTCGGTCGGGTGGTAACCATTTAACTTCTTAATGAGTTTTTTGTCAACAACCTCCTAAGTATTCAATCGATTCTAATGATATTTAAAAGTCTTATGTAGATTTACATTTCTTTTCAAATAATATAATTGACAAAGTCCACCCAAGGTTAGTACGTGAACTATTGACAATTTTGAAGGTCATATAGTCATACGGTGGAGAGCCAGAATAATAATTACAGCACGCAACCTAGGTCTGTTGACGTTTTTATTAGATAATAATATATACTCAAGGATGACTAAAATGGGGAAAAAAAGAATAGCTAAAGAGATAGAAGCCTATATCATTATAAGTAAGTATATCTACTAACAAAGGTTTGATTGCATGAAATAAACAAACATTTATACTAACAAAAATACAAAAATATACAGATTTATAAAGGAATTGCGTGATTCTCACACAAACGCAAATTGAACTTAAATACAGTACCTTTAACTAACTAAAATGGACAGAGATAAGCCTGATCTTAAGGCAAACTAGCAACTCTTAAAGTTTCTCGCTTCCTTCAAATAACAAAATCTTTATTTTCATCTATCATTTACACATATGAGCCTCACATCACACATGTAGAACAAGGGTCACATGAATAGCAACTTATTAGAAGAGTTATAACCTAGATATCGTCCTTTGTATTCCACGTTTAGCCATAGGTGTGATGGCTAACTATGTCCACTTTGTTGTCTCTTACGATACCCTATCGCCGTTGTATCCTGAAATTATCTAGTTCCACTCAATCTCATACCTACTTTCTGTAACGACAGCTCGGGGAGCTTACTGAGGCTCTTGCAATTTGGTTAAATTATTCTGCAGAGGGAAACATGGCATACGCTCTGCCCCACGCCTTGGCCAATCCGAAGAGGGCCAATGTGGGATTAGGGGTGGGAGTCGAATGATCTTTTCTTTGTCTCTAATTTTCCTTTTATTTGATTTCAATTCAGTTGTTCTCTTGAGAATTGGATTGACCTCTTGATTTCAAATGGCACCGCACGTCTCTTCTTGAGCTCCATTCTGAATATACCGATTTTTGCCTCGAATCTCTTCCATTCATATATCTCCACAGTAAAGAAGGAAGATATTATTACTGATTAACTGGACATAGCTTTATGTCAGCTAGACCACACACCAAAAGAGATACTTACCATCTAAAAATGCCAGAGAAATATGGTGACGACTTCTCTTCAGTGTACCCTAAGGATGTAACAGGTCCACTAGGGTGAATATAACTGAAACTATTCAATGAAATCTAAATATAGCGATGGTAAACCTATTTGAATTACACAAAAGATTTATAGCAATGTGCCATATAGATTAGGAGAAGTAAAAAATATTAATAATATAGTGGCCACACAAGTGAAAGAAAAAAACCTGTAGGACCCCAGGAAATCAAGGCCCAAACATCTTTTTCATATAGGCAGCTGTACCATATTATTGTGAACGGAGAGCCAAAACGAAATGGGCCAAGTTTCAATAGGTTATCAAATATGGGCAAACATCGAGAACAATTAAGGTCATTTTGTCCAAGGCAAGCATGACAAGGGCAGCTCTAGAGGCTGCTTTCCTTGCTTTTATTCAAAGGATGACTCGACTAAAAATAAAGAAGGAAGGTACGTTCTTATAGGACCTGTATGAAATGCTTCCAAATTGAGGCACAGGAGACAAGTGAATGCCCAATATGCCAAAAGCAATCCGATCTCCTCGGGTTCGACTACCACAAGAAGCACAGAAGCTGCACGAACTGCTGTGGACCATACTCTGTCATATCAATTAGATACCTAATGAAGAAGCAAATTAATAAAAAGAATATAAGAAAGAAAATTAGAAGAAAGAAAGGCGGCAAAGATGACTTAATCTGAGTTGCAAATAGGCCAATTGAAAACCAATGGAGGTGAAGGTGATTTTTAAGTCGTCGACATTACAAATCCTTGAATCTTTCGGAGAAAATTTATGGT
Organism: Ceratothoa steindachneri; assembly: GCA_963969495.1. Taxonomy (NCBI): domain Eukaryota; kingdom Metazoa; phylum Arthropoda; class Malacostraca; order Isopoda; family Cymothoidae; genus Ceratothoa; species Ceratothoa steindachneri. The sequence continues at coordinate 44,580,312 of OZ018339.1, forward strand.
GGAGCTTAAAACACAAATGGAACTAAGACGACAAATAGTTACCAGCCAAAACATTCAAGTAACATAGTACAAATACCCTATACCAACCAGTTGAGCAGGATCTATCTGAATAAGAGAAACTTAGAAGACATTGAAGAAAACTAGACGCAAAAGAAAAGTCACTGATAGTAGATGGATCCTCTTCCGATGTTGGTCTCGCATGCCGAAGTATCCTCTTCAGAGATTTCTTGCTTCGTGAGGAATCCAAATTCTCTCCTCCTCTAGCTGAGACATAATTGCATTCAATCTTCTCTAGATTTATTCTACCTGTTTGTGGAGTAAATTATCGACTCATATGAGATTATGCCTTTGGTGGAGTACAGAATAATACACTCTTATCTCCTCTTCTTCTATTGTTAATGAGAATATCTCCCATGTTCTGGAATCTCTATAGCTTCAATTTGGCTGATTGATTTATTACATATAGCGGGATGGTTGGCTAAAGCAATAAAGATTTTACTAACATATCTTTAATTTGTTTTATAAATCAGCCACCTAACTTAGAGTTCTAATTAAATTCACACTGGTTTTTCCAGATTCTTCAAACAGGTTTCGAAAGAGGAAATCCGAGACCACTCGAAGATCTGAAAAGTAGGTATAAAAGACTCCTCTCCTCGCTGTGGTGAGACTTCTCAGTTTAAGTCGACCTCGTTTGTCACCTGCCGTTTATATCCAATCAAAGCCGTATCAAGTAATAATATAATAATCTATCAATTTAGTTCCTAGGAAATTCGTGCAATTTTCCAGTAAATTATAAAATCCTATTCACTCTTAGTTTGTAATTATTGAAAATTTTATATGCACTTTTCATAATTTTTACAAAGTAAATAATATCTGAATAATATTTAAAATGCAAGATTAATTAAGGATATCTTACTCCTACTTTTCACTTGTAAGTCAAGTGTTATCAATTTTTGTCCGTAAGACCTTTTGGAAAACTTCATTGGTGCTTTTCGTTATAAAATATCTAAAAATGTATTATTAAATTGTGGTGCTTTCAGTTCTGTTTCAGGACTATCGATAACATTAATTCAAGTCTTACCTGCTTCTTACTGATGTTAAAGATCGCGTTTTTTATGATATATATAAATTTAGTCAATCTTATTTACTCTACTCAACGCGTTCCATTTCGACGACATTTGCTTAATTTAGTGGAAAAACCATAAAACTACCCTATGTAACTTCTAAAATACATTTTCACATTTTCTAGGAATTATGGTTCCGGATGTTACTGAAGAATCTACTCCTCGTGATCGAGGAGCAATGCCCAGTGGACAGTTGGAACAAAACCGCTCAGGGGCAAGCAGCGATTACGGTGCCCGCGGTCACTTCAGAAGTGGCGGTGGCCAAATGGAACGAGAGAGAGGAGAACGAGAGGGCTACGAGGGGCGCTTCATGAGAGAAGGGCAACGAAGCGCCAGCTTGGAGCGAGTTCCGATGGAAATGAAAGGAGAAGGGCCATACGGCACTCCCAGAGGTTTCTACGGAGGGCCTCGACCTGATCCCCGAGATATGCCCGTTGGCTATGGGCGTGAACGGATGTACGGTCATGGTAGAATGGAACAGGAGGATTACGTCTCGCCAAGTCCCTTTGTTCACGGAATGGACTTTGGCATGTAAATCAACGACGATTAAATATCCAAGTTTATGTAGTTTAACAAAATTATACAGTTTAGCAGTTTATACACTTTAGCAAAATTGTATTGATGGGAAAATACACAATCGAAAAATCTAGAGCTCTATCAGGTTGTCATTTATTTTCTCATATTTTTTACTAAGTTTTCGGACGTTTCACATTTCAAATTCACTGTGTGGAGTTGATTCATCTATCTATGGAAGCTAATTGGGGATGGGGGAAATAATTTGGTATCAGATGGCAGAAAAAAACTCGAGTTTTATTTTAGTTAGAACTAATTAGATATTATCTAGGGTAATCCAAACGAGCTAAGAGGATAACTTGTTTAGGGGGAAAAACTTTAGCATTCAAATGAACTAAGTTTGTTGAGTCTTTCTATAATGGGGCACGAATTATTGTTAAAAACATCTAGAGGCCTCTCTTGAAAACAGGTCCTAAAATTGGCAAACCTATTGTACTGATTATTGCTCTTTCGTCAGTTAATTGGGGTTCAGGAAAGATTTCCTCTATTTCGTAACTGAACTCAGTTCCTTGAACTTTTACAAATTCCCTTCGGAGAGCCGCCGAGATTTCGGTGGATATAACCGTGGGTGCGACGAACCCTTCCGCCCACACTCCGGCCCCGAGCAATGGGGATATGGAGATCGCTACCGTGGTGGATACGAGAAAAGCCGGCGTGGCGATTACTACGGGATGGGATCACCCTTGAGGAGTCATTACTCTGGCGTTCCCGGTGGGTACCGTTATGGACCCCTAGTACCATTCCAGCCGGTCCACCGATCTCGATATGGATATTAATCAGAAAATGGATTTGGGATTCTTAATTTCAATTCGGTCGAATTCTACTTTTGATTTGGCAAGTTACAATTTTTAATATTATCTGTGGTATACTTTTTCCAAAATGTTTGGATAAAATCAATAATATATTTGGAACTCTTTTAAAAGTCCATCATTTGGCATCCAAATTAACAAGTGAATTTTTGTTTCTTCATTTGTACACCAAATCAAAATAATTCTAAGTTACGAATTATTCTCTATCTCTGACAATTTAGTTCTCATTTAATTGTTGTTTAATTTATCCTTCTAAATTTTAAATTTTATTCCGATTTCCACATAACTTTTAGTAATACAAAATTCATCTTTTCCTAATAACACCAAAACAGATTTCAGTGTATTTTACATATTTCCGCCAATGGCAAATAAATCATTAATTTTATCACATCAGATGATCCAAATACACAAAATTAATGGCATGTTATGATACTACTTATGAGAAAAAGATAAATCAATGATTTTAGATATAATTATTATAGATATTATAATTATAGTCTAAATCAGAAAGAGCTACCTTAATATTGAATTAGGAACTAAACTAGAGCGGAAGCAATTAAATACATTTTACTCATGTTAAAGATTTCCCTTTAGTTTCTTATCATTATCATAAATATTTTACATCGGAGACAAAATTTAATTTTTCTAATTACTTTTTTATTATTTTTGACTTCCCCTTTAATTTGAGACAAATCACTTCTTAACCTCTGTGGTCTTGAATTATTATATTGAACTTTTACCCCGAGCCATCTCCCATATGTCTTACTACAAGAGGTCAATTTCAAACCTTAAACAAAAATAAAATGATACATTTGCCCTTTAAGTAAGTTAGAAATTAAATTAAATTCTTTTTATCATCAAACACCCGATCGATTCTGAGGTCAAGTTATGCTATTCGAATTACCATTTAAAATTACCGTGAATCAATTCAGACTACCGTAAAACAGGGCAAATGACGAGGTTCGAATTAAGCCCAGAGAATTTTTTTGAAAAATAAAATAACATTTCAAAGGAAGTAAACAAAGAGATGGAGGGCATAATTACAGATTATTTTAATCCTAAATAACGAGATAATAGGGAATCAAATAATAATGATAATAACAATTACCTTGGTAGTACCGATATCGAGATATATTTCAAAGCATTCATTAACGCAATAAGCAACCATGAACCTTAATTTTTAAATCACTAATTACCTCTTTTCTCATCAACAGAATTAGGCTCCGGAATTGCATTACATCCTGAGTGACGTTATGAAATGGCCAACTTCCGAAAACTATTTTAATAAATTAAGATAGAAACTTTGATCCTATCTTTACTACATCGCAATTTGCCCTCAACATTCTTTTAATTTGCAGAAACTATGTATTTATCTTTAATTATTTCAGTTATCTTCTTGATGAATAAAAGCCTGTGAAGATTTCTTGAGAAATAGCTTAAATATCCCTCAACAAAATCGAAAGGAGCATGTTATTAGCTATAAAGGTCAATGCACTTTGAAAATTACCATTTGTGACCAAATATAGTAAAAAAAAGAGATGCCAACAAATATAAACAAAACACTAATTTATGTCTGACGCCAGTTATCATTCAAATAAATTTCTAAAAGAAAAGTGACCAATTTTGACCTAGATTTCTCCATAAATTAAAAAAAAAGGAAAATAAAATATGCAATTTTGATGTTCTGAGATTCATCAAATCTTGAGCACCAGGTTCGACGAAATAATTAAAAGTGACATCAGCTTATGAGTCGCCACATAACACTGAGTGATCAATTAACCCAAGTATTACTCGAAACTTGAGGGGGATATGAAAAATAATCTCTTTCTGCTTAGAATTCGCAGCCAGGTACAGGAAAGTTGTATCTTACAGGATATGGATGCTCAGAGTAGTCCTCTCTTTTGGATATAGTGGCTGTGAACATTCATTATTACTGTTTTTATTTGCTCTTTCCTTCAGCTACAGTTTTACTGCCTGCTCACAACTTATTGTCCTGGTAGACCTTAATCTCTTTTCATTCCTAAGGGAAAGTTTGTCAGTGTATGGCTGAGTGAATCTCAGCACTACGCCACAACCACCTATCTACCACATAGTTTATGACCTCTGTTGATTAAAATAACGAAGAGAAATGGCAAAGAAGTTTGAAGATGAAAAATAAACTCAGAATCTAACTTATTTAACCATAAATAGTGGTAAGAGTATTTATGGAACGAGTTCATATAAGGTTTACGAAGACTCAATTATTTCCTAATTAAAATTATGTAGTGAAATCAAACGGGGCTTTGATTCCATCAGTGGAGAGAACTCTAGTGACAACTTGATCAAAGCCATATCAATAACTCTTAAGATGTTCCTGAGATTTATTCTTGCCAGATATTGCGTGCGAAAAGACCTGTCACCACATCGCCTAAATTCTCAATTGGGTTCATGTCGGATGAACACGGTGGTCACACCATTTGTAAACTCTCTCGTGTCGTCTTGTAACCAATTCAGGGCCACTTGGTCCCAATGAAATGGTGCAAGATCTTTCTTTTATATTTCATCGTTGTTGCTGTAAATGAAGCCTAAGAAATGATGCAAATATTCACTTGGCAAGAGAGCATAGCGGTCAACCCTCAAATACCTTTGCGGTGGACCAGTGGATCTAACCCATGGCACGTGTACACATTTCACACCACTATGAAACTACTATCATCCTAGACATTGTTGTGTTGACACCTGTATTCTATTGCTACACTTGAACCATACCAATAGCCCAAAACAACTTGTAACGTGGGGTAGAGGGAAATTTACGTAACTCAAGTCTTTAATTTCACTCTCTCCTTTAAGCACAAAGCCATTTACCATTTTTCCCACTCCAACTGAGACCTTTATGGCTATGGGGTGATGTATCATGTTGTCCTGCAGGGTTCATCACTGACTAGAAAGCGAACGTAAAGACTTGGGAGGATATATAAAATAAAATGAATTACCAACTAATATGAATTTCAGAAATATAGAACATGGGATTTTGTTGAATTTATTTGAGAGACCTTCTCAAACGGGTCACCCGTTCTTACTCGAGCTGCCGCACTCACTACCTTCATAACTTTCCATCCACCAAAACTAGCAGGCTCGTACTGTTCTTCCTTGCACGTCGTCCTGCCACTTCCGTCGTTCAGCTCAAATTGATAGGCTGCAGCTAGGTTTTTGAACAGTTAAGGTGCCATATCTTTATCTCCATGAAGGAAAGATACGGTAAACCATAGAAAGGAGTGGACAGAGGAAATCGGTGGATTTGGTCAACCAGAGAAATTGATGATCGACTCTATAAAAATATGTTGGTGTCGGTTATTTTTTATAATAAAGTTCATAGGCGTTCAGAAAAGATTGTAGTCACCTGTAGCAGAATGATTAATGAACAATTCATCGAATAATTTAAATTTGCAAATTAGTGAAAGAAAGAAAATTCAGAAATACAATTATCCTATTAGAACAAATTAGTCATTTTTCATATAAGATATAATACATTAAAATTTGACTCCAAAACGAACAGCATAAACACAATCATCCACTCCCAATTCAGTCAACTGTTTCAAACATTTATTCACTTTATCAAGTCACCTTATAGGGGGTGTTCTCACCCTTCTCACATACTTTCTTCTTCTATCTACATATAACATCAGAAGACTTTCTGTGACAATCTCCTTCACACCGTAAACCCCCCTTATTTAGTGCCTCCTCACCCAAAGGACCTTTGTACATAAATTATCCTTCTCAAGTTGTCCATTTATACTGCTCTTACACGATAGAACTTCTTGTACTTCCATACATCTAAATCCACTAACCTTGGCATCAGCATTGTCTCGTGCAACTCCCTGGCACTTACCTCACTCAAACTGCAATATTTCACTCTGGCTCGATTTCAGCCAGACACTTTCATACCATATAAAAACCTGTGGTTGCAATTTCCTTCATGTGTACCACTTTCATCTAGCACGATTCCTACAAAATCAAACTATCGCACTTGTTCAAGAGTGCCACACAGGAGTGGAATATCATTTTTCCCCATCGATTCTGATCCTCAAATTCTTTCCTCTACTCTTTTTTACATTCACTTTTAGACCCCTCCTCTCTACTACCTGTCAGATGATACAATCAACATCTTCAACCCTTTCTCACTCTCAGAAACCAACACCACGCTATCAGCTTACATAAAAATAGATAGAACCCATTCCTTAACATTCTTCATCAATCTCACACCATTTTCCTCTTAAACACACGTACTCATCTCAGTTATCTAAAAATAAAGATATTAAACAGCCATGGCGACATAACACAATATTTGTATACACTCCTATGTATGTCAATCTATGCACTCTGGATATTTTTCACCTAAAGCACGTTGCATTCAACATAAAAGCTTTCACATCATTTAATACATAAATAGTTACGTTATTAAAACTTGTTACATTGCTTCTCTATCTACACGATCTTTAGGTTTCTGCACATCTATGGGCAGACAATCATGAACTTTAGTTCCCTTATCCTTTGTATTTTCAGCTACCCATTTTTTCACTGCAAAGCCTTTAACCACCCACACAACCTACCTACTTTAAACATCCCTTATTTATTCTCCATTAAATCCTTGGTTATCCTTCTTATACGTGCCTTTAATAAGGTTTCCATAAAATTCACCTAATACACTCAACAGAACTATTTCCCTGTAGTTTTAGCATTCACCATTTTCTTCAAAAGGTCTCAAATACAGACAGGAGATCAATTTCATAATACATTTTCCACAACTTAGTAGAATTTCATCAATTATATCATCACACTTTAGTTGCATTTCCTTATTTCTGACTACTCACAAGCCCTAAACACCTCTTGCAAGAATATCTATTCTGTATCCTGATACAACTCCCCATTGCCCTTTGAAGAGCCAATCATATATACAGTTGCATTATCTTTTATATTCATATTCTACCCATCAATTTATGACATATCTTCTCCTGGTATTTCTCGTACTCTATAGCGGCTAACAAAATCTTAATTTTTTTATAGCTCTGATCCATTTATACTGCATATGATATTGGGAGAGATGGAAACCGATTGTCATTGTGTATAAGAACAGCTTTCAGAAATTCTTTTCCAGAGTCTATAAACAGCCTCCAATCATCTGACTTGTATGGTTACTGCTTTCAGAATTGTATCATGAGAGATACTGCGTCCTCACAGTAACAAAGGTTGTTTGGTGTTTAGAAAAGTGCAGACAGCTCTCTATGTCAGTAACGAGCTATGTTACGCTGCTTTATTCTGGTCCCAGAACTTAGCCTTTTCTCTGGACAAGTCCAGATTCCTGATGAGATCATGAAACGCTTCTTGACTAAATGGTAAGGCCTCGTATTTTCAGAGTCATCCTGGTAGTAATCTTTATTTGAAGTAAAATTAGAATCGGAATCACTCATTAATTCTTGTTCAGTCAGTGAATTTTGGACTGGGAGTTCAAGGCTGTGTGGAACTGATCTGATTGCAGAAGCAATATTCGGTTAATGCACCTTGTTTCGTTTATTGATGGTTATACGAGGGGCGGTAAATAGGTTTTGCAATTCGGATATAAGGAAACGAGATATTAGGAAAAGTGTTTTATTATTTTTCAATATAACTACCCCCGACTTCAATGCACTTGCGCCAATTCTCCCCGAGGCTTCGAATTCCCGACAACCAGAAATCTCCTGACTGCTGTTCAATCCACTCCTGGACGGCGAGCTGGACAACTTCATCGTCCCCAAACTGGCGTCCACGCAATGCAGCCTTGAGCTAGTGGAATAAAAAGTAGTCGCTAGGGGCCAGATCTGGACTGTAGGGGGGATAGTTAAGCTCCTCGAATCCGCACTCACGCAGGGCAGCTTGTGCAACTCTGGCTTTGTGAATTAGACCACGTTAAAGTCGATCATGGGGCGTGAGGTTTCTAGGGACCCAACGGGCAGAGACCTTGGTCATGGCCAAATTGTCGTGGATGATGTTGATAACAATTCCATGTGATATTCCAAGTTCTCGCTCGAATTCGTCGATCAAACCCGTCGATCTTCGAGGATCATCCTCTCCTTATGGGCTACATTGTCCTCGTTGGTCACGTCTGACGGGCGTCCTGGACGGGCGTCATCTTCAAGGGGCTCACGACCATGGCGGAACTCCCTATTACAGTGAGCAATGGTTGCATAGGAAGGGGCGCTGTCGGTATACACTGCAACCATGCGTTCATGGATCTCTTTTGCATTCTTGCCTTCCTTGGTCAAAAATTTGATCACTGCGCGGTGCCAACCTTCTCCATTGTTGAAAAATTTGTGACTGACGATCTGCGATCAGCTACTGCTTCTTAAATAGATGAGGCAGGAGCGTGCGGCTGCAGGTCCTGACTTGTCATAACTTGTCCAAACACCCTCACACACAGCCATCTTCCTTCCTTTGTTTTGCTCTACCGATTCGCAAAACCTTTTGCCCGCCCCTCGTACCTTTGATGTTTGTGAGACAGAAGGAGCAGTCACTGCTGTGGTATACGGGTTCACGCCATATCATTGGTACAGCAAACGGCATTCCTGAGCTTCGCTTACCACACATCCACTCTCTCATGTGGTTGAACAAGACTTACAAGCTACATGAGGTGCCCATTTCTTCTCTTGGTCATACAAAGATCATTTAAAGTAATTTTTGTAGTTCATTCGAACAGCTTTTGTGATTAAAGCCTTGAGTGTACCAGGAGTGAGGCGCCACATATGTAACAAAACGATCAACATCATTCAGTCACTAGCCACATTCCATGTTTTATCAAGTTCAGAGTAATTAGAAATTAGGCAGCTGTAGATATGTACTATCATGAACCAGCAATCTGAAACAAACAAAAAAAGATAAATTAGGAACAACTCTTTCATAAATGGTACCAATAAACACATAAATTAGTGTATGATTAACATGGTGCACCATATATATAGATATGTTGCTTCTGGAAAACTGAACGCCATGCAGCTATACGAATGTCATTATAAAATTTAGCACATACAATCACCTTCGAATCAGAATACTTTCATCCAGAACCATGAGAAAATTTCTTTTGGGTTGACCAGTGTTATCCTTCCACTCTTGTCACTGATTTTAACGCTATTATAAATTTCTAGTTTCTTCCCTTTCTCACTTGATTCGAGAAGAGCTTCCTGTTCCTACCCAGATACTCATTCATCTTCCTATTCCCATCGGTATCCTCATTAATAATTTTTTCAAGCGCTCTATTTGCTAATTTCCTACTCTGATTCAAGCCAGTTTTCACTTTCATTTTTCTATCTTTGCATTTAATAACATCACCAAGCCATTCTCATTGGCACTATTAAGCAATTACATGTAAGCCTCTTTTCAATTTCATCTATATCTTATTAATCATCTTTCTACCATTCATAAGTTTGCTTCCACAAAACACTTCTGGAACACCCAAACACTACCTATTACCACCTATGTAAATTCATTCAAGATTTGCTCTACTTCGATGATCGTTTTATTTCCACTCTTCTCCATCAACCATGCTCACAAATGCTTCAATTTCTCTCTGATTCCATAACAATTCACTTCTGATTCTCTTTCTGCTTTCCTAATGTCTCCTCATCATTCCAATAGAAAGTTTTAACCTAACACAATGCCAGATAGTACCATACTCACGCCACATACAGCTTTCACATCAAATAAATCTCACAAAGTATCCACTCATAATAACCCCATATCATATTATTAAATTCTCTTCTTCTTCTTAACCCAACCCATGTGTATTTAGTGCTATCATTGTCCTAAGAGAATAAATAGTATTAATTGTGCCACCCACTTAAAGTTTGGGGAAAGAAGAAATTCCGTCTAGAATAATTGAACGTTTTTGCTTATTTTCTTTTGATTACTTGAAATTTCCTTGCGAAAAACTATTTGGGGGAATCTTTATTTACTTTTTTCTTTGGGTAGCTATGGTCATTTTACTCACAACCTTTTATGTAAGTCGGGTGTAATGAGTTGCACAACCTAAGTTAGTAGTAAGATGGGTCTTGTGGCAAATGATGAGATTTAATGTTGTCTGCTGTAAATATCTATTGGAAACATTACCTATGACTTATTTTTATTGATTTAGTCCGTTTTTCAAGCAAACTTTCTAGTGCCATTTGAGATCAAATTGAATTTTTGTGTGGAAATCGAATGCAAACCTTGCGAGTAAAATAACAACCAATTTTGTTTTATCCTTTGGCAGAATAACTGACTATGGAAAATTTTTAATCTCCTTATCTAAGGAAGAGATATGAAGTCCTTCTTTCATCCGACAAATAAGGATGCTAAACTCTAAATGCTATTAAAAACATAGAGATTACAACAGCCATTTTAATCTTGACATCATAACCTGATAAAATTGAATGATGGACTTAAAATTTCGTAATATAAGGTGAGTAGTAAAAGTGGTTTGATTATTAATTATATGATTTTAACATCAAAGCAAAATAAATATTATCAGCTTCCCATTTATCTTTGAAATGTATGGTGGGGTCGAGTATATTAGGACTGTCCAAGAACTAATCAACTGAGTCTAGACGATTTAATGACAAAATTCGGAAAGCGTCATCAACACACATGAACCATACAAAGTTAATCTGGTTAAACTTTGTGTTACGAAGCAGGTTTCAAACGGGTAATGGATTCTTCCGACAAAAATATGGCCTTGGGATGGGCAATCCGCTATCGCTCATCCTTTGTAATCTTATCATGGAACATTTTAAAATGTCTTTCCCTTCTATTATACCAGAAGCAAATTATTGGTCACTTTATACCTTCTCAAGCTTCCTGAGAGTATTCGGTTTGGGTGGTACTGGTTACTTAGTAAGGACATTAGTTTCATTACCACTAAGCTGTAACTATTACCATCTCGTCCAAACATATAAAACTTGAAGTTTTGCCAGGTTGAGTCATATGCAGATATGTGCTAACTGCTCTAAGGTTACAGTACCTGCAGTTATACATCCTTCCTGCCCGAATGCCTGCAGGAAGACCTGATGTCATAGATTTCCTACTATTTTTACTGTGTTCAACCTCACTACTTTGCAGATTTCTCCTTTCTACGTGATGCAGCCTCGTTGTTATGGCGCATTAATTCGAGCAAATGTAATATTTAAAGTACCGGAAAAATAGGCTTATATTTTTAATTTCAACTCCTGTTCCCTTGATGGAGGCCGTCAAAGGGATTTTAAAAAAAAATATGCCATCAAAACTTGTTTCATTTATGTCGTAATTATATTTTATTGAGTAAATCATAGGCCATTTTGTATCAAATTACCCTTCCAATTTTATTCGCACACCTTATCCTTCTCTGGAATTTTGGGAGTTTCTGGTACTTATTAGTGGAGGATGGTAAACGGGTGGGTGAGTCACAAGGCTTGTACATCAGAAATCAGGGCTGAAATTAAAGTGACTGGTATGTGTGGGCCGTTCAGATAATGTATCCTGAAAGTTTAAAAAAATAAAAATAAATAAAAGTAAGATCTAGGTTGAAGTGAAAGTCCTGTACCTTCCACACATTTATTTCGCTTAGCTTTTAAATTTTTAAAAAATCTTTACCTACGCTCATTTCTGCCATTTGAAGAAAATGAAGAATAATTGGTCATTTAAAAGTTTTTGTACTTTTCTTAAAAGTTTTTTTTCCACTATACTTTTGATCCCTGTTCTCATTACTCTGCGTTTACTTTGTGAGACAAATAAGACTTAATTATTTTTTACCCCTTATTACTAGTAAGATGTTAATGCAAACCCCACCTTACCTTATCAAGCACTACCATACCTTATCAAGAGCCCTTATTCACTACCATACTATATCTTATCAAGTGATCTTGTTTGGATGATATTTCTTGGCCAAATCCTCAGTTGATTTAAAAGAATTGAAATTTATTTCCTCAACTCTGAGTTAGTTGAGATTTGGGACGAGGCAGGGAAAGAGGACTATTGCTAGGTGCGACGAACCTCCCTATTGAAGTAGATGCGATAATTACCTAGATCTTAAAAATGTACCTATCGAAATGGATAGTGTTTTTTGAGATTTTCATCTTTATACTTGAACAATTTCATCATGTCTCATTACAAAATCAATTCCTCTTATCTCAACATTAATTTAATCTTCATTTTGGTGTCAAACTTTCCTGACTTTGTAAAGATTCCGTTCCAACAAAGTTGTATAATCGTAACCAAGTGAAATGTTTACAATTTATTTGAGCATATTTTTGTTTGATCATTCTAGTGGCTTAATTATTTGAAGATAATCTATAAAGAGGTTAAGTTAGAATAAAGCAATTAAAATTAAACGAAAAATTACTGAGCCAAAGTGAATTAAATATTCATTAACTTACGTTTTGAAGTCGAAATTTGATATGCGAGTACTCCATTTCCATCACTAAGCTTCGTAAGTTATTTCTTCAGCTCAATTTTACATGACGTTAAGAAAATGTGATAAAAGACAAAGATATGAAAAGAGGAAAGTCGCGGAAAAATGAGGGGTCAAGAATTTGAATTTATAGAACCTTCAATATAAATTTGCAGATCAGATAAAAAAGAGCGACTAACTTCGTTCCAAAGTTACTAATATTAATCTAGCAATTTAAACAGCGTTTAAGAAACCTAATTTACGGTAATTTGAGCTGCAGGAGGTTTAGTCGATCTAAATTTATTTTTTTAATGATAAAGCCGATTAGATTTAATTTACGACTAAACATCACAAGATTTAATAGAATAATGTTTTGGTACATTAAAGTAAATAATGAAACAAATACTACTAATAATAACTTAAAAGGAAAATCAAACTTTGCTGGCAGTTTAATGGTAATAACCCTGAAAAAAAGTTTGAATTAAAATTTTGAGTTTTTAAGGCCAAAATGTTTCGAAGTTTTACAGACAATATGAAAATTAAGGCGACTAAAAAATTTGCAGCTCTATTAGATATTTCATGAGATTCTATTGATATTAAATTGGTTATTGAAGCACGTCTATTATTTTTTAAGTTTTAGCCCAAGGTTGAGTAAAAGTTGATTATATTAATAGAAATCTATCAATTTAAGGAGGACATCCAGCAAGAAAGCATCGAATTTACCTTTCCAAGGCCATTTTGGAATAATAATCTGAGAAACAAGAGGGAATATAGACATTGAAAATACTCCAGACGCTGAGATTATTCAAATCTCAGTTAGAATATAGAATAGAGATAAGAATAAGATAAAAAACCGAATAACAAAAAATACCAGAAAAGCCCCTAAATGAAACAGCATAGTTAAAAGGTAGGTTTACTTAAAAAAAGATAACAAACCATGAAAAAACTTACGAAGAGAGGAGGAGGATCACTATGGTAGCCTATTCAGTGGTAAGAACCATAGGGGCTTCCTCCGAAGAAGGAGGCCCATCCATATCGGCTTCTGTTTTAGTCTCCGCCGTAGCCTTATTAATGACCTCGGGGTCCATTCTGGTGACAGTGGTCCCCTTGGGTAACGTCTGTATCCGTACCCAAACCTGTTTCCGCCGAATGGGTACCTGGGGTACAGGCTGCTTCCGTATCCTCCGTAGTAATAAGGCCTGTATCCGCTATACCTATAACCATAACCGTATTGCCCTTCGCTGTGGTAGGGATTATATTCGTAGACGGGGTAACAGTAGCGTTCTTAGTATGGGTATCTATGGTAATATCCTTGTGCAAAAAGGAGAATTGGTGGCAATCATATCTACCTGGGCCGAACCAGCAGGGTCTGTAATAACCATTGCAATAACTGTATCTTCCCATGGATTCGCCATAGCCATAGTCCCTAAAACCGTATCTTCCGTAGTGGTGTGGGCTGTAATTTCTTCCATAACCATAATAACCATCGCCGTACCCCCCATGGTAGCTGTAAGTTCTATAACCATATGGATCGTAATTGTCGAAACCATAACCTCCGTAGGCATATGGGTTGTAATGGTTGCGCCTGTAACCCCTGTGCCCGTAACAGCTACGATCTCCGTATTATAGGTTTTAGCCACAGCGGTAAGCGTCGTATCTAGGCATATCGTAGCAATGACCATAGCTCTACCACCCTTGTCTACCATAATAACTGCAATCACAGCCGTATCCGTATTGACCGCCACTGTTATATCCTCTACCATAGCCATATATGCTACCGTAGCCACCACCATAACCATACCCTCCATCATAACCATATCTTCTACCATACTCATTTCCAAACTCGCCGTGACAGTCACCATATCCGATCCTGTTGTAACCATATGGTGTCCTTTCATAGCCACCGTAGCCATAGCGACCAGCAAACCCACCTATTTCGCCGTACTGGCCATAGTCACTACCATAGCCATAGAAACAAAAGGGCCCACTATCGTATCGGCACATATCTTTGTAACCATAGGACCTTCCGTATCCAAATGGCCTATCCATAGAACCATATGAGCCGCAACCTCGGTAAAAGTCTCCGCCCATCATGCGTCTTCCATAGAAGCCATAGGAATCGTCCATGAATCGATTACCACCGGACAGCGTTTCATACATTTTAGATTTCGAAGACAAAACCGGTTTTCTGATGCCAAAATACCGTCTTTTCTCTCACTAGGTTATTTTGGCAGTTCTTGGACCGTGTATATCTTATTTTAGCTCAACGACCATAAGTTCGTTATGTCAATGAACAGGGAGAATTCTTAGTTAATATTACTTATATTTTTACTTGGTTGGATTCGTCATCTTAGACGTTATATATAGTTAAGAATGTTATACATGAACATAAAGAAAAACGATGGAAAGAGACGTGAATAAGAACTTTATATTTTATGCTAATCCCCTCGGGAAATAGAAAGGTTGAGGTGAGTGAGAAAGGCCATTTCCACTTAAAATTTAATTTAAATCGAGATAGTTTTACGATTTTTCATTTTTTTTTTCGACATATTTTCAGACCTATTTTAATTAAAATACCTTGTGTTCATTTTTTGGGCCTTTTCCGGTCTCAAAATCTTACTCGCTAAATTCCTATTGAAAAATAACATATTGAGATTATATTTATATCTACCAGCTGAGTCAGTCTTAGAGTAGAGTAGGAGAAGGAAAATGCAGGATTAAAGTAATTTTATTTCTGAGTTCAAATTTTAAGCAAATCCATCCATATTTTTTCTCCTTTTCATTTTTCGTCACGTGCGACTCTACATAGCAATATGTCGGTCGGTCTTACGGTCCTCGTTTTGCTTTCTTTGTTGTTTTTGTAATGACATTATAACTATTCGGCTAATTCGAAAGAAATCTAAAAACCTTATGTTGTTTTACATTCTGGTTCGAATGATATAATTACTAAAGTCCTCCAATGGTTAGCCCAGGAATTATTTCGTTTTGGCAATATGATCATAACAATTCTGCCAATTCTAACGAAATTCTAAAGCCTTATGTTGTTTTGCATTCTCTTTCGAATTATATAAAATCCGAAGTCCACCCAAAGTTAGGCCAGGAATTATTTTGTTTTGGCAATAACATTATAACAATTCGGCAGATTCCAACGAAATTTGAAACTCTTATGTTGCTTTACCTACCTTTTCGAATGATATAATTGGCAAATTCCTCCCAAGGTTAGCCAGAGACATTATTTTGTTTTGGCAATAACATCATAACTATTATGCTCATTCTAACGCAATTTGATACTCTCAGGTTGTTTTACATTCTCTTTCGAATAATATAATTGCCAAAGTCCTCCCAAGTTTAGTTCTGGAATTATTGAAAGTTTTGAAGGGCGTAAGGTCATAAATCAGAATGAGTGAGATCACGCCCCCTTTTGGTCAGCTGACCTTTGTTATCCAATGCTTCTCTTGTTGCAATACCGAGTTCATAAGTTAAATAATTTATCTCTAAATTTAAAATTTTATTCCGATGCCCCAAATCTTTTAGTAAAACAAAAGTTCATCTCTGTTTAATAACACGACTATTTATTTCAAATTACCAAAAACCCCTAAACCGCATTTGAGTGTATTAAACAAATTTCCGCCAATGGCAAAGAAATCATGACTTTTATCAATTCAGATGATCCAAATACCACCAATTATTGGCATGGTATGATACTGCTTATGAGAACAAGAGAAATGGATGATTTTGATATAATTATCCTCTTTTGAAATCAAATTGCATATCATGCACTGACAAATTATAGTCTATAGCAAAGAGAGCTACCTTGAGCAGCAGCTATCAAACTACATTTTACTCATGTTAAAGATCTCCCTTTAGTTTCTTATCATTTTCACTAATATTTGATATCGAACACAAAAGTTAATTGATCAAAGTACTTTTGCATTTTTACTTCCATTTATTTAAGACAAATCGTATCTAAACCTTTGTGGTCTTGAATTATTTTCATCAATTATTACCTCGATACATCTACCAATCCTCGTACTTCGGAGGTCGATTTCAGAGCTTTAAGAAGAATAAAATGATATCATTTCCACTTTAAGTAAGATAGAGAATAAGTTAAATTCTTTTTATCATCAAACACCCAATCGACTTTGAGGTCAAGATATGCTATTCGAATTACCATTTAAAATTACTATGAATCAATTTAAACGAGAGAAAAACAACAAATAACAAGCATTGATGTTAAGCCGAGAGAATTTATTTTAAAAATATCACACTTCCTTGGTAGTTTTATAGAGAGATGAAAAAAGAGATGGAGAGGAAAAATCCAGATAATTTAAACTCTTAATAAAAAGATTATAGCGAACAGTATAATAAGAAGAAGACTTTGTTGGGTAATACCCACTTAGTGATATATTTAAATGTATTTTTTTGAAAGATTAAGCAAAGGAGAGCTTTGCTTTTCTAATCACTAATTGCCTCTTTTCTCATCAACTGAATTAGGCTCAAGAATGCATTGCATCTTTAGTTACGTTATGAAATGCTTAACTTCCAGACACCATTATAATACATTAAGGATGAAAACATATTCATAACGAATACAGAAATTTTGCTCCTAGAATCACTACATCGCAACTTTACACTCAGTATTTTTCAATTTGTAGAAACTTAATTTATATTTAATTATTTCAATTATCTTCTTAACTCAGAATAACAAAAATGAGGCTACTTTCTTGTATAATGATCATTGCTTTTAAGAAGCTTTTTCTAGTGAAATAGTATATATATCTTTCAAATAAAATCATAGGGAGCATTTTCGTGGCTCTAAAGTGCAAGGCAGTTGATCATATTTTTTATAAGATCAGATCTGTCAAAAATGTTGTGGAGATATGAATTGAAAAACTGTGGAAAATATATAGGGGCAGATTAACCATCAGGCGTTATGGCTGGAAGGGCAATGCATTATCCCAGATGTCAGCCGCAGCGTGGCTTCCCATACTACAGCTGACACCCACTTGCGGAGGGACATGCACTTAGAGGGAAAAAACCTGTCTCCTCTTGCAGAGAAATAGGGATAAAGGAACAATGTCTCGATCGATCACCAAAGTGACCAAAATTAGAGTTAGCAGTAGTAGTCTTACCAACATACCATAAATACTAGCACTGTCAGAAATAACTTTCCCTATAATTTTTTTCGAGTTATGGAGAAACTAAATGAAATTCGGTTCTCTTAGACCTCAGTCTACCTGGTATCGGAAATATAGTATTCCTAAAAACCTATCTCCATTCTGTTTAATTCCATAAACTCATATCCGTTGTCTACTTGAAGCCGATCAGACGCATAATGAAGAAGTTCGTATTGTAGTTAAGTACAATTAGATTAGAATAATTAATGATCTTACTAATTTGTCCCTATTTCAATCGAAATAAAAAATGCTTTAAATAGTTTACCCGAATATATACGGGTATACCAAACGATTGATGTATTTTCTAAATTTTACGGAGACATCACGTTTGTTGTCTCTCATCACCACTAGTGTGGATAGGGAATTAAAGATAAAATGATTTCTTTACGTTGTTGACAATAAAGTTTTGGTTGAGTGGTTAAAACTGTGGCATACACCCAAGGCAGACGTGAATTAATCAGTCGAAACAAGCGCATCTTCACAATCAAAGTCTACGGGATAAAGGATGCAGAAGCCAGCGTATTTCAATTCCTAACTCCCACTCTCTGTACACAGTTCTCGCTACTCCACTCACGCATTTCACTATAAAATAAAAGATCACTCACGCTGAGTTACGGAAGCAACGACCCGCCTCAATGAGGGGGTATACCAAACCATAATCTGGGAGTAAAGCTACCAGACCCTTCTCATGGGGCCAAGGTCACTATCATAGACTGCAAGGTAGGAGTTAAGTATGCAGGGTTATGTCATGTTTTTGATTTCCGTTCTACTGTCTAGTTTTTGGTTGTGTTGTTTAGGTGTAGAAAGGTTAGGTTAGGAAATGTGGTTCGAGCTATTTTTTTTTTTACTGACCATTCTTGAACTTGACCAGAAAATATACACCGTATACTTTACCAGCACCAACTGCACTATCCTATTTCATTTGTCAATTTTCATTGTGCTATAATAGGATTTGATACAGTATCTAAGGCTTTCTGTATACCGGCCCTCTATTATCCACTAAGTTCAAACCTTCACACGCAAAGATATAGCTAATCCAAATACAAGAGATATAATCTTAAATGAAACGAAAATATATAGTGAGAGAAGTAAGTAGAGGTCATCACTGCATTTAAACGAAAGAAACCTTTTTATTATATAGGAAATTCCTACTCTAACTCAAAGTTCAACTAAATTCCAAAGCTAAAAAAATATTTCCCAAACAAATGATTCGGTTTAAAATCAAACATACAAATTTGACGAAATATTTACAAACATGAATCTAAGAGCAGCTCAACTTAAAGCATCAGTGGTATAGATAAACGCCATTTCAAATTTTGAAGTTTGTCTCATACAAGACTCCTGGGAGACCAGACTAAAAGGAAATAAACAACTTCCTGGTGACGCGAATAGTCCCACATCCGAAACCAAGATTCAATGACCCAAACTTTCCGACTCCTTCCTTACGTCTCGCTAGAAATAAATCGAATCCAATTGAAAACTTCCCTGGTAAACTTTCGCCAAACTACAGGGTGTTCGGAAAGTCACTTTGCACTTACATATTTATTAACATAAATGTTTCCATATAGAATACAGGATGTAAATATGAATGACAATTATAAATTATGTTAAAAGACCCCCCTCGGCATCAATACAGGCTTGGAACCTTCTTATTTTGTTTCTAAACACCGCTATCAGTTGCACTTACATATTTATTAACATAAATGGTTTGGGGTCGAAATCTTAAATATAAAAATATATTATAAAAGTGCACAGTGACTTTCCGAACACCCTGTATATATAAAAGATCTTATTTCGAATATCTACAAGCCAATTATTACCTCTCTGCCTTCCTTGAACTTTCCCGTTATCACTTCTCACCGCCTCCTTTAGTAAAGATGGCAATTAACATAGTTCCTGGATACTTTAATGATTGGTAAATGTTTTTTGAGACATAGATTAATTAAAATCTATAGAGGGGAGCGGCTTAGCCACTTCTTACAGGAGGATCTTGCAATTCAAAGATAGACTTTGTCAGTGGCCTACAGCTTATCCCGCTCTAGGAAGGAGGTTTGGTCTAAACAAAATTAAATATTTGCATAACATACTGCCTAATACCTTACTCTTGATCTACTATTTTCATATCTATAAATATTTTCTATGCATAAATTCAGTCAAAAACTTAGCTAAATTCTTTTCACATACCGTAAAAAAATCCTCACCACATATTTTTCATCTAAATTTTATTTCATATATGCACTAGAAAATAACACCCCAAAAATTGCGATGCCTTAATTTTAACTGATTTTGTGAAGTTCTCAATTTCTTTTCTTTTTTTACATTCTTAGATTGAGAGAGTAAAAAATAAAAAGTCAAAAAATATGGTAACTCTTAAAATTTATTTGGATAAATTCTTCAATTATACGACAAACCAATCATAAAGGCTGTTTTTTTCAAACTTGAAATCAACTCATAAGAAAATATCTTTGATATAAGCTTTGAATTTAAAAAAAACAGCTTGTGCCCTAAATTTTCGATCTATAAATAAAATATTAGAAAGAACCTAGATAAAAACGCTTCATATACCAAAAACCATCTTTTGTCTCCTAAAAATTTACTTTGGGTCTGTTTTATCAGATCCATCCTTATTTTATAGACCTAAAAGCAAAAAAACCCTCCGAGAATTCTTTTGAAATTATGAAAAAACGAATCTTCTGAGTTTATTTTTTCTCATGTGAATTTTGATTTAATATTTTCATTTTGCTTTAGTTTTTTTTGTCAATGGTAGCTTTTTCCTCCTGATAAAAATTAAAACAGAAAATATATTTTTGAAAGAATTTCAATAATTAAATCGAATATACGAAAAGGAAACAAAAACAAACAAACCCAGTCATATCGTAATTTTAGTAAATTTTATGAAATTCACTATTTGTAATTCGGTTTGTTTTAAAAAATTCCAAAAAATTCGATCATCATATTTATTCTCTTTAACTTCACAATTAGCTTTTGGTCAATTTGTACATACAAACTAAGAGAAAAAAAAAAATTATTATTCAACCAATGCCAAAAATTCCAGTCTTGAAATATAGTGTTAGGGATAAACTATTATCAATTGAATGAATTTCTAACCACAAAATACCAAGCAAAACCAATTGTTGTTAAAACGTATAAAATATGAATTAACAGTTAGCCCGTTACTAGATCATAACCAAAATTGTTTTTGTTATCTCTTAATTCTATGATTGCTTTTTTATATTGGATGGCAAGAAATTAATGGGGTTTTTTTTAAATGAGATGAAACTTATTTTGCATATAAAGGATGTTTCAGACAAAACGCCGAATTTGAATTGGGTGAAACTTCTGTGTTTTGAAGTTTGAAGGCATGCTTTTATCATGCTTGCTATTTCTCTTCATTTCGGTTAATAGATTCATGTTTTTTTTCAGAATACTTGCGTGCGGGGCGTCATGGAGCATTTTACAACTGAACAGTGCGTTCCCATCGCGAAGACATTTTTACCAAAACGGAGAAAATGCGACGAAGACATTTCGAACACTTCTTACTATTTGGGGGAGAATGAAGCACCCAACTAATCTACCGTTCGCAGAATAATGACGAAGTTTAAAACAACTGGTTCAGTTGCAACGGCCCAATCACCAGGGGAGGAGGGGGGAATAGTTCTTGTCGGACAGAGGAACAAATTTTTGTTGTGTGTCAGTGTCACTGTGAATCTGGGAAAATCAATTCGCTGACGTTCGCAGCAGTTGAACATCCCGACCACTTCATTACACCAAATTCTGCATAGAGGTCTCAGACTAAGTGCAGGTGGACATATGGCCAACATTGTGTTTAATAGCTAAACAGGTGACATAACTCATTAGAAATATGCAGAATATAACCATGTTTATAAAAAAAATGTTTTAATTATTCACCTTTCAAATTCGATGCCCTTAAAAAATACAACATTTATTTAGCAAAGTAGTTTCCATCATTATTGCCTGTTCTACATTTTAACCAAGCAGGGGATAGTTCCTTTCTTGAATAATTAACCCGTTTTTAAGCAATATATGATTTGATATCCATTTATCCTCCTTCATATCATATCAAATTTTCAGGAGAGTTTAAGTTGTAAGGACTTAAATAAATGGTAATCATATTGTGCAAGTTCGGATGAATATTGAGGATGAGGAAAAACTTTCCAACCTAACACTATCATTTTTCTTGGTTCAAACGTACCACATGTGGTCGTGCATCGCCATAAACGAAGAGGACACCCTTTCGTTTAAACAAGTGAAGAATAATATTTGTTCAAGACTTTCATTTAAACGTTTCAATTGTCGAACATGTATAGGATCTGCAGCAACTTTGCTTATTAGTGAGGAGCTCTTAATGAATAACTGCTCTCACATCCAACTACATGCAAAGTTTGTTTGTTTTTCTGTTTAATCTGCGTTAACTTATAGGGTTATATATGTACATAAATGCAAAAGATATTCTTCAAATGTTGGAGACCACGTTTAGGAGTAGGAATTAAATTTTAGTTTTTGATCAAAGCGATTGCTTTGGTGCTATAATATTGCAGTAAACAACCCACTTTTAACCACCCATAACAATTCTGTCCAGAAATGTCTCAGAAATATTACGAGCCAATAGAGATGTAGCAATATTCACACGTTAAATACGTTGTGCCTTGTACAGTTCATGTTACACCCAAATACTATTTGTGTAGTTTAAATAGTTCCGAGACATTACTCGGGTTTTAGCAACGCATAGGGCTTACCAGAGTTACCTTTAAATACTTAGCAGCACATTTAGAACACTTGAACAACTAAACAAGCAAGTTATTACCTCATATAAAGTTATTAATTAATTAGAACTAAATACCGATTTGTACTAAATGTGTAGCTTTTTTAGTGCATTGAATTACTTAAAATTACGCAAGGAAATAAAAATGAAACGAAAATTTAAGGCATCGAATACAATACAAAATCGAATCAATAGAAAGGCTCTCAGAAAACATATTTATTGTTTTGATCCGTTAATCTTGTGCCGTCTGTTGTTTACCATCTTCATTTTCTCGCAGCTGACGCTGCTAGTTTGTTAGCAGTCACTTACTCATTGACTACTTTTCCAGGGTATAGTGTCCAACCGTCCTTTTATCTGTTGCCTACCGACCTCATTGGACTTTCTAGGGACGCCTTTTTTATAACATATTCTCACAATTTAATCTTCTGCTGTCTGTCCGTTGCAATCATCAGCGTTTCGATGTAAGCCATTGTCTCCTTAAGACCTCTATATTGAAATCTCCCAATCCATTATTTTTTACCATCCATCGTCTGCCGTTGATTAACCGACGTTTTAATATAAGAACTTTTAATGAGTTAAACTTAAAATGAGCAAAGAGAATGATGAAAGATTGGCTTACCTTGGGAAAAGGACTAATACTGTATCCAGGGATTTATGATATTTCGTTGCAGAGAATATCGTTGCCGTCTGGAGTAGCTTATTCCTTTTGTTAGTATTTTGGGTAAGCTATCTTTAACTTTCTCTTGTAACAATGAATTTATTGAAAAAGACGTCCAGAACGCCTTTAGTTATGAATACGTGAAAGTTGACCTTTTTGTGAGAACTGAGAGAGCCGACGCTTTCACTTCTGCGCTGAAGCCTTTGTCATGAGTCACGCAATATTAAATTTTAGTGAAAAAAAAACTATCACGTGGTTAACATAAAAGTTTAGCCAAGCAAATTATCATTCTAAAGAAAAAATTAATGAATATTTTATATTTAAATTAATGATTGAAATATATAGAATAAAGAAAATGACAATGACATCAAACATAAATTATTATATTTTCCCTTTCAAAAGAAGTGCAATGAACCATTGCACAAATGAACATATGTTAAAGGAAGGTAAAGTTGACAAAAAAATGAATTTAAAGAACACTCCATTATAGCTACTCTCTCAAGGTTTTGCACAATTCGTGCAAAACCTACATCACCAGATTTTTTTTTTAAACCAATTATTTTCATGAAGTTCTCTATAATGCTCTCTAAGGCTTAATAGGTAATTTTCAAACCATAAATCTTTAAAATGTAAAAAAACTTTGTTGCGAAGTTCAAGAGACTCGAGGATTCCCTCTCTGGTCGGAGGATCTCCATCCCATATACTATTATCATTAGAGTCTCTTAATAATATGAAAGGATTTGTATTTATTTTCAAAAAGGAATTAGGGGTAATGATTTCTAAGTCATTATCAGATGACCTATATGTCAATGGTCTGGAGTTAATAGCAGATTGAATATCTGCGATCACAGACAGAAGCTCAAAATAAGAAAGTCTTGCTCTTCTTATGCTTTTATATAAAAAAGTCTTAATAGTACGGATGAGACGTTCCCAGGTGGAATCAACCCAAGCTGAGTAAACTGGTATCCTAATATGTTTGATATTAAAGTCTCTAAATTGATTATTAAATTCATCTGTGCCCATTGCCTTTTATAATATATTTCCACCAGATACAAATGACCTAGCATTATCACTATAGAGAGTAGATGGGACACCATACAAATTAACTAACCTAAAGAATTTTAGGATGAAGCTACGCGTAGACATATCTGAGACTAATTCAATGTAAACAGCTCTAACATTTAAACATGTAAAGACTAATAAATACATTTTTGTGTTCTTGCCAGTTGAATTATTTACCCAAAGATGACCAGTATAATCTATCCCTGTATGATTAAAGGGTTTAACAAAATTTACTCTATGTTTGAGAAGATTAGTCATCTTAGGATATTTGAAAGATAGTGAATTGAATTTATGACAAATCATGCATTGACGCAGTATTTTCTTGACAATCTGTCTCATACGTGGAATCCAAAATCCTCCCATTCGAACAGCATTCAACGTTGATTGTATTCCAAGATGTTTACATCTGCGATGATAAGATTCTACAATTAATGTTGTGAGATCGTGATCTTTGGCCAGGAAAATATGATTTACAATGTTGTAATCATACATAGCTGTTTTCCCAATTCTACCTTTGGATCTTATAACCCCCTTTTTATCGAAAAATAAATCAAGTCTATTGACTAGTTCAGGCACTTTCTTCTTATTTTGATTGAGATTTTCTAAATATTCCAATTCCTGGTGAAATTTAGATTTCTGCATATATTTAATCCAATAGATCTTTCCTGTTTCCATAGGTTCCAAAATAATTTTCTGGCTCAAGTTAATAAAATGGAAAATATATTTAGTTACACCGAAAAGTTTATTTAGAGAAGAAAACCTATTGATATCCAAAATAGGGGTTTCTATATTATCGTTGACTTTTAATATATTAGTAGTATGATAAACCTTAACAAGTTGTTTGCTCTCTTCTGATAAACAATCTAAGGAATTGACGGGCCATGAAATGGAAACAGTAGAGAGCCATGACGGTCCTTTGAACCATAATTCTTGCTTACTTTCAAATTCTTTGACAGTTAATCCTCTGGTGAGCAAATCTGCAGGATTATTTTCTGAATTAACAAATTCAAAGTTCATATTAACTTGATAATTTTCTATGATAACTTTTTTTAAAACTCTAATATCTTTGATTCTGTTCATAGTAAATACACTTTTAGTTTTCACATTTTCCGTTAGTAACCAAGATAGTACTATCTGTGAATCGACTGATATACATATATCTTTAAACTTTATGTCAGGGAAGGAATCCAAGATTGTGGGAAGACATTTTAAGGCCAAGAAACCGCCATTAGTTCCAAAGTAGGCAGAGTTCTTGGTTTTAATGGAGCCACTTTAGCCTTTGCATACAAAAGGTGTGAGTTTCCATTGCTTACATTGTATACAGTGAAACCATAACACAGCTTAGAAGCATTACAAAATATGAATAAATTATTAATGTTATCCTCAGAGATGCAAGATCTAAGAAAAGTTAAGTGAAAGATTTGCTTAAAATCAGCCTAAAGTTCTTGACACAGTTTTTTATATTGTTCTGGAATAGCTTGATCCCATGAAAGTTTCTCTGCCCAAAGCTTTTGCATTAGAATTTTACCCCGAGTTGTTGTTATAGGCAAAATCAATCCAAGTGGATCAAATAACTTGGAAATTTGAGATCAAATATTACGTTTGGTGTTTGCAGCTTGATCGATATCAATAGCTGCTAACTGAAGAGCATCTTCATTTATTAAGTACTTATAACCAAGCACTTTCTCACAATCATTATAATGTTGGACCATGCAGTTGTCTCTGAAAAATGCATCTCTTAGCCCTTTGCAATTAGAGTTCCAAGAACGCAACTGGAATCCACCTTTCTTCATCCTTGCATCAGATTCCTTATAAAGATCAAGTAGTTCTTCTTCAGAATTTCCAGTGAGTATCAAGTTATCTACATAAAAATTTGAGTTTAAGATAGTTGTGCAATAATCCTTGGGATATTGGTTAACATGATGTTTAATTACATATTTTAAAATGAATGGGCTGGCATTAAACCCCCAAATAATAGTTCTATATCTGTAGGTAACTAATTTGCCATCTCCCATCATGAAAAATGAAAAAACTATTTTTATCTTCTTCATTTGCCAATTGAATTTGCAAAAATGCTTGTTTTATATCACTAAGCATGGTGTACCTATTAGATCTAAATTGTAATATTAGTTGGGTGAGATTATTCATTAAATTTATTCCAGCATATGCTGCTTCATTTAAAGATGGCTTGTTGTTAACTTTTAGAGAACAATTGAAAACAGGACGGATTTTGGTAGTAACATTGGGTTCAGATTTTATGACTGGTCTATGAGGAATCCATATATGTTTGTGATACATTTCTGGTGAGATATCAACCTTTTCAATGATTCCATCCTCTAATTGTCTTTTAAAGACCTCTTGATAGGCCTCCAATTGGCCATTCTTTTAAAGTTTATCAACTACTTTGTTGAGGATTGTGATAGCAATGCCTTCATTTGATGGAACTTCTTTTATGATATTATCATGCCAAGGCAGGGCTACAAAATATTTATTGTCCTTGAACTTAATCTTGGATTTAAAATCTTCAATTTTCTTAGCGTCGTATTTACTTTGATTTTCACTCAATTCAGTACTTCCAACGGACTCTAAACTAAACATGTTTCCTAATCCTTGTTCTACAGAACAATCTGTAAATGCAGTATCAAATGGATTGAAATACGTTTTCCCCGGTTCCAAGACAAAATTTACATGAGTAGAGGGCTCCTCAACCCCATAAAGTTTAACAGCATCCATGAAATTAATTTAAGTATTTGTTACTGAAGATTTATCCACAGTTAAATACCTGTAGACATAAGCCATGCTGTTCCATTTATACATTTCATTTTTTCCATTTTAGGAATAAATTGAATCACATCAACTCCAAGAAGTCCTTGTAATGTGATATTTTCACCATGTTCTGCTAGAGATTGATCTGCCTTTTTAAAACCTTCAGATATTATGTTGTTAACAGCTATGGGGAGATCTGATACATGTAAATGGATATCAAAATCACTATCAATTAAGATAGGCAATGAAAGATCTTTATAGCCAGGAATACTAACGTCCATAACACATTCTTTGAATTTTCTCTTATTTGTTCCTAGAAAAGTTTTTACATAATAATTCAAATATGCCCAATCAAAGGTATCACATTTAAGAACATCCATTACCTCCTGACTTAAATAAGATCTCTGACTGCCATCATCCAATAAACATTTAACGTTGTAAGAATTTCCTCCCCTTTTAAATCTTAATTCAATTATAGGCAACAAATATGGTTGATATGTAGAAGCACTCATGTTGATGCAAAGATTTGAATGCAGAGATGTATCATTTTGGGGTTTGTGACAAAGTGCTGATTTGTGACTATAACATTTACAGTAATAACATGGAAAACTAAGTTTATTATATTTTCCTGGACATTTCTCACTTAAATGTTTATTGCTAGTACACAAATACCAGAGTTTTAATTCTTTACACCTAGCCTTTCTACAATCTAAAGTCTCATACTTGGAGCAAAGAAACATAGAATGTCCCTGAACTGCACAAAATTTGCAAAATTTATCTGTTTCCTTGGCAAAGGTTACTGAGGTTTTAAAATTTTCTAGAGTAGATGACTTAGGGTCACTCTCCATTGATTAAAAGTCAAAGGGTGGCTTGTTTTGCCCAGAGTTAAAGTTAAAGGAGGGCTTGTTTGGTTTCCAATTGAAATTATTCTTGGAATTAGCCGAAAAATCTTTACTTTCAGCAGCAATTTTATAACTACTAGAAGAAGAAGTCCTATGTAGAGTTCCGATTATGTCATTATAATAAGCAAAAAGATTTACCACTGTAGGGTAATTAGAATTTACTTTGTGCACTAATTCCCTTTTTATGGAGGCAGGTAACTTGGAGAATAATATATGACTGATAAGTTTGCAATCCGACAAATCTTCCTCCAAAAGATCTATATTATAAGTTTTAAGATCATATAATAGAGCTCTACTTTCACTTATATACATTTTAACATTAGCAAATGTATTATCAAACTTAGGATATCGACCAATTAATTGTTTGAAGATTTCATCTACAATGTAATCGATATCCAAAAACTCCTCTTTAAGCATTTTAAGTGCTATTTCATAGTTTTCATCTGTTATTGATAAATGAGAAATGGTGTTGAAGGCATAATCAGAAAGAAAGCTTCTTATATAAGTGAGTTTCCTATCATCTGATAAAGATTCGCAAGCATTTATACAATCTTGAAACTGTTGTAAAAATTTCTTGAATTCAAATTTATCACATGATTTACCACTACAAGTTTTACATTTAAGTTCAGGCATTTTAACTTGTGAATATTTGTGCACATTAACCGATTTAATAGGGTTTCCACCCCTTTTTAAAGCTGTGGAAATTTTAGCTAACTTATCCGTTATACCTACCCTATAGGAAACTTGACTGTCCATTTCATTAACTCTATTTTCATCATCTTTTGGCAATTCACCTTCGTCAAACAAGTCAATAATTAAATCATTCACTTCATCAACTTTAACCAAAAATTTAAACATATCGTCCTTTCTACTAAAAAAGATATCTTGAGAAAGTTCATCTATATCTATAGTATCCTACCTTTACATGCAGCTCTTTTCTTAACTAATGCATTGTGTCGAGTTTCTAACTCTGGTTTAGATGACATGGTGAAGAAATCAATGCAATTTACTATAAGGTAACTAAAAAATACCGCAAATAAATTAGGCACACTATTCTGCACAGAATAATCTTAATTAATTATAACGAGCCGATGCAATAGAAAAAACAAAGGTCCTAACTAACTCTTTAAACAATGAAAATACAAACAAATTATGCACTATAGTACGATCTATAGCATTTTTAATAATCAAAACAAAATGTAGAAATAAACTATTACCCATTAACCTTTCTACTAGGTTATATTAACTAGGTTAAATTCAACTAATGATAGCGATTTCGGCTGTAAATTATTCCTAATTTGTAACATCCATGTCAAGAACAAGTAAAATAGATCACTTATAAGTATAAACAATAGGCTTTAGATTTTTTACATATTTTAATACGATATCGTACTAGATTTAGAACAAAATGCAATATAACAAAATAAATTTTACTCTGACTTGAATTATACAAGGAAAACTAATAAATATAAAAAAAGAAATTAGCACTTGGATATCTTAACAATCAACAAACACTGGGTTTTATTAAAAGGTGAGAGGGCGAGAGAGAAAATATTATAAGATATGTTTGATAACTAAATGGAAAAGAATCAATAATTCGATATTCTCTGAAAGTTTTAATATAAGAACTTTTAATGAGTTAAACTTAACATGAACGAAGAGAATGATAAAAGATTGGCTTACCTTGGGAAAAGGACTAATACTGTATCCAGGGATTTATGATATTTCGTTGCAGAGAATATCGTTGCCGTCTGGAGTAGCTTATTCCTCTTGATAGTATTTTGGGTAAGCTATCTTTAACTTTCTCTTGTAACAATGAATTTATTGAAAAGACGTCCAGAACGCCTTTAGTTATGAATACGTGAAAGTTGACCGTTTTGTGAGAACTGAGGGAGCCGACGCTTTTACTTCTGCGCTGAAGCCTTTGTCATGAGTCACGCAATATTAAATTTAGTGAAAACGATCGCCTGGTTAACATAAAAGTTTAGCCAAGCAAATTATCATTCTCTAGAAAAAATTAATGAATATTTTATATTTAAATTAATGATTGAAATATATAGAATAATGAAAATCACAATGACATCAAACATAAATTATTATAGTTCTTTTTTACTCGTTAATTTTCCTCTCGTTCGTACTGATTTCTGGATAGTAGCACCGAATCATGAAAGTAGCCAACCGTGATCACGCACGATATTAATCGATACTCATCCTAGCCTCTTTTTAACCCAGTGTGCGGTCAATTGTATTCCTTTGCTAGTCCATCACAGATCTTCAGTTTCCTTGTTAATTCTTTACAAAGTGCTAGGTTCTTTATTTATTCTTTATATAATTCTCTATCTATTTTAATACATTACGACCGCCACATTCCTTCTTAATTGATTAAAGATCGCCAGGTCCCTTCTTCGTTTATTACAGGCCACCAGATCACTTGCTAATCTATATCAGACCGCTTGATCCAATGATAATCCATAACAGACCGCCAGATCCCTTGTAAATTCACCATAGTCTCCCAAGTCTCTTAGTAATCTATTTACAGACGTACAAGTCATTTTTTAATCCACCACAGACCTCCAGTTTCTTTGTTAATCTATCACAGAGGGTAAGATCAATCGCAAATCAATCACAGGCCGCCAGTTCCAATGCTAATCCATTCCAATGATCCTTAAAACTAAGACAAAGCGTGTTTGCTTGTGTACGGGTACAGAAAATATCTTTAAAAAATACGGTGTCTGCAAACAGTATGCTATGCACGGTAAGAACCAATGCAGTGAGAATGTTTGTTGGAAGTAACTGACCATTGTTGGTACTGATTTTACCAGCTATATACGAGGATATTCCCTTACAAACCATTATGGGAAATATTATATGTAAAGATGTATCATCCGACCATACTACATATTTCTAGTCATCAAATGTCCATGTTTTATGATCTTGAGATCATTTCCTTCGTAATTTGGTGTTTGTTTACGTTACCAGCGTTTTGGGAATTGCTGCCGTGCCATGAATCTGTGCTTTGTCAAATTCACGGCGCCCAGTTATTATCGAAACAATATCATTCAGATGGTTATTAATTTCTGCAGTCACGTTTGCTGCCATAGTTTTGTTTGTGTTGCTTGGCCACAATCCTTTTGAGTGCTCGACGACCCATGTCAGTTAACTTCGATTTTCCCAGATGACGTCTTAACATCTTGTGTATATACTGTCGTTGCTGTGAAAACTGTTGCTCTTGACACGTTAAATAATTGAATTGTTTCAGTTAAAGGCACCCACTAATCGAGCTCCAACGATTTGCCTTCATTGTAAGTGTGATAGATCACGCATTATTACGTCCGCCCTCCGTGACTGCACTGCTAACACTGTCATGTACACTTAAATACAAAATACGAAGATTAAAAAGTCACCTTCGAAATAAGTGAACATCGCAATAGAGCGAGAGCGAAATATCTTGCACTGTCACATCGCTGTTCGTTAATTAATTATTAACTAATGGCATCAAAACAAAACTGTTAAAGCGATACATATGTATGGTATTTCATTAACCTCATTTATAATAGTACATAAAATGCCAATAAATTGGTTGATGAATACTTAAATGAGGTGATGATTTCGTCTTTCTTAGAATCTCACACACTACATATTTTATTATCGTCTCCTATACGAGTTTGGCTAATTTGATTGCCTGTGTTTAGTATTGTTACTCAAATGGGGTTCTCCCGTCTTAGATTAGTAAACTATTTGAATTAAAAAGGAATAAGATAAATGAAAGATCGGAAATATAAGTGATATTTTTTCATAGTAAACTATTTGAATTAAAAAAGAATAAGATAAATGAAAAGCTGAAATAAAGTATTGGTAAAAATTTGCAACGATTATCTGTTAATACCTCTTTTGTACGTCTTAACAACTACTCGTTTTGCTAGGTATTTTGTGGTTATGAAAATCATTCAAATGAGAATAGTGTATAAAGATTAATAATCTATGATTCAAGAAGCCTTTATCAATCATCACTCAGTAACTATGCTAATGGCTATCTTTATCTGAAGGGAGGCAGAGAAAAATGGGAAAAGGAGAGTTGATGTGAAGAGGAGATATATTGATTAGCTTGAAGACATTCAAAATAGGAGGTTGTAAGGTTCGGATTTTTTGCATATATTTTGATGGAAATTTACCGGGAAGTCATCAAATGGATTCTAGTTTTATTCGCGTCTCTGGAAGCTGTTTATCTCCGTTCGGTCTGGTCTCTCCAGAGTCTTGTAGAAGACGAAGGGAAAAATTTAGATGACGTTTATATATACCACTGAAGTAAATATTTCCTCAATTTTGTATATGTTTGATTTTAAAAAGAAGCATTTGTTTGGGTAATATTATTTTTTTAGCTTTGGAATTTAGTTTAACTTCGAAGCTAAAGTTGGAATTCCCTACATCATAAAAAGATTTCTCTCGTTGAATAGAATGATAACATTTACTTACTTCTCTTTTTATATTTTTTTGTTTCATTGAAGATTAAATCCCTTGCTTTTGGATTTAGTATATGAAGGTTTAAGCTAGGAAGCTAATGCGGGCACGTACATAGAATGCTTTGGGTATTGTGTCATAACCCCTTTGGACATAAGGCAAATTGACCAATGTAATAAGATGTGAAGTTGGTGCTGGTTAAGTATACAATATATTTTCTGATTAACTGTAGAGTAACAAAACACACATAAACAAAGCAACTAGAAACTAAAAGCTAGAATGAAAACAACCAGAAATATGTCATAGTTAACCCCCAGCTTGCAGTCTATGATAGTGACCTTGACCTCCATGCGAAGGGTTTCGCTGTTTTCTCCCAGATTGTTCATTCGTATCGCCCTTCAGGTTGAGTGAGGCGTGGCCTTATTCCAGCAGAGCAGCGTGATTGTTTTGAAATGCGTGAGTGGAATAGCGAGAACTGTGTACAGAGAGTTGGAGTTATAGAGGATTTGGAATAGGGTGACTTCTGCATCCTTTATCGCGTAGACTTTGATTGTGCAGTTGCGCTTTTTTTCGACATTGATTAATTCAGGTCTGCCTCGGGTGGACATGGGTGTTTTAACCACTCAACCAAACCTTTATTGTCAACAAAGTACAAAAATGATCTTTCATTTCTTATACACACTAATGCTGATGAACAAAAAACAAAAGTGATATCTAGGTAAAATTTCGAAAATACATTAATTAGTCGGTATACCCGTATATATTCGGGTAAATGGGGTAAATTTGTGAGGTAGTTGATGCTTCTCATCTAAAGGATTTAAAGGACATCAGTCCTATGGGATTAAGTATCGTTAACCAGAATGACGTTAGATTGTTATGGAAGGAAGGACCGAGTTTTATTCATTTTCTCCATTTGTGAAGAACGTCATCGAGAAAGTTAATTCCGAGAGAAAGGACCGAAATGGAAATTGTCCGTGTTAAATTACCCTCAGGAAAAACACATTTGACGGAAAGAGGCTAGACAATGATTTGTTTTGTAATTCTAAAATCTGATCATGACCACAATAAACAAGGAAATATTTATCTCAATACACATGGCTAAAAGCAAATGAGGCAAAAATAATAAGAGGAAAAATAAAAATAAGTTGAAATTAAGCAAGTAAAAGAAATTCCCTTCAAACCAGTCACATCCAGGTTTTTATAACGACTACCTAAACCAAATAGTTCCAACACTCCGTTGGATTATCCCTACCCAAATATCTTTCTCCCGATGAGACTAATAAGATAATAACAACACAGTGATGTCCCAGCATTGCCCCGCAGAAGACGACTCTAACCCCCCTCCATCTCTTCCGTGGATTAGAAGGATATACTAGGTGGGAATCCACCGTCCTTTATATTAATCCGACAACCGCATTAATTGATATCGGGATCTGTCTTCTGATGGTGTTTCGAACTCTCAAAAATATTCTTTGTTTTCCATCTTATGGAGCAGTTTGCGGATATGCTCGTAATGCTACTACTAGTAATGCTGATAATGCTATTGCTGGTAATGATAGTGATGGTTTTGTTGGTAAGGATGATAAGATCTTTCCAATTTTTATCACTTTAGTGATGCCTCGAGCCATTGTTTCATTTTTCTCATTATCCCGCAAGAGGAGGAGACAGGTTTTTTCTCTTAAGTGCATTACCTCCGCAAAGGGGGTGTCATCTGTAGTATATGAAGCCACGCTGCAGCTGATATCTGAGGTAATGCATTCTTTTCCGGCCCGAATGCTTGCCAGTTAATCTGTGGCTAATTATCTTTCACACTTTTTCACTTCATCTCTCCACCACTTTTTTCACAGATCCGATCCTTATAAAAATATGATCAGCTTCTTTCGTCTGTTTTCCCTCTAGAGTTTCAATTAGGAAATAATTGAGTGTTTGTAATTCTTGTTTAAAGGCGTTCCAAGATGTTGAGAATGACTCTGTTCAGTTATTTTTGGTGAAGTGAGTTATATGTTGACTTTATTTGTCATCTTTAAACTTCTTTGCCATGTATGTTCTGTTTTTTTAATAAACAGAGGACCTTAACAGTCAGGTAGATACATCGTTGTGGCTTGGTGCTGAGATCCACTCAACCATAGGCTGACAAAGTATTCCTTTAAAATGAAGAGATATTAAGGGCTGCCAGGACAACAAATTGTCAACTAGGCATAAAAACTTTAGCTGTAGGAGAGACATTGATGAGCAAATGTCGATGGCACCAACGGATTAACTAGTATTTACTAAAGTCTACTCAAGTACAACATCTGCTGAGATTCAATAATAATGGAGCTTTTTTTAAAATAAAAAGTGGTAAATAAAGAAACAACGAATGTTCGGAACCACTAGATCCGAAAGAGGTGACTACTATGAGCATCCATAGCATGTAAGACACGCAACTTTCCTGAACTTGGCCGGGATTTATAAACACATGCAGCTTACCTTGCAGGAGAAGCAAGAGGAAGAGATTAATAGTTAAATCCCCATAAGCTTCCAGTTAATTAATCACTCAGTTTCTTTAAAGCAACTCATTCTCTCAGGTCATTTTTTCGATATTGGTCAAACAGCACCTTGAAATTTGCTGATGCTCCGAACATCAAAGTTTCTAGATTTATGTCCATTTTTTTAATATTTATGGAGAGACGAGGTTGAAAATGATCGCGTTTCGTTTGCCATTTTATTCGGATAATTACTGGTCAAAAACAGAGTAATTCATTGTTTACATTTTTTTGCCGTGTCATTTTTGCAACAAAATTTGATCACAAATGGTAGTTTCCAAACTTGCATAGCACTTTATAGATACTAAAATGCTCCCTATTTTTTTATGTCAGATATCTATGTTAATTCTCAAGAAAAAGCTTATTAAAAGCAATGATCATTACATAAAAACTTTTAAGTAGCCTCAAATTATTTACACATACTTTTATTCTGAGATAAAAAGATAATAGTTGATGAAAATTATTCAAGACCACAAAGTTTAAGATACGATTTGTCTCAAATAAAAGGCGAAGCCAAAATAATAAAAAAGTACTCTGATAAATTAACTTTTGTGTTCTATAATAATAAGAAAAGAATCAAGGGATATCTTGAACGTAAATAAAATGGAGTTACATTGTTCAAGTTTAGCTCCGAATTCAAAATAAAGGTAGTTCTCTCTGATATAGACTAAAATTTCTTAGTGCATTTTGACTTCAAAAGAAAAAATTTATATCTAGAACCGTTAATTTATCTTGTTCCCGTAAGCTGTTTTTTATCACGCCAAAATTTTGAGTGTTTGTATTATCCGAATTTATAAAATTATTTTCTTTGTTATGGCAAGAAATCTTTAATATACAGTCAAATGTGGGTTGGTGGGTTCAGGGAATTTTAAATAAGTTATCGTGGTATTAAGTAAATATGAAGATTGCCTTACTAAAGTATATGGGATACTCGGAATAAAATTTCAAATTTACCTGGATATATTAAACAATAACTAGGTAAGGAAAGAATTGTCAGAGATAGAAAATATTTAGTAGCTTAGAATTATTTTGATTTGGTCTGTAAAAGAAGAAACTAAAATTCAATTTTTGATTTGAACGCCAAATAATGAATGCCCTTTTTAAGATGTTTGCAAATATATTATTGACATTTATCCAAAGTTTCTAGAAAAAGACAAACAGAGATAATTTTAAAAATTCTAACCGCTTAATCAGCATTGAAATTTAAAGCATATTAAAATAAAGAACCTCAAATTCATTGAATAGGTAACACTAGGTAGTAGCTTCGTTTCCCAATGATAGACGTTCCTCTTCTGCATTTAAAGAATGACTGAAACACACATAACATCCAGGATATCCATATCGAGATTAGGGGACCAGCTAGAATGGTACCGGGGTTCCATAACAGTAACTACTCCTCGAGGGTGATCCCATCCCGTAGTAATCGCCACGCCGGCTTCTGTCGTATCCGCTACGGTAGCGATCTCCATATCCCCATTGCTCGAGGCCGGACTGTGGGCGGAAGGGTTCGCCGCGCTACGGTTATATCCACCAAAATTTCTGCGGCTCTCCGAAGGAAATCTGCAAAAGTTCCAAGGAACCGAGTTCGGTTCGGAAATGAGGAGCAGAAATCAGAGGATATTTTAGATGAGCGCCAACTAAACGACAAAAGAACAAGAATCAGAGCAAAAGGTTTTTCTCTTTTTACAAGCCTGCGTGAAGGGGGGTCTAAAAATATTTTTGAAAAAATTAGGACGAAAAATTAAACTAACACTAAGTTCCCCATTATTGAAAAGTTTAACAAATTTAGTTCACTAGAATGCTAAAGTTTGAAAGCATAAACAAGTTATCCTCCAAGGTAGATAAAAATTGAGTTACGATATTATAAAAGAAATTTAACCAAAAGTTACCATCATCTTTGACATGCGAAGCGAAAATTGTTTGGATCATCTAAGATAACATATGATCAGTTCGAAAAATAATTCTAGTTATTTCACTACTATATAAGACAAAATTAGTCTAAAAATTTAGATTCTACTGATAGATAAATCAAGACGGTGGTTTCTTAAAGTGGAACTTATGATACATGATAAAATAATGGGCACATACATAAAAACCCCTTAAAACCTTTGATATTTTAATTGCATTTTTTCCAATCAGTATATTTTTGCTAAACTTTATTTTCCCCATTGGCTATTTTCACGATGGATATTTGATCGCCGTAGACTTACCTGCCAAAGTCCATTCCGTAAACAGGGCGACCTGGCGAGCCGTAATCAGCCCGTGCCATTCTACCATAACTGTATATCCGTTCGCGCCCATAGCCAACGGGCATATCTCGGGGATCAGGCCGGGGACCTCCATAGAAACCTCTGTGAGGGCCGTATGATCCCGCTCCCTTCATTTCCATGGAAACTCGTTCCAAGCTGGTGCTTCGCTCTTCTTCTATCATGGAGCGCCTGTCGTAGCCCTCTCATTCCATCGAGCCGCGGGCGCTTCTGAAATGACCGTGGTCGCCTTAATCTCCGCTTGCTCCGGAGGGTCGTTTTTCGATCTGTCCGCTGGGCTTCGCTCCTCCGTGGCGAGGAGCAGATTCTTAGGTAACATCGGGAACCATGATTCCTGGAAATCGTGAAATTTGTATTCCAGAGGTTACATAGGATAGTTTAAAGGTCTTTCCACTAAATTAAGCGAATGTTCACTTATCAATGTTTTGTATGGTAAAGCACTAATCAAAGTTGCCCAAAAGTTTTACGGACAAAAATTTATAACACTTGGCTTAGAAGTAAACAACAAAGTAAATGTTTAATATAGGAATGGTACGAATTAATAACAGAATTGATTTCAGAGACCAGACGAGCAAGCATGTAAAAATATAAAGTTGGCTGAATTAATATTATTTCAAATATTCCTCAGATATTATTTAGTTATTTTAAAATTTGAAAACCCTATAGAATTTTTTTAATAATCAAAACCTAAGAGCGAAGAAGATTTTCTAATTTCCCTGAAAATTCTACGAATTACATAAAAACAAAGTTAGTATTTATTATATAATTACTTGCTACGACTTTGCTTGAATATAAACGGTAGGTGACAGACGAGGTCGAGTTAAACTGTGAAGTCTCATCAGAGCAATGGATCTTTTATATCTTTTTTCAGATCTTCAAGTGATCTCGGATTTCCTCTTTGGAAACCCGTTTTACGAATCTGGAATAACCAGAGTGAATTTGATTACAGCTCTAGGTTAAGGAAAAAATTACTAAAAAAAATTGAAAATACATTAATAAAATCGGTATTGCCTTGGCCCACCATCCATTAAATTCAGCTAGCAAATCACAGCCATTAAGCTATAGAGGATCTAGTAAAAGGGAGTTATTCTCATTACAAATATAAGAAGAGCAAAGAAGAGTGCAGTAGTCTGTACTCCACCAAAGGCATAATCTGAAACTAGTCGAGCTATTTACTCCACAAACAGGTACCTTGAATATAGTGAAGAACTAAATTATCTCATGTTGAGAAGAATAAGATTAAAATTTATCTTGAATCGAGAGAACTCAGAAAAAGAATACTTTAGAAGGTGATGGTGCCCAAATAACAAGGGAAGAAAAAAGATTCCTTACTCTTCTTTAACCAGGAAACACCAGGGCATAGGGTTAGACGATTATTGATATAAAACAAAACCAGTCAAGAATTCCAGAAATGGAATCACTCTAAAAGAAGATTGACCTATTTGAATTAACCAAACTAGCGCATATGATGAAACTTACGGTAAAGATACTACTACTAAACAAACTAAATATACCAAATGAAGTAATAAGGAACAAAATAAACAACACTCGATGAAAACGCGTTAAACGGCATTACCTAACTACTGAACACAGAATATACAAAAGCTAAAAAATGCATCACAGTAACAAGCACATAAAAATTAAAATATTTGAAAGATAAAGTACATAACCTAACACACAAAATAAGCAACATATCTAAGCACTGAATAACCACATTGTTACCTAAAATATTATTACTAGAAATAGAAAATAACAGAGGTTAGCCTGAGCCCCATATCTGATACTTTTTGGCGATCTCATCACTACAGTAATATCACTCAACTAGTTTCCCCTAACACTTTACTACTTCAACTAATATGAATACTGGCGAGTTTCAAAGAACTAATGAGGTTTCTCTGAAGCGGATCGGAGTAAAGGAGGCAAAGGAAAGGAAACAACAACTGCTCGGCCACTCTAGGAATTAAGTTAAAGGCGCGGGAGTTAGTGTTAGGAATTCGTCGTAGATATAAACGCTGATTCCAAAGCCTTCATCCTCTTTATTTGAGATACATGTGCGACCGCTTAAGCTACCTACCAGTTGATGTGGCTGTCTGCAACTCACAGATGCTCTGTGAGAGGGATACTAATTACCATGCACGGATATTATGTCTCGACTCACCGCGTTTGGTTTGTGGGAAAAAAAATAATATATATATGTATATAAATTAATATATATATATATATATATATATATATAGTGCGCGGCCGGTATTTTTTCGCATATTTTTTGAGATATATTCTTCAAATTTGGTACAGTTTCTCATCTCGAGATGTTTTATAGATTTCCCTCCATGAACCCACCTGTTGCCTCGAAAACAGCTTCTAGGTGACTTTAGAATCGGGCATAGGTCTTCTTCAGTGTGTGACTTAAAGGTCCTTGTAATCCTGGTTTGTCTGTTGTCTTCCAGATGAATATATTGGTCTCTAATTCTAAATCACCCCACAGAAAGAAGTCTTGGGGGTTCCACTCAGGCGAGTCGGAAGGCCAAATGCCTGGTGCTGTGTGATCGAACGAATTTGCTGACAGCTAAGCCTTGGTGTTCAGATTGGTGTGGCATTGCACAGAGTCTTGCTGCCTCAAGCAAGCCCTACCTGTACACATCCATTCGATCCACGGCTTTACTACCTAACTCAGAACACAGATGTAGCCATCGTTGTTCAGTCTGAGGCCCTAAGGGAAGAATTGGTGTTAGCATGACGCTACTTGCACTACTGAAGATAACAAAGACCGAATCCCGAATCTTCTAGCTAAATTCTAACCTTTTCCACCATGCTTCTGCGTGCGTTGAGGAAGTCTTAAATTTCCTTGTTTGACCTTCCGGCGTAAACTCCAGGAAGGATTCCATGCCTCTTCCCTAAATTAGGGGGTTAGAAAATTTCCGTAGCTAATTATTCTACTGAAAAATAAAGCAAAATGTTTATTATATTTAAGAATAAAAACGGACTTCGAAAGTAAAAAATATATACGTAAAATTAGGAGTTAAAATTTGCGAAAGAATACCGTCCGCACCATGTTTATATGTAAGTGTGACCATTCATTGGGCATTCCCTGCGCTCGCTATCAGCCATTCATGCTGTTGGCCTTCGGCCAATTTGATCTTTTAAAACAATTGTGATCATCTCTTCCCCCCTTACCTACATATCCTCTACCCTTTCCTATCCCTCTTCCTCTACCCCTATCACCTCAGCTACTCCTTCCCCTAGCCCATACTCTAACCTCCCCCCATTCCTTGCCCCCCTAGTTCTCCATATGTTCCCTAACTCTTTGACCCCTCCTAGTCCACTTCCTTCACCCTATTTCTCTAATGATCAGTAATTAAAGATATTTTTATGGCACAATATAAGAATTTCAAACAATGGTCATCTCGATTTAATTACAGTGACTTTTTATCCCAGGCAATTAACTGGATGCAAAATCTTACTTAATTTCCGAACTCATATTTTTTCAGGGAAATGATGGGTATCCCTGCTAGTATATTATATATATATATATATATATATATATATATATATATATATATATATATATATAACCATTCTATTGTGGCAACAAAAAATATCTTTACTTGCTGATTATTATTATTTTTAGATTTAAGACAGATTCAAGAGAACTGCGCACTTTCCCTACCATATAATATACTTAAAATGAGTAAAAGTTTCACAGCGCACGCCCGACAGTTTACGCTCACGTGTGACTGACCGTTAGTTATGAGCTAACAACGTTGTGTTCAAGGAGACAGATCAAGCGTTTATCTCTAAATCTTTATTTTAAGAACGGCATATTTTAAAAAGAAAAATTATCTTGTTTGGATATACTTTTATAGGGGGTAGAGGGGACAGAGAGAGAGAGAGGGGAGGATCGGGAAAGAGAGGAAGAGATATTAGGGAAGAGGAACGACGGGTAGATATAGGTAGAAAGATGGTGGGAGGGGGGAGAGAGGGGACAGAGAGGGGAGATAGGGGTAGGTGGGGAGTAGAGAGGGAGAGAGTTGGGGGAGAAGGAAAGAGAGAGAGAGGGGACAGAGGAAGAAAAGGCAGAGGGGGACAGAGAGAAGGGAGAGATGGGGATTGAGAGATGGAGGAGAGGCAAGGGGTAGAGGAGGAGAAGCAGGGGTAGAAGTGGGGAGTACGGGGGTAAATAACGTTCTACAAATATAGGCTTATGGGTATATTGTTGTGAATAGGCCCTAGTGTTTTACAACCTGCGAATGGCCGTATACCTTTGGTACGATAAAGTCTCATGTTTCATAAGAGACATAAAGAGGTACAAGGGGCGGTCAATAAGTTTTGTGAATCGGTACGGCAAAACAGAGGAAGGGGGATAGCTGTTTGTGGGGGTGTTAGGACAAGTTATGACAAGTCAGGACCTGCAGCCGCACGCTCCTGCCTCGTCTATTTAAGAAGCAGTAGCTGATCGCAGATCGTCAGTCACACATTTGGCAACAGTGGAGAAGGTTGAGCACCGCGCAGTGATCAAATTTTTTACCAAAGAAGGCAAGAATGTAAAAGAATGTTGCAGTGTACACCGACACCGCCCCTTCATATGCAACCATTGCTCGCTGAAATAGGGAGTTCCGCCATGGTCATGAGACCCTTGAAGATGACCCCCGTCCAGGACGCCTGTCAGATGTGACCAACGAGGACTATGTGGCCCGTGTGGAGAGGATGGTCCTCGAAAATCGACGGGTAAAGGTCGAAGAAATCGAGGGGGAACTTGGAATATCACATGGAAGTGTTATCAACATCTTCCACGACAATTTGGCCATGACCAAGGTCTCTGGACGTCGGGTCCCTAGAAACCTCACGCCCCATGATCGAATTTAACGTGGTCAAAGTCCACAAGGCCAGAGTTGCACAAGCTGCCCTGCGCGAGTGCGGATTCGAGGAGTTCAACCATCCCCCCTACAGTCCAGATCTGGCCTCTAGCGACTACTTTTTATTCCGCCAGCTCAAGGCTGCATTGCGTAGACGCCGGTTTGGGGACGATGAAGTTGTCCAGCTCGCCGTCCAGAAGGGGATTGAACAGCAGTCGGGAGATTTCTGGTTGTCGGAAATTCGAAGCCTCAGGGACAAGTGGCGCAAGTGCATTGAAGTCAAAGGGTAGTTATATCGAACAATAATAAAACACTTTTCTTCATATCTAGTTTCCTTATATCCAAATTTCAAAACTTATTGACCGCCCCTCGTATGCTTACCTTAGGTGTCAGGTAAAACTGAACCAAAGCGAATTGATCACACCGTCCAGCAGTCAAGGGCATGGAACCGTTGGAGAGGTTTCAAGTCACCAGCGGGAATGGAAGAGCAATTGACGTGCCACTGGTCAGCGTTAATGAGGTGGAAGAAAGAAAGAGGATAATACAAAGGCTGTTTTTTAAGTAAATGCATGTGAAAAATCACTTACCTTATAACATCAAGACCAAGACCCTACACCTTTCACGTCTTCCCAATTCCGTGCTTAGAGGCATTTTCCGAACTCAGGCTACTGTCGGGCCAAGGTTTCTCCTGGTACGTAAAAATGTGGTGTATTGTAAATCTAATCTGAGCAGTGATCACTTCGGTCTGTTTTCCTTCTAATTTTCATGTATATAAGTGTTGCTGTATACCCTTTTAATATAATTGTTCTAGTTAATTACATATCTGTTACTAATCCTTCATACATTACTCCCTGTGATGCAGCCAACCAAACAGTAAAATTGAAGAAAGAAAGGAAGCCAGCCAAGATCTTCTGAGTGGGGAGTATTGTCGATATACATGGATTAAATTGGTTAAATAACAGGCGGTTATCCAAGGGGTTTCTAGTGAGATTGTGGGGCATACACAAAGGTCGGTACATAGCAATAAGTTTTGTCCGCTCATGCGGGGAAACGTTCATCGGAATTTAAAAAACAAATGATGCTGAGCACCTGACACACTCTGCGTACTTTGAAATTTATATTTTTTGCATTCACTAATAACAATTGAGTTAACGCACCCATAACCAAATATCTCTAATGGAAATTGTCCACCTAAATGAACGAAGCACGTCATAACGACAAGGTGTTGGTATGGCTCGAAGGCACAGCTCATAGAGTTATTGAGATCTTTCAACATGAATGATCTAAGCTTAGCAACCTCCTGCACCATAAAATATTATATCTCCCCTTGGCCAAAGGAAGTGGTGGATGCGGTAACATCCAACCAGCCCAATTAAATTAAGGTAAATTAACTATAGATAGGAAAATACTAAAGTAATGGACAGTCTTCATTTGGGGAAGAATAGGCTGATAGCAGTTAAGTTTTATTAATATATGAAAAAGACAATATTATTACGTATTTTTCTAGATTTAGTTCTTACTTTCAAGGAATAACTAATAATATATATGAATAATATTACCTTCTGAATTTACCCACTACAATAGAGTACTAATTGAAAGATGAATTTGATATAAATATTCCATTCAGAATGAATAAAATAAATACCCTCGAAAGTGAAGTTGTCGTACGCAAATTAATCATTTATGGATAATGCAGATTTATTAAACAAAGAAGTTAATATGATAAAAACAATATTGTAATAATTCATGTTTGATTTTATTTCCATTTTTATTAATCTATATATTCTAATCATTAATTTAAAGATAAAATATTCCTTATTTTTTTCCCAGACAAGGATGATTTGCTTGGCTAAACTTTGTTATTAACCAGTTGCGTTACATTTTTCAACAAAAAAAAAACATCAAGTGGGGCAGGACTTAGCACCCGTGTATTCAAAAGGAGCTCAGTTCTATCAGTTCTCTTTAAATGAAGCAGCATATGCTGGAATAAATTCAATGAATAACCATACTCAA
Source organism: Ceratothoa steindachneri (assembly GCA_963969495.1). Taxonomy (NCBI): domain Eukaryota; kingdom Metazoa; phylum Arthropoda; class Malacostraca; order Isopoda; family Cymothoidae; genus Ceratothoa; species Ceratothoa steindachneri. The sequence goes on from OZ018339.1 coordinate 44,624,690, forward strand.
CTAATACTACAATTCATATCCTATAGGTACACCATGCTTAGTGACATAAAACAAGCATTTTTGCAATCAATTAGAAAATGAAGAAGATCAAAATCGTTTTTCATATTTCATGATAAAGGAGAGAAAATTAGTAGCATATAGATATAGAACTATCATTTTAGTGTTTAATGCCACCGCATTAATTTTGAATTAATAAATTAAACATCAAGTTAACCTATATTCCGAAGATTATTGCACAAACATCTTAAACTCGAATTTTTATGAAGATAACTTAATAATTACTGGAAACTCTGAAGAAAAACTACCTGATCTCTATAAGTAATCTGATGCGAGAATGAGCGAAGGTGGATTCCAGTTACCTTTTTAGAACTCTAATTTCAAAGGGATAAGAGATGCATTTGCTAAAGACAACTGCATGGTACAAAATCTTAATGATTGTGAGATTGTGAGAAAGTCTTAGCTATAAGTATTTAAAAAATGAACAAGCTCTTCACTTAGCAGCTATTGATATCGATCAAGCTGCAACTACCAAACGCAGTATTTTATCTCAAATTTCGAAGTTATTTGATCCACTTGGATTGACGTTGCCTATAAAAACTGTTATTAACTCTAGACCATTGACATACAGGTCATTTGATAATGACTTAGAAATCATTATCCCTAATTCCTTTTTGAATTTTAATACAAATTCCTTCGTATTATTAAGACAATCTAATGATATGGTATATGGGATGAAGATCTTCCCACCAGAGAGGGACTGCTTACTTCTCTTGAACTTCGCAATCAAGTTTTTTCTCATTTCAAATATTTATGGTATTAAAATTACCTGTTAAGCCTTAGAGAGCATAATAAAGAACTTCATGAAAATAATTGGTTTAATAGGATGAAACTTGGGGATGTAGTTTTAATTAAATGGCTTAATAAACCACGCCTATACTGGTCCTTGGGTCGAGTAGTAGAACTAGTTGTCGGATGTGACAATAAGGTTAGAAGTGTTAAAGTCAAGAGAGGAGATAGACAACTTGTTCATCATTCTATAAATCATTTGTATCCTCTTGAATGATCACTGTCACATGCTCACAATGACTCATCAGGTGTCAGTGATCAATTCTGCAAGGAACTTGCTATCGAAGAAAGATGTAGTGAATAATCGTGACACGACTAAGGATGATTTGCCTTCCGGTTATTCTGAAACAGATCCTTTAACACTAGATGGACGGCCAAGTGCACAACCCCTAGAAAAATGGGCGGTCATTTTGACCTATGGTATTAGTTTTCCTTATTTTCTTCGTTTTTTCACACATTTTTGGGTGAATTCATATCACAAGAATTATGTTTTTTTATTAGTTCCAGTTAAACTTCCTTTTGTTTCAAATATTTCATTATGTTATTGTATGGAATAGGTATCAAAAAATGATAAATAAAAATACATTATCAATATATTTCCATTTAATTACAAATATGTATGAGACAGAGAAAAATAACATAATAACAATCCCAGTTATGTTTATAATATAGAATACTTGATGCAACTATATAATATAAATACATTTATCAAAAAGTATTTAGCTATTTATATAATACTAGGTCGTTAGATGCATCAATTATTATCAATATCATGAACAATTTCTAAAAAATTATTCGCTAGCGTATTATTCCAGTACATTTACCACACACATATTTCTTGCACTTGTAGAATATTTCATTATTTTATTCTTGCATTTGCTAATTTAACAAGTTTTACGCTTATTGGTTCCTAATTCTTCTATTGGTTCTTCCAAAAGTTCTTCATCTGTCCATTCGTCTTCGAGGTTTTCATCCACACTTCTGTTAAAAAGCTCGTAGCTCTCTTATGAGTTTTAGAATGGAATCTCGTCGACTTATTTTAGTTCCAACCACTTCACGGTATATTATAACTGAATTAATCACGGCAAGATTAAGTAAGTTATAGAAAACCTGTAATGGCTAACGCCGAGAAGCCACTGAGTCTGGCTATCTGGTCAACTTTGCCAACGCCAGATTTTGTTTTATTATAATACGTGACAGACTCTGGCAACTTTTTTGTACCACTGCCAATATGCACTGTCTTGTGCACAGTACTTAGACTCAGTACACTCTTAGAAGATTTTTCTTGATACACGGTGAGTGTCATATTACAATTCTTTAAAATAATGAATGTGTGTAGTGGTTGTTTCTTATTTTGTATGCTTTTTGGTATTTCCCGCTGAATTCGATTCATCGTTCCAACGATACTCGTTTTCCTGGCCTGGAATATCTTAGCAAGCTTTACCGAAGTAAAAAGTGATCACATGTGATATTTCGACCTTTAGTAGAAAAGGACTTACCAATTTTATGACTATATTTTCCGATGAGCTTTGATTTTGGGGACGATGAACATTTTTTTCCAGATAAGGAAATTAATTCAGCAAGCCAAAATTTTATTCCAAATTTATCCGGTTTGTCTGCCATATATTCGCACAGGGGCGTATGGACTTAGTGGGGAAAAACTGTTCATCAACAGTTATATCTGCTCCAGGTCTGTAACATTATTGGCAATTTTCAATAAATCTGTTCCATATGGTAGAAAAAAGAGCAAATTTATCTGATTGAAATCGTTGACTTCTGGTGGATCTCAAATCAAAACGTAAAAATCAAGGAAGTTGCTTGAATCTATCTCTTGACATTGTCATGGAGAAGAAACGAGGCCCCCATACATTTTACCATAGGAAAGCAAGTGGTTTTTCTTTAGCAATAAGTCCTCTAGCGTAGACTATTGCCAGCATATGATATATTTCTTCCTTAGTTACGGTCCATGATTCATCATTCAATTTGCTGCGAGCTTCTGCTTCTGTACATCTTATATCTCTCGAATTATGATATCATCAATGAATACGGAAAATGCGCTCATCATGTTCCCCAACACAACATGTCTCTTGGCATATGTAGAAGAACCGGAAACTTCAGTAAGAATATTATGTGCACTTTATCTTCCATTACTATCGGAGCCTTCAATCCACTGGGGCTCATCTGGAGCCTTTAGATTTTTGTCATGTGCAGATGTAGGAGCTTTATCTGATGTATTTCCTTTTATTACTTCTTCATTGGCAGTGGTATTACTCTCAAGAATTCCCTCATCATCTGTAGATAAAGGCGTAAGGATTCATTAGTCATTTATAGTAATACGTATGTAACAAAAGTACATAAAAGTCTCCCCACATATTTATGTTCAGATTTATTTTTATGAAAATAAAATATACTCATCGCAACATACGATAATAACAATATAAATATAATAATATAATAACATAATAATGATAATAATAATAAAAATAATAAAAACAATAATAATAATATAAATAATAATGTAAATAGCTACATATTATTTTGAACGGTATAACGAATGACATTCCAACAGTATCATAAAATAATCACATCACACTTACGTTGCTCTGTAGTTGATGCAATGTTTTAATTTTCTTCGTCCGAACTTGAAAAATTGTGTTCAAGAATGTATTCTTCTTCATCACTATCAAAAGATTCTCCTTGTGATTCGTCGTAAGGTGTGGCAACAAGAAATTATCGAAGTCGTTCTTCTGTCAGACGAGTCTTCCTTCTATGGGACGACATCTTCACCCAACGAGAGTCTATTGTGCACTGCACTATCGTGTAATTGCAGGAAGTTTATATAGAAAACACAGAAACCTTTTCAGAACATGTTGGAACAAGCGTGTACTGAGTTATAAACTGCAGCACACTCTCATTAATGAAATAAACACGTTAAAACAGGATACCAGTAATGAAATAAACACGTTAAAATAGGATTATCTTATGCAGCGGTCAATTTGACCGCTCAGTTGTTACCTGACTTTTGTAATAATTTTATACTTTTATAATGCCATTTTGAATATAAAAATAATAAAAGTGAAGAAATATGAGCGGATTGCGATAAAAAATGCGGCTGATATTTAATAAATAAACTTGAAAAGCTGTCAAAATGACCGTTCCCTCATTCTTGTGTTAAACATTTCAAATCAAAATCTAACTAATCAAAGTTCGGTTGATAGAAGAATTAATATCAAGGATATTAATTCAAGAAATTTTAATAATACTACAACAGTTAATTCAGTAAGTACTCGTTCTTGAGGGTTAGCTGCTAGAGCATGCGTTGACAAGATGCATGAATGGTGCTAAACCATGAAAGAGTAGTTAGCATGGAGAATTCCCTAAATTCATCACTGTTTCCAACTTTACCTTCTTTTCACGTTTTTCTTTGTGCAATGGTTCATTGCACTTCTGCTGAGAGGATAAATATAATAATTTATGTTTGATTTCATTGTCATTTTCATTAATCTATATATTTCAATCATTGATTTAAATATTAAATCAATCAATCATTTCCTGTGGCACACACGGGGATGCATAGGGCTTCACTCAACTCACGCCACCACGCTCGATCTTGAGCTAATGCGTCAAGATCTTCCCAACAATCATTTTCTGCTTCTCGCCTCATAATCCTTATCCAAGTCTCCCTAGGCCTACCTCTACCTCTTCTACCATGGGCCACTAACCCTGGTGTATCCCCAACTATACCCTTCTTTCTATAAACATGACTTAACCATTTCCAATGGGAAACCCTAACAAACTCATCGACCAGTTGCACCCTCGTTACCCATTCTGATTCTGGTATTTGACACTATCCCACCCTTTAACTCCCATTATTTTTTTTCTAGAGAATGATAATTTGTTTTGCTAAACTTTGATATTAACCAGGTGTTTTACATTTTTCACTAAAATAAAATATCACGTGGTGCATGACTTAGCACCCGTGCATCGAAAAAGAGCTCAGTTCTCTTAAAGGGTCAGCTGCTCTATCGTATCAATTAGACTTCAAGCACAGTTCATGACGTCTCTTTCAGTAAATTTATTATCAAGAGAGTTATTGATAGCTTACCTAAATTACAAACAAAAGAAATAAGCTATTCCAGATGGCAACGATTTTCTTTGGAATAAAAAGTATCCTAAATCCCTAGAGACTATTAATCCTTTCTTCAAGGTAAGCCATCGATTACACTGGTCTGCATCAAAAATGTACCTTAGGTTTTCTATAGTGTTTCTTAATAAAATTGACCTCCTAAATCTCAATCTGTCATCCGTTTATCTCTATCACCTCCAGTTTTTGCGATACAGGGGGTGATAATAATTTTATAGTTTATACATCTCCTATATTACATCAAATTTCAATAGTTTTTGCACTGCTCTATTCGCAGTAAATTTTGTGTACATTTCAAGTAATTATGCAAATAGGTTTATATTTTGCAGGTTAAAAATTGCTTAGCATTATAATAGTAAGAATAATAATAATAGTGGTTGAGTTAAAAATGAACAGAAAATGTAAGAATAGCTCCGACAGATTTTGCTATGTTTGCGGCAAAGTGACTTTTCCCGAGCAGCAAAGTACAATCCCTCCTATAATTAAATCTTTGTATCATGCATATTTTGGAGTAAGGCTAAGAGATCAAGATAAAAGTTTTGCACTACATATCTGCTGCAAGAGATGCCACATAAGTTTAAGACGCTGGAGTCAGGGCAAACAGAAGTCCCTCTCCTTTGGTGTTCCCATGGTGTGGAGAGATGGCAAGGACCACACTACGGACTGCTATTTTTGCATGACAAATCTTATAAATGAGCATTGTATCAAGTATTTTTGCTTTCTGTATTATACTGGCTCCTGAAAATGTCATTATTATGCAAAGACTTAGCATAAAATTAAAAACTAACATAGTTCACTTCAGCATGAACATATCCTTTACTAAACATTTATGTATTATGTACTATCTGCAACTTCAAATCAATTCCTTTATGTAATATGTAATTATATTTTCCACAGGTATAAATAAGAAGACTAAACATAGTGTGGCATATCCGGATGTTCCTTCTGCCATCAAACCCCTGCCCCATGGCCCAGGAATTCCTATACCTTCTCCCCCTGAACATATAGAGGTACATGAAGAGATTAATATGGAAGTTGACCAAGATTATGACACATCTGAGTCTTATCAGGTTTCCACACATGATATGGTCGCAAGACCATTCACTCAAGTTCAGTTAAAGGACCTGACCAGGGATCTGGGGGTTTCAAAAGCGAAAACACAACTTCTTGGCTCTTGACTTCGTAAAAGTAATCTTCTTGCTTAAGAAACAACATTTAGGAGGGGTACAGAAATAGAGAACAAGAGTTTCAAAGCTATTTTTTACAGCATTCTTCCAGCTCTTTAGTATACTGCGCCAATATTAAAGGACTTGTTGAGGCCCTTGGAATTCCCTACAACCCATTAGAATGGAGAATGTTCATAGATTCCTCCAGTAGAAGTTTAAAAGCTGTGTTACTGAATATTGGTAACAAGATAGCTTCCGTTCCTATAGGCCATTCAATCCAACTTACTGAAAGTTATGAAAATATGAAAAAATTGCTGGATGCAATAAATTACTCTAGCTATAAGTGGAGGATATGTGGTGACTTAAAGGTAAGATCATCTTACACTTGGCATTTCTAAGCTTTTTGATATTGACATTTTCATTTTTAATTGTTAATACTTGTATACACCTTTTGGTCAACTTACATTTTACAAGAATGCAAATCTGGAAATCATGTTTCATTTTTGAGTTATATTTTTTGTTGAAGTGTGTCCCTATAGGTTAATGCATCCTATTGGGTTAATGGGGAACTAATCTTAATTGAGAAGGTATAGAACACAACTCAATAAACTCAAAATAAGATGTACATATATCCAATTAGTTCCAATACGATGATTTAGTGCATCGGCATACAGGATTTTTCAGTACATATTCATATTCTTATTGTTTTAAGAAATATTACCTTGAATTTGTTTTTAGAAATATTACACTGAATTTACATACCGTGCTAAATTTTTTTCAGGTAGTGTCTCTTACGCTTAAGACGCAAACAGGCTACACGAAGCATCCCTGTTTCCTATGTTTATGGGACAGTCGTGCAGATAGTATGCACTATGAGAAGAAGGTTTGGCCTCCACGAGAAGCATTTAGAATTAGATCAAACAATGTGATAGCTGAACCTTTAGTGCCTCCTCAAAAAATATTCCTCCCTCCACTGCATATAAAGCTTGGCATAATAAAAAATTATGTCAAAACCCTTAATAAAGTTGGCCGAACTTTTAAATTTCTTCTTCAAAAATTTCCACAAATCAGTGACGCTAAGCTCCATGGGGGAAATTTTTGATGGACTTCAAATCAGGAACTTGATCAGCAATTTGATGCATCAATGAAGGACATAGAAAAAGATGCCTGGAAAGCTTTCAAAGCTCTAGTTAACAATTTTATAGGCAATAAAAGAAGCTTAGAAGAATATGTTGCCCTGGTCAATCAGCTCTTAACAAGTCTCAAACATTTGGGAGCTCGAATGTCTATAAAGATACACTTTTTACAGTCCCATCTGGATTATTTTCCGGACAACTGCGGGGATTACAGTAAAGAACAGGGGCTAAGATTCCACCAAAACATAAAAACAATGGAATCTAGGTACCAGTGTAAATGGAACGGAAACATGCTTGCTGACTACTGTTGGTGTTTGAATCGTGATGCACCAGATGACAGGCACAAACGAAAATCGTCAAGGGCGTCTGTTCTTCGAAATTATAATTATTTTCTTTATTATGTTGCATTCTTCTATTTTTTGTTTATTAAAAGAATTATAGTTTACATACGTGTATTCCTGTTTATATGATATAACAGTAATAATGCATTATTAGATAGAGAAAGTTTAAAAAAAAAAAAAATTCAGGAAAAATGAGGTACTCTCAATGAAAATGGTGTATGCTGTACTGAGAAAATCTGACCTGATTGAACAAATATACATTCATTTTTGAGCTCAGGAGGTTAGATTCATTAAGAAACCACAAAGAAATCCTGGGGAACATAAAAAAAAATTTCAAACGCAGGCCTGTGTTCTTTGTTCGTTTTATGCTTAACTCATTAAAAGTTCTTATAATATAGCGGTGAGTGTTTTCTCGACATTTGTTTTTCGTAAAATATAAAACTCACTACAATGGTGATTTAATGACTAGCATGAAATTATTTATAAATAGATCTCAATGCAGTATCATTAATTAATTCATTTGGTTATCCTTTGATTCTAAACCTGTTATTGTCATATAGGCGTCTGTCAGTGAATTAGAAGAGGCACTTATCTTAAAATAGTCATCCTATCAATTGGAATTCACCTAAATTTATTTACAATTTAGGAGAATATTTTAAGAAAAATATTGTTGAATGCTCCTTCATTAATTCCTTACCTAATTTCAATATATCCCCCGGTCTCTTTAAACTAGTCCTGTCATTAAAAAGCTTATTTTAAACGAAATAATGTCTTTAAAATCTTAGCCCTTTTATTTATTATTTTTTTTTAATATTTCTTTTGTTTATTGAACTTTTTATTAATAATATCATATGTATGTATTCATAGTTATGTGACATATATTTATACATTTCACAAACACTCCCTCACACGTGGATATTTTGGAAGAGATCTTATCTACATATATGTCTTTAACCTTCGGTACCTGTATTTAATCCCACTTCTCTGATAATAAATTTATATTTTTTACATCTATTCTGTTTTGCATCGTATCTTTGTACGTAGGCAGAGCATCACTTAGTTTTCTCATATATATACCATTCAGGTAGAGTAATTCTATTTGGTTGAGGAATAAGTTCTTGCGGTTTTATCAAATGTATTCATTACCATTCGAATTTTTAGAAAAGAATTCATTTGTAATTGATATCAATATGCAATTTAATCAATAATGTATTCTCCGTTGTTATTTACGACTTCTAACCAACGTTCAACTAGTTTTTCGATTTCTCTGTAATAAAAATCTCTGGATTTTGACTCGAAGAATTCGTTTAACCAGGTTCTTAATTCCACATCACTATTGAACGAAATGCCGCGCAAATTGTTGGAGAGCGATCGGAACAGATGGAAATCCGATGGAGCCAAGTCTGACGAATATGAAGGATGCAGCAGGATTTTAACATTAAGCGTTTGGATGGCGTCTTTTTTCATATTGGCAATGTGAGGACGAGCATTGTCGTGTTGCAGGACTCCATAGCGTCTATGAGGTCGTTTATGACGAATAGCTTTGGTGAGTCGATACATTTGTTGAACATAGAGTTCTGCATTGACAATCTCGTTGTTCGCAAGGAGCTCATAAAGAATGATGCCTTCACAATCCCACCATCGTCTTTCGTGGATGAAGTCCTTGCTTTAATCGCGGAAGTGTTTTTTCTATTGGGGCGTAGCCATCGTTTTCGAAGGTTCATGTTGACATGAACAAACCACTTTTCGTCGCTGGTGATAATGCGGCGAAGATATCTGTCCTTATATCGACGAGTAGCCTTGTGATGAGCAAGTAGACCTGCGGCAATCGCGGAGCGTTGAAGTTTGTTGCTTTCGCTCACATGTGCGGAACCCATGCACCCAGTTTTTTAACTTTTCCCATCGAATGAAAGTGATTCACTACAGTTTTCTGATCGCACGCCAATTGTACAGCCAATTCTCTAGTTGATTGACGAGGATTTTCATGAAGAAGGTCGTTTAATCGATCTTCATCCAACTTAATTCGGCGACCAGAACGTTCTTCCTCATTAAGATTGAAATGACCGTTTTTGAAACGCGTAAACCACCAATGAGCTGTCCTTCCTGATAAAGCATTTTTTCCGTACACAGCACAAATATCGCGACGAGCTTTGGCTGCGTTTGCATTGTTCCCGTCTCGATTGAAAATGAATAACAACAAGTGTCGAAAATGCGCCTTTCTTTTAACTTGACATTCCATTTTGAGGGAAAAGAACAAAAATTAAATTAATACAACTTTTAAATAAACCGCAATCACTTATTACTCAACTTCAAGACGTAGCCTAAGCAAAAGCCTAATAGTCTACGCTATTAAGAGACGTAGCCTAACCTTTGCAAATTTTGCTCTCATTATTTATTATTGTTTCTTTATATGTGCACAAATCACGTCAACAAAACTTAAATCACACAACCTAAAAAAAAACGCAAGAACTTATTCCTCAACCTAATATAATGTATTCCTTGAGAATGAATTGAAAAAGTTTATAAGTACCTGAAATCTGCTTTTCATTTTTCCTGTGGGATTTTGTGCAATTATTGATCTACTCACGCGCTTTTTGTGAGTTTCTCATATATATATTAGGTGATGAGGTGATTTTCTGGCGACTCGCAACTTAATTTTCAATATAAAGCCAATGACGAAAAATAATCCAATTACTTTTCTAAATCCATTTATTCAAAAAAACGTTTCGAGCTTGTGCGCTCATCTTCTTGTTCCTAGGAATATATGATAATTCATTGACAATTTAACATTAATTAGAAATATAGCTTTAGATTACTTACATGAATTGATTGTAATAACTGTGAAAATTAGGGTAAATTCTTAATTGACTCTATGCAATTTAAATAAATAATAATGCAAAGTTATGATATACAAATGGTTTTTGGTAACTATAGTGAAGAACACACCTTAACAGTAATGGGTGAAAGACTTTAGACTGATGGACATTTTGACAATATTATTTGTAAGAATCTAAATACCACGTACATTAGTGTACGCAGAAATACCCCGATATAAGCTGCGTGTCCCTTTGGTATTCCAAATTCGCCTTTCGCCTTTGAGACAATCAAATTCGCGGCCGGCCACACAGGATTCCTGCTAGCCAAGGAAGGTGCGAGTTTTCGCGCCGTCGTAAACCACGACGTGGAGCAAGGATAGCTCGAAGATGTGAAAGATTTACTCTGTCTGGTAGCAGATGAAAAGGTCTTTCGCGCAGCGATACGGATTTTATGAGAATTCGGTACTCTCTCCCGTTTATGCTCGTCAGGGAAATAAAAGGTAAAATTCTCCCTGGAGTCAGGCAGAAGATCTTGGACCTACGTTGAGTGTGTGAAGGGCTCGTTCCAGAGGAAACAGTTCGCCCGTTGCAAGGAAGAAACTTCTCGGGGAATTGGTGTGTAGCCGTCACGGTACTTGTAGGTTCTAAACGTCTCACAGAACCCCCCTTCCCCCCTCATTCAGAGTCAGAGGTTAAACAGGGCCTTCTCCCGCGGATTACCCTAGACGTAGCTAGGTAATCGGTTTTGGCTACCCACTCCAGGAACCAAAATAATCGGACAGGCACTTCGAGGAAGAAGTCAGATTTGAGCCACAGTTTGGCTCACCTTCGTGATTCCGCATAGGATCATTATATCACTGGTCTAGGAGTAGCTTCTCAATCGGTAACCTCTGACGGCCGGACTAAGTGCGATCATCGTCACTAGAAGAAAATCTTCCCCGTCATTCTCCAAAATACTTACGAACTCAAAGCTATCGTTAAACTGAATTATCCTCTCCTCTAACTTCACCTGTTTATCCGTTAACTAGAATTCCCATCCCAAGCCATAACCTCGAGTATTAGAAGTGATTAATTCAGTGCTTAATTCAATAATGTTATTTCATTCATTCTGTCGGGTGCAATTAAGACGCAAGCATCCTAGTGAGTAATTTTCAAGTATAATCCCCACGACATTATGTAGACTTACTTATTCAGTACAAAGATTAATTCTATTTATACCTATATATTCTGTTTCATATTTTTAATTCATGTACATTAAAGATTATTTTTTTATCTTTGTGTTTAACTATTTTGGAAGATCCTTTGGAAATTAATAAGCAATCCATTCGGCTTAAATCTCAATATTACACACATCCACTCATGACTGGCTTTTACTGAGTGAGGACACACTCAGGGGATCATTATCTAAATTTTGATCAAAAGGGACGCACCGGTGTTATTCTTATTCACTGGAAGTGGCTACGGTAGGTGTATTGGATACACTTCACCCCCGCTTCACGTCAGTGCGGTAATAAAATATATGTCCAGGAAGTGAGACTGGGATTACCCACTCACTAAACCTCGACATTACTGAGTATGGTTTGGTAGGTTGTGGTTTTTATAGAACATGAAGAGGAACTGACGAATTAAGAGTAGGTTATAGAGATTTAATATATATTTATTCTGCGATCCTGAGTGTGGTCGGACATTTATTGCTAGTTATTATTTTAAAGTTATTTATTGTTATTGACGTTTTACAATTTATTATGTGGTCTGTTAAAAGTGAATGTTCTTTTATCGAAAGACAGACCCTGTTCGATGGCAAATTTCCATATGCAAAGAATAACGAACTCCCGATGATTGCACAGTGCTGCCGATATATGAAGCCGAAGAACAACCTGATCAAATAAATTTGTAGACAACACCACTGCGCAAACAATCAGCTGTTCGATCCTTGACAGGGAAAAATTTTGTATTGATTTATCATTTACAAATACGAATCTACATTCAATTTGAGAGAAATATTGTTTAACAAGTAATGATAATTTTCGTCTGCACAATTTATTTATAGTTCCAAATTCTGGAAACTTAAATTAATGGATCTGCTTAGAGACTGTAGGTACTGATATATACGTGGCTGTGGAAATCTTTAGGTGGCAATTTCGTTTTCTTGGTTCCAGATGGCGTAAATCACGGAATTTGGGAAATATCCCAATTCGAAAACATTGAACACCCTCGATAGGAAGAAGTTAGTGGGGCTAACGGAAATAGTGAACATTCGTGCACCTATTTGGTGGAAAAAAGGAAAGATTAGGCGAAGCTCTTTCGTGGCACTTTAGTTTGGTGAGAGTGGAAACAGATGGGGTCCTTGAGGAAAGCCAGTTTCAGAACCAAAGGGGCAGGGCGGATCCGAATGCTCAAGAGTTGCAAATCCGTATAAATGAGGCAGCAAGCGAACGTCTGAATTGCGAGACCAGGTTTGAGGAACTTCTGCTGGAAGCGCAGACACGAACATCGCAGTCTGTGTTTACCGGGTGTAACAACTGCTCCAGGCAAGTAATCCTACTGCACAGTATTGACGAGGAAGAGTTTGAGAGATTTTGCGGGCCTTTTGAAAGGAAGGCAGAAATGTATAATTGGTATAGGGATTCCTGGTCGAAGTTAGTGCCTCACGAATTTAAAGGAAAGGCAGAGAAGGTTTACCTCGGCTTAACAGATAAGTGTGCTAGGAATTGTGTGGTCGTAAAGGAAACTGCTATGATTCAATATCGCGGGATTTTTAAAGAGCTACTGACAAGTGTTTAGGTTCCGGCAAATGGGTAAAGATGAATGATGTCTGGAATTTATTATATGTCTACAGCGTAGCCTTGTCAGGTGGATGAACTGTGTAATAAGGCTTAGTGCTGCAGACATAAAGAAAGTAATCTTGCTCAAGGGCTTTAAAATGAAGTTGCCCTTGGATTTGTGCAACTATGTCTATTGAAACGCGTATCCGGTAAGTTCACCGTCATCAACTCATCGCAAGAACCTGACTGTCAGCAATTCGCATGGAAATTTCACCTCTAGGTAAATTCACAACAAAACCTTTAATAATAGATATTATGCTTCATCCTTTAGAGCTAATTATGGATGCAATTATATTCATTGTATTTGAGAACGAGTCTTTAAATACCACTATTAAGCAACCTATTTATAATTGTGAACCAAAATAATTTTTCCCAAGCCATATTATGGATAAGCCTAGTATTTCTAGAAGATCTCGAAATAAATTGCACTTTAAAGGGGATTTTAAATGACAATTAAATTAATTACAATTAAATTATAAAAAAGAATATACATAATGTCATAGAATTGCTCATATTCTGGTCCAATAATTATTCTAGTCCTTGATCTGGACACACCGCTTTTGTTTAAGTCCATGGTATTGAGACCCTATGACTCAATCTACGATCATTATATATATATATATATATATATATATATATATATATATATATATATATATATATATATATATATATATATATATATATATATATATAATATATATATATATATATATATATATATATATATATATATATATATATATATATATATATATATATATAAATATATATATATATATATATATATATATATATATATATATATATATATATATATTATATATATATATATATATATATATATATATATATATATATATATATATATATATATATATATATATATATTTATATATATATATATATATATATATAGGCTTTAATTCTACGAACGTGCGAAAGCTGGTTAGAGGCGGGTTGTGCCACGGCCAGGATTCTCACTATAAAAGTTACTGGAAGAGGTTTGTGATTGTTAAATTCTAAGAGTGCATAAGACAGGTTGAATAATTTAGCCGAAGGGATTTCTTAATTAAAGTCTTGCCAAGGTACGTCAAAAAGGAGGAGCCACAAATAAACACACGTACAAAAATACACTTTACTTTACACTAAAATAATAATTAGTAGCAATAGTTAAACGGGCATTTAGGTAAATAAGGATTAAATATTAAACACAAATTAGTACAAGTTGACAGCAATTCTAAATAATAATATCAGGGAATGACTCACTTGAATCTCTTTAAAAAAGGTGGGGAGGATAACACTGACGTTAAGCGTCTAGATTCATAGTGACTCAATGGGAGTATCAATCACTGTTAATTAAATAGGTAATTTAAGAATAGAGGGACACTGGGTTTACAGATTATCATTAATCGTGATGGATTGGAGAGACGACTACTTAGGTCCAGATGGGGTGGTTCGGGTGGCGTGAACACCAGTTCTCGGGGAGAGGGGGAATAAGACGACGGGTTTGGGGCTGCTGACTGCAGTTCTGGTTAGTTCACTCCTAACTGGATGTGACACTCACAAATAGTTATTTCCAGTAACTATTTGGATGTTCCTTTTTCTTTCTCAAGTTACGTTGAGCAACAGAGCGTATTCTTCTAGTCACAGAATCTGCGGGTTGGGATTTGCCTCAATAACACTTTTAGACAGCGACCAAGTTAACTCAGCGGCGCATTGGCAGTCGATATGTTACGGCAATGACTCTCGTTCAACGTGAGGGTTACGCGAGTAGGTTCGGAACACTTCTCCCGAGGGATGAATGGCGTTGTCATTTATACCGCGGACTGTGTGAAATCGAGAGAGAGATTCCATATACGACAATTTGCTTATCGCAGCACCTTCTGGACAATCTCAATGGTATCATAAAGAAGGCAAATAGAATTTAGGCTTCTCTATGAGATAGGCCTTCTTTCGTCAGACTTCCTGTTGCCTGTTGGGAAAGTTTGGTACGGATAACGACTTAGGTCAAGGGGATGGCGAAGGAGGGTGGTAGAATGTCGGGGGACGGTGGGAGGAGAGAGAGGAGACGAAGGTCAACTCAAACGACAAATTTCCTTCGTTCCCACGATTGTCTGGCGGCATGCGAGTATGTACGTTCCATACTCTCACACGCCTCCCTATTTCGAGTAACATTATTCTGCCATGGAATAAGGAATAATGTGAAAATTAACTTCACCGGGGGAATTTGTAATTATCTTCCTCGACTCGAACAATTGAGTCGGTAATTTTATCAGAACCGTTAGGAATTTACCTTAGTATCTAATGGCTACAAAATACTACTGCTACGTCAGTTTCTCTAATTTACATATACAAAACAAAGCAAAACACATACAGAGTACAGGCAAGAAATAATTATTTATACAAAGAGATACACACACAAAAAAATTGATTGACTATTAATCGCTATCTGAAATTGGGTTTCTCGAAAGGGTATCTGCGAGTACATTGTCAGGCCCTTTTAGATACCGGATTTTATAACGGTACTCCGCTAGAAATAATGACCAGCGCATTAGCCTGCCGTTTCGTTTTTTACAAGTTTTTAAGTAGGCTAACGGTCTATGATCAGTCTCTATGAGGAATGGACGACATACGAGTTACATTCTAAATTTTGTTATCCCCAAAACAATCGCAGGAGCTTCCAGTTCTACCGTAGCGTACGCCTTTTCGCCAGCCGTTAGTCGGTGACTCGCATAGCTTATAGGAGCGGGTTCCTGGTCCTCGTCGTATTGGAGTAATACGCAGCCAATACCCAGTTGGGAGGCATCTGTCCTTACGCCAAATTTTTTTTGAGGGTTTGACAGTTTTGAGATCAGGGCGGAGACTAGCTTCTCTTTGAGCTCTTCAAAGTGCGCTACGGCGTCGGGGTTTCACTGGAGGAGGTCTGGGAGTTTTTCTTTAGCAGATCGTTTAGGGGAGCTGCTAAAGAAGCGAATTGGGGTACAAAGCGGCGGTAAAACGAAGCTGCACCGAGGAAAGACTGTAATTGCTTCTTGGTGCGCGGTAGGGGCATATTTACAATAGCCTTTACCTTCTCTCTCTGTTGGGCCATATGACTTTCGCTTATTTTAAATCTAAGGTATTCTATGGATTTATAAGAAAAATGGCATTTTGAGGGTTTAATTGTTAGGTCATGATGCTTTAAGCGTTGTAAAAGCGGGCGGAGGGACAAGATATGGTCGTTCCATGAACGTATAGCCACATACACGTTATCAAAATAAAAAGAAACGTTTTTTTAACCGTCTATTACACGGCGCATTATGTGGTTGTAGCTAGTGCAGGCAGTGACTAGGCCAAAAGGAAGACGAGGGAATTCCATTAAACCTTTGTCTGTAGGAAAGGCTGTTAGTTTCCTCGCTGATGCCTTTAGGGGGATCTGTTAATAGGCCTTACATAGGTCTATCCCAGTAATGTAGGCGGCTCCTTCGAAGAGATGCAAACTTTGGTCAATTAGGGGAAGAGGCTCGGCGTCAAACACGGTGACAGTGTTGTTTAGCTTCCGAAAATCGACGCACATCCTAAAGGACTGGTCTGGCTTGCGGACCATGACTATTGGGAAACAGTAGTCAGACGTATCTGGCTCGATAATCCCTAATTGCAAAAGATTGTTGACTTCCTCATTCAAAGCGTCTCTTAGGTGCACCGGTACGGGATAGGGCTTCCATCGCACAGGTTCGAGCGTAGTGAGGGCGATATCATGTTCGAACTGAGTCGAGCATCCTGGTGACTAGAAAATGAGGTGACTAAATTCTTCCAAAAGCGCCATCATTTGGTTCCTTTGGGTAGGGGTGAGGTCGGAGTTTACATCCAACTCGGGGAAATGTTCTTTTATTGGGGGCAGCTTGGACGGGAGGACGGGGAGGGGACAATCTTTTATTGACTCTACGCAAATCGAATTAACAATATTTAGGGGGTTGTTTAGGTGGATGGCGTGAATTACCCTTTCTTCGTCGAAGGCGACTATATTGTTTATACAGGCCCGTCTTTGATACTTTAGTAGCATGTTTATGTGATATAACTTATCAGCTGCAGGTGTCTGTATTACGTAATCGCCTGATCCGTGGGTTTTCTGAACGGGGTAGGGGCCTTTCCATTGGGAGAGAAGATTATGGGAGTCCGTGGGGAGTAAAAGCAGAACTTCGGCGGAAGGGGGATGAATTGGTCTATGAGGTCGATGGCAACTCTCGAGAAGGGCTCTGAAATGACTGGGGGTTTTTGCAAGGGAGCTGGGGCTATTCGACCTTTTGCAGTGGTTTTCTGACACAAATCGCACGTTTTGCCGAATTCTGCAATATCTTTGGCTGCACCGGGCCAAAAAAAGTATTTAAATACTCACTGAGAAGTCTTGTTATGACCGAAATGACCGGCCATGGGACTTTCATGTGCTACTCGCAGGATTTGGTCTACATGTGTGCGCGGAATACACATGACCTTGGAAGGTGGGTCAAACTCATCTCGCGAGGTGCGAAACAGAAGGGAGTCGTTAATGATGTACCTTATGGGACGGTTCCCTCGAACGATCACCTCTTCGTTCTTTCGGGGCCTTTTCCCAAAGGGATTGAAGTGAAGGGCAGTTCTGCTGAGCTCTGAAGAATTGTGCATTACTTGTTGGAACCTCTAAAGGGGCTTTTGGGGTGAAAAGACGCGTTAGGGGAGAGGCCTCGCGGCTAGCTTGCGCTCGAGTTACGACAGCTTGAGTCACTCCACTCGGGGAGACTAGTGCGCTCTGGCCAATGAGTACCGAACAAATTTTGATGGGGACTGCCACTACGTCGGCCCAACCAGTGAAATATTTACACTGTACATGGCAACGGATTACCGGGAATCTATTTTCTCGACCCAAGAAGTCGTGTACAATTGCGTACTTCTTATGTTGGGGGTTGACAGAGGGGAGCAATTTGTCTGACACCACAATGCATGTGCACCCTGTGTCTCTCACGAAGGTGGACACTTTACAGCCATTGATCTAGCCGGTTTCAAAATTGAGTCCTCCGGGGGAACTCTTGTTGAACAGGAAGTTCACTTGAAATTCCTGTGGGGATGGAGACGAGGGGGGATGACGTAAGCGCGGCCGGCTGTTTCGGGGGAAATGTAGCGGTTACTTTGTGGACTTGTTGGCTCTAGGGGACGTAGGCTGGAATTCTGTACACATTGGGACTTATAATGGCCGGGGGAACCGCAGGAGTAGCAAATAACCTGCTTATTTTGGTTCTGGTTATTTTAGGGAGTATTGAAGACTGGGGGTTTTCTGTCTTCATGGACTACAAAAGGCTTATTCTTTGGCCTAGACGGGGCTGTGGTCTTTCTCAATGGAGGGGGTTTCCTTTGTTGGGACTTCCATTGACTATATTTATTCTTCGGGGACAGGGGACTATTCTTCTGGGTATCCTGTGGGTATAGGCGATGATTTGTCGCATGAAAATCAGCTTCCTCGGAGCATTCTTGAAAGGTAGACGCTCGGCGGTCTTGCACGAATGCTCGGATATCCTGGGGGAGGGTGGACAATAGCTGGTCTTTTAACATAGAGTCAATCAGGGCCTCATACTCCGATTCGACTTCGGAGGATTCTAGCCAGAACTCGAGGTTTCGCTTCAGGATGTATTTAAAATGTCGGTAAGTTTGACCGGGCTGGATTTTAGCGGATCTTAACTTAGCCCGGTAGAACAGAGGGTTCAAGTTGAAGGCGGATAGCAATTCGGCCTTAAAGGTGCATTGGGAATTTCTCGTTCCCGCTGCCACACTAAACGTGGTTTCCGTTTAGCTCCTGCTCTTAGAAAGCTTTTTTACTTGAATCAAGCCCCCCCACTTAGCCCTGATTTTTCTTCACCTGCCCCTTCACCCGTTCTCTCAGCGTCTCTCCTCAATGTCAGAAGCCTCTCGAAGAAGGCTGACTACATCCATGACCTGCTCGTTAACACTCAAGTCACTCTCCTTGGACTCACGGAAACTTAGCTTGCCCCTTCTGCTTGCTGTTTAAATCTCGCTACCCCTGATCGTTACGTCCACTCCCATACCTCCCGTAACTCTCGCGGTGGTGAAGTTGCTCTCATTTACAGTGCCTCCTTCCCTCTGAATAATCTGCCCTCTCCCCCTCTTCTTTCTTTTGAGGCGCTCATCAATGTCTCTGATTCTACCCCCTCTCTAACTATCTTAGTCCTCTACCGCCCCCCAGCTCCTCCCTCTAGCTTTTTATTGAGGAATTTAGTAACCTCCTCGCTGGCCTCTCCCATACTGGTTCACTGCTAATCCTCGGTGATTTCAACCTTCCTGGCCACAATCCTAATTTCAAAGCCTTTTCTGAAATCCTTGATCTCTTTTCCCTCATCCAACACGTTTCTTCCCCTACCCATTCTCACAGTAACATTTTAGACCTTGTAATCTCTGACTGTCTTATTTCCAACCTGACGACTACAAATTTGTCCAATTCTATATCTGATCACTTCCTTATCAACTTCAACTTCTCTATCCCATTCCATATACCTCCCCAGCTGTCTCATAAACCTAAGCCTTTCCGTCGACTTGCTTCCATTGATATTCCCTCCCTATCTAATGATGTGGCCTCCAAACTTCCTCCCATTGATGACTCTGCCTCTCCTGACCAGATTCTCTCTTCTCTGGAGCAACCCCTTCTCCCTTGTCTTGATGCCCACTCTCCCCTTGTCACCCCTTCGAACTCCCGTTGTCACCGTGTTCCTTGGTACTCTATGGAACTCCTGCGTGCTAGGCAGTCTATGCGTGTCCATGAAAGAATCCTTAGAAAGGCTCGCACCCGTGGGCAAGACACTACCCTTCTCTCGCTGGTGTTCCAACTTGCGACAGCTTCATACGTGGCGAAATTAAAATCTGCTCGTAAAGCCTACTCACGTAATCTGCTTACTGATAATAAAAATGATCCCCGTACCGTCTTCCGTCTGCTCTACCGTCTTACTTCCCCAGCCCAGGTCTCCCCACCCATTAGCCCTGCTACTCTCTCAAATTTCTTCGCAGATAAGGTCACTAACCTCCGTGCCTCGCTCCCTCAGTCTTCTGTCCCGTCTCTTGCCATTCTCCCTGACTTCTTGCCTCAGCCGCTTATCGTTTTTTCCACTGTGACCGCGTTGGAGCTTACAGCCCTGCTCTTGTGTTCTAAGAAATCGGGCTCTCCAAAGGACATTTTTCCGCCTAAACTGTTATGTAAAACTCTGCCTGCTATCCTCCTAACGCTTCTTCACCTGTTCAACACTTCAACGCCACTGGTCTTGTTCCCTCTTCCTTCAAACGTGCCCACATCCGTCCGATTCTTAAAAAGCCTCAACTGAACCCCACTGACCCTTCCAATTATCGCCCGATTTCGCAACTTCCTTTCCTCTCTAAGGTTCTGGAGAGAGTGGTTGCTTCACGCATCAACAGTCACATGGTGGCCTGTAACACTGATGAAACCTATCAATCTGGTTTGAAGTCAGGTCACTCCACAGAAACCGCCATTCTCAATGTGTCCGATTGCTTACGAAGAGCCGCGGACAGGGATTGTTTCTCCATGCTCGTCCTACTCGACCTCTCCTCTGCCTTCGATACTATTGACCATACCGTCCTACTTGATCGTCTCCACTCTTTCCTCGGCATATCAGGCACCGTGCTTGACTGGTTCGGCTCTTACCTCTCGTCTCGTACCCAATCCGTTGTGATTGACGACGTTTCATCCGACTTTACCCCCATTCGCTTTGGAGTGCCACAAGACTCTGTCCTTGGTCCTCTACTATTTCGTATCTACCTTCTCCCTCTTAGTTCCCTTCTCCGTAATCTCGGTCTATCCTTCCACCTATATGCTGATGACACATAAATTTGGTTTCCTCATCCCCCACGTCTCTTGCCTTCTCTATCACTGACCTCCTGGCTGCCTACTCCTCTATTTCTGACTGGCTCTCTACCAACTTCCTCAGGCTTAATCACTCCAAAACTGAGGTCCTCCTCGTCGGCACCCCTGTTCTTGTCAAAAAATCTAAATCTCTCTTTCCCTCGCTTACTCTGGGCGGTAATACTATCATTTTCTCTGACTGCGTTAGGAATCTGGGTGTTGTTTTTGATAAGCATCTCTCCTTTAAGCCTCATATCCGCAATGTCAGCAAATTCTCTCTATGCTTCCTTTGCATTCGCTTTCACTTTGATCCTCAAAGTCTTGAGACTGCTGTTCATGCCTTCATCACCTCACGCCTTGACTACTATAACTCACTGCTTGTGAATCTGCCATCCTCCTCTATCTGCCCCCTTCAACTTGTACAGAACTATGCCGCCTGGCTTCTCCTCCGTCGCCTTCGCTTCTCTCCCTCGAAACCCTTGCTGCATGAACTACACTGGCTCCCTGTCAGGCCCCGTACTCACTTCAAGATACTTCTCTTCACATTTAAGGCCCTAAACAACAAGGCCACTTCTTACCTCTCTTCTGCCCTTTTGCCACGCCATGTCCCTCGGGCCCTTCGGTCATCACATGCACCTCTTTTGAATATTCCTCGTTCATCCCTCTGCTCAATGGGGGACTGCTCCTCCTCAATCTGCGCCCCTAAGTTGTGGAATGCTCTTCCTGCTGAAATGAGGTCTTCTCCCTCTCTTACCAATTTAAGCGTCTCCTGAAAACGCATCTTTACAGTATTGCCTTCTCCCCCTTCTTGAATTTCCATTGAATTTCCATTCTCATCTCAGCACAACGTGCGCCCTGGGAAGGCCTCAGGCCTTTAAGAGCGCATTACAAAAGACTTATTATTTATATATTTATTTATTTATAGTCTATTGTAGCTTCCTGTGGTAACGAGATGAAAATTTCTCTTAAGCGCGGACTAAGCAATGGGAGCAATCTACTGACTGCTTCGGATTCTATGGCCCATCCGTTTACCTCAAAGATCTTTTCAAAATGTGTTAAGTATGAGCACAAAACTTCTTAACCTTTATATTGGGAAAGTTTCATAGCGGGAGCCCGGGGTTGATGATCACGGCCTCCAACAGAACTGACTTCAACTTGGTCTATGCTTAATTACCTTTCATGTTTTCGAATCCTTTCTCTTTCTTCAAATTCTAACTCTTCCTTTCTTCTCCTTTTTTCCAATTCTTCTTTTCTTACTACCATTTCTAACACTTCTTTTCTTACTTCCATTTTACGTGCTCTTTCCTCTCACTGTTCCCTTTGGACGAATTCCTTTAGTTCCTGTCCTGTGAGACCGAGAGCTTGTCCTTGCTTTACGAAAACTTCGAAAGATTGTGAAGCTATTGCTGCTCTTGCTGACCCAACTGGTGACTCACTAAAGAACTTACGCACCTGGTAAAAGAATTAGAAGCCACGATTGTTCCGAACCTATACAATCTAATAACTAACACCCAAAATAACGAATATTTTCCTAGGTTTGTTTTTGCTATCTGGAAAGGATTATTAATGGTTATTATTAATATTCCTTCGGGGAATAGACTATAATTATAAAAATTTACGTTAGTTATTTGGGCTTCCTTGGACGTTGGTAAGTTTTAGGCTATATGAGTTCGCTTTCTCAAAAATTTGACCCCTTAAAGCTGACACCACTTTTATATATGTCGTAGAATTGCTCAGAGTCTGGTCCAATAATCATTCTAGTCCTTGATCTGGACACACCCCTTTTGTTTAAGTCGATGGTATTGAGACCCTATGACTCAATTTACGATCATTATATATATATATATAGGCTTTAATTCCTACTGAGAGTGCGAAAGCTAGTTAGAGGCGGGTTGTGCCACGGCCAGGATTCTCACTATAAAAGTCCCACTTGTTACTGGGGGTAGGTTTGTGATTGTTGAATTCTATGAGTGCATAATACAGGTTGAATAAATTAGCCGAAAGGATTCTTAATTAAAGTCTTGCCAAGGGTACGTCAAAAAGGAAGAGCCACAAATAAACACACGTACAAAAATAAACTTTACACCAAAATAATAATTAGTAGCAATAGTTAAACGGGCATTTAGGTAAATAAGGATTAAATATTAAACACGAATTAGTCTGGGTTGACAGCAATTATAAATAATAATATCAGGGAATGACTCACTTGAATCTCTTTAAAAAAGGAGGGGAGGATAAAACTGACGTTAAGCGTCTAGATTTATAGTGACTCAATGGGAGTATCAATCACTGTTAATTAAATAGGTAATTTAAGAATAGAGGGACACTGGGTTTACAGATTACCATTAATTGTGATGGATTGGAGAGACGACTACTCAGGGCTAGACGGGGTGGTTCGGGTGGCGTTAACACCAGTTTTCGGGAAGAGGGGGGATAAGACGACGGGTTCGGGGCTGCTGACTGCAGTTCTGGTTAGTTCACTCCTAACTGGATGTGACACTAACAAATAATTATTTCCAGTAACTATTTAGATGTTCCTTTTTCTTTCTCAAGTTACGTTGAGCAACAAAGCGTATTCTTCTAGTCACAGACTCTGCGGGTTGGGATTTGCCTCAATAACACTTTTAGACAGTGACCAAGTTGACAGTCGATACGTAACGGCAACGACTCTCGTTCAACGTGAGGGTTACCCGAGTAGGTTTGGAACACTTCCCCTGAGGGCTAAACGGCGTTGTCATTTATACTGCGGACTGTGTGAAATCGAGAGAGAGATTCCATATACGACAATTCGCTTATCGCAGCGCCTTTTGGACAATCTCATGGTATCATAAAGAAGGCAATTAGAATTTAGGCTTCTCTGTGAGATAGGCTTTCTTTCGTCAGACTTCCTGTCGCCTGTTGGGGAAGTCTGGCACGGATAACGACTTAGGTCAAGGGCAAGGCGGAGGAGGGCGGTAGAATGTCGAGGGAGGGTGGGGGAAGAGAGAGTAGACGCTGGTCAACTCAAAAGATAAATTTCCTTCGTTCTCACGATTGTCTGGCGGCATGCGTGTATGTACGTTCCATACCCTCACACATAAATACCCCTATTAAGCAACCTATTTATGATGTCATTAGAATTGTGAACTAAATCTAACTAGTAACTAAAGTTTCACTTGAAATCATTTTTTCCAAGCCATTATTGATTATAGCCTTGTGTTGTTCTTTATCCTTTTGTGTACCCATCACTCTAAAGATGGAATTTACGCAAATTGAAACTAAAAACGAAAGACATAACTGTCTATTGGTGGGCGCTTATTTTATAAAGAGAGACAAGTGAATGATAGAACCTTTTGGAAGTGTAAGATGTATCAAAACACTACGTGTCATGCACTAAATTCTTATAGTTGATGAGAATATAATTAATGTTTTGAATGATCATGATTATGCTAGTGATGCCTGAAAAGTTGAAGTTGAAAAAGTATGCGAAAGTATTTGCTCGCAAGCAGAGGAGATGACTCATTCTCCTAATGTTATTTTTTCATCTCTTGCAGAATATAGTCAGGCTACTGCAGGCAAGTATTGATAACCTAAAGAAAACAATGCCAAATATTAGACAGAGTAATAACTCTAGCCCAGTGTTACCACAACATCGAAAAGATATTACTTTTACTAATGGGATCACAACATTATCAAGTGGTGAAGATTTTTTATACCTTGACTCTGGAATGGCAGAAAATCGCATTTTTGTAGTTACTACGCAACGAAATTTTCAATTACTAACAAGAAGTGACCATTGGTACGTTGACGGCACTTTTAATGTTTGCCTTATAGCCATACAAGAGGGAAAATTCATACGCAACGTTTTTGGAAAGCATAAAACGGCTCCACCACTGATTTCGAGAATACAATGATCAAAGCAAGCCATAATATTTTTCCAAATAGCAATCTTAGAGGATGTTTTTTCACTCTACGCAGTGTATTATGAGAAAAATCCAAGCTTGCAGCCTTGAGCAAAAATAGTAAGTATACGCAGAGTTTTCTCTGAAAATGCGAATGTTATGTGCATTGTCATTTGTTCTTGAAATGCTGTGTGATGATGACGTTTTCCCTCCAGAAACTCAAAACGTTGTTGATTATTTTGAGGACACATGGATAGGGCGCCCAGACAGAAGATGAGGTCGTCAACCCGGTAAATATCCTCACAAAAAGCGGAATGTCTACTCCTTAGGGCCTTAGAGGAACAAATGACATCTTGGCATCCCAATCTATAGAAGTTTTTAGAATGCATCAAGAATAAAAAACAGTAAACCGAAATTAAAATTGAACACTACATTGCCGGGAAACCTCCTAAAAAGGCGCGAAAATCCTATATTGCTTCCGATGCAAGAATTCAAAGACTCGTTCTCAATTTCAATGAAGGTAATTGCATTCACGAGTATCTGCCAGGGATAGCGCCTAATACCTCTTATTAAAGGTTCTATTTTTAAAATTTAATTTAATTTTTAAAATGATTAATTACTAATTAAATTGTTTAACCCTCAAATTATTTGATTTTTCTTCTTTTGCGGTAAACATTCCATGAGGTGAACTTTACATGCGCTGAATTGCTGGCGTTCAATTTTCCTGCAGTGAATTCATGACGGTGAACTTACCGTCATCATTGAAACGGCATTGAAGATCTCATCGAGGGTGCTAATCTGGCCTATTTATAGTTAATGGCGGAAAAATGTAGGTTTTAAGATGATTATGGAAAAGCCAAAACAACGTACTTTGAGAAGGTATAATTTAGCAAAGAAGAGAAAAGGGATGACGAGGACATAACGAACCAAGATAAAGCGGTCAACAATAGAAGCATCAGTTTGGTTGGCTGGTATTGCAGATGTGTGGTGCAGCACATAAATGCGTGACCGTGGGATTCAAAGGAAGAGGAGGGGAAGAAAGTAAGAAAAATAGGTGAGGAGCCCGAGTCAGAAAGAAGTACCTGGAATGTGTCCTTAGCATGGCTAGAAGGGGTGGAAAAAAGAGGGACTAGCGATGGCATGCGAGACTTCATTCACGGAAGCAAAGATTTCCTTATACCCTTTGTTAATAGCGTTGAGGGTAATCGAGAGGCTAATGAAAGTAGGAGAATGAAAGAAATCTTTAAAGCGAGTATTGTAGTGAGGGCAAATATTCCAAAATAAATCATGGAATACTGTCTCCCAACTAAAATCGCTCAGGTTTGACAAGATTTGCCACAACAACTCTTTTCATTTCTTTCTCTACCCCTCAATTATCTTCCGACACGTACCGAGTGTTTCCTTCCCCTTAATCACGGCCAAAATCAATATGTTCCCTCCTGTCCCTTGGCCCCGCCACCTGCAATTGGTTTCCAGATCTTGAATAATCGCCTTTCTTTGCCTTTCAACCGCCGGGATGACAGAGCCACAGATCCTTCATTAATCTGTCAGCCAAGGATGATGAATGGACAATGGGCTAGAGAAGGAAATGGTTTAAGAAATGTTCCTTCGCTAATTGCACTCCCTTGCAATCCCTTCTACTTAATTTCCCTGCAACCTTTATTCCATTTAGTCAATTTAATTGAGATTTTTTCCTTTAATTGGGGCTAATTTACCAGTTTCATCTTCAGACCATTTAGGTAGAGAGAATATTTTTGCGGGTTTCCGATCATCAGCAAATCTTGGTGTCCGTCAGGTATAAGAGAGAGGTGCTTTCGCTATCAGAAATATCGGGTCCTTAGGAAGGAAGCCAAGAGTATTCGCAATAAATTCGGCTGTCATATGAAAAAATTCCGCTTTGTGCCAGATTACGCTCGTTCGCTTTACATAGTTCAGCACATATTAGAATCCATTGCATTCTCACATGAACTATCAATAACGCGATTTGATTGACTTTATTCAATATCACGTAATTTTCTCACAGTCCTGTTTTGGGTGCACAATGTTTCAAAATAAAAGCTCTTTTGATACCAAAATCCTGCCACGTCACCCGAAAACCAAACATTAATAGATAATTTTGCTTTCCCATTTGCCTCTTAAGTACTATTCTGCAGTAAGATAGTTATTATTGCAGTATACCTATGTTTGTAACACCAGTTTAAATTGAGGTATCACTTGCTAAGTGGTTTGAGGGATTATGATCGCATTATTACTTAAAATGAGTCTTGTGGGAAATGATGAGATTTAATCTGGTTTGTTGTAAATATGTATTGGCAACGTTACGTTTGACGTATTTTTATGGACTTGTCCTTTTTGAAAGCACACTTTCTAGTGACATTTGAGATGGGGCATATATAGTTATGCCCCAATGTTCTGAGGTTAAGTAAGTCTGAAATCGCCATGTTTGTCCTTCAGCTGCGTAACCTAAGGAGGACTCCATGCCTTTTCCACAGATAAGGATGAAAAAAAAATTTCATAATCAATTGTTCTGCCAAAACATAAAGCAAAATTGGTTATTATTTTTTTGTCAATGTTTCCAGCCCATTTCAACATAAAGATTCATTTCCATCTCAAATGTCACTAGAAGGTTGCTTTCAAAAAGAACTAGTCCATAAAAATACGTCAAACGTAACGTTGCCAATACATATTTCACAACAGACCAGATTAAATCTCATCAGTTGCCACAAGACCGATCTTACCACTAATTTTTGCTGGGCAACTCATTCCAACCTAATGACAAAGAGGCTGTGAGGAAAAGGATCTTAGTTAACCAAAGAGGAAATTAAATAAAGATTCCAAGAACTTTTTTCCTAAAAGAACTTTTCAAGGAATAAAAAGAAAATAAGCAAAATAAGTTCATTTAGTGTAGACAAATGTTCTTCTTTCCCCTAAATTTACGTGGGTGGCACAATTAATACTGTTTTATTTACTTAATGGGGCTTAGGAAAACATTTCAAGAGTTCGTAGTAAAATTAGAGAAAGTATTCAACCTCCCTCGATTAAAATACGATACAGCATTGATTTTCTCATACTCTTTGTTAATAGCATTGCGGGTGAACAAGAGGTTAAAGATAGCGGGTGAATAAAAGAAAGTATTTAAATCGATAAGTGCAATAGGTAGTAATGGCAATGTATAAATAAAAAAAGAGATGAATGATATTTTGAGAAAAAAATCAAAAGTCCTAACCGACCTTTACAATTGTCGGTCTGAGACTGCAGTCACTAAGCTACCAGGTGCAGTATTCCTTTCTCTGGCCCCCACCTATCTCTAACCCCCAGCACCTTGTGTTCTCTTACCCTTAATCATGGACGACGTCAATATGTTTCCTTCTGCCCTTTGGGATTCTCAGCTTTAATTGGTTTCCAGATCTTGAATAATCGCCTTTCTTTGCCTTTCGACCGCCGGGGTGACAGAGCCACTGAACCCCAATTAATCTCTCAGCCGCGGATGATGAATGTTCTTTGGCCTATAGAAGCGGGAGATTATGAAATGTTCCATCACTTTCAAAGCCAAGTTAGGTAGTACTCTCTTGTAGGAGTAGTCTAATTATTATGCCTTTCACTCTATTCGGCTTAATTTCCTTGAAACCTATTTTTTCATTGTAGTCAATTTATTTCATATTCCTTCCTTTTATTTGGAGCTAAGTTTTCAGTTTCATCTTAAGACCATTTATGCAGATGGTCGTTAGAAAAGAGAGAGAAGTGCTTCCGCTATCAGAAATATCGGCTTCTTGAGAAAGAAAACAGGAGTTTGGGGCCAAAGGTCCGGCGGTCGTATGATGACAATCCACCTCGTCCCAGATTAATCGGTGGACATGACACTTCACATTTTGGCACCCATTGCCTTCTGGCATTACCAAAACGAAACAAAGATTTTTCTAGAAACTTCATTTTCGTCGTAAGAAGCAACTAAACCCAGATAGTAGGCCACTTATGTGATTTTGAATGTCAGTCTATGGAATGTGATGGTATATGTGATATGGGAAAGAGAGGAATGGTATTTTATATCTTTAAAATAAGGAGATTGCAAATGCGCGTTTTATGTGAGACAAACATGAAAGTAAAGGTTTGTGTGAGATGTAATGAATGGAATATGATTCTGTAAAGATCATGGTGGTGGTAATTTAAAGGGGTAACAGGGCTTTAGAGTGATGAGTGACATGATCTCTTGGTTAGATATGAATTTGTGAGCTCAAGAATTATGCCGGTAAAGTTGAGATATACTAGGGTGGAACTGTGCATTGGTGGAGTATGTACTGTGAATGATCAAAGTGAAGTTGAGAGAGAAAGAGAGAATCTGCAATTGTTTGGAAAGAGTTGTGGATGAATTTTAAATGCATATTGGTTAATGGTTGTATGAGATATAAATGAACGAATCGGTGACATAATCAAAGATGGGATAATGTAAGGTTTAGGTAGACTAGAGAGAGAGTGGTAATGCCTTGGGTTGAAAGAAAATTTTATAGTAAACACATTCTTTCAGTACAAAGATGTCCAAAATACACTTGGGTTTGGTCAAGAAGGAGAAAATTGAATAATATGTTTTCGGCGTAGTAAGAGTGGATTAGCTGCGGGATCTAATTGATGTGAATGTTATACGTGGTGAGAGTATGCTACTATCTGATAGCATGATTAAGGTGTCTACGGTTAAAATGACCTGGCTCAAAGTTGAAAAGACATTAAGAAAATAGAACGAAAGAGAGAATTAAAAGTGAATTCAAAGAGAAAGTAGAGAGTATGTGAGCATGATTGGAAGTACAAGAGAGGAAACAATGCGATCATCGAGATAGAGCAAATGTCGAACAAATTTACATAGTGGGTAGTAGTTAATGTGTAGGTGAGACAGAACTGTTTAGAGAAAGCAAAGCTATTAAAAGTTGAATGATGATTAATGTCATTTAGAGGAAGGTAAAAGGAGGCTTATATGCAACTGATTAATAGTGCAAATGAGAATGGCTTGGAGATGCTATTAAATGCAAAGATATAAAAATGAAAGTAAAAACGGGTGTTAAACACAATAAGAAATCAGCAAATGAAACGTTTGGAAAAAAGGTAAATGAGAATCCCGATGGGAATAGGAAAATGAATGGGTATCTCAGTAGGAACAGGAAGCTCTTCTTGAAGGAAGTGGAAAACGTGAGAAACCAGGAAAATAATAACTGGGTTAACCTCAGCGACAAGAGTGGAAGGATACTTGCGATCATTCTTTTGTGGTACCCTTGAACAAGTGCAAAATCTTGAATGTCTAGGATGTATGGTAGGTGAGAGTGGTACACAAGAAGAAAATTGCAAACACGAGTTTTTATATGGTAGGAAAGTGTCAAATGGGACATTGTTTATCACGATGTATTAAAGAAAATTGCAAACACGAGTTTTTATATGGTAGGAAAGTGTCAAATGGAGCGAACGTAACACGGAAATTCATGGATGAATACTGGCGCCAACGTTGGTGAAAGGGGATGTATGGAAGAACATGGAAACATCTCGAATGAGAGCAGTTTAAATGGACAATTTGAGAGGGATAATTTACGTACAAAATTTACAATGGGAGAGGAAACTGGATAAGTGGTGTTTACCATGTGAAGAAAACTGCGAATGAGGTTAAGCCTAAAAGTGTTCTGAACTGGTATGAAGAAAGAATGAGAATTGATGTGAGAAGGGTACCCAACTTTCCTGAAATGGCCGCGATTTCTAAGCAGGAGGAAAAGATTAATTTTTAAATCCCCTCAAGCTTCGAGTAATCCTTGAGTTAATGGATCACTTAGTGCCTTCTGGCGACTCATCCTCTGAGGTCACTTTTTCTTTAATTCTCAAATCCTGTTCTTCTTCGATTTCCTCATTATCAGAACATTAACATTGTGTCTATTTTTTAAAATTTATGGAAAAATCGAGTTTAAAAATGATCGCTTTTCGTTTGCAATTTTATTTGGATGATTCCTGGCTTCAGAAACAATTTATTTCATCGTTTAAATTTCTGTGGCATCTCTTTTTTCAACTATATTTGATCACAAATGGTAATTTTCAAGCTAGCACTGAACCTTATAAGACCCCAAATGCTCCCTGAGATTTTGTTTTAAGGATATTTTCTCTATTCTCATTGTATGAAAGAATTAAAGTAGCTTCAACTTCTTTTACATACTTTTCTTCTGAGTTAAGAAGATAAATGAAATAATTAAATAAAAATAGGCTCTTTTCAGTGCATTATATGAAATTTAATTTCAAAAGAGAATAATTTTATCTAAATCATCCATTTATCTTGTTCTCATAAGCAGTATCATACCGTGCCAATAATTTGGGGTATTTGGATCATCCGAATTGAAAAGATTAATGATTTCTTTGTCATTGGCGGAAATTTGTAAATTACACTCAAATCTGGTTGGGGTGGTTTGGGGAATTTGAAATTCATAGTCGTATTATTAGGCACAGACGAATTTGTATTACTAAAAAAATATGGGGCAATCTTAATAAAATTTAAAATTTAAAGAGAGAAATTATACAATAACTAGATAAGAAACATGTGTCAGAAATAAAAAAATAATTCCTAGTTAAGAACTATTTTGATTTGGTCTAGAAAAGAAGAAACGAAAATTCACTTGTTAATTTAATACCAAATAATGCGCTTTCAATAGAGTTGCAAATACATCATTGACATTTATTCAGAATTTATATAAAAAGCAAAATCCAGATAATAGTAAAAATTCCAACTTGCCAAATCAACACTAGAATTCAACGCAATTGAAATTAAGAACCACAAAACCATTTTTTATTAATATCCATATTGAGATCGGTGGAGTGGCAGGAATGGTACCGGTACCGTTCCATAACGTTAACAACTGTGAACACTGGAGTAACCACTCATCGAGGGTGATCTCATCCCGTAGTAATCACCACGCCGGCTTCTGTCGTATCCACCACGGTAGCGATCTCCATATCCCCATTGCTTGGGGCGGGACGGCGTGCGGAGGGGTTCGCCGCGCCCACTGTTATATCCACCGAAATCTCGGTGGCTCTCCGAAGGGAACCTGCAAAAGTTCAAAGAACTGAATTCGGTTAGGAAATACAGACCAGAAATCAGAAGAAATTGGGGATGAGCGCCGATTAAACTAGATGTACGATTATCCAAGGTGATATCTAATTAGTTCTAACGAAACTAAAACTCGATTATTTTGCTTTCATCTGATACGAAAGTATTTCCCCCCCAAAATAGCTTCCATCGATAGATGAATCAACTCAAAGACAGTAATTTTGAAATGTGAAACTTCCGAAAACTTGGTAAAAAATATCAGCAAATAGATGAAAAACTGATAGAGCTCCTGTATTTTTGATTGTGTATTTTCCCATCAGTATAATTTTGCAAAACTGTATAATATTGGGTTGAGGAATAAGTTCTTGCGGTTTTATCAAATTTATTCATTACCATTAAAAATTTCACTAAAACTTCATTTTTAATTGATAACAATATGCAATTTAATCAATACTGTATTCTACGTTGTTATTTACGACTTCTTACCAACGTTCAACTAGTTTTTCGATGCCTCTACAATAAAAATCTCTGAATTTTGACTCGAAGAATTCATGTAACCAGGTTCTGAATTCCACATCAGTATTGAACGAAACGCCACGCAAATTTTTGGAGAGAGATCGGAACAAACTGATGGAAATCCGATGGAGCCAAGTTTGGCAAATATGGAGGATGTGGCAGGATTTACAAATTAAGCGTTTGGATGGAGTCTTTTGTCATATTTGCAATGTGAGGACGAGCATTGTCGTGTTGCAGAAGGACTCCATAGCGTCTATGAGGTCGTTTATTACGAATAGCTTTGGCGAGTCGATACATTTGTTGAACAAAGGGTTCTGCATTGGCAATCTCGTTGTTCGCCAGGAACTCATAAAGAATGATGCCTTCACAATCCCACCACACACACAGCATCGTCTTTTGTGGATGAAGTCATTTGCTTTAATCGCGGAAGTGATTTTTTATTGGGGCTAAGCCATTGTTTTGATGGTTGATGTTGACATAAACACGCCACTTTTCGTAGCCAGTGATGATGCGGTGAAGAAATCTATCCATCGAATGAAGATAATTCACTACAGTTTTCTGATCACACGCCAATTGTACAGCCAATTCTCTAGTCGATTGACGAGGATTTTCATGAAGAAGGTCGTTCATTCGATCTTCATCCAACTTAATGGGGCGAGCAGAACGTTCTTCGTCATTAGCATTGAAATGACCGTTTTTGAAACGCGTAAACCACCATTGAGCTGTCCTTTCTGATAAAGCATTTTCTCCATACACAGCACAAATATCGCGACAAGCTTTGGCTGTGTTTACATTGTTCCCGTCTCGAATGAAAATTAATAACAACAAGTGTAAAAAATGTGCCTTCTTTCAACTTGACATTCCATTTTGAGCGTACAGAACAAAAATTAAAATAACACAACTTATAAATAAACCGCAATGACGTATTATTCAACTTCAAGACGTATCCTAAGCTGAAGCCTAATAGTCTACGATGTTAAGAGACGTAGCCTAACCTTTGCAAATTTTGCTCTCATTATTTATTATAGTTTCTTAATATGTGCACAAATCACGTCAACCAAACTTAAATCAACACAATATTAAAAAAAACGCAAGAACTTATTCCTCAACCTAATAATTATACTTCATTGGCCCTTTCACGATTGGATATTGCATCGACGACGACTTACCTGCCAAAGTCCATTCCGTAAGCAGGGCGACATGGCCAGACGTAATGCGCCCGCCCCATTCTACCATAACCGTTAATCCGTTCGCGCCCATAACCAAGGGGTATATTTATGGGATCAGGTCGAGGACCTCCGTGGAAACCTCTAGAAGGGCTGTATGGCCCTTCTCCTTTCATTTCCATCCGAACTCGCTCCAAGCTGGAGCTTCGTTGCCCTTCTCTCATGAAGCGCCCATCGTAGCCCTCTCGTTCCTCTTTCTCTTGTTCCATTTGGCGACCACCGCTTCTGAAGTGAGCGCTGGTGCCGTAATATCCTCTTGCCCTTGAGCAGCTTTGTTCTAACTGTCCGCTGGGCTTCGCTCTTTCGTCGGGAGGAGCAGATTCTTGAGTTACATCGGCAACCATGATTCCTGGAAATAGGGTAATTGTATTCCAGAGGATACATAAAGTAGTTTAGGGTTTTTCAACTAAATTAAGCAAATGTCGTTCAAATGAAACGCGTGGAGTAGAGTAACTAAGATTTATTAAATTGATTTATTATCAAGAAAAAATGTGATCTTAAACATCAGTAAGAAATAGGTAAGACTTGAATTTAAGTTATCAATACCAATGAAACAGAAGTGAAAGCACCACAATTTAAGAAATTATCAGACTTAAGAATACATTCGCAGATATTTTGTATTGAAAGGCACCCATGAAATTTTCTAAAAGGTTTTTTGGAAAAAAATTTATAACACTTTACTAAGATGTGAATAACAGGAGTAAGCTATCCTGAATTAATATTGGATTTTAAATATTCTTCAGTTATTATTCGTTTTTTTCCAAATTATTAAAAGTGCATATAAAATTTTGAATAATCGCAAACTAAGAGTGAGTAAGATTTTAAATCTCACGTGAAAATTGCACGAATTACATAGAAACTTAATTGCTATTTATTATATTATTACTTGATTCGGCTTTAAATCAATCAAAAGGAAAATCAGAGACAAAGAACAGATCATTCGACTCATTCTCCCCATCTCAAAAGTGAGACCTCTTCGGATTGGGAAAGGCGGGGAGCAGGGTGGGATGCCATGTTCTCCTCTGCAGAATAATACAACCAAATTGTCAAGAACCTCAGTAACCTCCCTGAAGTGTTGTTACAGAAAGCAGGATTAGGAGAGAGTAAAACAAGAAAGTTTGAGGATACAACAGCGAGGAAGTATGGCAGGAGAAAACAAAGTGCACATAGTTACCCATGAGTCCTCTGGCTTAACGTGAAATCCGAAACACGATATGTAGCATATAATTATTCTAATAAGTTTCTATTTATGTGACCCTTGTTCTACATGCCTGATGTGAGGCCTATGTGTGGGAATGATAGATGAAAATATAGATGTTGAAATATGAACAAAGGAAAAGATTTGTAGGAGTCGCTAGTTTGCCTGGATATCAGGCTGATCTCTGTTCATTGTAGGTATTTAAAGTTAGCGTGTTTAATTCAATTTGCGTTTGCGTGAGAATCACGCAATTTCTTTATAAATCTGTATATGTATGTATATTTGTTAATATAAATATTTTTTTATATTAAGCGTTCAAACCTTTGTTAGTAGTCATACTTCCTCATACTTCCTTATACTTCCAATTAATTCAGATTGTATTTTAGGCTAGTAGATCTTCATCATATTTTTCAGGATGAAGTTACTACAATTGTATAGTAATAAGAGTCCAATTTTTATCCTATTTACTCTTTCATGAACGTGATTATTCTTCCCTAATCTTTATCATATATCTCCATGTTCAGTGATCCTGACTTATTCTTCCGTTGTTTTTCTTGCCCTCATCTCTCTTTTCCTGTAAGGACAAGCGATTAAATCGCTGATGTCGCGTGCGAATTAGATGTTAAGGCGGTCCTCATCGATCTGTGTATGTTAGGTGTAGAATTCATAGAGAGTTGTGCTCAAAGATACCGCCTTAGGGTAATCCAGCAGCGAGCTTGAAGTTCTCCAATTGGTGGCTTCTGATTTCTATATAAGCATACCTCTTTGCTTTATGACAAGCTGGACCATCAAGCTAAACAATACAGTTATCCTCCAAAATCGATCCTGAACTATTGAAAAATTCCTTTTCAAGCCTCTTCTGGCACCAGTTTCCTTAAATGATAAGTATTTCCATACATGGAAAGTGTCCGGATGCTTCATAAGCCTTGCCGCTATCTGCTTTTTAAGCCTCTGAAGGCTCTAATAATCTTGGCCTTCATCCTTTCCTTCGTGTTGCATCTGGATTTTTGGTCTTTCTTTCCACCGTGCTCAAAGAAAGAAGTCAAGTCTGTTGCAGTCAGGTGATGTTTGATCTAAATATTTTACCAACTGGTGATGACAGCTGGTGTGGCAGGGCACGTGGCTTGTTGCTGTTAGTTAGGCTTACCTGCAGCTACCCGGTCGATTAACCCACTGCAGAAAGTGGATGTAGCCGTCGATGTTCAGCCTGAGCCCCTCAAGGATATTAAAATGCATAAAAATCACTGGATACTTCATTGCATAGCTCTGTGCGCGTCCTTGGGTGCGACAACATACCAATTGTAACTGAAGATCTGATAAAGCATGCTCTCTTCCACGACCTTGTCTAATTCTCAACCGAGGGGCTTACGTTGTTCTCACGGAAGCAAAGTTCCGTTAAGAAGAGATCCGACAAGAGGAAGACTCTTCCGTCCTTCCCTCTAGTAGCTAAAGTCGACCGAGATTAGAACACTCCTCGCCAGAACACCTAACCTTTATTGCGAGCGTAATATCGAAAGCTAGCCAAAAATTAAAAAGACCTTACCTGAACGGTAACATCAACACAAACTTTTAAATCTTAGCGATTATGGCAACCCATTGGGAAGAAAAAGCAGAAGATCGAGCTAAAAAAGAAAGATGGAAACATCGAAACGGAAGAAGGAAGAATGGAAGAGCTATTCCGAAGTTATTGGAAAAAAATCCTTACTATAACTGAGGAGGAAAACTAAGACTATGACCTAGAGTTTGAAAGCAACATCATAGACGAGCTTAATGAACAGATACACAAGACACACGCTCAAAACCAAGTGGATAGACAGCGCGACGGACCAGCCGCGATGTTTTGAAGCAGAAATACTCGGCGCTCTCCGCTCATTCCGACACAAAGCGCCCGGACAATCGGGGCTTACAAAAGTGAACTTTGAAAAGGCAGCAGCCAATACAATCGAAGGAATGAGAAGAATATATAACGCCTGTCTGAACACGCGATAATTTCCAGATGTTAATAAAACGGCTAAGATGATTTTCTTGCTTAGGCATGGAAAAGACCCAACGTTAAAGCAGAGCTATCGGCCAATTTCCCTTCTAAAATTTGGCGGGAAGCTCTTCGAGAAGATCCTCAACAGAAGACTAGTGTCTAACCTAGACGAGAACTCCCTCTTCAACCCACATCAATTCTGGTTTTGGAGGAAGCGAAGTACGGAGGTTGCGATTAATTTCATCACGGAAAATCTAGCCTAAGCAAAAGGGGAAAGGCGTTACCTGGACATTGTTTATCACGATGTATTAAAGGCGTTTTATAAGCTGCGGCAACGAACAATGAAGTACAAATTCTTACAACTGGGCCAAAGTGAAAACTTAAAAAGAACTCTCTGTGACTATGTCATGGAGAGAGCAGGGTACATCAGTTTAGAGTGCACGAACGGACCAAGGTTTCCGCTTAATGCGGGCCTCCCACAGAGGGGGTGGCTGTCCTACACTCTCTACTAGATTTACACCGCGGATGTCCCAGCCCCTGTAAGCCCCACTTGCTTCAGCATTCAATTCGCCAATGATTTCACCAAAATAATCACTTGTTCATGGAGAAATGTGCCTTGGCAAGCTCGTATGACAGCAGCAGAAATTGAAGATTTTAACACCTACGAGGCCCGGTGGAAGATCCGCACCAACCAATAAAAGTTTAAAGTAGTCCCCATAGGCAGCACACTACTTTACGACGTCAGGGTGTGGGATAGACGTTATTCCTACACCACGAAGTGCAATGTAATCCGAATGAAGATTACTTCATCCGGGTATAAGAAGCACGTCCAAGAGAGAATCACAAAAGCCCTGCTATAGTCCACCCTCTATACTGGTTACGAAATCTTTGTCAAAGCAATAAAAAAAATATCTACAATGCACTCGTAATATCGACGCTGCTATACCCTGCTTTTGCCCTCTCATTTGTCTCGAAGACACAAAAGAGGATATTACAAGTAGTTCAGAATAAATGTACGTACCTAATTACAGGTACACTCAGTCGAGAGAAAAGACACCAGGCAGAGCTGCACCGGGAGGCGGGGATAAGTCCCATTGACGTTGTTATAGAAGAACGGACATGGAATATGCAGGAAATGGTTGATCGTGAATTGGACGACGATACGTCAAAATGATTAACCAGAACAGAAGTAGCATAAGACGCGCCAGATTTCCAAGCTCCGCTCGGGGTTTTAGTTCGCGGAGCACAAGTGCCGTTCTATACATTATAATAGAAATGTTTTTTACCCTGAATCAATAAAAAATCCGACTAAGCAAAAGCTTACCTAAATATGAAACCTCACCGATTCCTACAGATTCACCGTTGAAAACCCAAATCTACCTATGAAGACCGAAACTAACTGAAGAATACATCCACGAAATAAAACAAAAAAACATGAATTACACACACTACAAGATATGCGAAAAAACAAAGACACTAATCACAACACTAAAGTAATTAATAAAGTAATTATTACCGCAACAGCAAATGCGCATATCATATCCAAAATATTAATTGTTTTTGAAGACAAATGGCTTGTACGTCATAATATATATATATATATATATATATATATATATATACATATATATATATATCAAAACTAACTCAAAGACAACAAAGGAACTACAAAACCAAAAATACTTAAAAGCGATAGGCCTGATCACCAGGCTCTAGCATCTCTTTGCACCCTTCCACACTTCTTTCTCTTTTTACCAATATCTGTCTACACACCCTTACTCTATCTCCTAACTACCTCTACTCTTACAACATTTCACAATTATCGTTCCCCCCGGCGCTCGTACCTCCCGACCCCGAACTTTATTCGGATCTTCCGCCGACCATCCTCAGGGATCATCCTAGGGGATCTCAATGCAAGATGCATCTCTGCTAGATACACAACCGCCTTCAATGTAAATGGAAAAACCCTAGAACTACCCATAAAGCGGCAGATGGTTAAAAGAGAGGGCTCTGATATTGCCACCTTTGTAATAGACCTGTCTTCAAGCACTCCAGACATAATATTAACTAACCCCAAATCCGCTTTCAACATCCACACCACTTTCAGCCTCGAAATACATTCTGATCACATCGGAATCATTACGAAGATTTCAACCTCGCCTATTAAAATTGAAATTCTCCAAAGGAAGGCATTATCAAAGAACAACTGGCCCGAGTATAAGAAGCATTTAGAAAATTACAATATAACTTCCCTTGCAGAAAGTCCCCTAGAAGAAATCAACTCCCACCTAAACAACATTCCAAACCTTATCATAGAAGCTGACAGGCTATACGTCCCAAAATCTAATTACAGAACAATCCCTGCTTCTCAATGGACCGATGAAATCAAAACTAAAATAGAATAAATTTATAACACGTTCGAAGAAATCTGTCGACATGGTAGCAGTAGAGAGAGGTATGTACAATTAAGAGACGTCAGGAATCAAGTGAAAAATCTAATCAGAATAAATATCAACACATGATGGGACAATATCATTAGTAACATGGATATTGAAAGAGACCCAAGAAGGTTCTAGAACCAATACAAAAAACTGAATCGTTCCATACCTAAAGACAAGATGTAACTGAAATAGGGCGCAATCACAATGCATGAGAACAGAGAAATTGAAGAGAGATTTATAAAGTATTGGTCTACGATCTTCTCTATTATGCCAGAGGAGAGCCAAAACTACGATATGGTCCATGAACAGCGCATAATAGATAAATTACAAGATAGGGAGCACGAACACTCAGCCTACCCACGGGGGACGAATCCTTCGATCAAAGGAACGAAGGAAGGCCCTTCATCTAAATAGAATTTAAAGCAGCCCTAGCAACGTTTAAATAGAAAACCCAAGGCATTAGCGAAAGCACTAAAAACCACATTACAAACGCGCCCGCCAATATCCATTAAGCACTTTTCAAAATCTTCAATGCATGCCTGAAAACTGAGCATTTTCCATGAGCCTTGAAGACGGCGAGGATGATATTCCTTCCCAAACCCGGATAACCCAAGGGCCGCATCGAAAGTTATAGACCGATCCAATGGAGAAGCTACTCATTGAGAGACTAAAGACCTTCCTAGAAGAAAATGATATGCAAAATGAACAACAACACGGATTCAGGAAAAAAAAGAGGTACATACACAGCATTGGGACTCATTACCTAGAAAATCGCAGTCGATATAGCAAGAAGCGACACAGTGGACTTGAGACTCCGTGATTTTGCCAAAGCTTTCGACAAGGTATGGGTGTGAGGCCTTAAAGTAAAAATAATCTAGCTCAGTCTCGAGACAAACCTAAGCAGAATCTTGTGTAGCTATCTGGAAGATAGGAAGGCGAAAATCACCATCAACAACTACACTGTTAGTGCTTTCACTCTATGGGCAGGGTTCCTTCAAGGTGGGTCCCAGAGCCCTACGTTGTGACAGTGTACACCAGAGACCCGTCTCAACCCTTAGAGGAAAGCACGATATATTTCCAACTGGCCGCGATGTTACACAGATCATCGCCAGTGATAGACAAAACCGAAGGGATATCGTACAGCGCATTGCTAGAGAGATAATAAATATAAATGAATTTAAGAGGACACACAAAATAAAAACAAATAATACAAAATTTCAAATTATACCAATGAACAGAAGGAAGACGTACCGAGTCACCGACAACATTAACTACCCTTACAGTGAAGGGGGTAAGGTACTTGGCCTAAAATTCTCCATAACGGGTACAGTACGCATGTGAGCCCAAACGCTACACAAGCAATTTCTCTCAACAAAGATTCAAACACCTCTCTGAAGAAAATAAAAAAAACTATACCTATTACTAATTCGTGCCAATTTTAACATACCCCGTCATCCCGATTAACACTTTATCCAAAACGCCAATGTTATAATTACAAGTAGTCCAAAATTCCGTGACCAGATTTATAACTAATACCTCAAGACTGGAAGCAACACCATCAATGGAACTACATCGAAGATCAAAGTTAAAACCAATCAATCAATTCCTTCACGAACGTGCCATGAAAATATGGCACCAATTAGAGAAGGAACGCCCAAATGAAACAATAAATAAAGTTATACCCACCGAAATAGAATACAGGAGACTACACTTTAAGCAAAGGTTTAAAAGTAGTCGAAAAAATATATAGGATGAAATCGAACCACTATATAGCTAGACCTGAGAAAGACACTAAATGAATAATTAGCTTTTAAGAAAATAAATTAATAACTTAGTAATAGTAAAAATCAAATATATGTATATATGTGTATGCATAATGAAAAAAACAAACATAAAAATAAAAATAATAAAATATATATATATATATATATATATATTTATATATACATAAGTGGATATATTAAGAAGATAAATAAAATTCATATGAATGTAAAAAATAAAATACAGCACTCGAGAGTGCACCAAAATTATCCTAAACTATCGAAAAGAAGTAAAACTTCAAAGAGAAAAGGTAAAAACAAAGGCTCGAACGCTTCCTTCGAAAGAGAAAACAATGCATAAATAACTATTTATCAAACCAATAAAACAAAGGCTCCTATGGTAATAAAATATAAATAAATATAAACAAATTCAAAATAAAGCAATATAAAGCGATTGCCAAGCAACCTGGTACACACAAACTCATCATCACACACATCATTGACCCTAGTACCCTATCACTATCACAGCATCAATCATCTCTCCTTTTACACTATTATTTTTATCTATCCTATCTTTTTCTCCCACATATTCACCACTTTCTATATCCCAATCTCAATCCCATTAGCGTTAAGACAAATTTTAAGGGAAAGTTTACGTTAAATGATTTTTCGGACATTAGGTGATTCTTCAGACATGACTGATCGCAGGAAAAAAGGGGAAAAGCCCTTCCCCTATGAAGAATATGAAGGAGCCCTAAAGAGGTTTAGGCAAAGGTAACAGAATAACTGACATCGCAAAAATGGATCTCGTAAACGCTCCTCATAACATCAACGGAGCTCTATTAAAGACAATTAATGCTTGCCTCGATGTGGAGTGTCGTGGTATGATATTATTTTATATCAATACCATGTTATATCTATCAGGGAGGGACCAATAACTTGAAGCGAACCGACAAAAGAGACGGAAAACCACGAGTTCAGACGGGCTGAGTAGCGAGAGAGTGCAACGAGGTCAGGTAAATTATGGACAATCGCAAAGCTCACGGTTATTTAAAGAGGCATGACAAAAATATAATTTTATTTACACAAAAATAATGAGAGAATTGATGGGTAAAATTAACGGGAAAAATCACATCAGTAAATGAAAAGGGAAATTGTAGTTATAAATCAGGCTATAAAGTTAGAACTTAAAGTATTCCCGGAGGAGACTATTCAAATGGTGGAGGGGGGGGGGATTAGCTCAATTGGGTTACTAAAAGGGGGAGAGGGGTTGGCTTACGGATGTCTTCTGCACTTGAGGTGAGGCCACTCGGACTTCAAAGCGGGAGGTTGGAGTGATGACGGTTCTCCAAAAGCAAGGGGGGCGGGGGAAACTTCCGGTCCATACGAGAGTATTTTGGGTACCAGAAATAAGGAGGGCTTCGACAGGAGTTGATGAAAGAAGTCGGAAAAATCACTCGGGGCGATCGTTCAGTGGAAGTACCTCCTGGCAGGGGCTAATTCCAAATACACAAAATAGTCCAGCTGTCACTTTGCTTTGTTGCTAGCACTTGACTTGGAACCATGGGAAAATATTTTGGGTTCTGGGTGAAACTTCTCAACACTGTCTCTCCTCATGGGAGTCGAACTCTATTTATGTTCGATGCTCTCCCCGAGGGGGGTTAGCGGGAAACAGCTCTACTCTCGAAGGGCCTCGAATCTTCTTGCAGAGGCCATTCTAGTCCGAGAATACCGCTTGTGGAAGGAGGGGGGGGGGTAGGCTTACCAATTTAGACCTAACCGGGCCTTCTGCAGCGCTTGGAAGTTCTGTCTGCTCAAGATACTCCACGTGGTGTTCCCTCACATGGGGTATTTCCCGGGCCAGCCTAAAAGAGCCCGTATAATATTCATACCAAAAC
This sequence comes from Ceratothoa steindachneri, assembly GCA_963969495.1. Lineage (NCBI taxonomy): Eukaryota > Metazoa > Arthropoda > Malacostraca > Isopoda > Cymothoidae > Ceratothoa > Ceratothoa steindachneri. The sequence goes on from OZ018339.1 coordinate 44,667,798, forward strand.
CTGGCAAGCCAAAACAAGAGATTAGCAGCTATCAACCCATCTCTCTACTGGAATTCATGTGTAAATTGCTGAATAAATTTCTCAACAATAGGCTGAGAACTCAGCTAGAAACCTAAGGTCTATATAATAACTAACAACACGGCTTGCGGAGGAAACTTAGTCCCGAGACGGCTCTGGCGTTAATCAGCGAAAGAAGAGCTATCGGGAAGGCAAGAAACGGCAATTTTGACGTCATTTTGCGAGATGTGGCCTTGGCGTTTAACAAAGTGTGGCTACCAGAAGATCAGCAAACTAGGTATGGAGAAAAACCTAACAAGAATACTTTGCGACTACCTGGAAGATCGAGAGATAGTCGTAAGAGTAAACGGCATTCAAGGGAAACCATTCAACTAGCAAGCAGGGTTGCCACAGGGGGGTTGTCTTAGCCCTTAATTATATGCGGTGTATACCGGCGACCTGCCTTACCCCGAACAAGACCTCGTTCAGTACGTCCAGCCTGCGAATGACTTCACAAAGATTATCACCAGCTTGTATAAAAGCTCTGTTGACGTTGCAAACAGGAAAAGTAGGGAAATGGAGAACATCGATAACTTCGATAAAGTGAATAAAATTAAGACCAATGTTCATAAGTTCAAGATGATACCTGTGGGACGCCTAAGGACAGCTGACGTGTTGATGCACGACGAATTTTACGCTTAATCTAGGTCAGGTCGGGTACTTAGCCTGAAACTAACCTCGGACGGGTACAATACCCCCTACAAAGAGAAGATTGCCGCTGCCAGAAGAACGCTCCGGGCTTTTTACCGCTTCAAACAACTCTCACAGAGCAAAAGAAGGAAACACCACATGTAGTTAGTAAGGCCGATCCTCTGTCCCCCGCCAACCTCATCCATACACTGAGCAAAATTGCTGTCAACAAAGCACAAATTGTTTAAAATAGTGCAATAAGGTTCATTACCAACTTCAATCTGTGTGCCAAAATAGCAACAGAAGTGTTGCATGAGGCAACGGATATCGAACCTATCAAAGTTTTCATGAATAGACGTGCGAAGAATATATTGCAGAAGATATATCAAAACATACCTGAAGATGTGTTGCACGGAATTCGACAACCAAATGAAGACTTAGCGGAGATTTAAACGAGCATTCAAAAGCAACCAACTGCTAATCTTACAAGAAACTTACCCTATTTACTAAGGAAAATAACAAAAGAATAAACAGCATATGAATAACCAAGGCCTAAAAAATCATGATAAAAACAAAAGATGCGAAGTAGACAAACACGATAGGAAAAAATACATAAATAAATAATTTAACATCCGAAGAGGACAAACTCATTGTAAAAATATATAAATAAAAGATCAAAAGTCGACAACTCTTTAAAAAATATAAAAAAATAAATAAATAAAAGATCTGAAGTGAACAAACTTTTAATTAAAAAATGAAAAAAAGAACCGAAGTGGACATCTTAATGCAAGAAAAAAAACAGTAATAAAATAGGTAAATTGTAAGTGGGCTATTACCGCCCCACTTTTGGATCGTGAGGACAAAAATTAAACTATAGTAAATTAAGTAATTTACAATAGAAATAAGCAAAATAAGTTAATACATAGATAAGAAGAAAAAAAGGGGAAAAATTCAATAAAGTAAGTAAAGTAATTTGCTAAGAGTAAATACACAAAAGAGGAAAAAAATAAAAATAATGCGAAAATTAAACCGAGGCTAAGCTCTGAAGAAAGAGACAAATTTCCCTGACGGTGATCAACCGAGTGGATGATTTGGCGCAGTTCTACGCTTGGCTCAGATTAGTTTTCGACTGATGTTTGAGCCAAATTTCTTGAGTTAGAGTTCGGTTAAACAAGAAGATGAATTGCCTACAAAATAAAAGATTAGGAATAATAATCTCAAACTAACTGAAGAAAGCAATAGCCCCTTCACGAAGGGACTTAAAAATACACATGAAATTACCTTAAAAAGGTATAAATGAGGCAAAAAATAATACACAAAAACCTTAGCTCTTCAAGCAAGGGATTGTAAATGAATAATCATCGAAAAATACCCTTAAAAGGTAAAGGTTGTACACATAAAACTTTTAAGGGGGCACAAAAATATAGAAAAAAATATGCACAAGTCAAAAATTGATAAACATATACGAAGAAACTTTAGGAAAACGAGACACACACAATGAATGGAAAGCAAACGCACCTTTATGTTGATGTTTCTGAAACTAGAGTAAAGGTTTGAGTTTAAAGTTTGCACGATCTCGAGTCGTCTAGGCACCAAGCGGACAATGGGCGCGCACGAGGTGGTTTTCGGTTGTCTGAGAGTGAGACGAGTCGCGTTCGGATGATAGTTAAATAATTTGCGCGATTGTTGAGTTTCGGATGCTTTCCTTTACATTTCCCCCTTTCCTAAGAATGAAACCTGGTTTCATGAACGAAGAGTTTGAGTAATTAAACTCACAATAGCCAAATTTCTTCTAACCTGCTCGGCTGAGGATGTCTGCGCCAACATTTTCGCTTCCTTTAATGTATTCGATCTTGAATTTAGATGCCTTCTCTCTGTCCAGGATCTTCCTGCTGGTGTATGTCACAGGCTTCATAATACCTTCCTCCGATATTTGAAGTAATAGACAACCCAACCCAGTATCTGACGCATCAGTCCTTACATAAAATGGCCTATGTCGTAGAATGGACACTCGACGGTATACCATATATAACTATTCGTTGAGGGAACTATTCAATTATATTTAGAGTGCGTGGTTATCTGGTTGACCGATGTTATTTATCATCAATATGCTTAAGAAGTGGAACTGAGCTGAAGGATAATAATATGGCTATCATTAATAAAATAGAGTTTTATTAATTAAACTATCAACAACACACAAAAACGAAAAATGTTTACATAAACAGAGAATGGAAAGGGTCGTGGGAATATCTGGCTAATCCAAGAATTAAGATTTGAGAGATTTAAAAAGGTGAACAAATGAAAATTAAAGGGAAGGGATGGTTCGCTAAACCATTTAAAGCACGGATAAGGTTGTCAAAAAGGTTAAATACTCAAGGTAATGTTCAGCTTACGTAACTACAAGTTGTTGTGCAGAGGAAGGCGACGCGAAGGAATCTTCGGTCCGCTGGCGAGTTCCGGCCGAAGGATGGGGGGGGGGAATTAAATGATCCTGACGTGGCGTCTTGGGAATGAGAACCGTTTCTTGACGAACGGGCTTGAAGAACAATGGCTGTTCTACGTTGTACTCTTCTGGACAACAGGGGGGCTGAGAACCGTCTCTTGTCTACGGGCTCAAAGAACAATGGCTGTTCTAACGTTGTTCTCTTTCTGAACAATAGCGGGGGAGGGGGAGAAGCGTTTCTTGTCAACTGGCTCAAAGAACAATGACTGTTCTAATGTTATTCTCTTTCTGAACAACAGAAGGAGAGGGTGAGAACCGTCTCTTGTCAACGAGCTCAAAGAACAATGGCTGTTCTAACGTTGTTCTCTTTCTGAACAACAGGGGGGAGAGGGGGAGAACCATTTCATGTCAAAGAACTCAAAGAACAATGGCTGTTCTAACGTTGTTCTCTTTCTTAACACCAGGGAGGGACTTGTGGACCTGGCGTCTTGAAGGCTCGAACCTTGGCACACAACGGATATTGTCCTCTTCTGGACAATGATGGTGGATCTCGAGGTAGAGATCCCTGGTGCACAAGGTGAGACCGGTTCGGCGTGATATCTCGTGAAGATAATCTGGATCTGAATCTACTCTTATTGGTAAAGTTTCCATATAAATAGTCGAGACATCCCCTTGGCGTAGGGGATAATGGAGTAAGGGCTTCAAGGGAATGCCAAGCCGCGCCATGAGAACAATAACTTATCTGCCCATAAGCCTAACTCAATCTGACGAGATTGGCGCATGGGGCGAAACGGGGGGGGGGGGATGAACCTCCTTGGAAAAATATTGACTCAGGTGGGGCGATAACGTGCCCGGACTCAAGGCGAAGATGCACGTGGGTTTTCTAACGTGTTTCTAAAATACATGTGATAGCGGTTGAAATTAAGCGGCATCAAACTGTTCTATCACACCCCTCCATTCCGGGGGAATGGAGGGGACTACGATAGAGCTCTGTTGTGGGGACCTCGTTTTCTTGTACCAACCGTACCTTCATGCACCTAGCTAGTATTACCTCAATACATATGAGTATTTTGATCTTTTGATTTTAGGGGAAACTAACCTTTAATACAAACTTAATTATAAAAGGAACATGGAGCAATGAAATTATATAAAATTAGTACATATGGCCTAAAATAATTTCTACGTAATTTAATGAGTACAAATATATATACATACCAAAAAATAGACATTGAGCGTTACGAAATTCAGACATATACATTAACTAATTCTATTACAAGAGAATATAATTTAAGTCGTACAAGACGGTATATACATACATGGAGATCCTTATCCTACGAATACAATTAATCTACACTATTTGGTAACGCATTCCTACTGAGTGCGTCAGCGACCTGGTTATCGGAACCTTATATATAATTTATCTTAAATTGGTACTCTTGCAAGAGTAAACTCCAGCGCATAATTCGGCCGTTGGAGTGTCGTACATTCCGAATATAGGCCAACGGGCGGTGGTCAGCTCCTATCTGAAATTCTTTTCCTATCAAGTACATTTTAAACCTGTCTATAACCCAGATAATTGCTAGAGCTTCCTTCTCTATAGTGGCATATCTCTTTTTGCATTGTAATAATTGGCGACTAGCATATGCAACTGGATGACTCGTTCCGTCATCCGTATAATAAAGGAATACACCTCCAATGCCCTCGTTGCTCGCGTCGGTCTTAATCCCAAAGGATTTTTCCGGGTTGGGCAACTTTAAAATGGGGGCAGAAATGAGCTTACTCTTGAGCTGATTAAAATGGGAAACAGCGACATCATTCCAACGTAGACGATCGGGGGAATTCTTTTTTAAAAGGGAGCTGAGGGGCGCCCAAATTGCAGCGAAATTCGGGACAAATCGCCGATAGTAAGAAGCTGATCCTAGGAATGATCTTAATTGCTTCTTAGTATTCGGGAGGGGCATGTCGGTGATTGCCTTAATCTTGTCCTCTTGGGGACCTAAAAGCTTTGTCCTATTTCAAAACCCAAGTATTTTATGGTTTCGTGGGCAAAATGGCATTTGCTGGGGCCAATGGTGAGGCCATTTTCGCGCAGTCGTTCGAAGAGAGCTAATAGGGTGGTTAAATGGTGACTCCATTCACGAGTAGCGACGTAGACATTATCGAAGTAAAAGCATACATTCGGAAGTCCATCTAACAACCTTCTCATGAGACGGTTATAGTTGCTACAAGTAGTCACGAGGCCAAAATGAAGGCGCTTAAATTGCATTAAGCCTTTCTCCGTTGCAAGGGTGGTATATGCTTTCACATTGGGCCGGAGGGGAATTTGATAATACGCCTTGCACAAATTGAGTTCTGAGATGAACTTGGCGTTTTCAAAAAGGTGGAGGTTTTGGTCTACCAACGGGATGGGCTCGGCGTCGAACACAGCTACCGAATTTAACTTCCGGAAGTCGATGCACATCCGATAAGAGCCATCAGGTTTCTTGACCATGACGATTGGGGAACAATAACTAGAGGTGGACGGTTCTATTATGTCTAAACAAATTAAATTATCAACTTCGACGTTAAAAGCTTGGCGTAAATGAATCGGCATGGGATAGGTTTTTGAACGGACGGGTTCTAAGGTTGTTAATTAAATATCATGCTCGAAACTAGTAGCGCATCCAGCCTTCTCTGAAATAACGTCGTCAAACTGACATAATAGTTCTTGTAGCCAACTCTTTTGATGTGGTGTCAGCTGTGCGTCGATATCCAGGACAAAGGGTTCAAAAGACTCGCCTGGTAGGGAAGGAAGAGGGTAATCGGCATCAGGTTGCATGCACACTGTCTGTATTACATTAAGGGACTCCGCGGGGTAATCTTCTTCAAGCGCCGATGTTTCGTCCAGTGCTACGAACGTATCTCCATAGGCACGTTGGGGGTACTTTTTTTCTTTGGGTCCACGGACAGTCTCCGTGTCCTTGTTTTGGCCCTTATCCCATAAGGGTGTTAAGTACTTCACAATCCTTTTGTGCTGACCTAAAGTCCTGGTTAAGGGTCTCCGAAAATTCGGACGGTATCGGGGTTCTGAGGGGGACGGGCTCCTGGGCTTCTTTCCTAGCTCGGCCTCGAGGAAGGGCGGCCTAAGACACAGGGTTGGAACTTACTTGGGGGCTCTGTCCTATGAGTACGGAACAGAATTTTATGGGTGCTGAAATGACTTCAGCCCAGCCATCATAATATTGACACTGCAGGTAGCATCTAACGACGGGGAATCGGTTTTCATGCCCAAGGTAGTCATGTACCACCGCAGATTTTTCGTGGTTAGATTCCCCTGGGGGGAGGAGCTCGTCGGAAACGATGAAACACGTGTACCCTGTGTCCCTGACGAGAGTCGATACTCGGCAGCCGTTCACACTGCCCTCCTCAAATTTCAAAGTTCCCATTGAATTTTTGTCAAAAATAAAATTTACCTGGTGGCCTGACGGAGGGGAAGAAGTTGCTGCTTGGGTCTGCACCACCGGGGAAGCCGGGGTGGTATTAATCTGGTGAACTTGGTGGGCTGGTCCGCTTGTATGCCTAGAATTTTGGGGGCAATTCCAGCTCATGTGGTTTTCTACACCACAGGTGAAGCATATGATTGGTCGCTTCGGGAAGAGTGATTGAGGAGAAATCTTAACGGGAGGTTTGGTGTCCCGTTGTTGGTTTTGGGGAAAGAAGTTTTGGGGTTTTACAGGGCCCGAAAACTTCTTCAGCTTTCCTGGGAAGGGGCGCAAATCCTTCCTTCTTTCCTTGTAGGGGGGTTGGTGAGAAGTTTGATTCTCCTTTGGGTATAAATTATGGCTTGCGGCATAGACATCAGCTTCTTCGGTACACTCTTTAAGGGTCTGGCACCGACGAACCTTGACGAACGCGCGGATCTCCGTCGGGAGAGACGCCAAAAATTGATCGCGCAACACGAAGTCTGTTAAGGACTCGTAGTTAGGATCAACCTTTGAGGATTCTAACCAGAATTTAAAATTCCTCTGAAGAATGTATCCGATTTGACGGAACGTCTGTTCGGGTTTAATACGACCTCCTCGAAATTCTTGTCGGTAGAAATCGGGAGTCATATTATGAGCGGCCAATGACTCAGCTTTTAAGGTGCTGTAGTTAATTGTACATTCAGATGGTAAAGATATGAAAATCTCGCGCAATTTACAATTTAACAGTGGAAGTAATCTGACTACACCTTCAGCCTCCAGATCCATGTTATTGATTTCGAGGATCTTTTCGAAGTGGGCTAAAAATGCTCCAAAATCCTCTCCATCCCTGAAATTGGGGAGCTTAAGTGAGAGATTGGGTGGGGCTTCTGAACGTGAACTGGCTGATTGTATTTCGGCTTCTACACGAGCTATTTCAATCTGATGGTGAAGCTCAGCTTGTCTTTTCAATCCCTCTCTTTCTTCTCGTTGGATTTCTCTTTCTCTTTCTTTTTCTTCTCGTTGGATTTCTCCTTCTTCTCATTGGATTTCTCTTTATATTTCTTTTTCTTCTCGTTGGATTTCTCTTTCTTCTCTTTCTTCTCTTTCTTTTCTTTGCTCCTCTTGAACGTACTCGATTAATTCTCTTCCGGAAAGTCCCAAGGATTCTCCTTGCGCTTTGAAGATTTCGAACTGAGTCATATTTGCCCTTGGGGGCGCAATAGTCAACCAACTAAATTCCTTGCAATAAGAATTATGCCTTCTAGAGAATAAGCCTACCTAAATATGGGCACTGACTTATTCGTAATTGGTTTCTCGATCTAAATAACAAATGACTAAAATCACACCCCCCAAAAAAATTATTATAACAGTTCCTTGAGCTACTCCAGCTTCTTAAGTTTAAAAAAAAGCGGATAGCAATCGTTAAAATAAAAGGGAACTATTAAACTCTATTTTTATAACGAATCACACTATGCGTTACTCGACTAAGACCAGTGTTTGCAAAGATATAGCGTTAAACCTTACACACTTGATACCTAATTTCAATAGTATATATATATATATATATATATATATATATATATATATATATATATATATGTCGTAGAATGGACTCTCGACGATATACCATATATAACTATTCGTTGAGGGAAATATTCAATTATATTTACAGTGCGTGGTTATCTGGTTGACCGATGTTATTTATCTTCAATATGCTTAAGGGGTGGAACTAAGTTCAAGGATAATAATATTGCTATCATTAATAAAATAGAGTTTTATTATTTAAACTATCAACAACACAAAAAACAGAAAATGTTTACATAAACAGAGAATGGAAAGGGATGTGGGAATATCTGGCTAATCCAAGGATTAAGATTTGGGAAAGATTTAAAAAGGTACCAAGTGAAAATCAAAGGGATGGGATGGTTCGCTAAACCATTTAAAGCACAGGAAAGAGTTGACAAAAAGGTTAAATTCTTAAAGGTAATGTTCAGCTTACGTAACTACAAGTTGTTGTGCAGAGGAAGGCGACGCGATGGAATCTTCGGTCCGCTGGCGAGTTCCAGCCGAAGGATAGGGGGGGGGGAATTAAATGATCCTGACGTGGTGTCTTGGGAACAAGAACCGTTTCTTGACGAACCGGCTTGAAGAACAAAGGCTGTTCTACGTTGCTCTCTTCTGAACAACAGGGGGGTGAGAACCGTCCCTTGTCTACGGGCTCAAAGAACAATGGCTGTTCTTACGTTGTTCTCTTTCTGAACATCAGGGGGGGATGGTGAGAACCGTTTCTTGTCAACGGGCTCAAAGAACAATGGCTGTTCTAATGTTATTCTCTTTCTGAACAACAGGGGGGGGCCTTGTGGACCTGGCGTAGGAAAGGCTCGAACCTTGGTACTCAAGGGATATTGTTCTCTTCTGGACAATGATGGTGGATCTCGAGGTAGAGGGCCCTGGTGCACAAGGTGAGACCAGATCGGCGTGATATCTCGCGAAGATAATCTGGATCTGAATCTACTCTTATTGGTAAAGTTTCCATATAAATAGTCGAGCCATCCCCTTGGCGTAGGAGACAATGGAGTGAGGGCTCCGAGGGAATGCCCAGTGGCACCATGAAAACAATACCTTATCTGCCCATAAGCCTTAATTAATCTGACGAGATAGGTGCATGGGGCGAAACGGGGGGGGGGAAGAAACTCCTTGGTTAAATATTGACTCAGGTGTGGCAATAACGCGCTCGGCCTTAAGGCGAAGATGCACGTGGGTAGCAACGTGTTTCTAAACAAGATGTGATAGCGGTTCTCTCACAGCCTATTAAGGTCCGAAGACTTAAGACCCGCGAGGAACAAAGACGTTTCTTCAGGGTGTCAAAGCTGGACAGCAACTCTTCCACCTAATTAAATGGTTCACGATTATTCTTCTTTAAAAGGTGTGTCAAAGGGGCAGTTAAGGAGGCGTAATTATGAATGAATTTTCGATAGAATGAGGCTGTACCGAGGAAAGACCGTAGTTGTTTCTTCGTTCTAGTGGGTGACATTTTTAGCATGGCTCCAACTTTTTCTTCCACTAGCTGAATTGTATCTTGTCAAAGTTGAACCTTAAGTACCTTATATTCGATAACCGATGAAACATTTAGAAGGGCCGATGGTCAATCGAAATTCCCTTAACCTGGTCAGCACATTGCTCAGAAAGACTAGATGGTCACTCCATGACTCTGAGTAAATATAAATATTATGAAAGTAACAAGCCACTTTCCTGAGACCATGCCAGACCACCCTCATAAGTCGGATGTAAGAGGCACAAGCCGTGGATAGACCAAAAGGCATGCACTTAAACTGTGAGGGTAAAGAAGGCCGTGTATTTCCGTGATTCTTCGTCCAGGGAAATCTGAAAATAAGCTTTACGAACATCTAGCTCAGAAATAAATTTAGCTCCTTTAAATTGGCTAAGATCTTCATCGATTGTAGGCATCGGTTCCGCGTCAAATTCCGCAACAGCGTTGATGTTTCTGAAGTCGATGCAAACGCTCTACGATTTGTCTTGCTTCTTTACCATTACTACTAGAGAACAGTAGGGGGATGCCGATGGTTCAATAATATCTAAGTTATACATCTTCTCAATTTCTTCGTTAAAAGAATCTCTGAGGTGTAGTTGAATAGGATAGGTTTTTTTTCGAATTGGTTGGGACGTTTTGATCCTGATCTTATGTGTGTATGATTTAGTTCGTCCAGGAACATCGTTAAGAACGTCTCTTAATTCTCCCAGCAGCAATGACAACTCTTTGTTTTCCATTGCCGATAAATTGTCTGAGACATTCATCTCCTTGGCTAAGGATTTATCGCTCTGTTCCGTCTGGTACCTAATTCCTTCAAGAGAGCCATGATCTTTCTCTTCTTCTATGGCTGTGCAATTAGCGACCAGCCCAAGAGCATCTCCACGATACACCATCTCATTATGTACCAAATTGCAATTTTGAAGTTCAAGGTCGTCATCTCTGGAGTAGATTTTCTTTAGCATGTTCGCGTGGAACAACTTTAGGTTACCGGTACCGTTCACAACCTAATTCAAGTCTTTCTTATTTTCGAGTACTTCATATGGTCATTTCCACTTCATAAGAAGCTTGTTGTTATCCGTGGGGAATAAAATTAAAATTTTGTCTCGAGTTTTAAAGGATCTACTTTGAGAGTTCTTATCAAAGTATTTCCTATAAAGAGTCCTGTTTACTTCTGCATTCTTAGCTGCTATCTTTGCCTTCTCTTCCAGTTTCTGACGAAGGTCGAATATATATTGGTAAGTGCTTTAGGTCGGTTCATCGGTTTGTTGGTTGGTCCAAAGTTCTTCAAGGATGGAAAGAGGCTTTCTTACTCTGCGTCCATAGAGTAGTTCAAATGGAGAAAATTTTAAAGTATCATGAGGGATTTCTCTCACTCCAAACAAAGTAGCAGGAATATATCGATGCCATTCCTTAGGGTAGTCTTAGCACAATTTCTTAAGGATGTTCTTGATTACTCCGTTCACCTTCTCGCAGACGCCGTTTGGCTGTGGGTGTTACGGGGAAGTAAATAGAGGTTTGATGGTTAGTAGCTTGTGAATCTCTCCCATAGATCTGAGACAAACTGACGATCTCGGTCACTTAGGATCTCTTTAGGTATCCCTACACGCGAAAATACTGATATTAAGGCTTCTCCTACGGAGATAGAGTCGATGTTCTTAAGGGGGACTGCTTCTGGAAACCACGTTGCAAAATTCACGATAGTTAGGATAAAACGATGACCGTCGGAGGATGGTGGTGAAATACGTTGAACGATATCGATGGCCACTCTTGAGAAGGGTGCTGTTATCATCTCTGGAAGTTTAAGAGGAATAGGCTTACTCTTCTTTGAAACTCGCTGACAGACTTCACGGACCTGCAGAATCTAGTGATGTTTCCGCTTGCTCCAGGCCAAAAGAAGGTTTTGAACACTTCAGAAGCCGTTTTCCTGTGAGAAGAATGACCAGCGAGTGGGGACTCGTGGGCCAGTTGTAAGATGAGTTTACTACATCTTAGATGAACACCCAAGGCCTTGTGACCTATTTCATGTCTGTTAAGGAAATCAATGCACACTCTATATAATAGTCCTTGTATTATTTCATACTCGAACTTAACTTTGCCCTTAACAGCTCTTTCTATATAGCCACGGTCATGACGTTCTCTGACATTATTTAACGTAGGGCACTGGTCTTGAAGCGATATAAATTCAGCCAGAGTTACCTTAAGTAAATCAAGTGACGTTTGAAAAGAGTGATATCCTTCTTCTTTTGTGAAGTCATTGTCCTAGTCTGAACTAGGTTCACAGCCGCTTCACAAGTGGATATTTTCGTACCATCAGCTAGTATGATGTTACCTAAAAGGACATTACTGCATTTAAAAGAGGCACGAACTGCTCGAATCCAACCGTTGAAAAATTGGCAGTTAAGATGAAAATTAGCAATCGGAAATTTGTTAACGTTCCCAAGGAAATCAATGACCTCACACATTTCATCCTTTGCTAAATCGGCATCTGATAACAGATGGTCAGCAACCATAACACAGGAACAGCCTGTCTCCCTCGAAATTGTACCATTTGTCCCATTGATGGAACCACTTAGCGTATGCTTAGGTGGGTGATACAAATATCTTCCTGTCCCCATGTTGTAAACGATATTTACCTTCTCTTCCTTCATGGTTCTGACAAAAGTGGAAGGGTTCTGAGAACAATTCTTCTTTGTGTGTCCTGCAACGTCGCACGAATTACATTTTATCTGCTTTGGTGACGTTGGCGTTGATTCGTCAATCTTCATTCCACTTTGTTTCTTTGGTTCACTTTTCCTATTCCTTATTTCCTTAAATTCTTCCATTTCTTCAAGAGACTTTGGGTTACGTTCTTTTATAAAGAACTTAATATCCATGGGACATGCATGCAAAAACTGGTCCCTAAGCAGTAAGTCTTTTAATTCGATGAAATCAAATCCTACCTTTTCACTTTCCAACCAAAATCCAAAAATTTGACTTATGTGATTTGAGAATTGGGTGTAGGTTTCGTCTGTCTCGATTCTCATCGGCCGGAACTTTTTACTATACAATTATGATGTTTTCTTAAATGCTGATAGTAATTCCTCCTTCACTATATCCTAAACTTGTATGATTTCTGTGGGGAGCGCCGCAAATATATTCATTGCTTTTTCCTTGAGTAAGGAACCCAGTTGGATTGCGTAGATCTCCTTAGGCCATCCTGATAGTACGGCAATCTTCTCAAACGGAGCAAATATGATGTTAAGTCATTTCCTTCCAGGTAAGCTGGTAACTTAAATGTTGGGAACATTACCCTTGGGTTCAGATATTCATTACTTTGAACACCTTCTATTCTTGCCACTCTTGATTGATTCCTTTTGAAGTTCTAATTTTCTTAATTCATGGTGTCTTTCCTTTTCTCTTTTCTCGCGTTCTTCCTTCCCTTTTCTTTCTTCTCGTTCTTTGGCACGTTCTTCTCGGTTCATTTCTTGTTGCTCCTTGATGAAATCTGTTAACTTTTCACCAGCAAGTCCTAATTCCTTGAGATCTGTTAATGATAAATATTTGGACATTTTAAGAATGAAAAGAGCTACAAAAATTCCGAAAAATAACCTTTCAACTGAAGAGGAGTTTTATAACCTTCAACTGTGTGTTACAGTACCTTCTCACGATTCAAGTTAGGTGGAAACCAGTGTGAGTCTGAACAACTATACACCCCTTTATTTTTCCTGTGTTGGGATAAATTAAATCAAGTGTGAAACTTAAAATATAGAGTGGGCACACAAATCTACCACTAACAATTTGATAATAACCTTTCAACTAATGAGATAACCAAATATGCAATAGTAAAAATAAAACAGTACGGATGTATCATAAAAAAAATGAGAAGCTGTATTTACCGTCAAAGGATTTAAAAGAAATTTAAATGCCCGAATGTCTCATTTGGCCAAAAACAAAGCATAAAGGCAAGGAAATCTAGACAGTAACTCAAAAACTCATAAGGACGAAAAATGGTTTGCTACTACGTCAGCTGTAATCTGAAAAAGTCAAGCTGGAAAAGACGCTTTGAGGAGAAAACAAAGTTTTGATTATCGTTAGAACTAAATCTCACGATCCTTACAATACTTAATCCTAATCGGATCCTGTTCACAGCGCTACATTAAGTGGGCTATTACGACCACTTTTGAATCGTAAGGACAAAAATTAAATTATAGTAAATTAAGTAGTTTACAATAGAAATAAGCAAAATAAGTTAATACATACATAAGAAGAAAAAAAATAGGAAAAATTCAAAAAAGTAATTTGCTAACAGTGAATACACAAAATAGAAAAAAACAGCAAAAATAATGCGAAAATTAAACCGAGGCTAAGCTCCGAAGAAAGTGACAAATTTTCCTGACAGTTAATGACCGAGGTGATGATTTGGCGCAGTTCTACGCTTGGCTCAGATTATAGTTTTCGACTGCTGTTTGAGCCGAATTTCTTGAGTTAGAGTTCGGTTAAACAAGAAGATGAATTGCCTACAAAATAAAAGATTAGGAATAATAATCTCAAACTAACTGAAGAAAGCAATAGCCCCTTCACGAAGGGACTTAAAAATACACATGAAATTACCTTAAAAAGGTATAAATGAGGCAAAAAATAATACACAAAAACCTTAGCTCTTTAAGCAAGGGATTATAAATGAACAACCACCAAAAAAATACCCTTAAAACGTTAAGTTCTACAGAAAACACTTTTATGGGGGCACAAAAATATAGAAAAAATATATGCACAGTTCAAATATTGATAAATATATACAAAGAAACTTTAGGAAAACGGGACACACACAATGGGAAGCAAACGCACCTTTATGTTGATGTTTCCGAAACTAGAGTAAAGGTTTTGGTTTAAAGTTTGCCCGATCATCGGTCGTCTAGGTGCCGTGCGGCCAATGGGCGCGCGCGAGGTAATGGCTGGTTGTCTGAGAGCGAGACGAGTCGCGTTCGGACGATAGTTAAATAATTTGCGCGATTGTTTAGATTCGGATGCTTTCCTTTAAATATAATAAAACGATACAATGCATTTTCGTATAACGACCGGCTGAGAAATGAAAAAAAGAAGGAGAATTAAATAACGGAAGTACGACAACAAGTCTAACACCATCTACAAGATACCTTGACATCGAAGACAAAGGCTTGAATGCTAGCTTATCAAATGAGTATTAAATAATACTACGAACTTTGGAAACTGAAGAACTACTGAGGTAGCCAGACAACATGACACACATATTCTCTTAGCAACATTTATATCTATTCTCTAAACACTATCCTCACATTTTCTACCTTATACCACTGTTAAAGTTGATCTTTACTGAGGCTTATAAATTTACGAATTTCTTCTTCGAAAGATATTCAAGCAAGCAATCCACACCTTCAAACTGTTCGAAGGGAGAAATCGTTTTTTTCCTGAAGAAGAAGATTTTAAAGAGACTACAACTGATTGATAGGACTGTGACTGAACACATTACGAGTAGGAACCTTTCCTTTCTATTTGCCATATTTAGGGCTGAGTTAACAATTCTATCATTCGAAATGAAATGTAAAACAAAATAGGGATTTAAAATTTCGGTAGAATTGGCCAGATACTTTTGATGTTTTTTTCTAAAAACAAGATAATTCCCAAGCTACCCCTTTAAAGGACTCTGGCAATTATTTTATTCAAAAGAGAATGTAAAACAACATAAGTTTATCGAATTTCGTTAGAATCGGCGGAATAGTTATGATGTTATTGCCAAAACAACAGAATCCCAGAGCTAACCTTTGGAGGACTTTGGTAGTTATATCCTTCGAAGGAGAATGTAAACTAACTTTAGGGTTTCAGATTTCGTTTGAATCGGCCGAGTAGTAACAATGTTATTAGAAAAACAAAAAAAAGAAAAATGGCGACTAACCGATATAGGGAGATGTAGAATCGTACGCGACTAAAAATGAAAAGGAGCGAAACTATCTGGCTGGATTTGTTTAAACATTGAACTTTGCAATAAAATGGGAAGGATTTAATTATTAATAATGCAAAAAGAAAGATTTCAAGGGAAATCTTATGAGTTTTCATCTTTTTTACTTTAATTCTCCATTTTCCTTCTCCTACTTTAATGTAAGAGTGACTCAACTCGTAGATATAAATATTATCTCAGGTTCTTAAACATTTACTGCTAACATTATGTTATTTTTCAAAAGAAAATAAGTGAGTATAGAGCTAAGACCGAAAACAGCAAGAAAATCAATGCAAAGTATTTTAATTAAAATATGCGTGAATATAATATGAAAACCGCCAAACTATCTCGATTTGATCACAATTTTCAGTGGAAAGTGCCTCTCACATACATAAATCTCTGGAATTCTCAAGAAACTTGAATTAGCACAAAAAGATAAAATTGTCATGCACATCTCTTTTCATCTTTCTTCTGTATTTTCATGTATAACATTATTAAATAAATATAACGTCTCAGGTGTAGAATCAATCTAAGGACAAATATAAGTAATGTTAACTAAGAAATCGCCCTGTTCATTGAAATAACGAAATTATGGCTGTTGAGCTGAAATAAGAACCCCTATACGGTTCAAGAAGACAGGCGGTATTTTGGCATGTGAAAACCGGTCTTGTCATCGAAATATAAGATGTCTGAAACTCAGTCAGGCTGGTGTATATAAAGCACCACCTTTGGGCCTTCTATTGTAGCGCTCCTTGGTCTCTGCCTCACACAAGGCAACAATAAACTGCGTAAGTATATTCTTCAAACTTTTTTTAAGAGTAACTTATTTCTGACATCTACTTTTCATACAAAACTGGTTAAAAAACATTTTAAAATAAACTTCATGAGTATTTTATTACAAAATACGATGTAAAAAAATTAATTTTATTTCCTGCATAAGGGATGTGTTTGATATTTTTTCCTATACTTTTATTAACACTTTTTGTCTCATCGCATCTTTTTTTCCCTCCATCTCCCCAGCTAAATTATTTTGGATCTGCTTACTTAAATTTCATCGCATATTCCATTGTAGTAAGGATTTCAATAAGATTTCTAGAATCATATATAGTATAAAATAACAATCATTATAAAGAGTTCAATTATGGTTAATTATTTCGGTTATTAAAAATCACAACTTGTCCCCTCCCATATGTAATAAAAGAGAGATCAAATGGGAAAACAACTCCGAAGATCAATTAGCGCAAAGAGAAAATTTGGCTCTGCTAAACACCATTACGTGGATTCATTTATCTTTGATCCCATCAATTCTGAATGCATAGAATGCGATTACATGTTGTAAATTCATGTGTTATTTGCTAAATCCGGGGTTTTATTCCAGGAATCATGTTGTACTGTGGCAGTGATGATGGTCACTTTGACCACGGTGATTACTTGTCCCGAAGAAACTATGGGGGTAATCGATCCATGGAAGATTCTTATGGCTTCTATGGAAGACGCACGATGGAAGGAGACTTTTACCGAGGTTACGGCTCCTACCGAGGCTCCTCTGGTTCTATGGACAGGCCATTTGAATACGGAAGGTCCTATGGTTACGGAGATATGCGCAGATACGATAGTGGGCCTTTCGGTTACCATGGCTACGGTAGTGACTCTGGCCGGTATGGCTACATGGGTGGGTATTGCGGTCGAGAGGGGTACGGTAGCTATGAAAGTTCACCATTTGGCCACTATAGGACTGGGTATGGTAACTGTTACGGCGAGTTTGGAAATGAGTATGGTAGAAGATATGGTTATGATGGAGGGTATGGTTGTGGCTACGGTAGCATGTATGGTTATGGTCGAGGATATAGCAGTGGCGGTCAATACGGATACGGCCCTGATTACAGAGGTTGGTATGGCAATGATTATGGTAGACAAGGGTGGTATGGCTATGATTTTGGTTACGATATGCCCGGTTACAACCGTTACGGGTGTGACTACAACCGATACGGGGATCGTAGCTGTTACGGGTACGGGGGTTACAGGCGCAACCATTACAACCCATATGGCTACGGAGGTTATGGTTTTGATAATCACTATCCATATGGTTATAGAACTTACGGATACCATGGTGGGTACGGCGATGGTTATTATGTCTATGGAAGAAATTACAGCCCATACCATTACGGACGATACGGTTTTAAAGACTACCACTACGGCGATTCCATGGGAAGATACAGTTATGGCAAAGGTTATTACAGACCCTACTGGTTTGGCCGGGGTAGATATGGTTTCGATGATTGCCACCATTTTTCCGATTTTACACGAGGTTATTACCATCGATACCCATACCAAGGATGCTACGGTTACCCCTTCTACGAATATAATCCCTACTGCGAAGGAGGTCAGTACGGTTACGGTTATAGGTATGGCGGATACAGGCCTTACTACGGAGGATACGAAAGCAGCCTTTACCCCAGATACCCATTCGGCGGAAACAGGTTTGGGTACGGGTACGTAGATTACCCCTGGTACCACTGTGACCAGTATGGATACTGAGGTCATTACTATGGCTACGGCGGAGACTACAACGAAAGCCGATATGGATGGGCCCCTTTCTTCGGGGGAAGCCCCTTTGGTTCTTTTTACCAAAGAAGCTACCATAGTGATCATCCTCCATTCTTTGTAAGTTATTTTATAGTTTGTTATCTTATTTTAAGAAAAACTACCTTCTAACTATGCTGTGTCACTTAGGAACTTCTCTGGTATTTTTTTATTCGGTCTTCTATCTTATTCTTATCTATATTCTATATTCTAACTGTGATTTGAATCATCTCAGCATCTCGAGTATTTGCAATGTCTATATTCCCTCATGTTTCTCAGATTATTATTCCAAAATGACCTTAGAAAGGTAAATTCGATGCTTTCTTGCTAGTATCCTACTTAAATTGATATATTTCTATTAATATAATCAACTGTTACTCAACCTTAGCCGCAAACTTCAAAAATAAGAGACCTGCTTCAATAACTCTTTAAATTTCAATAAAATATTATGATAAATTTAATAGAGTTGCAATTTTTTTAGTCGCCTCAATTTTTAGAGCTTGAAAACTCAAAATTTTAATTCAAATTCTTTCTTTTTTTCAGAGTTATTACCATTAAACTGCCAGCGATGTTTGATTTCCTTCTTTATTTATTAGTAGTAGTATTTTTTTAATTATTTAGTTTAATGTATCAAAACATTATTCTATTAAAGCTTGTGATATTTAGAGGTAGAGTAAATCTAATGCTGCTTTATCATAATTAAATAACTCTAGATAGACTAAACTTCTTGCATCTGATGCTCAAATTACCGTAAATATGTAAATTAGGTTTCTTAAACGCTGTTTAAATTGTTAAATTAATATTAGTAAACTTTGAAACGAAGCGAGCCGCTCTGTTTTATCTGTTCTGCAAAATCTATATTGAAAGAACGATAAATTCAAATTCTTGACCTTTCATTTTACCTTTTATTCCTATCCTTGTCTTTTATCACATTTTTTTAACGTCATGGAAAAATGAGCTGAAATAACTCACGAAGCTTAGTGATGGAAATGAAATTCACGCATATCAACATTCCACTTCAAAACAAAGATAATGAATATGTAACTCACATTGGCTCAGTAATATTTTTCAATTATAATTGCTTTATTGAAATTTAACCTCTTTATAGGTTATCTTGAAAGAATGAAGCATCCAGAATGATCAAATAATAAAATAAATTGCGAAGTTTCCACTGAGTTACGATTAGACATTTTTTTCAGAAGGGAATCTTTAAAATTAAGGAAAGTTTGACACCAAAATGAAAATTAAATTAATGTTGAAAGTAGAGGACTTGATGGTGTAATGAGACATGATGAAATTGTTCTTGTATAAAGATGTTAATCCACAAAAAACATTTATTACGATAGATATATTTTTACGATATAGTTAATTATCGCACCTACTTCAATAGGAACGTTTGTTGCATCTGGCAATAGTTCTGTTGCCCTGCCTCGCCCTAAATCTCATCTAATTCAGAGAACTGCCCCAAGCGCCGAGTATCATTAAAAGCAATGCGGAAGAAGAGAATAAAGCTTAGGAGTTGACCTACATGAACGCCGGCAAGAAGAATGGAAAATAAATCCTGCACCTGCACACGCAGACATGAATATTCCAGGAGATCTAAGTGCAAATATACAGATCTGCATTTTTCATGCAAATGTGGCTAATCCAGTGAACCCTCCTTGTTACAACCAGATATACAATGTACTCTTAAAAGCCAACAATCTCCCAAAAATGATCATGCCTGAAGACCCTGAATGCTCCAAGTTATTCAAGGAATCAGTCGTCAGAAACAACAATGTCAAATATGAAATGGAGGAGATCGTAGAAGCTCCCTCATCGGAAGAATCCAAAGAGGACGATAAAGAGGAAGATGAAAAGGCTGAGAATTATGAAGGATCCTCTTCTTTTGACAACGACGAGGGCTCTTGCGCCCGTACCCGTGCTACGAAGAGCAGGTCCAAAACCCCAAGTCTATCTGCAAAGAAGAAAATCCCTGGGCACAGTAAAACCACCCAACCAGCCCCCATAAAGAATAAGAAGAAGCATAGGTAAAAAAAAATCACCATGTTACTGAACGCACTGAAGATACTGGCAATTAATACCAACGGCTGGACGACAAAAAGAACTCTTTACGGAAATGCATTCAGAGAAATTGATGCAGGAATCATCTTAATTTCTGAACACGGGATCAACACGCGTAGTGAAGAAATGAAATACATGCAAATAAGAAATCTAGAAGAATCCTACCTCGCGGTGGGGGTGAATGCCATATAGGAAAGTTAGTCATTGCTACCGGAAATTAACCACCAAGGAGAGACGTGTTACCAATTAACACTCTCACTTTCCTATTTGGCAGAAGAGTCTTCACTATATTAATGGGGAAACAGATCACTAGATTACGAGAATCCGATTACAGGACCTTCAACATTATACAAAGAAGTTTAGACCTATTGCTGGACCGAATATTTCCCAGCAAATAGGCATCCGACTTCTCCACCTCTGTCAGGGCAAGTAGTGCCACAAAAACAGACATCTGTCTAGCGAATAGTCAGCTGCCGTTCAAATTCTACATAGGACCAGTCCAGGCACCATGTACTGACCATATAGGGATCCTACTCACTATCAGCAGTAACCTTATAAAAGTTTCAACTGTAGTCGTAAAGAACTACAGAAGAGCAGACTGGACACCGTACGCGCACCTTCTCCAGGCCTATGATCCGACCAACTTTGGCCAGGCAATTATCAAGGAAATCGATAATGCACTCGACAACCTCAATAACCATTTTATCAAGGCAGATACGGCTTGAATCCTTAAATCTTTACATGGGGCCATCTCTACCTACAGATCGATTAAATCCATGATTGATTTATACCAGGAGCTGAAATTATTGTATAAAACCAACATCAGGAATGCGTCAGTTCACTCAATGCAACGAAGTAAATATATAAAAGGAGAACTGAACCTGTTGATCCTCAAACAACAATTTAGACGATGGGATGATGTGATCGATAGCCTCGATCACGAAGCAACTACTCCCGAAGAGTTTTAGAAAAAGATCAGAAATCTCAAAGGATAGCCTGGGAAGAAGAAGATCGAGTTAAAAAAAGAAGATGGAAACATCGAAACGGGAGAAGGACGAATTATTGAGATATTACGAAGTTATTGGGAAAAATCTTCACTCCAACTGAGGAGGAAAACGAATACCAAGACATAGAGTTTGAGAGAAACATCATAGACAAGCTTAATGAACAAATATACAAGATGCGCCCTCACCACCAGGTGAATAGACGGGGCGACGGAGACGCCGAGATTACCGAAGAAGAACTACTCGGCGCGCTTCACTCATTCCGACAAAAAGCACCAGGACAATCGGGGCTTACAAAAGTAAACTTTGAAAAGGCACCATCCAATTTCATCGAAGGGATGAGAAGGATATTTAATGCCTATCTGAACACGGTATACTTTCCAGATGCTTATAAAACTGCTAAGATTGTTTTCTTGCCTAAGCACAGAAAGGACCCAAAGTTGAAGGAGAGCTACCAGCCAATTTCACTTATAGAATTTGGCGGGAAGCTATTCGAGAAGATCCACAACCGAAGAGTGATGTCTCACCTGGAGGAGAACTCCCTCTTCAACCCATATCAATTCGGGTTTAGGATGAAGCGAATTACGGAGATGGCGATTAATGTCACCACGGAAAAGCTAGCTCAAGCAAAAGGGGAAATAAATTACGTGGACATTGTTTATCAGGATGTATCAAAAGCGTTTGATAAGGTGTGGCAACAGAAAATGCATACAAGATTTTACGACTGAGCCAAAGTGAAAACTTAGAAAGAAATCTCTGTTACTATGTCATTGAGAGAGCGGCGTACATCAGTTTAGGTTGCACGAACGGACCAAAGTTCCCGCTCACTGCAGGCCTCCCGCAAAGGGAGGGGGTGGCTATCCCTCACTTTTTAATTGATTAACACCGCTGATCTCCCAGCTTCTGCAAGCCAACTTGCCTCAATATTCAATTCGCCAATGATTTCACCCAAATAATTACTTTTCCATGGAGGAATGCCCCTTGGCATGCTCGTATGACAGCAGCAGAAATTAAAAACCTTAACACCTACGAGGCCCGGTGAAAGATCCGCACCAACCAGGAAAAATTTAAAGTAGTCCCACTAGGCCGGAGACTACTTTACGACGTCAGGGGGTGGGATATACGTTATCCCTACACCACGGAGTGCAATGTACTTTGAATGAAGATTACTTTAGCCGGGTACAAGAAGCACGTCCGAGAGAGAATCACCAAGGCCACTTTTGCAGTCAAGACTATACATGTTCAGAAATCTTCGTGAAAGCAATATAAAAAAAATCTACAATGCACTTGTATTATCGACCCTGCTATACCCCACTTCCGCCCTCTTGTATGACACAAAGACACAAAAGAGGAAGCTACAAGTGATGCAGAAGAAATGTATGTACCTAAATACAGGTACATACAGGCGAGAGAGAACACGCTAGGAAGAGCTCCACCGGGTAGCGGGGATGAGTCCCATTGACGTTGTCATAGAAAAACGGTCAAGGGATATGAAGGAAATGGTTAATCGAGAAGTGGACGATGATATCGTCCAAATGATTTCCAAGCCCCAATGGGCTTTTTGCTGGTAGAACAGAATTTCTGTTTTGCGCATGAAATAAGAAAGCTTTTACCCAGAACAAAGGAACCGATTAGGAAAAAAGATTACCCAATTATGAAACTTCACCGATTTATACAATAATTTACCGATGATGACCCCAAAATACCAAAGAAGTCATTAAAAAAGACACGACATACACTCACTACATAATATACAAAAAAAAAATAAGGACACTAAAGTGATTAGAATAATTTATTACCACAACCGCAAATCAGCATTTCATAGCCAAGAACAGTAATTTTTGTGAAGAGAAATAGCTTGATCGTCATATTATATGAACTCCCCCAAAGACAACAAAGGAACCACAAAACAAATCAAATTTAAAAAGCGATAGGCCTGATCACCAGGTTCTTACCATCTCTTTATGCCCTACCACACTTCTTCCTCTTTCCCCACTTATCTATTTTCCGCAATATGTCCCCACACCATTTCTTTATCCCTTAACGACACCTACACTCTTACAAAAATTCAAATTCAATCCGAGCATTTGGCCAAGAATGATCATCTCAACATCGTCTCCTGATAAAATAAAGTATGGTAGTAAATAAGGTCTCGTGATAAGGTATGGTAGTGCTTGATAAGGTAAGGTACGGTCTGCATTAACACCTTACTAGTAATAAGGTGGTAAAAAATAATTCTCTCATATTTGTCTCGAGAGTTTTATCAAACGTGGGAATTAATTGAGATTTAGGATAAAGTAAACGCAGAGTAATGAGAACTGGGATCAAAATTATAGTGGAAAAAAGAACTTGGTAGAAAAGTACAAAACCTTTTAAATGATCAATTATTCTTCATTTTATTCAAATGGCAGAAATAAGGGTAGGCACAGATGTTTTTGAAAATTTAAAAGCTAAGCGAAAAAAATGTGTGGTAGGTACAGGACTTCTACTTCAACTAAGAGCTTATTTTTATTTATTTTTACTTTTTGTAAAATTTCAGGATATATTATCAGAACGTGCCCCAAATACCAGTCACTTTAGCTTCAACACAGTTCTAATGTACAAATAGGTGACTTACCCACCGTCTACCAATATCCACTAAGTACCAGCAACTACCTAAGTTCCATATAAGGAGGAAGTTTGTGAATAAAATTGGAAGGAAAATTTAAGACAAAATAGCCTATGATTTTACTCAATAAAATATGATTCCGACATAAATAAAACAAGTTTTGATGTCATATTTTTTTTCATTTTCCTTTGACGGCCTCCATCAAGGGAACAAGAGTAAAGACTACAGACATCAGCGTATTTATTCGGTACTTTAAATATTACATTTGATCGAAATTAAGGCGCAATAACAACGAGGAGGCATCACGTAGAAAGGAGAAATCTGTAAAGTAGTGAAGGTGAACACAGTGAAAATAGTGGAAAATCTATGATCTCAGTTCCTCCTGCAGGCATTCGGTCAGAAAGGATGTATAAGTGCGGGTACTCTAGCCTTAGAGCCGTTAGCACATATCTGCATATGACCCAACCTGGCATATCTTCAAGTTTTAAATGTGTGGACGAAGTGGTAACAGTAACATCTCAGTGGCAATGGAACTAATCGCTTCATTGAAATAGGCAGAACCACCCAAACTGAACAGTCTAATGAAGCTTGTGAAGGTATAAAGTGACGAATAATTTGCTTCTGATATAATAGAAGGGAGAGACATTTAAAAATGTTCCATGAAAAGATAACAAAGGATGAGCGATAAGGTATTGCCCATGCTAAGTCCATATTTTTGTCACAAGAGACGATTACCTGTTTGAAAACTGCTTCGTAACACAAAGTTTAACCAGGTTAACTTTGTATGGTTTAGGTGTGTCGATTACTCTTTCCGAATTTGGTCATTAAATCGTCTTGACTCAGGTGATAAGTTCTTGGACAGTCCTAATATCCTCCACTCCACCATAACTTTTAAAGGTTACTTGGAAGCTGACAATAATTGTTTGTCTTTCTTTACTGTTAAAATCATAGAATTAATAATCTACTCTCTTTTAATGTTTACTTTATACAACACAATATTAAGTCCAACTTTCAATTTTCTTAGGTTATGATGTTAAGATTAAAATGGCTGTTGCAATGTCTATGTTTATAAGAGCATTTAGAATTTAACATACTTATTTGTCGGTTCAAACTACATATACGACATGTATCTTTATTGAATGAAATATCTTCTTCACATCATTACCGAGAGTCTATCAAAAACCACATCAACATTTTATTGTTCCAAACAAGAAATCCAGCCGCTACTACCAATTGTCTATCGCTCCCGTTTTCTCAATTAATTTAAGGATTAAACAATGTCCTTTACTCAATCTGTACCACGAATAAATACGCTTCGACGATTAAAAATGATTTTTCTTCGAATTAAAACAAAAGAGAACTAATAGAGGCTTCTACAGTCGTGGCAAAATGTTTTTATACTAATATATTTCTAGTCGCGGGCGACTCTAAATCTTGCTATGTTGGTCGGTCCCCGTTTTTCTTTTTTGTTCTTTTGGTAAAAACATTGTAACTATTCGGCCGATTCTTACGAACTTTGAAAGCTTTATCCTTTTTTACATTTTCTTTAGAATGATAAAATTAACAAGGTCTTTGCATTAACATCATAATTATTTGGCCGATTCACAAGAAATTTGAAACCCTTTGGTTGTTTTACATTCTCATTCGAATAATATAATTGTCAAAGTCCTCCCAAGGTTAGTCCGGGAATCATTAAAAGTTTTGAAGCTCGTAAGGTGATAAATCAGAGTAAGTGACAGCACGCAATTTTTGGTCAGCAGACTTGATCCCTCTGAGCTAACTGGTTGGCTCAATCTTGGCCTAATTCGTTTTGCGTCAACTTAGGACTCTTTTGGCTCTCATAAGAACATAAGAACATAAGAAAAGAAGGAGACTGCAAAAGACCATTCATGGCCTACACTTGGCAGCTCCTGTTCCAGTCAACACACAAAAGATTTCTTACCAGAGAAAAGTCATCAAGATTGTCACCCTTTACAGGAGTTCGTCAGATCTAATCTACAATATACATAAAATGCATCCAGAGGATTATGTCCATTCATGCAACCGCAAAATAATCTCCCCACTCCTTAGAAAAATATATACATATGTACATAAAAAAGTCAGTCCCATCTAGCAGCTTCATTCATATATTTATCTAATCTATTCTTAAAACTACCCAGAGAGGAGGCTTCTATCACATGTCTAGTGAGCCTATTCCATTCATCTACCACACGATTTGTAAACCAATTCCTCCCAATCTCCTTCCTAAACCTATACTTATCAAGCTTAAACCCATTGCTACGTGTTCTGTCATGTTCACTAAGTATAAGAACCTTACCCAGATCCCCTTTATTATATCCTTTTACCCATTTGAAGACTTCAATCAATTCCCCTCTGACTCGTCTCCTTTCCAATGTATGTAGATTTAGTTTTCTGAGCCTTTCACCATAAGGTAAGTTCCTTAGCCCACCAATCATCTTTGTCATCCTTCTCTGCACAGACTCAAGCAAATCAATATCCTTCCTATAATATGGTGACCAAAATTGTACTGCATAGTCTAGATGAGGCCTAACTAGCGCCAGATACAGTTTTAGAATGACTTCAGCACTCTTATTGCTTACACTCCTCCTAATGAATCCCAATATCCTATTAGCTTTATTTTTAGCATTTAGGCATTGCTTTCTAGGACGAAGGTCTGAACTTACCAAAATACCCAAGTCCCTCTCACAATCGGTCCTCCCTAAATTTCTCCCATTTAATTTATAACTATTCAGTGGATTATTTCTACCTATACTAAGTACACTACATTTGTCTATGTTAAACTTCATTTGCCATTTCTCAGCCCAATTGGACAGAATGGTCAATTCCTCCTGCATTACAACAGCATCAGAATCAGCCCTAATGGCCCTACCTAGCTTAGTATCATCAGCAAATTTACTCAGGTCACTACTTATACCTATGTCAAGATCATTAATATAAATTAAGAATAGCAAGGGACCCAAAACAGATCCTTGCGGAACTCCACTGCTAACACACCCCCACTCAGATTTAACTCCATCTATACTAACTCTTTGCTGTCTGTCACCAAGCCATGACTGAATCCACCTAAATATACTGCCATCGATCCCGTGTGCTTTAACTTTGCTCAGAAGCCGTAAGTGTGGCACTCGATCAAAAGCCTTACTAAAGTCCAAGTATAAAATATCATAGTTTTCATCCTTATCTGCTGCTTCATACACCTTACTATAAAAAAGACAGCAAATTAGTCAGGCAGGATTTACCCTTACTAAAGCCATGCTGTGATTCTTTTATCAACTTATGCTTATCCAAGTGATCCCTAATATTCCTTGCTATAATAGATTCCATCATTTTCCCTACCACTGATGTCAAACTTACTGGTCTGTAATTAGACATATTTGTTTTATCCCCTTTCTTAAATATAGGTATCACATGGGCTTTCTTCCATGCCACTGGCACAATGCCACTCTCCAATGATTTTCTAAAGATGCATGCTAGGGGCTCACTTAACACCTCCTTACATTCTTTCAAAATTCTAGGAAAGACCTCATCAGGACTGGGCGCTTTACTACTTTTGATTTTATCAATTTCCTTTGTCACTATCTCCTTTGTGATCAAGATATCCTTTAATTTTTCTTCATCATTACCCCGAAAGATCATTGACACCTCAGGTATATTTAGAGTATCCTCCTGTGTAAATACTGAGAGAAAAAAGTCATTTAGCATTCCAGCCATTGAGTCCCTATCACTCACTAATTCTCCATTGGAATCTATAAGTGGGCCTATTTTATCTCTAACCTTAGTTTTGTATAATTGATAAAAACTTTTAGGATCTTCCTTTGCCCTATTTGCCACTTTAATTTCATAATTTCTCCTTGCTACTCTAACTAACTTTTTAACATCTCTTGCTAGTTCATTATATCTCTGCCTTAAGTGATCCTCTCCATTTTTTATTTTCCTATAAATGCCCTTTTTAATGCCAATATAATGCTTAATTTTATCTGTCATGCATTTTGGGTCATTATTTTTAGTCCTTATCTCCTTATAAGGAATGTTAATCATCTGACCTGTAATTAATTGCTCAATTATTCTTTCATACTCCTCTTCAATTGTAATCTCTTCCTCCTGGTGATTATTGTCTCCACTAACTGATATCATTGAATCTATTCCTAAATTGATTTCATTGCCTGGTTTCTGTTCCACTGCCTCCAGGTAAGTCCTTAGCCCATTATAATTTGCTCTTCTAAAGTCAGGAATTTTAACATTGTTCATGCTACTATCAATACCATTCCATTTCATCTTGAATCTAATTTCACAATGGTCACTATAACCCAAATTTCCTCCAATCTCAGTATCCTTTATAACTTCTTCCCTATTTGTCAGAACTAAATCCAGTATATTATTACCTCTAGTGGGTTCGTTAATAATCTGCCTCGTGAAATTATTTTGTTTAGTGGCTTTATCGTTTCCTCCCTATGTAAGTCTCTTAGTCTTCTTAATTTGCTTAGCTTAGTGTTTTTGATTATGTATATAGTTTTGTTCTGAACTCTTTGGAGTGTCCTCAATCTTGTGTTCGAGACGGCCTACATCGCTATTTCTAAGTATCTTCTAGAACAGACCTGAGCAACTTTTGGCACGCGTGCCAAACGTGGCAGGCAAACGACTTCTACCGGCACGTGAAGCTAAATGCTTAACTTAAGAAAACTAAATAAATGTATCTCTAATTTATTTCATATAGCAACCGCATTGTGAAACAACCTGTTATAAATTATTTTATCAGTGAGGCAGCAGCAGAAGTCTCATTGATGGTAAATAAATGAAAAGGTCCACAATTTTTCTATCTCTAGTTTGGATTTGTTGTTTTCTTCTCGAATTGATAAAGATTCAATTCTGTTTAATATAATATGATAATATGCATATTTTTAAGTAAAATTACTATATTTTCCTATTAATTTTTATGCATCACAAAGGGCTGCGAATGAATAAAAAGAACATCTTTAATTTTATATCCTTTCATTGTGTTTTAGTCAAGTATTGGCACGTGCGAAAATTTGTAGCAAATATTTGGCCAATTTTGGCACACCCACTTAAAAAGGTTGCCCACCCACGTTCTAGAAGAAGCTACTACCAGACAAACTAAATAGACCACGGCAAGAAAACACGAAATAGGGACATACCATTTAAAGAAAATTGGTTTAAAGTCACTATCTTCCAAACTAAAGAAACACAATACACAAAAGCTAAACAATACAACACAAACAAGCACATACCTACGAAAAGATTTGAAATAAAAGTTCAAACACCTAACACACAAAATAAGAAACACATCAAACAACTAAAGATTCACACCGTTAAACTACATAATATTGCTCTAAATAAAAATAAAAGAGATTAGCCTGACCCCCAGGGGCATATGTATCCCTTTGAAAAATTCATGCTTTCTTGTCAGTTAACCACTATATTAGAATGCACTAAACAAGATCCCCCCTTTCCCTGGCACTTACTTCACCACTTCAACTAATGCTAAAACGAATACTTGGGTTTCTTTGTATCTTCTCTTTGCAAAGGAGGCAAAGAGGAAGGGATAACAAATGGCTCAGCATTTTCGGACCTAAATTAAAGGAGTCTTAAGTAGTACACAGGAATTCTGTCGTAACTAATAACGCTGCTTTCACTGCATTTATCCTCCTTCTTTTTGATGCATGTGCTACCACTTAATATTCTGACAGGTTGATTCTGAGGTCTAAATCGCACAGACGCTTGGTCATAATGTTTCGAAATGTTCAGAGTTACTTTGGTTTTCACGCCAATGTCGGTATCGACAAAGAATGCCATGGCTATAAGCTGTACGATGTAGTTTCGCTTATCCTTCCTCGCCATTTGTTCTCAGAAACACTCAGCCATTGAGTTCTTTTACTTATATATATATATATATATATATATATATATATATATATATATATATATATATATATATATACAGGGTGTCCACAAAGTCTGAGTACATAGGAATTTTAATATTTTAATAATTTATGTTATTTTTCCTCCCCAGATCGAATGATGGCTCTGTCAAAAGAAGAAAGAATCGAGTTGGTACTCTTAAGTGGATGAGAAGGATGGTCTTATCGCAAAATCACCGATGAATTTAACCTTTGACACCTTGATCGGCAACCTATTTATTTTACTGCCGTCGGGAAATTGGTCACGAAGTTTAAAGAAACAGGCAGTGTCTTGGACAAACCCCATTCCGGGTGACCAAAGACTTCAGACGAAACGAAAGAGGTTGTCATGGCCAAGATTGCTGCTAGCCTAAAGAAATCACTTCGTCGGACATTTATGGAGTTGGGTGTTCCAAGGTCAACTATCCACAAAATCCTGGTAGAGCAGAAGTTTCATCCATACAAATTATGTACAGATATTGCATCACTTAAATGAAGACGACCCCGATAGACGAATGCAGATGTGCGAATGGTTTTCAGATAAATTGGATGAAAATATTAATTTTACTAAAGACCTTTTGTTGTTAAGTGATGAAGTTTTATTTTATGTTAATGGTGAAGTCAACAGACAGAATCTTCGATACTGGTCTCAAGACAATCCACATTGGATGGATCCATCCAAACATCAAGGCTGCCAAAAGGTGATGGTGTGAGTCGTTTGTGGAAAGCTCATGTGCTAGGACCCTTCTTCTTTGATGAACATGTAACCGGTGAGACTTATCTGAACATGTTGTGAGACAAATTGATGCCTTAAATTGAGCGCTTAGGCGAGGGACTTCCGGACTGGTTTTAGCAGGATGGACCTCCTGCCCATTTTGCTACAAATGTTAGAGATTGACTGAATGGCACTTTTCCTCACTGGATTGGAAGAAGAGGTCATGTTGAGTGGTCCCATCGTTCACTAGACCTTTCTCCCCTTGATTTCCTTTTCTGAGGTATGTTAAAAGAGAAAGTTTACTCAATGAAGATTGCAAATCTAAACCACTTGAGAGAACGCATTATCAGTCAGTGTGCTGAAATCGACGGCAATGTACACCTATTCAATCGAGTTCACAAGAATTTAGCAAAGCGCATCGAATTATGCATTGCAAATAATGGAAATCATATTGAAAATATAATTTCTTAACATTATAATTAAATGATATTGTTTTGTTTTAAAGGTATGTATTTATCCCAAATGTACCCAGACTTTGTGGACACCCTGTATATGTATATATATATATATATATATTTATATATATATATATATATATATATATATATATATATATATATATATATATATATATATATATATATATATATATATATATATATGTGTGTGTGGGGGGGGGGGTGTATAGTCATCTCCAAAATTTTTGAGGTTGAGGAGTGCTGAAATCGCCTTCTGGCTCGGAATCTAAGAAGGACTCCATGCCTCTTCCATAGATAAGGACATAAAAGATTGTCACTAGTCAATTATTCGCCAAGGATAAAGCAAAATTAGTTATTATTTTTCTCGCAAAGTTTCCAGCCAATTTTAACATAAAAATTCAATTTCATCTTAAATGGCACTAGAAAGTCTGCTTGCTAAAAGGACTAAGTTCATGAAAATATGTCATAGGTAATGTTGCCAATACATATTTAGAGCAGATCATATTAAATCTCATCATTTGCCACAAGACCCATCTTACCAGTAACTTAGGGTGTGCAACTCATTTGACCCGAATGACAAAAAAGGCTGTGATTAAAATGATCTTAGCTACCCAAAGAGGAATGTAAATAAAGATTCCCAAATCTTTTTTTCTCAAAGAACCTTTCAAGGAATAAAAAGAAAATAAGCAAAAGAAGTTCATTTAGTCTAGACAAATGTTTTTCTTTCCCCCAAATGTACGTGGGTGGCACAATTAATACTTTTTTTTTATTTAATGGGGCTTACGAAAACATTTCAAGAGACCTTAGTAAAATTAGAGAAAGTATTGAAACTGCCTCGATTAAAATACAACACAGCATTGATTTTCTTATACCCTTTGTTAATAGCGTCGCGGGTGATCGAGACGCTAAAGATAGCGGGTGAAAAAAATGAAGTCCTTGAAGGGATAAGTAAAATAGGAAGGAAATATTTAAATATAAAAAGAGATAAAGGATAGTTTAAAAAAAAATAGAAACAGTCCTAACCGGTGCTAGATCCTCGGCTTAACAATTGTTGGTCTGAGACTGTAGTCAGTAAAGCACTAGGTGCAGTATTCCTCTTCCTGGTCCCCATTTAACTCTTACCCCCTGCACCCTGTGTTCCCTTGCCTTCAATCATTAGTGACGTCAATTTGTTCCCTTCCGTCTCTTGGGACTCTCAGCTGTCATTGATTTCCAGATCTTGAATAATCGTCTTTTTTGCCCTTCGACCGCCAGGGAGACAAAGCCACAGAACCCCCATAAGTCGAGGATGATGAATGTTCATTGGCCTAAAAAAGTGAAATTCAAGGCAAAGGCAGGTAGTACTTTCTCGTAGGATTAGTCAAATTTGTATACCTTCCACGCTATTCAGATTAATTTACCTGAAACCTTTATTCCAATTTTGTCATTTTAATAAATATTTCTTCATTATATTTGAGGCTAATTTACCAGTTTCGTCTTTACCAGTTTCGGGCCAAAATTCAGGCGGTCTTATGATGACAATCCGCCTAGTGCCGAATTAATCCGTGTACATGACACTTCACATTTTGGCACCCATTGCCTCCTGGCATTTCCAAAAAGCAAAAGATTTTCCTAGAAACCTGAATCTTGGCATAAAAAGCAACTAAACCCAGATTGTGGCCCACAAATGTGTTTTTGAATGTGAGTATATGTAATGGATTAGTATCTGTGATCTGAGAAAGAGGGTAAATGGTAGCCAATGTTTTTATAATATGGCGATTGCAGATGCGTTCTCTATGTGAGACAAATATGAAAGGAAAGGAAGAGTTTGTGTGGGATGGAAAGAATGAATTTGGATCAGGTATAGAGAGATCAAAGTGATAGAAATTTAAAAGGTGTAACAGTGCTTTGCAGTGATAAAGACATGATGCTTTGGTTTGATATAAAGATGTCAGCTTAAAAAATTATGCCGGTGAAGTTGATATTTGCTAAAACTAAACTGTACATACTTGTAGTTATGGCCTCTGTTATGATTGAAGTGAATCTGAGAGAGAGAAGCTGCCACAGTTTGGAAAAATTTGTGGATTGAATTTTAAATAGGTATCGGTTGATGGTTGTTTGAGATATGATGAGTGAACGAATAGGCGACACAATATGAGAGGGAGCTTTTTGTACACCTGGAAAGATGCTATTGACCGCTGATGGGATAATATTTGGTAGAAAACGTATTCTTTTAGCACAATTATAGCTGAAATATACATAGGTTGAGTTGAGAAGAAGGAGAGAACTTAAGAATATGATCTTGGCTTAGTATGAGTGGATATACTGTCGGATGTATTTGATGTGGAAGCTGCATGTGGCCTTAGTATGGTACTATCTGGCACTGTCTTACGTTAAAATATTCTAGTCGAATGATGAGAAGACATCAGGAAAGTGGAAAGGAAGAGAGAATCAAAAGTGAATTGTTATGGAATCAGAGAGAAAGTGGAGAGTATGTGAGCATGGTTGAAGGAGAAGAGAAGAAATAAGACAATCATCGAAGTAGAGGAAATCTTGAATAAATTTACATAGTTGGTAATAGGCAGTGTGTGGGTGAACTGAGATAATTTAGAGGAAGCAAACTTATGAATGGTAGAATGATGATTACTAACATATAGAGAAAATTAAAACTAGGCTTACATGCTATTAAATGCAAATATAGAAAAATAAAATTGAAAACGGGTGTTAAACAGAATAGGAAATCAGCAAATGGTTCGTTTGAAAAACCGATGAATGAGGATAACGATGGGAATTAGGAAATGAATGAGGATAACGATGGGAATTAGTTGATGAATGAGTATCTCAGCAGGAACAGGAAGCTATTCTCGAAGGAAGTGAGAAAGGGGAGAAACCAAGAAATTATAACTGGGTTAACGTCAGTGACAAGAGTGAAAGGATAAAACTGTTCAATCCCGCTCCCAAAAATTCTCAGGAGTCTGGATCAATACATTCTGATTCTAAAGTACTGAGTTCAATAATGACATTCATAGTACTGTATAGGCTCAGTTTTCCAGAACAAGCATATTTATATATTTGGTGCACCATGTTAGTCATGTTCAATGGTTGCATTTATGGAATAGTTTTTCCTAATTTCTGTTTTTTTAATTGTTTCAGATTGCTGGTTCATGATAGTGCATATCTACAGCTGCCTAATTTCTAATTATACTGAAGTTGATAAAACATGGAATGTGGCAAGTGCGTGAATGATGATGATAGTTTTTAATACATATAAGGCGCCTTCACTTCTGGTAACCTCAAGAAACCAATCACAAACCTGAGCGACGGAAATACAAAGTTACTTCAATTGTCCCTTGGGTGACCAAGAGAAGAAACGGGCCCCTCCTATAGCTTGTGTGTCTTTTGACAACCACCTGAGCTAGTGGATGTGTCGTAAGTGAAGGTCATGAATGCCGTTTGCTATACCAATGCTATGGTGTGAACCCAAATACCACAGCA
Source organism: Ceratothoa steindachneri (assembly GCA_963969495.1). Classification (NCBI taxonomy): domain Eukaryota; kingdom Metazoa; phylum Arthropoda; class Malacostraca; order Isopoda; family Cymothoidae; genus Ceratothoa; species Ceratothoa steindachneri. The sequence goes on from OZ018339.1 coordinate 44,702,236, forward strand.
ATGCCTGATACTCCTGTCTCATAAACATCAAGGAAATAACCATCCAAACACGAGGTAAAGTACAGTACCACAATAATGCTTCTGCAATCCGACCAGTACCGTAAAGCACTGAACTTCAAGTCCCAAATCCACCGAATAAACAAGAATTAATGAGTGATTCCGATTCTAATTCTACCTCAAATAAAAATGACTACCAGGATAACAGAAAATACCAGGCCTAACTTTTTACTCAAGAAGCATTTCATGATCTTATCAGGGCCTGCGACTTGTCAAAAGAAAAGGCCGTAGTTCTGGGGTCCAGACTAAAGCAGCGTAACTTGCTGAAAGCTGCTTTCGTATCACTACATAGCTCGTTACTGACATAGAGAGCTATCTGCATTTTTCAAAAGGGCAAACAACCTTTGTTACTGTGAGGACGCAGTATATCTCATGCAACAGTTATGAAAGTCTTAACCATATAATTCAGATGATTGGAGGCGGTTTATAGACTTTGGAAAAGACTCTGGAAGCTGCTCTTTTACACTTTGACAATCGGTTTCTATCTGTTCTAATAGACCATGCAGAAAAGATGGCTGAGAGCTATAACGCAATGAAGACTGTCTTAGCCGCTATAGAGTACGAGAAGCACCAGTGGGAGATATGTGGGAATCTCAAAGTCTTCTGCTTTCTACTGGGCCTTTAGAGTGGCTATAGAAATTAGATGTGCTTTTTGTGCTTGTTAAACAGCAGAGCTGATGCACAGCACTATGTGAGCCGGGAATAACCTACAAGACCAAGAGATGCGCCTGGAGGTTCAAATATGTTCACAATCCTCTTGTGAATCCTTAGAAGATATTTTTGCATCAAGGGCATATAAAGGCCAGTTTTGGGGGTTTAAATACTTTGTCAGAAACTAGGTGGTGTTTTTTTCGAGGCTAAGTCGAAAGCTGGTGTCTTAATTGGACCACAGATTCGCATTGTTGTTCACGATAGCAAACTCACGAAGGCCTTGAAGCCACTGAAGGAAAACTCATGGGAATCATTTGTCAATGTGTCAAAGCTTTTACTTTGAACATAGACTGCTGAAAAATTCAAGTACATCGTTACAACCATGTTGCAATGGGAGCAAGGATGTCGTTGAAATTGTAAATTTTCCACTCTCATATTGATTTTTCCCCAAATAACCTGGGAACATTAGTGATGAACACGGTGGACAATTCAGTCCTAACATGATGGATGACTATTACTGAACGCTGCAACGAGACAAGGACGAGCTGTACAAACAAACGGGCGAAGTTCAGAAGCACTTTTACAATTTGATATTTGGTCAATTATAAATGATGGAAACTTATGCTTTCTGGTACAATTTTTATGAGCTTATCTGTGACTAAACATCATATGTACTACGTTTTTGATTATTTAAGAAAGTAGAGCTGAAGGAAAATACAGCATCTACATTATACTTAACAATGCGAAATAAGTCATGAAAGAGCAGTCACCATAAGATTCAAGCTGATCTGTTTTGGGTTAAATATGTGTTTCCCGAAACAAGTGACGGAATATTAAATATTTGTACCTATTGATTTTTTAATAAAACCTGGTCAGATAGAACAAAAGCTTTATCAGATTCAAATTCAGAAATATGAAATTAGATGTGTAAGCATAATGTCCTATTGTACCATTTGTGCTGTTGACCAGTGTAATTGGGATTAAGGTGGAGGGGAAAAAGAGATGGGGAGAATATGGATATAAAAGATAATGCAACTGTATTTATGATTCGATCTTTGAGAGTCAATTGGGCTTTGTATCAGGATATAGAATAGATAATCTTTAAGAGTTGTTGAGGGCTTGTAAGTAGTGAAAAATAAAGAAAGGCAAATGGAATAGATAATATCACTGATGACATTCTAGTAAGTGGTGGTGGCTGTATTATTGGATTGGTCTCGTGTCTGTATTTGAGACGTTTTAAAGAAAATGGTGAATGCCTTAACTACAGAGGGATAATTATGTTGGGTCTTGTAGGTGAATTTTATGGAAACCTTCTTAATGGCACGTATAAGAAGGATAACCAAGGTATTAATGGAGAATTAACAAGGTATGTTTAAGGTCGGTAGGCTGTGTGTATGCATAAATGCTTTGTAGTGGAAAAATAGGTAGCTGAAAAAACAAGGGATAATAGAACTAAAGTGCATGATTGTATGCTCATGGATGTGTAGAAAGCTTAAGATCGTGTAGATAGGGAAGAAATGTAACAAGTTTTAATAAGAGAGCTATATATGTATGGATTGTGTACAGAGCATTTATGTTGAATTTAATTGTGCTTTAGGGTGAAAGATATCCAGAGTAAATGGGTTGACATACGTAGGAGTGTATGAAAATGTTGCGTTATGTACCCATGGCTGTTTAGTATCATTATATTTAGAGTAGTGAGATGAGTAAGTGTGTGAAAAAGGAAAACGGTGTGAGATTGATGAGGAAGGTTGAGCGATGGGTTCTATCTATGTTTATGTAATCTGATGTCCTGGTTTTAATGGCTGAGAGTGAGAAAGATTTTAGATGTTCATTGTATCATCTGACATGTGGTGGAGAAGAGGTTTCAGAAAGTGAATGTTTAAAAGAATAGATTTAAAGCCTTTTATGATCAAGATCGAATTGGAAAAAAGATGTTCCACTCATGTGTGTCAGCTTTTTATATGTGCGAAATTTTTAGTGTTTATGAATCGTGATTGATTAAAATGGTACACAAGAAGGAAATTGCAACCAGAAGTTCCTATATGGTAGGAAAGTGCCTGGGTGAAAAGGAGCGAGAGTGAATGATTAAAGTTTGAGTGTATATCGTGCCAGGGAGTTGCATGAGAGAATTCTGGTGCCAAGTTTGGTGGATGGAGATGTATGGAAGTAAAAAAAGGTTCGCTTGACTAAGAGCAGTAGAAATGTTCTTTCTTTACATAATTTTCAGTTGTAAAATATCTGAAAATTGAACCTTATTCATTCTGCTACACGTGCCTACAACTTTGCTAAACGTCTTTGAACTTCATTAGAAAGAATAACAGACACCAACATATTTTCCTACAGTTGAGCATCAATTTTTATGGTTGAACCACACCAACGAGAGAACCCTGAACGAGTCATCAGTGTCTTCGACCGGTGGTGTCTCAAGATGGTAATTCCTAGCAGGTTAAAAGGATTTCCTCTGCCCACTCCCTTATATGGTTAATCGTATCTTTCCGTCATTGAGATCAAGACCATGGCACCCTAACTGTTGAAGAACCTAGCTGCAGCCTATCGATTTGGGATGAACGACGGAAGGGGCAGGAAGACGTGCAAGGAAGAACACGCGGTAGTTAGGAGAATGACAGGTTTTGAAAGTAGTGAGTGGAATAACCCGTGTAGGAACGGGTAACTGGTTGCCCCGGTCTATTATCCAAATTCAACGAAATCCCGTGTTTTATATTTCTTCAATGAATATTACTTAGTAAATCATTTTACTTTACCTATTTCTACCCACGATTTATGTTCTCTTTCTGGCCAGGGATGAATCCTGCGGGCTAACAGGATACAGTACCCCATCGCCATTAAGCCCCAACTTTGATTGGAAAAAATGAGGGTGGCCTTGAGCTTAAAGGAAACAAAGTAAAGAGGGGCGTTTATTTGCCCCTACTCAAGGAACCAATTGTTTTGGGCTAATGGTATGGTTCAATTGTTGCCAATGTAATTCAGGTATCAATGGGACACTGTGCAGGATGATGCTGGTCTTATGCTGGTGTAAATTGTGTTCACATAGCCTCGATTGCATCCACTGGGCCTCATAAGCAAGAAATTTTATAGTTTTTAGCTATGCTCTACTGTCTGGTGACTCTTTGCATGATTACTTAGGCTTCATTTACTTCAACAACGATGGGATATAAAAACAAGATATTGCACCATTTTATCGAGAGTAATTCTTCCAGAATTGGTTGCAAGACGAAACGCGAGAGTTTATGATTGGTGTTACCACCGTGTTCACCGATATGAACCAAATCGAGAATTTAGGCGATCTATAGAGTTTTCGAGATGACATCTATATCCTGTAAGAAACAACTTTAATGAACCTGGCTGCGATATCTAAGCACGAGGAAGATATTACCTTTATATCTCCTCAAGTTTCGAGTAATACTTGAGGTAATTAATCATTCAATATCATGTGGCGACTCATCCTCTGAGGTCACTTTTTCTTAATTGGTAAAACCTTGTTCCTCGAGATTTGCTGAATCTTAGAACATCAAAATTGCAAAGTTTTTGTCCTTTTTTAAGTTTATGGAGAAATCCAGGTCAAAATTGATCGCTTTTCATTTGTAATTTTGTTTGAATGACTACTGGCGTCATATATAAATTATTTTTTTGTTTATATTTGTTTGGCATTTATTTTTTCAACTATATTTGGTCACAAATGGTAGTTTTAAAATTGCATTGAGCTTTATAGCCGATAACATGCTCCTTTCGATTTTGTTGAAGGATATTTAAGCTACTTCCCAAGAAATCTTTACAGACTTTTAATTGTTAACAAGATAACTGAAATAATTAAAGATAAATACATAGTTTCTGCAATTTTTAAGAATGTTGAGTGCAAATTGCAATGTAGTTAAAGCTAGGATCAAAGTTTCTATCATTAATGTATTAAAATAGTTTTCGGAAGTTGGCCATTTCATAACGTCACTCAGGATGTAATGGAATTTCGGAGCCTAATTCTGTTGATGAGAACAGAAGTGATTAGTGTTTTGAAAATCAAGGTTTATGTTTGCATTATTTCTAAAATAAATGCATCGTAATATATCTCTAAATCGGTATTACCAAAGAAATTCTTACTATTATTCTGTTCCCTATAATCTTGTTACTTTCGATTTAAATTATGTTTTTCTCTTTTTAATCTCTTTGTTAACGTTCCCTTAAAATGTGATTTTAGTTTTCAATAAATTATGTCGGCTTAAATTCGATCCTCGTCATTTGCCCTGTTTTACACTAGTCTGAATTGATTCACGGTAAATTTAAATGGTAATTTTAATAGCATATCCTGATCTAGGAGTCGATTGGATGTTTGAAGATAAAAAGACTTTAACCTAAGTTATGACTACTTAAAGGGCAAATGGTATCATTTTATTTTTCTTTAAGGTTTAAAATCGACCTCCTGTAGTAGGAGATTTGATGATGGCTCGGGGTAAATGTTAATGAAATTAATTCTAGACCACAGAGTTTAAGAAATGATTTGCCTCAAATAAAATGTGAAGGGAAATATAATAAAATTAATTTGATAAATTAAATTTTGTGTCCGATGTCAACAATTAATGAGAATGATAAAAAAGTAAAGGAAGCCATTGAACATGAATAGAATGTAATTATTTGCTTCCGCTCAAGTTTAGCTCCTAATTCAATAACAATGTAGCTCTCTCTGATTAGACTATAATCTCGGAGGGCAATATATGTAATGTGATTTTAAAAGACGATAATTATATCTAAAATCATTCATTTCTATTGTTCTCATAAGCAATAATTTTGTGTATTTGGATCATCTAATCTGATAAAATTAATGATTTCTTTGCCATTTGCGGAAAATACCCTTAAATCTGGTTGGGTAATTTGACATAAATTGTCACTTTTGAAAGAGTTCCAAATATATTATTGACTTTTATCCAAATTTTTTAGAAAAAAATATACCAAAGATAATAGTAAAAATTGTAACTTGCCAAATCAACAGTAGAATTCGACCGAATTGAAATTAGGAACCACAAATCCATTTTCTGATTAATATCCATATCGAGATCGGTGGAGCAGCTGGAATAGTACTGGGGTTCCATAACGGTAACCACCGGGAACGCCGGAGTAACCACTCCTCAAGGGTGATCCCATCCCGTAGTAATCGCCACGCCGGCTCCTGTCGTATCCACCACGGTAGCAATCTCCATATCCCCATTGCTCGGGGCTGGACTGTGGGCGGAAGGGTTCGCCGCGCCCACGGTTATATCCACCAAAATCTCTGCGGCTCTCCGAAGGGAATCTGGAAAAGTTCAAGAAACTCAGTTCAGTTAGGAAATAGAGTTAATCTGATATGAGCACTAATTAAACGACGAAAGAGCAATAGTCAGTACAATAGGTTTGGGTATTTTAGGACCTGTTTTCAAGAGAGTCTTCTAGATGTTTTAACAATAACTCATCGAATTATTAAAATATCATGAAGTTTCTCATTATGAAAAGACTCAACAAACTTAGTTCATTCAAATGCTAAAGTTTAGAACCAGAAACAAGTTATCCTCTAAGCTAGATTAAAATAGAGTTACGATTTTCTATAATAAATTTAACTATAGTTTGGATTATCCCGAATAATATCTAGTTAGTTCTAAGTAAATTAAACTCAATTATTTCGCTGCCATCTGCTACAAATTTATTCCCCCCTTCACCAAAGTAGCTTTCATCGATAGATGAATCAACTACAGGACAGTGATTTTGAAATGTGAAACTTCTAGAAAATATGAGCAAATAAATGAGTAGCTGATAGAGCTCTAGATATTTTAATTGCGTATTTTCCCATCAGTATAATTTTGCTAAACTGCATAATAAATACTTACCTTAAGCCCTTTCACGATAGGATATTTAATCGTCATCGACTTACCTTCCAAAGTCTATTCCGTAAGCAGGGTGACCTGGCAAGCCGATATCCGCCCGTCCCATTCTGCCATCACCGTACATCCTTTCTCGCCCATAGACAGCTTTCATATCTCGGGGATCAGGTCGAGGACCTCCGTAGAAACCTCTCGGAGGGCCGTATGGCCCTTCTCCTGTCATTTCCATAGGAACTCGCTCCAAGCTGGCGCTTCGTTCGCCTCCTCTCATGAAGCGCCCTTCGTAGCCCTCTCGTTCTCCTCTGTCTCGTTCCATTTGGCCACCGCCGCTTCTGAAGTGACCGCGGGCGCCGTAATCCCCGCTTGCCCCTGAGCGGTTTTGTTCCAACTGTCTGCTAGGCATCGCTCCTTCGTCGCGAAAAGCAGATTCTTGATTAACATCCGAAACCATGATTCCTGGAAATTAATGAAGTTGTGTTCTAAAGGATAAGGGGGTAGTTTTAGTGTTTTTCCACTAAATTAAGCAAATGTCTTCGAAATGGAATGCGTTGAGTAGAGTAACTAAGATTGAGTATATTCATATTTATCCTGAGAAAATGCGATATTTAACATCAGTAAGAAGCAGGAAAGACTTGAATTAATGTTATTGATAGCAGTGAAACAGAAATGAAATCACCACAATTATCATAGTTAATTATACATTCGCCGATATTTTGTATCGAAAAGCACCAATGAAATTTTCTTAAAGATCTTGCGGGCAAAAATTGATAACACTTTACTTAGAAGTGAAAAGCAGGAGTATTATATCCAGAATAAATATTGCATTTTAAATATTATTCATATAGTATTTAGTTCGTAAAAATTATGAAAAGTGAATATAAAATTTGGAACATAGAAACTAAATTGATGAATATATTATATTATTACTTGATACGGCTTTGATTGAATATAAACGGCAGGTGATAGACAATGTCGAGTTAAACTGCGAAGTCTCACCATAGCGAGGGGTCTTAAATACCTACTTTTTAGATCTTCGAGTGATCTCAGATTTCCTCTTTTGAAACCGGTTTGACGAATCTGGAATAACCAGAATGAATTTGATCCGAGCTCTAGGTAAAGCGGCTGATTACAATAACGAATGGAAGATAGGTTAGTAAAATCGTTATTGCTTTTGCCAACCATCCCGCTAAATGTAAAAAATCAATCGGTCACTTTAAAGCTATAGAGATTCCAGAACAAGGGAGTTATTCTCATTACCATCAGAAGAAGACCAGATAAGAGTGTATTGGTAAGGACTCCATCAAAGGCATAATCTCAAATCAGTCGATGATTTACCCCACAAACAGGAGGAATGAATATAGAGAAGATTGAACGCAATTCTGTCTCAGCTAGAGGAGGGGAGAATTGAGACCAACATCGGAAGAGGATCCATAATCATATATGTATGAAAAAGCTACAATAAACTAATATATATGAAAATTATGATTTTATATTAAATTCTGCGATATTATTATGAATTATTGCATTTAAGATAAATTCTACAATACAGAGGAGTAAGAGAAATTCTTAATATGCATATTATATGTTATAGGAATTTACATATATTTTCCTAAGACACAAAATTCGAATTTAAAAGAAGTGATGAGTTAAGTATAATGCTAAAAAGTACTTAGAGTTAAAATGGAAAAATAGTGGTGAAAACGAAAGAAAGATTTAGGTTAGGATTGCAGAGAGTTCAACAGACGCTAGGAAAACCTACTAATCCCTTGGTAAGGTTTTTCGTTTTTCTTTCTGCTTGGTTTTAATAGGGTTTGTTGTTGTTTATTGAATATTTTTATTTCCTGTCATCTTCTTTCTGATTTTTGTTAGTTATATCATTTTCTTTTTTAATTTTGAAAGTTTCAAGAGCTGTGACTGTTTGAGGCTCATCTACTATTCGTGACTTTTTTTTTGCGTCTAGTTTTCTTCAATTTCTTCAAAGTTTCTCTTATTGTGATAGATTCTGCTTAACTGGTCGCTTTGGGGTATGTGATAGAACGGGTTGAATCTAAGTTTAATTCAACTCCTATCCCGTATTATTTAAATCCACGATGCTGCCCACGTGCATCTTCGATTCGAGGCTTGGAGTCTTATCTCAGCTACCGGATGCCAGTGTTTAAACAAGGAGGTTATCGTCCCCCCGTTCGCCCCCATACGCCGACCTCGCCAGATCGAGTTAGGCTTATGAACAGATAAGGCATTTTTCCCAAGGCCCGGCTGTGCGTTCCCTCCAAGCTTCCACTCCATTTTCCCCCACGCCAAGGAGATGTCCTGGCTATTTATATGGAAACTTTACAACTAAGATCAGATTGGAGATCCAGATTTTCTTCGCGAAACATCACCACGACCCTCTCTCCCTTTGTGCGCCAAGGGACCTCGACCTCGAGATTCACCATCACTTGTCCAGAAGTAGGACAATATTCCTTGAGTGCCAAAGGTTCGAGCCTTTCCGACGACAAGTCCCCAAGGCTTCCCCCCCCCCCTCTTGTTCAAGGAGAACAGCATTAGAACAGCCATTGTTCGTTTTGAGCCCTTCGCCAAGAAACGGTTCTCACCCCCCCCCCCCTGTTGTTCAAGGAGAACAGCATTAGAACAGCCATTGTTCGTTTTGAGCCCTTCTCCAAGAAACGGTTCTCTTCCCCCCCTGTTGTTCAAGGGAGAACAGCATTAGAACAGCCATTGTTCGTTTTGAGCCTTCGCCAAGAAACGGTTCTCATCCCCCCCTGTTGTTCAAAGGAGAACAACATTAGAACAGCCATTGTTCTTGAGCCCGTAGACAAGAGACTGTTCTCATTCCCCCCTTTGTTCAGAAGAGAACAAAGTAGAACAGCCATTGTTCTTCAAGCCGTTCGTCGAGTAACGGTTCTCCTTTCCAAGACGCCTCGTCAGGATCCTTTTATCCCCCCCTTCGGCTGGAACTCGCCAGTGGACCGAATATTCCTTCAAGTACCTTCCACTGCACCACTAGTGCCAAAAGTTACGTAAGCCAAACTTCACCTTTGAGTATTGATCCCTTTTGTCAATTCTATCCTGTGCTTTAAATTGTTTATCGAACCATCCCATCTCTTTAACTCTATATTTGTTTTACCTTTTTTTTAATCCCTTAAATCCTTGGATTAGCCCGAGTCTCCACGACCCTTTCCATTCTGTTTATGTCAATATTTTCCGTTTTTGTGTATTGTTTATAGTTATTATTAATAAAACTCTATTTTATTAATGATAGCAATATTATTATCCTTGAGCTCAGTTCCACTTCTTAAGCATTTTGAAGATACATAATATCGGCCGCCAGACAGTAAACGCACTCTAAAGATAATTAAGGAAGTTCCCTCATCGAATAGTGTTATTATATAGTATCGTCGGGAGTCATTCTACGACATATATATATATATACCATTTAAATTTGGTATCAGGTGTGTAAGGTTTAACGCTATATCTTTGCAAACACTGGTCTCAGTCGAGTAAAGCGTAGTGTTATTCGTTACAATAATAGAATATAGTAGTTTCCTTTTGTTTTAACGATTGCTATCCCCTTTTTTTAAACTTAAGAAGCTGGAGTAGCTCAAGGAACGGTTATAATAATTTGTTTGTGTTTTTTTGTGATTTTAGTCAGTGGTTATTTAGATTGAGAAACCAAGTACGAATAGGTCAGTGCCCATATTTAGGTAGGCTAATTCTATAGAGGCATAATTCTTGTTGCAAGGAATTTTAGTTGGTTGACTAGTCGCCCCCAAGTGCAAAGATGACTCAGTTTAAAATCTTTAAAGCGCAAGGAGAATCCTTGGGACTCTCCGGAAAAGAACTAATTGAGTACATTCAAGAGGAGCAAAGAAAAGAGGAAGAAAGAGAAAGAGAGGAACGGATAAGACAAGCTGAGCTTCAGATTGAATTAGCTCGGATTAAAGCAGCAGTTCAAAGAAAAAAGGTAGAAAGAGAAAGGGAAAGAGTAATCCGACAAGAGGAACGGGAAAGAGTAATCCCACGAGAAGAACGAGAAGGATAAATACAACGAGAAGAACGAGAAAAAGAAATCCAACGAGAAGAAAGAAGGAAGGATTCGCGCCCCTTCCCAGGAAAGCTGACAAAGTTTCCGAGCCCCGTAAAACCCCCAAACTTATTTCCCCAAAACCAACAACGGGACTCCAAACCTCCCGTTAAGACTTCTCCTCCATCTCTCTTCCCGAAGCGACCAATAATATGCTTCACCTGTGGTGTAGAAAACCACATGAGCTGGAATTGCCCCCAAAATTCTAGGCTTAAAAGCGGACCAGCCCACCAAGTTCACCAGATTAATGCAACCCCGGCTCCCCCGGTGGTGCAGACCCAAGCAGAAACTTCTCCCCCTCCGTCAGGCCACAAGGTAAATTCTGTTTTGGGTAAAAGTTCATCGGGAACTTTGAAATATGAGGAGGGCAGCGTGGACAGCTGCCGAGTATTGACTCTCGTCAGGGACACAGGATGTACGTGCTTCATTGTGTCCGACGAACTCCTCCCAGGGGCCTCTAACCACGAAAAATTTGCGGTGGTACATGACCAACTTGGGCGGGCGAACCGATTCCCCGTCGCTAGATGTTACCTGCAGTGTCAATATTTTAATGGCTGGGCTGAAGTCATTGTAGCACCCATAAAATTCTGTTCCGTACTTATAGGACAGAGCCCCCAAGTAAGTTTCGACCCTGTGTTTCAGGCCACCCTTCCTCAAGGCCGAGATAAGAAAGAAGCCCAGGAGCCCGTCCCCATCAGAACCCCGATACCGTCCGATTTCTCGGAGACCCCTAACCAGGAATTTAGGACGGCAAAAGAGGAGTGTGAATCACTAACACCCTTAGGTGATAAGGCCCCAGACAAGGACACGGAGACTGTCCCTGGACCCCAAGAAAAAAAGAACCCCCAACGCGCCCATGGAGATACGTTCGTAGAACTGGACGAAGCATCGGCGCTTGAAGAGGATTGCCCCGCGGAGTCCCTTAATGTAATCCAGACAGTGTGCATCCAACCTGCTGCCGATTACCCTCCCCCTTCCCTACCAGGCGAGTCTTTAGAACCCTCTGACCTGGATAGTGACGCGCAGCTGACACCACGTCCGCAGAGTCAGCTACAAGAACTAATTAAATGGAATCACCATTTACCCGCCCTATTAGTTCTTTTCGAGCAACTGCTTGAAAATGGCCTCACCATTGGCCCCAGCAAATGCCATTTTGCTCACGAAACCATCAAATATTTGGGTTTCAAAATAGGACGAAGCAAGTTAGGTCCCCAAGAGAACAAGATTAAGGCAATCGCCGACCTGCCCCTCCCGATTACAAAGAAGCCATTAAGATCGTTCCTAGGATCAGCTTCTCCCTATCAGCGATTTGTTCTGAATTTCGCTGCAATTTCGGCCCCCCTATGCCTACTTCAAAAAAAGAATTTCTCCGATCGTTTACGTTGGAATGATGTCGCTGTTTCCCATTTTAATCAGCTCAAAAGTAAGTTCATTTCTTCCCCCATTTTTAAGTTGCTCAACCCGGAAAAATCCTTTGGGGTTAAGACCGACGTGATCAACGAGGGCATTGGAGGTGTACTCCTTCAATACGTGGATGACAGAACGAGTCATCCAGTTGCATATGCTAGTCGTCAATTATTACCACGCGGAAAGAGATATGCCACTAGAGAAAAGATAGCTCTATCAATTATCTGGGTCATAGACAAATTAAAGCTGTACTTGATATGTAAAGAATTTCAAATAGGAACCGACCACCGTCCGTTAGCCTATATTAGGAATTTGAGACACTCAAACGGCCGCATCATGCGCTGGAGTTTACTCTTGCAAGAGTATCAGTTTAAAATAAATTAGATAAAAGGTTCCGATAACCAGGTCGCTGACGCACTCAGTAGGAATGCGTTACCGAATAGCGTAGAATAATTGTATTCATAGGATTAGTATCTCCATGTAGGTATATACCGTCTTGTACGACTTAATTTAAGATTCTTTTGTAATATAATTAATTAATGTATATGTCTGAATTTTGTAACGCTCAATGTCTAATTTTTTGTATGTATATATATTTGTTCTTATTAATTTACGTATAAATTATTTTGTTCCGTATGCACTAAGTTTATATCATTTCATTGTTCCATGCGCTTTTTTTTTTCTCTCTGATTAAGTTGTATTAAAGGTTATTTTCCCCTGTAATCTAAAGATCAAAATGATCATATGTATTGAGGTAATACTAGTTAGGTGCAGGAAGGTACGGTTGGTACAAGAAAACGAGTTCCCCACAACGGAGCTCTATCGTTGTCCCTTCTCTCTTTTTTTCGAAGTGACAACTTCCCCTGGAATGGAGGGGTGTGATAGAACGGGTTGAATCTGCGTTAAATTCAACTCCTATCCCGTATTATTTAAATCCACGATGCTGCCCACGTGCATCTTCGATTCGAGGCTTGGAGTCTTATCTCAGCTACCGGATGCCAGTGTTTAAACAAGGAGGTTATCGTCCCCCCGTTCGCCCCCATACGCCGACCTCGCCAGATCGAGTTAGGCTTATGAACAGATAAGGCATTGTTCCCCGGCCCGGCTGTGCGTTCCCTGCAAGCTTCCACTCCATTTTCCCCTACGCCAAGGAGATGTCCTGGCTATTTATATGGAAACTTTACCACTAAGATCAGATTGGAGATCCAGATTTTCGTCGCGAAACATCACCATGACCCTCTCTCCCTTTGTGCGCCAAGGGATCTCGACCTCGAGATTCACCATCACTTGTCCAGAAGTAGGACAATATTCCTTGAGTGCCAAAGGTTCGAGCCTTTCCGACGACAAGTTACCAAGGCTTCCCCCCCCTGTTGTTCAAGGAGACCAGCATTAGAACAGCCATTGTTCGTTTTGAGCCCTTCGCCAAGAAACGGTTCTCATCCCCCCCCCCCTGTTGTTCAAGGAGAACAGCATTAGAACAGCCATTGTTCGTTTTGAGCCCTTCGCCAAGAAACGGTTCTCTTCCCCCCCTGTTGTTCAAGGGAGAACAGCATTAGAACAGCCATTGTTTGTTTTGAGCCCTTCGCTAAGAAACGGTTCTCATCCCTTCTTGTTGTTCAAAGGAGAACAACATTAGAACAGCCATTGTTCTTGAGCCCGTAGACAAGAGACGGTTCTCATTCCCCCCTTTGTTCAGAAGAAAACAAAGTAGAACAGCCATTGTTCTTCAAGCCGTTCGTCGAGTAACGGTTCTCCTTTCCAAGACGCCTCGTCAGGATCCTTTTATCCCCCCCTTCGGCTGGAACTCGCCAGTGGACCGAATATTCCTTCAAGTACCTTCCACTGCACCACTAGTGCCAAAAGTTACGTAAGCCAAACTTCACCTTTGAGTATTGATCCCTTTTGTCAATTCTATCCTGTGCTTTAAATTGTTTATCGAACCATCCCATCTCTTTAACTCTATATTTGTTTTACCTTTTTTTTAATCCCTTAAATCCTTGGATTAGCCCGAGTCTCCACGACCCTTTCCATTCTGTTTATGTCAATATTTTCCGTTTTTGTGTATTGTTTATAGTTATTATTAATAAAACTCTATTTTATTAATGATAGCAATATTATTATCCTTGAGCTCAGTTCCACTTCTTAAGCATTTTGAAGATACATAATATCGGCCGCCAGACAGTAAACGCACTCTAAAGATAATTAAGAAAGTTCCCTCATCGAATAGTGTTATATATAGTATCGTCGGGAGTCATTCTACGACAGGGTACTTCTACACTTTTACTTTAGGGTGTTGGCTGGAAACTATAGGTTCTTCCATCCTTGCTTCGTTTATGTTTTAAGCTCCTCCTTAAATTTTCTGGGGAAGATTAAAGGATGTGAGATGTTGACCTTCACTTCCACTGGTTTTCAATTGGCCTGTGTACGACTCTGGATTAAGTCAACTTTGCCGACTTTCTTTTATCTTCTTTTCTTTCTTTTATTCCTTTTATTAAGTTTCTTCCTTATGAGGCATTTAATTGATATGACAGAATATGGTCCAGAGCAGTTCGTGCAGCTTATGTGCTTCTTGTGGTAATCAAACCCGAGGAGGTCGAATTGCTTTTGGCTTGTTGAGCATTCACTTGTCTCCAGTGCCTCAATTTAGAAGCATTTTATACCTTCACTATTTTTAGTGGGGTCATCCTTTAAATAAAAGCAGCCTTTAGAGCTGGCCGTTAATGCATCCTTTGGAAAAAATGACCTTAATTGTTCTCGATGTTTGTTTATATTTTATAACGTATTTAACCTTGGCCCTCCCCATATTGGCTATCCGTTCACAATTATATGGACTGCTGTCTAAATGCAAGAGATGTTTGAGCCATGATTTCTTAGGGTACTACAGGCTCGACGTTTAGTTCTATCACTTTTTTCTGGCCATCATATTAGTAAAATATTTTCCTGGTCCTGATCTATATGGCACATTGCTTGTAAGTATCTCTTTAAACCGACATTGAACCTTTTCGGATTAGCCAAGGCGAGGGGCAGGGTGATTGCCATGTACTCCTCTGCAGAATAATACAACCAAATTGTTAAGTGCCTCAGTAACCTCCCTGAAGTGCCGTTACAGAAGGTAAGTGTGAGAGAGTAGTTTCATGTTTGCCTTTCTATGTAACTCTCTTTTTGTCCAAATTTGTTTATTCTAGTCTTTGTAATTAAGTTATGAATTCTTTGTAGTCTTCCCAGGATAATAATCGAAATGGTGTACATCACTAACTATTGTGGCCTCATTATTTCAGATTGTATTTTAGGCTAGCAGATCTTCATCTTGTTTTTCAGGCTGAACTTTCTACACTTGTATAGTTATACCAGTCCAATTTAGCCCTATTTACTCTTTGAATAAAATACTTATTCTTGCCTAATGTTTGTCATACCTATACAAATATACATCTAGCACGAGTCTCCTGTAAATACGAACAATCTTAACTGTATCCCTGTTTCTTTCAATTTGTCATTTTGCTTCATATTCATTTATCCTGAATCACCTTCTGTTGTTTTTCTCGCCTTAATCTCTCCTTTGCGGTAAGAGTAAACTATTAGGTGTCTGATGGCGGCTGCGAATTAAATATTAAGGCATTCCTCATTGCTAGGTGTATGTGAGGTCCTGAATAAATACAGAATTGAGTTCAAAGATAGTGCCTTGAGGTAATCCGGAAGCGATCTTGAATTTCTCCCATTGGGAGTCTCCAAATTTGATATAAGCATAACGATTTGCTTTATGACAAGCTGCACCATTAAACAAAACAATACAGTTATCCTTCCCAAATCGATTCTGAACTGTTGAAAAAGTTATTTTTGAAGCCTTTTCTGGTACCAGTTTCTTTAAATGAGAAGTAATCACAGACAATGAAAGTGACGCATTCTTCATAAGCCTTCCCCACTATCTTCCTTTTAATGCCTGAAGGCCCTGGTAATCTTGGCCTTCAGCTCGTCTTTCGTGTTGCAGCTGGGTTTTGTGTCTCTCTTTCCACCGTACTAACAGGAAGAAGTCGAGGTAGTCCCAATCAGGTGATGTGTGATCGAAAGATTTTGCCGACTGGTGGTGATGGCTGGTGTGGCAGGGCACGTTGTATTGTTGCCGTTAATTAAGCTTACCTGCAGCTACCCGATCTTTCTACCCACTGCAGAAAGTGGATGTAGCCGTCGATGTTCAGCCTGAACTCTTCAGGCATAATAAAGTACATAAAAACCGCTGGATATTTCATTGCATAGCTCCCTGCATGTTGTTGGGTGCGAGAGCATACCAACAGTTATTCTGTTAGTTTATCTTCTGGTCTTGACATCCATTTTCTCGTGGGAAAAGAACCACAGTAATTCTGGCTCTAACGGATGCTGCAACTTGATAATTAGCTTCATGCTGTTCTTAAGTTGCTTTTTATTTGAGAGAAATTTTCCTTTTCTCATCTTTTATGAAAAGGTGAAAATTATTTATGCACCACCAGCCTGATGAGCTTATTATCCTCAGGTTTCTCACTTGCAATGGCACTCATTGAATTTGATCGATCATTGTTGATGATATCCTGGATTTCAATGACAAACAACGATGTTCTGATGATGTCAGATCATCGACCTTGTGGTTTTCACTCTGATGTTGCCTTATAGTCGAATTCTGAATATTCAAGCTTCTCTAAGGACCGTTTCCACAATCTTTATTCTGATATTAAGGAATCTATATTCTTCTTGTTTGTGATTCTAGCGCAAAATTTAAGGCGGATTCCATGCATCTTCCACAGATTAGGAGGTTATGAGATCTCCATTTTTAATTATTCTGCCAAAAGATAAAGCGATATAGGTAATAATTTTAAGAAGATATTCAGTTGACCACTTATTTTTTTCACCTTCTGTCGTTCACTTCTTTTCAATGCTTCCAGGCTATTTACACATATAAAATCAATTCATTTTTAAATGGTACTCGAAAGTCTGCTTGCAAATAGTATGAAGTCCATAAAAACACGTCAAAAATAAGCTTGCCAATAGATATTTGCAACAAACCAGGTTGAATCTCACCATTTAACACATGAACCATTTACCATTAATTTAGGCTGGGCTACTCATTACACCCAAATGACAACCAATCCCGTGAGTAAAATGATCTCACCCAAAGAATAAAGTAAATAAAGATTCCAGATCTTTAACATAATTTTTTTCTCAAAGGCCTTTTCAAGGAATGAAAAGTTGGCGGTACCGTTAATATTATTCTTATCTACTTTATGGGGCTTAGGAAAACAATTCAAGAGTTCGTATTAAAATTAAAGGGAAGTATTGTGACCTCCCTCGTTTAAAATACAACTCAGCACAGATTTCTTATACCCTTTGTTAATAGCGTTGAGGATATGGTAGTGCGTTGGTCGAGGTAACTGAGGTAACTTCTTTGAGAGGGGTGCGATTTGTCCCCGAATATTTGGCACCACACTTGAGGCAGAAAAATGATTTACTTTGTTCGTCTAAGCGGCTGAATAGTTGCTTCCTCAGTGGACGCCTTGTATTCACATGGCTACGAATACAAAAGGAAAGCTCTCTTCTCGCTTAGCAGGCTGGGAAAATTAGTGATCGAAGCTTCCTCAAAAAGTAAAAAGAATTTGAAGAGCTGGATTCAAAAGTCTTTCTTTGGAGGGATCGTGGACTAGTTTTGATGCAATAAAGAGAAAATATCTTTATCTTTTTGATTAGACATTGGACATAAATGAGTAAGGAAAATCGTAGTAGAATATTATTAAGAGGAAAAAATAGTGGGGAAATTTGGGGGAAAGATAGGAAAGTGAAAATAAAAGTAAAATGAAAGTACAGGTCCCTGGTTAAAGGTTATATATGGCTTTCTTAGCGTTTGGGTTGTTTGGTGTTTTGATTTTTCAGTATATATAATATAAATATATATTAAAAAGGCATTTTAGCCTTTATGGCAGAGAGGGTTTTAGTCTCTACTGCTGGTGATGTCTTTTTAATCTGGGTTTATTACGCCCAGAATTTATGTTGTTTTGGATGTTTCGCTTGTGATTTTTGTTTTTTGAAAACGCTTGTGGCGAGTTGGTCGCGTTAGGGGAATTATAATTTAACAAATTTAAAAGGGGAAAATGGGTTAAAAGTAGGCCATTTTTACGGTGTTTCGTGTTCGGAATTTTCCGTGAACGTTGGATTTATGTCGTTGTTGATGAGCTGTCTGCTACTTGTAAATGATTTTGCGTGTCTTATCTCATTAAACTCCATGTGCTCGAGATACAAAGTAGTAAGGTAGGTTATGGTGTACGGTGTCCCAGATCTTTATTGCTTTTGTTGAAGCTCAACCGTTATGGGGCTTAACCCCAGTTCACCCTGAAACTCAATCTCCCTTCTCCTATCTCTCCATCGAGTCATCGCCATAATTAGGACAGCTTTATTCTGAACCCTCTGAAGTTTAAGGACTTGAGTCTTGAGTCTCGCGTTTATAGGAACCGGGTTGTACAAAAGTTTGTATCGGGTGCACGCATTGTAAATCTTGAAGTTGTTGTAGGAACTTAGCTTTACTATGAAGTTATAGAATTCACCCAATCCCTTCAGTATATTTGCCGCGATCCTTGTCACATGACACCCATACCCACCAGTCATATTCCGGAGTCCCAGGACTGTGCCCTCAATGTCGTATGAGATGCGTACTCCTCCACACGGATGTCTGCGAGAGTTCGATAGGATAATGGAATTACCTGGAACTTTTGGACATTGATGGAAATTGTCGTAGAATTCCCCCCCTTTTTGTTCTATCTCTAATAGTGCTAAGTGTGTCTAATATATTGATATTATAAGAATATCTTAACGAACAGAGCCGTTACGAAACACGTAAGGAAACATATAAGAGAAACGAACATTAATCCCGAAATAAACTTATATTTTTCCTTTATCAATTGAATACATAACATTTATACATTAACTACAGCAACACTCTGAATATTATCCTAAACAAGAATTAATTAAATTAGTTTACCCACAAAATTTAGTTAACGTTTTCTCTACACACAACAATAATATTAGAATTTGGCTTACGGACTCATGTGGAGTTTAAAGGCCTCAGAAATGTTATTGACTCACGACGCGTGCCGTGTGTCCAGATGTAGATGGGCGGAATTCCACGGTTGTTTTGGCGAGGGTGGCAGCTGGAGGGTCCACACGTCCTTCCGTGATGGGGGGGGGTTCTTCAAGGACGAGAACCAATACGGTGCTTTATGCAACACCTAGGCAGTCGTGGTCTCTCTGTCAAGAGTGAGTCGAACTTGGTTCTTAAATCAAGTTAACTTGGAGTGCGGTGTGATCACCGAGTAACGAGCTCGAGGAGAAGCTTTTCTCCTTCGTTACTTATTTCCTTATGGACGAGGACTGAACTCGGGAAGGGTCTTCTTCAAGGGTGAGAATAACGAAGGGGGGTTTCTCTGGCGAGAATAAGTTACTTAAAGTTCGGTTTGATAACCGGGAACTAGCTCGAGGATGAGCTTTTCTTAGTTCCAGTCTTGTTCAAGGGCGAGTATAACGGAGGGGAATTTCTCTGGCGAGAATAAATTGAACTTGGTTCCTTACCAAGTTAACTTAAGAGTTCGCTGTGGCCACCGAATAACGGGCTCGAGGGGGAGCCTTTTCCTTCTTCTATTCTTAAATCCTCAAGGACAAGGAATACCCCTGGTGTTTAAGGTGCACCAGAATATGAGGAGTCTCTCTGGCGAGAGTAAGTTGAACTTACAAAAGTTAACTTATCGTTTGGTTTGATAACCAGGGACTTAGCTCGAGGATAAGCTTCTTCTTAGCCCCTTAAGGTAGGTAGCCCTGTCTCTCTTGCAGGGTACTTCTTGGTCTGGCGAGCCAATTACTCTACCTCTCCAGTCTCGGTAGTTCAGTTTGATCCCAAGACTTCTTCACCTAAAGACTGACGTATACTACCACGATTTTCCTCAGAGTTCCTCATTTATAACTCGTCACCCCACTGGGGGAGTGGTAAGGGGGAGAGGGGTTTGAGGAGGGCCCCAGGAGAGTTCTTTTGGCCAACGGTTTTTCACACGAAGTCAAACATTGGCTCCTCGTTAGCCTCCGAGATTGGGAGAAACACGTCTCTAATTTCTTATTTGACGTGAAACTGGATCTCACTCTCCTGGGGGAGATCTTACATTTTGACTTCTAGGGTCTTTCATGGCACCGAGTTGCGCCACACTGCGGTTAACCCGCCGATGCCTTCGACGGATGTCTTTGCGGTAACTGCCTTGTA
Organism: Ceratothoa steindachneri; assembly: GCA_963969495.1. Taxonomy (NCBI): domain Eukaryota; kingdom Metazoa; phylum Arthropoda; class Malacostraca; order Isopoda; family Cymothoidae; genus Ceratothoa; species Ceratothoa steindachneri. Next base: position 44,722,559 of record OZ018339.1, read on the forward strand.
ATTGCACTGAGAGTGAACGGGGGGGGGGGGGGGTGTAGTGACCATTCCCCTACATCTCCCCTATTCCATCTCCTCTTGAAAGTTTTGATGTTTTCGAATCCCATCGCTGTACTCAGTGCCATATAATTCATATTCCCATAAGGTGTCGTACAGATCATCGATATAAGGTCCGCAAATTGGACATAGAACGACCCTTCTATCAGAGGTTGTGGAAGGTCTATTGTTAATATGTACTAAGGCAGGGAACTTATACACCAGCCTTGTGGCGGGTGTATAAGCGGCATAAATTTGGCTAATCAGCGTTGAGGAAATTTTAAAGGCTCCCAAACTTCAGCCAGTTTTCAAACATAGGCGCTACAAAATTGACCAAATAGCGTTCAAATAAATTTTAAGGAAATGTTTACGTTAACTGTTTTTTCAGTCATTACCTGATTCTTCAGACATGACGGATGGCAGAAGAAGAGGGAAAGACGTTCTACCATGAAGAATATGAAGTAGCCTTTAAGAGCTTTGAGCAAAAGGGCCAGGATAAATGGCATCGCAAAAATGCATCTAGTAAACGCTCACCAAAACATCAATGGAGCCGTATTAAAGTTATTTAATGCCTGCCTTAATGTGGGTCATTTCTCTGCCCATAATAAAAGAGCCCGTATGATATTTATACTAAAACCTAGCAAGCCAAAGTAAGAGATTAGCAGCTATCGATCCAACTCTCTGCTGGAATTCCTGGGTATATTGCTGGTAAACCTCTCGACAATAGACTAAGAAACCACCTAGAAACCAAAGGTCTATATAATGACCAATAGCACGGCTTCCGGAGGAGACTTGGTACCGAGACGGCTCTGGCGTTAATTACTCAAAGAATAGCTAGCAAAAAGGTAAGAAACTGCAATGGTAACGTCATTTTGCGAGATGTGGCCTCGGCCTTTGACAACGTGTGGCTACCAGGACTAAAAAATAAGATTAGTCACCTAGGTTTGGAGAAAAACCTAACAAGAATACATTGCGACTACCTGGAAGTTCGAGAGGTAGTCGTAAGAGTAAACGGTATTTAAGGGAAACCATTTAACCTAGAAGCACGCGTGCCACCGGAGGGTTGTCTTAGCCTTACGTGATATGCAGTGTATACCGGTGACCTGCCTTACCCTGACCAAGACCTCGTTCGGTACGTCCAGCTGTTACAGGATTTCACAAAGGTCATAACAGGCTTGTATAAAACCCTGTTGACGATGCAAACAGGACAAGTAGGGAAATGGAGAACATCAATAACTTCGTGTTCAAAATAGGACAATAGTATTCATGGCCAACGTCACCCTGTGGGACCACATACTAACAGAAGTGTTACATGAAGCAGCGGATATCGAACTTATCAAAGGAATTCGACTACCAAATGAAGAATTCCTGGACCTGATATTTAAACGCGCATTCAAAAGGAGCCAACTGCAAAACTTCCAAGAAACTTATCCTATTTACTGAAGAAAATGTCAAAAGAATAAACGGTATATAAAAAAACAAGGCTTAAAAAATCATGATAAGAACAAAGGATCCGAAGTGGAAAAACTCGATAGGAAAAAATAAATGATTCAAGCTCTGAAGAGGACAAACTCATTGTAAAAATAAATAAATAAATGATCCAAAGTCGACACCTTTTAAAGAAAAAAATAAAATAACAAAAAGATAAATAAATAAATAAATAAAAATAAATAAATAAAAGTTCCGAAGTGAACAAACTTTAAATTAAGAAAGGAAAAAAGATCCGAAGTCGAAAACTTAATGAAAGAAAATAACAATAATAAAATAAGTAATAAAGAAGAAATAATTACAATAAAAAGATACAATGCATTTACGTCTAAAAAACGGCTTAGAAATGAAAAAGGTATGACCCTTAACACTATCTATAAGAAACCTTGACATCGAAGACAAAGGCTTGAATGCTAGCTCATCAAATGAGTACTAAATAATATTACAAACTTAGGAAACTGAAGAATTACTGAGGTAGCCAGACAACATGGCACACATATTCTCTTACCAATATTTCTATCTATTCTATAAACACTATCCTCACATTTTTCTCCCTCATACGAGTATTAATCGTTGATCCTTGTTTAGCATGGCAGATTTGGGAATTTCTACTTCGAAAGATATTCAAGCAAGGTATCCACACCTTGAAACTGTTCGAAGCGAAATATCGTTTTTATCCTGAGAAGATTTTGAAGAGACTACGACTGATTGACAGCACTCTGACTGGACACATTACAAGGAGGAACCTTCCCTTCCTATCTGTTATATTTAGGGCGAGTCGGAGAGGGAAGCGAAGTCTCGATAGGTATCTTATCGAGCGGGAGCCATATGTGAATCAGCTGGCTAACTCGGGGCAGCCTGAGTTAGCAATTTTATCATTCGAAATGGAATGTAAACATGGGGTTTGCAAAGTTCGTTAGAATTGGCCGGATAGTTTAGATGTTTTTTAGAAAAACAAAATAATTCTCGGGCTGGCCCTTTGAAGAACCTTGGCGATTCTATAATTCAAACGAGAATGTAAAACAACATAAGTGTTTCGAATATCTTTAATATCGCCCGAATAGTTGTGATGTTATAGCCGAAAGAAAATAATTCCCGGGATAAACTTGGGACGACTTTGGCAAAATAGGGACCAACCGATATAGTGAGATGTTTAGTCAGACGCGACTATAAATGAAAGGGAGCGAAAAAATTGTAGCTGGATTCGCTTAAATTTTAAACTCTTCAAAAAGAAAGATTGCAAGGCAAATCATATGGGTTTTCATCTTTTTACTTTAATCCTACATTTTCTTTCTCCTAATTTTCTGTAAGAATAACTCAGTTCGTCCTTTTAAATTCCATCTCAGGTTCTTAAACATTTAGTGCTAACAATATATTATTTTTCAAATGAAATAAGCGAGTAAAGAGGTAAGACCGAAAACAGCAAGAAAATCAATGATTTAATTACAATTTTAAGTAGAAAGAGCCACTCTCGCTTCCCTAATGCTCTGGATTTCCCCAAAACTTGAATTAGCAAAAGATATAAAGTTGTTATGCACGTCTTTTTTTATCGTTCTTCTTATTTTCCTGTATAACATTCTTAAATATAGAAAACGCCTCAGATGTAAAATCCATCTAAGGAAAACTAATATTAACAAAGAATTCTCCCTGTTCATTGAGGTTAACGAAGTTATGGTTGTTGAGCTGAAATAAAACCCACACATGGTTCAAGAACTGCCAGAAAAAAATCAAGTGAGCGGAAAGGCGATATTCTGGCTTATGAAAACTGGTTTTGACATCGCAATATAAGATACCTGAAACTCAGTTAAGCTGGTGTATATAAAGCACCACATTTGAGGCTTGCATTGTAGCGCTCCTTTGTCTCTGCCTCACACAACATAAAAAATTGCGTAAGTACATTCTTCAAACATTTTTGGACAGTTACTTATTTCTGACTGCTGTTTTCATATGAAAATCGTTAATTACCATTTTAATATAAACTTCTCGAGTATTTTACTAAAAAATACGATGTAAAGAAATCATTTTATTTCCTGCATAAAGGATGTGTTTGATATTGAATTCGTATGCTTTTTTTAGCAATTCTTGTCACAGCACATTTATTTTTTTCCTGCATTTCCCCAGCTAAATTATTTTTGATTTTTCAGCTTAAATTGTATTTCATATTCTATTTTAGTAAGGATTTCAATAATATTTCTAGAAATTCGCCCTTAAACAATTACTCGAATCAATACTATAAAATAACAATCAATATAAACAATTTAATTATAGTTAATTACTTCGGTCATTAAAAATCACAACTCGTCCCCTCCCATACTTAATAAAATCGAGAGCAAATGGAAAAACAACTCCGAAGATCAATTAGCGCAAAGTGAAAATTTGGCTCTGCTAAACACGATTACGTGGATTCATTTAAGTTTGTTGTTATTTACTAAATCCGGTGTTTTATTCCAGGAATCATGTCGTACTGTGGCAGTGATGATGGTCACTTTGACCACAGTGATTACTGGTCCCGAAGAAACTACGGTGGTAATCGATTCATGGACGATTCCGATGGTTTCTATGGAAGACGCATGATGGGCGGAGACTTTTACCGAGGTTACGGCTCCTACCGAGGCTCCTATGGTTCTATGGACAGACCATTTGGATACGGAAGCTCCTATAGTTACGGAGATATGTGCAGATACGATAGTGGGCCTTTTGGTTACTATGGCTACGGTAGTGACTATGGCCGGTACGGCTACATGGATGGGTATAGTGGTCGATATGGCTACAATGGCTATGAAAGTTTACCATATGGCTACTACAGGACCGGATATGGTGACTGTTACGGCCAGTATAGAAATGAGTATGGTAGAAGATATGGTTATGATGGAAGGTGTGGTTATGGTGGTGGCTACGGTAGCATGTATGGTTATGGTGGAGGATATAGCAGTGGCGGTCAATACGGATACGGCCGTGATTACAGAGGTTGGTATGATAGTGATTATGGTAGACAAGGGTGGTACGGCTATGGTTGTGGTTACGATATGCCCGGATATTGCCGTTATGGCTGTGACTACAACCGATACGGGGATCGTAGCTGTTACGGGTACGGGGGTTACAGGCCCAACTATTACAACCCATATGGCTATGGAGGTTATGGTTTCGACAATTACTATCCGTATGGTTATAAAACTTACCATGGTGGGTACGGCGATGGTTATTATGGATATGGAAGAACTTACAGCCCATACCACTACGAAAGATACGGTTTTGGAGACTCCGGCTTCGTCGAATCCATGGGAAGATACAGTTATGGCAACAGTTATTTCAGACCCTACTCGTTCGGCCCAAGTAGATATGGTTTCGAGGATTGCCACCATATCTCCGATTTTACAAGTGGATATTGCAATCGATACCCATACCAAGGACGCTTCCGTTACCCCTTCTACGAATATAATCCCTACTACGGTAGAGGGCAATACGGTTACGGTTATAGGCATGGTGGATACAGGCCTTATTACTACGGAGGATACGGAAGTAGCATTCACCCCAGGTACCTATTCGGCGGAAACAGATTTGGGTACGGGTACGGAGGTTACCCTGGTTACCACTGTGACCAGTATGGATACCGAGGTCATTACTATGGCTACGGCGGAGACTACAACAGCAGACGATATGGATGGGGCCCCTTCTTCGGAGGAAGCCCCTATGGTTCTTACTACTGAAGTGGCTACCATAGTGATCATCCTCCTTTCTTCGTAAGTTTTTTTATGGTTTGTTATCTTTGTTTTACGCAAATCTACCCTCTCTTGTATTTTTATTCGGTTTTCTATCTTATTCTTATCTATATAATATATTCTAACTGAGATTTAAATCATCTCAGCGTCTGGATTATTTGCAATGTCTATATTCTCTCAGGTTCCTCAGCGTATTACTTCAAAATGGCCCAAGAAAGATAAATTCAATGCTTTCTAGCTTGAAGTTCTCCTTAAATTGATAGATTTATATTAATATAATCAACCATTTCTCAACATTATCCCCAAACTTTAAATTTAAGAGACGTCCTTCAATAACTCTTTAAATTTGAATAAAATATTATGAAATATTTAATAGAATTGCAATTTTTTTTAGTCATCTCAATTTTAGTATTTTCTGTAAAAACCGCGAAATTTTTAGAGCTTGAAAATTCAAAATTTTAATTCAAACTCTTTCTTTTTTTCAGGGTTATTACCATTAAACTGCCAACGATATTTGATTTCCTTCTTCATTTATTATTAGTAGGATTTTTTTCATTATTTACTTTGATGTACCAAAACATTATTCTATTAAAGTCTGTGATGTTCAGTCTTAGAGTAAATCTAATGCTGCTTTATTATAAAAAAATAATATATATAGACCAAACTTCTTGCAGCTGATGCTTAAATTACCGTAAATATGTAAATTAGATTTCTTAAATGCTGTTTAAATTGTTAAATTAATATTAGTAAACTATGTGGCGAAACTAACCGCTCTTTTTTATCTAATCTGCAAATTTTATATTGAAAGTTCTATAAATTTAAATTCTTGACCTCTCATTTTTCCTTTTTTCCTATCCTTGTCTTTTATCACATTTCCTTAACATCATTGGAAAATGAGCTGAAGAAATAATTCACGAAGCTTAGTGATAGAAATGGAATTCAGACATATCAACTTTCCACTTCAAAACGTAAGAATAATGAATATTTAACTCACGTTGCCTCAGTAATTTTTCGTTCCATTTTAATTGATTTATGGCAATTTAACCTCTCTATTGGTTGTATTCAAAGGATGAAGCGTCACAAATGATCAAAAAATAGTATAATGAAAAAAATGAGATCCTTTAACTGTGTTAGGATTAGATATTTTTTTCGGAACAGAATCTTTACAAATTAAGGAAAGTTTGACGCCAAAATAAAAATATAATTAATCTTGAGAGATGAACTTGATGGTGTACTAAGACATGATGAAATTGTTCTTTTATAAAGATTTTAATCTTAAAAAAAACATTAATTCGATAGATACATTTTTACGATCTAGTTAATTATCGCATCTACTTCAATAGGGACGTTCGTTTCACCTAGTAATAGTCGTCTTTCCCTGCCTCGCCCCAAATCCAATCTAAATCAGAGTTGAGGAAATAAATTTTAATTTAGTTAAATCAACGCAGAACTGCCCAAAGCGCCGAAACATCATTAAAAGGGAAGAGGTAGAAAAGTAGAAAGCCAAGGGAGTTAAACTACGCGAGCACTGCCAAGAAGAATGGAGAAATAAACCCGGCACTTGCACAGGTGAATATTGCAGGAGATCTATTGCAAAGATACTGAACTGCATTATCCACGCAAATGTGGCTAATGAGGTGAAGCCTGGCTGCTACAAACAGCTACTCAATGCATCTTAAAAGCCAATAATCTTCCAACATTTATCATACCTGCAAACCTTGAATGCTCCAAGGTATTTAAGAATCAGTCATCAGAAATAGCAATGTCAAATCTGAACTGGAGAAGATCGTATAAGCTCCCTCATTGGAGGAATCCGAAGAGGACGATAAAGAGGCAAATGAAAAGGCTGAAAATGAAGAGGGATACTCCCCTGCTGACAAAGACGAGGGCTTTTGCGCCCGTAACGAGCTAAGAAGAGCAGGTCCAAATTCCCAAGTCTACCTCCAAAGAAGAAAAACCCTGGGGACAGTAAAACCGCCCACCGGCCCCTAAAAAGAAAAGAAGAAGAATGGGTAAAAACAATTCACTATGTTACGGAACGCACTGAGGATACTGGAAATTAATAACAACGGCTGGACGACAAAAAGAACTCTACGGAAATGTATTCAGATAAGTTGATGCAGGCATCCTCTTAATTTGGGAACACGGGATCAACAAGCGAAGTGCAGAAATGAAATACAAGCAAATAAGAAATCTAGAAGAATCCTACCTCGCGATTGAGTTAGAACGCCACATAGGAAAGTTGGTCATTGCTACCGGATATTAACCGCCAAGGAGCGACGTGTTAATAATTCACACTCTCACTGGCCAATTTGGAAAAAGAGTCCCTACTATATTAATGGGGGATCTGATCGCCAGATGCCTGGAATCCGGTTACAGGATCTACAACGCTATAGGAAGATGTATGGAACTATTGGTGGACAGAAATATTGCCCAGGGAATAGGCTCCGAATTCCTTACCTTTGTCCGTGCAGGAAGTGCCACAAAAACAGACATCTATATGGCGAATCGTCAGCTGCCGTTCAATAACTACATGGATACAATCCCGGTAGCATATAGTGACCATATAGGGATCCTACTCACTATCAACAGGAACCCTATACAAGTTCCAGAAGGAGTCAGAACAAACTACAGAAGGGCAGACTGGAAACGGTACGCGCGCCTTCTCCAGGCCTAAGATCCGACCAAATTGAACGAATCAATTAACGAGATAATCAAAGATGCAATCGACAACTTCAATAACTATCTCATCAAGGCAAATAGAGCATGTATTTCTAAACCTGCGTATAGGATCATCTTTACCTACAGATGGAGAGAATACATGAAGGATTTATACCGTATGCTGAAATTATTGAATAAAATCAACATCAGGAATGCATCAATTCACTCAATACAACGAAGTAAAGAAATCAAAGAAGAACTGAACTAGTTGATCCTCTAAAAAAATAGAGACGATAGGGTGATGCAATCGATAGTCTCAATCACAAAGCAACTCCCAATGATTTTGCAAAAAAGTTCAGAAATCTCAAAGGATCGACTGGGAAGAAGAAGATCGAGTTACAAAAAGAAGATGGAAACATGGAAACGGAAGAAGGAAGAATGAGAGAGATATTCCCAAGATATTAGGAAAAATCTTCACCATAACTGAGGAGAGAAACGAAGACGCTGACCTAGAGTTTGAAAGCAACATCATAGAGCTTAATGAACAAATACAGAAGACGCACCCTCACCACCAGTGGATAGACAGCGCGACGGATACGCCGAGATTACCGAAGAAAAACTGCTCGGCGCGCTCCGCACACTCCGACCAAAAAACCCAGGACAATCGGAGCTTACAACGTTGAACTTTCAAAAGCCACCAATCAATGCCATCGAATGGATTAGAAGAATATATAAAGCATGTCTGAACACGGGATACTTTGCAGATGCTTATAAAACGGCTAAGAAGATTTTCTTAACTAATCACAGGAAGGAGCCAACTTTGAAGGACTGCTGCCGGCTAATTTCACTTCTAGAATTTGCCGGGAAGCTCTTCAACAAGATCCTCAACCGAAGACTGGTCTCTGACCTAGAAGATAACTTCCTCTTAAACCTACATCAATTTGGGGTAAGAGGAAGCGAAGTACGGAGATGGCGATTAATGTTATCACGGAAAAGCTAGCCCAAGCAATAGGGAAAAGAAGTTACGTGGACATTGTTTATCAAAAGTTATCGAAAGCAATTGACAAGGTGTGGCAATGCAGTACAAGATCTTATGATGGGGCCTAAGTGAAACCTTAGAAAAATCTCTCTGTGACAATGTCATGGAGAGAGCGGTGTACATCATTTTAGGGTGCACGGACGGACCAAAGTTTCCGCTCACTGCGAACCTCCTGGAGGGAGGGGGGGTGCTTATTCCCCACTCTTTTATTGATTTTTACCGCTGATCTCCCAGCTTCTATTATCTCCCCTTGCCTCAACATTCAATTCAGCGATGATTTCACCCAGATAATCACTTATCCATTGAGCAATGCACCTTGGCAAGCTCGTATGACAGCAGCAGAATTTAAAAACCTTAACACCTACGAGGCCCGGCGAAAGATCTGCACCAAACATAAAAAGTTCAAAGTAGTTGCCATAGGCAAGAGACTACTTTAGATGTTAGGGTGGGGGATAGATGTTATGTGTACACCATGGAGTGAAATGTTCTCGGAATAAAAATATATTTAGCCGGGTACAAAAAGAACTTTCATTGAAGAATCTCTAAAGCAATATAAAAAAAAGATCTGTAATGCTCTTGTAAGATCAATGCTGCTACACCCCTCTTTCGCCGTCTCATGTGTGTCGAAGACACAAAAGTATGTTCTTTCTTACAGGTACATACAAGCGAGAGAGAAAAAGCCAGGAAGAGCTGCACCGGAAGGCGAAGATAAGTCATAGATGAATGGACAAGACATATGCAGGAAATGTGTTAATCGAGAATTGCTCGATGGTATCGTCCAAATGAGTAACCATAACAGAAGATGCATAAGTAGCGCCAGATGTCCAAGCTCTACTGGGCTATTAGCTGGGGGAGTAGAAGTGCTGTTCTACACATTAAAATAAAAATGTTTTTACCCAGATCAAAGAAACCGACCAAGAAAAAGATTACCAATTATGAAACCTCACCAATTTATACAAGGATTCACCGATGATGACCCCAAAATACCGAAGAAGACATAAAAAAGATACGATTTACACTCACTACATACTTTACTAAAAACAAAGACACTAAAGTGATTAAAGTAATTCATTACCACAACAGCAAATGAGCACATCATAGCCAAGAACAGTAATTTTTGTGAATAGAAATGGCTTGAACGCCATATTATAAAAACTAACTCAAGGACAACAAAGAAACCACAAAAAAAAATATTTAAAAGCGATAGGCCTGATAAAAAGGTTCTTACCATTGCTCTGAGCCCTACCACACTTCTCTCTCTTTTCAACACTTGTCAATTTTCTGCAATCTGTCCCCACACCATTTCTTTATCCCGGAACGAAACCTACACTCTTACAACAATTAAAATTCAAACCAAGCATTTGTCCAAGAATGATCATCCAAAAACGTGTCTTGATAAGATAGAATAGGGTAGTGCATAAGCTCACTTGATAAGGTAAGGTAAAGTTTGCATTAACACCTTACTACTAATAAGGAGGTATAATATAATTCTCTCTTGTTTGTTTCAAAGAGTTTTAAAAACCAGGGAATTAATGGAGAAAATAAGATAAAGTAAACGAAGAGTAATGAGAACAGGGATCAAAAGTATAGGGGAAAAAAGAACCTAAAAGCAAAGTACAAAAACTTTTAAATAACCAATTATTCTTTATTTTCTTCAAACAGAAGAAATTAACGTAAGTAGAGATTTTTAAAAATTGTAATGGTAAGCGAAAGGAATGTGTGGAAGGTACAGGACTTCCAATTCAACCAAGAGCTTTCTTTTATTTACATTTACCTTTTGTAAACTTTCAGGTTACATTATCGGAACAGCTCACAAATACCAGTCACTTTAACTTCAACCATCCTCCAATAAGTACCAGCATCTACCTAAGTTCCACATAAGGATGAAGTTTGGAATAAAATTGGATCGAAAATTTGAGACAAAATGGCCTATGATTTACTCAATAAAATATGATTACATCATAAATAAAACAAGTTTTGTTGGCATATTTTTTTACTTTCCTTTGACGGCCTCCATCAAGGGAACAGGAGTTGAAATTACAGACATCAGCCTATTTTTTCGGTACTTTAAATATTACATTTGCTCGAAATTAAGGCGCAATAACAACGAGGGAGCATCACGTAGAAGGACAAATCTGTAAAGTAGTGAAAGGTGAAAACAGTGAAAATAGTGGAAAATATATGGCCTCAGGTCTTGCTGCAGGCATTTGGACAGAGAGGATGTATAACTGTGGGTACTGTAAACTTAGAGCAGTTAGCACATATCTGCATATGACCGACCCCAGAATATCTTCAAGTTTTATATGTGTGGACGAAGTGGTAACAGAAATATCTCAGTGGTAATGGAACTAATAGCTTCACTGAGTAAGCAGTACCACTCAAACGGAACAGTCTTAGGAGGCTTGTGAAGGTATAAAGTGACGAATAATTTGCTTCTGGTAAAATGGAACAGAGATACATATCAAGATGTTCCATGAAAAGATAACAAAGGATAAGCGATATGGAATTGCCCATTCTAAGGCCATATTTTTGTCGGAAGAAACCATTGCCCGTTGGAAAACTGCTTGGTAACACAAAGTTTAACCAGGTAAACTTTGTATGGTTCGGGTGTGTCGATAACGCTTTCCGAATTTGGTCATTAAATCGTCTAGACTCAGTTAATAGGTTCTTGGACAGTCCCAATATCCTTCACCCCACCATAAATTTCAAAGTTGAATAGGAAGCTGATAATAATTGTTTATCTTTCTTTGCTTTTAAAATCATATAAATAATAATCGAGCCATTTTACTACTCACCTTATATCACGAATTCTAAATCCAACATTCAATTTCTCAGGTTATGATGTCAAGATTAAAATGGCTGTTGCAATGTCTATATATATATATAAGAGCATTTAGAATTTACCTTCCTTATTTGTATGATGAAACCATATACGACATGTATCTTTATTGCATGAAATATTTTTTTCACATCATTACCGAGAGTCTATCAAAAACCACATCAACATTTTATTGCTTCAAAAAAGAAAAACAGCCGTTGCTACAAATTGTCTCTCGCTTCTGTTTTTTCCTTTAATTTAAGGATTAAACAATGTCCTTCATTCAATCTGTACCACGAATAAAAACGCTTCGACGATTAAAAATCATTTTTCTTCGAATTAAACCAAAAGATATCTAATAGAGGCTTCTACAGTCGTGGTAAAATCTTTATATACTATTTGTATTTCTAGTGGCGGATGACTATAAATCTCACTATGTTGTTGGGTCCCCGTTTTACTTTTTTTTCTTTTAGTAATAACATTGTAACTATTCGGCCGATTCTTACGGGAGTTGAAACCTTTATCCTATTTTACATTCTCTTTAGAATGATAAAATTAGCAAGGCATTAGCATTAACATCAGAACTATTCGGCCGATTCACAAGAAATTTGAAACCCTTATGTTGTTTAACATTCTCATTCGAATAATATAATTGCCTAATTCCTCCCAAGGTTAGTCCGGGAAACATTAAATGTTTTGAAGCTCGTAAGGTCATAAATTAAAGTAAGTGAGAGCACACACTTTGCTGAGCAGACTTGATCCCTCTGAGGTAACTGGTCGGCTCAATCTTTGTCTAATTCGTTTTGCGCCTATTTAGGACTTTTTTGGCTCTCTTGTAATTATTTTGTTGAGAGGTTTTATCATTGCCTCCCTATGTAAATATCTTAGTCTTGTTAATTTGCTTAGCTTAGTATTTGTGATTATGTATATAGTTTAGTTCTGAACTCTTTGTAGTCTCCTAAATCTTGTGCTAGAGACGGTCTACATCACTTTTTTTTACGTATCTTCTCAAAGATGCTAGTACCACACAAACTAAATAAACCACGGCAAGAAAACAGGAAATAGAGATATACCATTTGAAGACAATTGGTTGAAAGTCACTATCTACCAAACTAACGAAACACAATACACAAAATCTAAACAAAGCAACACAAACGAGCAAATAACTACTAAATGATTTGAACGAAAAGGTACAAGACCTAACACACAAATTAATAAATACATCAAACAACTCTAATTTAAAATTAAAGAGATTAGCCTGACCACTAGGGGCATATGAATCCCTTTGAAAATTTAATGCTTACTTGTCAGTAAACCACTACTTTAAAAATCACTCAACAAGATCCCTTCTCTCCCTGGCACTTACTACACCACTTCAACTAATGCTAATACGAATACTTGGGTTTCTATGCATCTTTGCTTTGTAAAGGATGCAAAGGGGAGGGATAACAAACTGTTCGGCACTTTTGGACTTAAATTAAAGTAGTCTTAAGTAGTATACAGGAATTCTGTCGTAACTAATAACGGAGCTTTCCCTGCATTTATCCTCCTTCATTTTGATGCATGTGCTACCACTTAATCTTCTGACATGTTGATGCTGAGCTCTGAATATCACAGGGGCTTGGCAGAATGTTACTAAATGTCGGTATCGACAAAGAATGCCAAGGACGACGGTTGTGGATGTAGTTTCGCTTATCCTCCCTTTTCCATTAATTTTTTTTAATTATACATATATATATATATATATATATATATATATATGTATATATATATATATATATATATATATATATATATTCTATAGGTTTGCTTCTAAGAAGGCTTATTTTGAGGTTGAGGATAAATCCCAAAATGAGACATGTAATATTTCTCATTTAATTAAGAACAACGTTTCGGGTATCTTACCCATCTTCTGGTCTATAAAAGAGATTTAGAAAAGGTTTAAATTACAAAAATTATAATGCACACAAAGTTTAAAAATAAATTATTTAATTAATTGAAATTATGGCAAATCGTTTGAAAACTATTGAAATTTAGATATGGATCAATTATGGGTACTTTAAAATGCATAAATATAACACTAGTTGATACAATTATTGGTTGACACAGATATTAGTCACTAAATGAAGCAGCAATAGTAATAAATTATTTAATAAAATGAAAATGTGAAAAAATCATTTGAAAACTTGACACTAAATATAAATGCTATAAATATGGATAAATATAAGAATATACTAATTGGGGCAATTAATTGGTACACAAAAATATTAGTCACCTTTAGTGGACGGTAAAAGTGGAGAGACTGAGGAAAGATTATAGAGGAAACCGATTAGAGATTGGTAGGTTGTGAAAATATTTTGAGTGGTTTATGAAATGAGAAGGGGAAAAGCAGTTGAATCAGAATTTAAACTGGGATTTAGTTGTTTTATAAATAATGATTCGAGAATGCGCAGGGAAGTGGAGTCCTTTGCATGTCCTATAATTTGAAAGTTTTTGTGGGAAATTTCTGTCTTACACTTAATTGAATGATCTCGAATGGGAGAAGTTTCTTTATTGGTCAAGGTGGAGCCAGTGCGAGAGCTAATACCAAGATGAGAACAGACCCTAGCTCTAAGTGAGCGAACAGTGCTGCCAATGTAGATCCCCTGGTGGCACCTGGGGCAAATGAATTTATAGACAACTGAACAGCTCATTTCAGGTGGGATTCTGTCTTTAGTTCTGAAAAATTTTCCAATGTGAAAGTTGTTCAGAAAAACTATTTTGAAGTTGGTATGCGTGTAAAAACTTTTCAAAAGCTTATTAAGTTTTCGGCGTAAGGGTAGGTTGAGTGGGCCAATATCAGGAAGTAGACAATAGCGGACATCCTTGGGGACAGAGGAAATTTCTTGTGGAGGAGATATATATATTTATATATATATATATATATATATATATATAAATATATATATATATAGTCATCCCTAAAAGTTTTGAGGTTGAGTAATCCTGAAACCGCCTTCTGGGACATTAAAAATTTTCAATAGTCAATTATTTTTCCAAAGGATAAAACAAAATTGGTTATTATTTTTCTCGCAAAATTTACGGCCCATTTTAACCAAAAATATTCAATTTTATTTTAAATGGCCCCAGAAAATCTACTTGCTAAAAAGTTCATAAAAATACGCATAGGTAATGTTGCCAATGCATGTTTTCAGCAGACCAAATTAAATCTTATCATTTGCCACATGACCCATCCTACCACTATCTTAGGCTGCACAACTCATTTGACCCGAATGACAAAAAAGGCTGTGATTAAAATGATCTTAGCTCCCCAAAGAGGAAAGTAAACAAAGATTCCCAAATCTTTTTTTATCAAAGAACCTTTCAAGGAATAAAAAGAAAATAAGCAAAAGAAGTTCATTTAGTCTAGACAAATGTTCTTCTTTCCCCCAAATTTACTTGAGCGACACAATTAATACTTTTTTTTTATTTAATGGGGCTTAGGAAAACATTTCAAGTGTTCTTAGTAAAATTAGAGAAAGTATTGAAACTCCCTCGAATAAAATACAACACAGCATTGATTTTCTTATACCCTTTGTTAATAGCGTCGCGGGTGATCGAGAGGCTAAAGATAGCGGGTGAATAAAATTAAGTATTTAAAGGGATAAGTGAAATAGGAAAGAAATGTTTAAACATAACAGGAGATAGATGATAGTTTGAAAAAAAAATAGAAACAGTCCTAACAATTGTTGCTCTGAGAGTGTAGTCAGTAAACCACTAGTCCCAGTATTCCTTTTCCTGGTCCCTACTTAACCCTCACCCCCTACACCGTGCGGTCCATTGCCCTTAATCATGAGCTATGTCAATTTGTTCCCTTTCGTTCCTTGGGACTCTCAGCTGTCATTGGTTTCCAGATCTTGAATAATCGCCTTTCTTTGCCTTTCGACCACCGGGGCGACAAAGCCACAGAACCCCTATAAGTAAAGGATGATGAATGTTCATTGGCCTAAAAAAGGGAAAGTTAAGGCAAAGGCAGATAGTACTCTCTTGTAGGATTGGTCAAATTTGTATCCCTCCCACGCTATTCGGCTTAATTAACCTGAAACCTTTATTCCCATTTAGTCAATTTAATAAATATTTTTCGATTATATTTGGGGCTAATTTACCAGTTTCTTCTTCAAACCATTGAGCCAGAAAGGATCTTTTTGCGAGCTCCTACCCTTCAAAACATCTTGGTGGCCCTCGGCTTTGAGAAATAGGAGGTTCCATCATCAGAAATATCGGCTTCCTGTATGAAGAAAAACAGGAGTTTTCGGCCAAAATTCAGGCGGTCGTATAATGAATTCCGCCTATTGCCGAATTAATCCGTGTACATGACACATCACATTTTGGCACCCATTGCCTCCTGGCATTTTCAAAAAGAAATTTTTTTTTCTAGAAACCTAAATCTGGGCATAAAAAGCAGCTAAACCCAGATTGTGGCCCACTAATGTGTTTTTAAATGTCAGTATATGTAATGGAATAGTATCTGTGATCTGAGAAAGAGGGTAAATGGTCGCCAAAGTTTTTATAACATGGCGATTGCAGATGCGTGCTCTATGTGAGACAAATATGAAAGGAAAGGAATTTAAAAGGTGTAACAGTGCTTTACAGTGATAAAGACATGATGCGTTGGTTTGATATAAATTTGTGAGCTAAAAGATTATGCCTGTGAAGTTGATATTGGCTAGGGCTGACTGTAGATACTTGTAGTTTATGGCCTCTGTTATGATTGAAGTGAATCTGAGAGAGAGAAGCTACCCTAGTTTGAAAAAAGTTGTGAATTGAATTTCAAATGGATATCGGTTGATGGTTGTTTGATATATGAGTGAACGAATAGGTGACACAATATAAGAGGGAGATTTTTGTACATCTACACAGATGGTATTGACCGCTGATAGGATAATATTTGGTAGAAAACGTATTTTCTTAGCACAATTATTGCATAGATGAACAAAGGTTGGGTTAAGAAGAAGGAGAGAACTTAAGAATATGATCTGGGCTTAGTATGAGGGGATATGCTGTGGGATGTATTTGATGTGGAAGCTGTATGTGGCCTTAGTATGTTACTATCTGGCACTGTATTACGTTAAAATATTCAAGTCGAATGATGAGAAGACATTAGGAAAGTAGAAAGGAAGATAGAATCAGAAGTGAATTGTTATGGAATCAGAGAGAAAGTAAAGAGTACGTGAGCATGATTGAAGGAGAAGAGAAGAAATAAGACGATCATCGAAATAGAGCAAATCTTAAATAAATTTACAGAGTTGGTAATAGGCAGTGTGTGGGTGAGCCGAGATAATTTAGGGGAAACAAACTTATGAATGTTAGAATGATGATTACTAACATATAGAGTAAATTAAAAGGAGGCTTACATGCTTTTGAATGCAAAGATAGAAAAATAAAATTGAAAACGGGTGTTAAGCAGAATAGAAAATCAGCATATAAAGCTTGGTTTGGGGGGTTTAAATACTTCTGTGAGAAACTAGGTGGTGTTTTTTCCGAAGCCAAGTCGAAAGCTGGTGTCTTAATTGGACCACAGATTCGCATTGTTGTTCACGATAGCAAACTCACGAAGGCCTTGACGCCACTGAAGAAAAACTCATGGGAATCATTTGTCAATGTGTCATATCTTTTTCTTTGAACATAGACTGCTGAAAACTTCAAGTACATCGTTACAACCATGTTGCAATGGGAGCAAGGATGCCATTGAAATTGTAAATTTTCCACTCTCATATTGATTTTTTCCCAATTAACTTTGAAACATTAGTGATGAACACGGTGGACAATTCATTCCTAACACAATGGATGACTATTACTGGACGCTGCAACGAGACGAGGACGAGCTGTACAAACAAATGGGTGAAGTTCAGAAGCAATTTTACAACTTCATATTTTCATAATTATAAATGATGGAAACTTATGCTTTCTGGTACAATTTTTATGAGCTTATCTGTGACTAATGTCATCATATGTACTACGTTTCTGATTATTTAAAGAAAAGTAGAGCTGATAGTAAAATAAAACTTCTAAATAATACTTAACGATGCGAAATTATTCATAAAAGAAAAGTCACATAAGATACAAGCTGGTCTGTTTTGGATTAAATATCTATTTCACGACACAAGTGGCGGAATATTGTATATTTTTACCTATTGTTTTTTTCATTAAACCTGGTCTGATAGAACAAAAGCTTTATCAGATTCAAATTTAGCAATATGAAATTAGATGTGTGAGCATAATTTCCTATATGAACCATTTGGGCTGTTGTCCAGTGTAATTCGAACAAGGTGGAGGTGAAAAGGAGATCGGGAGAATATGGATATAAAAGATAATGCAACTGTATTTATGATTGGCTCTTTGAGAGTTAATTAGGTGTTGTATCAGAATATAGAATAAAGATGTGTGCAAGAGGTGATAATGGCGTGTAAGTAGTCAGAAATAAGAAAAGGCAACTGGAGTGTGATGATATAATTGATGACATTCTATTAAGTGGTTGTAAATGTATTATGGGATTCGTCTTGTGTCTGTATTTGAGACTTTTTGAAGAAAGGGGTGAATGCTGAAACTACACAGGGATAATTCTGTTGAGTATTGTAGGTGAATTTTCTGTAAACCTTATTAGAGGCACGTATAAGAAAGCTAACCAAGGTATTAATGCAGAATTAACAAGGTATGTTTAAAGTCAGTAGGCTGTGTGTGTGCAGAAATGCTCTGTAGTGGACAAATAGGTAATTGCAACCACAAGATTTATATGGTAGGAAAGTGCCTGGGTGAAAAGGAGCTAGAGTGAATGAATAAATTTTGAGTGTTTATCGTGCCAGGGAGTAGCATGAGAGAATGCTGGTGCCAAGTTTGGTGGATGAAGATGTATGCAAGTAAAAAAGGTTCGGTTGACTAAGAGCAGTAGAAATGTTTTTTCTTTACATAATTTTCAGTTGTAAATTATCTGAAAATTGTACTTTATTTATTCTGCTACACGTGACCACAACTTTACTGAACGTCTTTGAACTTTATTAGAAAGAATAACAGACACCAACCTATTTTCCTACAGTCGATCATCAATTTTTCTGGTTGAACTACACCAACAAGAGAACCCTCAACGAGTCATCAGTGTCTTCGACCGGTGGTGTCTCAATATGGTACTTCCTAGCAGGTTAAACGGATTTCCTCTGTTCACTCCCTTATATGGTTAATCGTATCTTTCCGTCATGGAAATCAAGATCATGGCACCCTAACTGTTCGAAGAATCTAGCTGCAGCCTATCGATTTGGGATGAATAACAGAAGGGGCAGGAAGACGTGCAAAGAAGAAGATTACGACCTTAGAAGTTACAAGCAGTAGTTCGGAGGATGGCAGGTTTTGAAAGTAGTGAGTAAAATAACCCGTGTAGGAACAGGTGACCGGTTGTCACACTATCTTATCCGAATTCAACGAAATCCCTTGTTTTATATTTCTGCAATAAATATTACTTAATATCTCATTTTACTTTACCTATTTCTACCCACGATTTATGTTCTCTTTCTGGCCAGGGATTAATCCCGCTGGCCAACAGGATACAGTACCCCATCGCCATTAAGCCACAACTTTGATTAGAAAAAATTATAGGTGGCCTTGAGCTTAAAGGAAATAAAGTAAAGAGGGGCGTTTATTCGTCCCTACCCAAGGAACTAATTGTTTGGGGCTGATGGTATGGTTCAATTGTTGCCAATGTAATTCAGGTATCAATAGGACACTGTGCAGGATGATGCTGGTCTTTTGCTGTTGTGAAGTGTGTACACGTGGCATCGTTTGGATCCATTGGGCCTCATAAAAAGAAATTTAGGGTTGACCGCTATGCTCTACTGTCTGGTGACTCTTTGCATCATTTCTAAGGCTTCATTCACTTTAACAGCGATGGGATATAGCAGCAAGATATTGCACCATTTCATCGGGAATAATTCTTCCCAAGTTAGTTGCAAGACGAAACGCGGGAGTTTACGATTGGTGTGACCACCGTGTTCACCCGATATGAAACAATTCAAGAATTTAGGCGATCTATAGAGTTATCGAGTTTTGCACTGATCAAGATATCACTATAGTTCTCTCCAATGATGGAATCGAAACCACTTTTGATTTCACTACAAAATTTTAATTAGCACATAATTGAGTCTTCGTAAACTCTATATGAACTTGTTTCATAAATACTCTTACCAATATTAATGGTGAAGTAAGTTAGATCCTGACTTTATTTGTCATGCTCAAACTTCTTTGCCATTTCTGTTATTTCTTTTAATCAATAGAGGACATTAACTGTGTGGTAGATAAGTGGTTTTGGCGTGGTACTGAGATCTACTCAGCCATATGCTGACAATGTTTGCCTTAGGAATGAAGAAAGATTAAGGTCTGCCAGGACAACAATTTTGAGCAGGCATAAGAATTGTAGCTAAAAGTAAGAAAAAATGTTGAAAGTCACAATGGATCTTCATGGCCACTATATCCAAAAGAGGGGACTACTATGAACATCCACATCCAGTAAGAAACAACTTTAATGAACCTGGCTGTGATTTTTAAGCACAAGGAAGATATTACTTTTATATCCCCTCAAGTTTCGAGTAATACTTGAGTTAATTGATCACTCAATGTCATGTGGCGAATCATCCTCTGAGGTCACTTTTTCTTAATTGGTTAAACCCTGTTCGTCGAGATGTGATGAATCTTAGAACATCAAAAATGCAAATATTTTGACCTTTTTTGAAGTTTATGGAGAAATCCAGCTTAAAATTGATCGCTTTTCATTTGTAATTTTGTTTGAATGATTACTGGCGTCAGACATAAATTAGTGTTTTGTTTATATTTGTTGGCATCTCTTTTTTCTACTATATTTGGTCACAAATGGTAATTTTCAAATTGCATTGACCTTTATAGCCAATAACATGCTCCTTTTGATTTTTTTGAAGGATATTTAAGCTATTTCTCAAGAAATCTTCACAGGCTTTTATTTATCAAGAAGATAACTGAAATAATTAAAGATAAATACATAGTTTCTGCAATTTAAAAGAATGTTGAGGGCAAATTGCGATGTAGTAAAGATAGGATCAAAGTTTCCATCTTAATTTATTAAAATAGTTTCCGGAAGTTAGCCAGTTCATAACGTCACTCAGGATGTAATGCAATTCCGGAGCCTAATTCTGTTGATGAGAAAAGAAGTATTTAGTGTTTTGAAAATTAAGGTTTATGTTTGGTTTATTGCTAAAATAAAGTCATCGAAGTATATCTCTAAATCGCTACTACCAAAAAAATTCTTACTATTTTCTGGTCCCTATAATCTTTTATTTAGGATTTAAATTATGATTTGCTCTTCTTATTCTCTTTGTTCACGTTGTCCTAAATTGTGATTTTAGTTTTCAATAAATTATCTCGGCTTAAATTCGATCCTCGTCATTTGCCCTGTTTTACACTAGTCTGAATTGATTCACAGTAAATTTAAATGGTAATTCTAATAGCATTTTCTGAGTTTTAAGTCGATTAAGTGTTTGATGATAAAACGACTTTAACTTAAGTTACGACTACTTAAAGGCCAAATGGTATCATTTTATTTTTCTTTAAGGTTTGAAATCAACCTCCTGTAGTAGGAGAGTTGATGATGGCTCGGGGTAAATGATGATGAAGTTAATTCTAGACCACAGAGTTTAAGAAGTGATTTTGCCTCAAATAAATGGTGAATTGAAATATAATAAAATTAATTTAAAAAATTAAATTTTGTGTCCGATGTCAACAATTAATGAGAATGATAAAAAAGTAAAGGAAGCCATTGAACATGAATAAAATGTATTTATTTGCTTCCACTCAAGTTTAGCTCCTAATTACATATCAAGGTAGCAGCTCTTTTTGATTTAGAGTCTAATCTTTGAGTGCATTATATGTAATTTGATTTAAAAATATGATAATTATATCTAAAATCATCCATTTTCCTTGTTCTCATAAGCAATAATTTTGTGTATTTGGATTATCTGATTTGATAAAATTAATGATTTCTTTGCCATTTGCGGAAAATACACTTAAATCTGGTTTGGGTAATTTGAAATAAATAGTCATTATTAGGGAGAAATGAACGATTCTATTAGTAAATATTATGTGGCAATCGGAATAAAATTTAATTTCAGATACATAAATTAAACCATTACTAGATGAGAAACAAATTGTCCGAGATAGAGAATAATTCGTAACTTAGAATTACTTTGATTTAGGCTACAAAAGAAGAAACGAAAATTCACTTGTTATTTTTCTTGCCAAATGATGGACTTTTAAAAGAGTTCAATATATATTATTGACTTTTATCCAAACTTTTTGGAGAAAGTATACCACAGATAATATTAAAAATTGTGACTTGCCAAATCAATACTAGAATTCGAAGCAATTGATATTAGAAATTACAAATCCATTTTCTGATTAATATCCATATCGAGATCGGGGACCGGCTGGAATGGTAATGGGGTTACATAACGGTAACCCCAGGGAACGCCGGAGAAACCACTCTTCGAGGGTGATCCCCTTCCGTAGTAATCACTACGCCCGCTTCTGTCGTATCCACCACGTTAGCGATCTCCATATCTCCATTGCTCGGGGCCGGACTGACGGTGGAAGGGTTCGCCGCGCCCAAGGTTATATCCAACGAAATCTGGGCGACTCTCCGAAGGTAGTCTGTAAAAGTTCAAAGAACTGAGTTTAGTTAGGAAATAGAGGAAATCTCTCATGAGCACCAATTAAACGATGAAAGAGCAATAGTCAGTAAAAAAGGTTTGCCTATTTTAGGACCTGTTGTCAAGAGAGGCCTCTAGATGTTTTTAACAATAACTCGTCGAATTATTAAAATAACATGATGTGCCTCATTATGGAAAGACTCAACAAACTATTTAATCTAAGCTAGATAAAAATAGAGTTACGATTTTCTAAAATAAATTGAACTATAGTTCCCTTCCTCATCTAGAGATGAGTAACTAAAGAATTATAGAAATAATATTAACAAAATGGTTTGGATTATCCCAGATAATATCTAATTGGTTGTAAGTAAATTAAACTCGATTATTTTGCTGCCCTCTGCTACAAAATTATTCCCCTCTCCCCCAAAATAGCTTCCATCGAGAGATGAATCAACTAAAGGACAGTGATTTTTAAATGTGAAACTTCTAGAAAATATGAGCACATAAATGAGTAGCTGATAGAGCTCTAGATATTTTGATTGCGTATTTTTTCCATCATTATAATTTTGCTAAACTGCATAATAAATACTTACCTTTAGCCCTTTCACGATAGGATATTTAATCGTCATCGACTTACCTGCCAAAGTCTATTCCGTAAGCAGGGCGACCTGGCGAGCCGTAATCCGCCCGTCCCATTCTGCCATCGCCGTACATCCTTTCTCGCCCATAGCCAAAGGGCATATCTCGGGGATCAGGTCGAGGCCCTCCATAGAAACCTCTGGGAGTGCCGTATGGCCCTTCTCCTTTCATTTTCATGGGAACTCGTTCCATGCTGGCGCTTCGTCACCCTTCTCTCATGAAGCGCCCCTCGTAGCCCTCTCGTTCTCCTCTCTCTCGTTCCATTTGGCCACCGCCGCTTCTGAAGTGACCGCGGGCGCCGTAATCCCCGCTTGCCCCTGAGCAGTTTTGTTCCAACTGTCCGCTGGGCATCGCTCCTCCGTCACGAGGAGCAGATTCTTCAGAAACATCCGGAACCATGATTCCTGGAAATAGTGATATTGTGTTCTATAGGTTACATAGGGTGGTTTTAAGGTTTTTACACTAAATTAAGCAAATCTCTTTGAAATGGAACGCGTTGAGTAGAGTAAATAAGATTGAGTATATTTATACATATATCGTAAGAAAATGCGATATTTAACATTAGTAAGAATGAGGTAAGACTTGAATTAATGTTATCGATAGTAGTGAAACAAAAATAAAAGCACCACAATTATCATAGTTAATTATACATTCGCAGATGTTTTGTATCGAAAAGCACCAATGAAATTTCCCAAAAGGTCTTGCGGACAAAAATTGATAACACTTGACTGAAGTGAAAAGTAGGAGTATTATATCCTGAATAAATATTGCATTTTAAATATAATTCATATATTATTTAGTTTGTAAAAATTATAAAAAGTAAATATAAAATTTGGAACATAGGAACTAAATTGATATATATTATATTATTACTTAATACGGCTTTGATTGGATATAAACGGCAGGTGATAGACAATGTCGAGATAAACTGCGAAGTATCACCATAGCGAGGGGTTTTTTATACCTACTCTTTAGATCTCTGAGTGATCTCGGATTTCCTTTTCCGAAACCAGTTTGACGAATATGAAATAACCAGAGTGAATATGATTAGAGCTTAAGGTTAAGCGGCTGATTACTAAAACAAATGGAAGATAGGTTAGTCAAATCGTTATTGCTTTAGCCAACCATCCCGCTAAATGTAAAAAATCAATCGGTCACTTTAAAGCTATAGAGATTCCAGAACAAGGGAGTTATTCTCATTACCATCAGAAGAAGACCAGATAAGAGTGTATTAGTAAGGACTCCATCAAAGGCATAATCTCAAATCAGTCGATGATTTACTCCACAAACAGGAGAAATGAATATAGAGAAGATTGAACGCAATTCTGTCTCAGCTAGAGGAGGGAAGAATTGAGACCAACATCGGAAGAGGATCCATAATCATATATGTATGAAAAAGCTACAATAAACTAATATATATGAAAATTATTATTTTATATTAAATTCTGCGATATTATTAGGAATTATTGCATTTAAGATAAATGCTACAATACAGAAGCGCGTGAGAAATTCTTAATATGCATATTATATTTTATTTATAGGAATGTACATATATTTTGCTAAGACACAAAATTCTTATTTGAAAGTGGTGATGAGATAAGTATAATGCTAAAAAGTACTGACAGTTAAAATGGAAAAATAGTGGTAAAAACTAAAGAAAGATTTAGGATTGCAGAGAGTTCAACAGACGCTAGGAAAACCTACTAATCTCTTGATAACGTGTTGCCTTTTTCTTTCTGCTTGGTTTTAATAGGGTTTGTTGTTGTTCATTGAATATTTTTATTTCCTGTCATCTTCTCTCAGCAGGCCAACGACAACAATGACCAGAGTAATGCACAGGACGACAGCCGAGGCAACCAATGGGAAAGCCCCGGTCTCGACCCCCTTGGGCCCGAGACCCCCCGCGTAGATTTCACGACCCCTTTGTATGTCGAGAAACCAGGTTCCTTTGACTCCATTTTTGCCATTTCTCATCTCCAGAAAGCCAATAGTGGCAATGGCATCAAGGTCTTCCTTAAGAAAAATTACCATCACTGGGACCCCTCTGACGACCGCGCCCTTCCTTGGGTGGAAACCCTTATTAACAGGGCTGTGATTGAAGAAGCACATATCAGATGTGCTCACCGTGTATTCGGTGTCACGAAACCCAACGGATCTGCAAGACTCATCTGTGATATGTCCTCGGCCAGCGAGGCATTTAAGTCCCCCAAGTTTAGCCTTCTGAGCATCGCTCGCATTATGGGAACCCCCACCGAGGGCCTCTGGGCAATGAAATTAGATCTAAAGGATGGCTTTTACCATCTCCGGCTTCACCCAAAGGCCCGCCCCTGGTTTGGAATAAGATGCCAGGGCCGTTCCTTCAGATTCAACCGCCTTCCTATGGGCTTCAATGGCGTGCCCTTCTTAATGCAAAAGTTGACTGCTACCGTCATGAACCAACTGGCCTTCAAGTGCAAAATCCAGGTGTTTACCTACCTGGATGACGTACTTTGCCTCGTAAGTAAATGTGCCCTCCGCTTCTTCATGTGCTCTGTGCGCCAGAGTTCCATCAACGCAAACTGGCGAAAATCAATTACCATCCCTTTGCGCAAAATTTCCTACCTTGGTTTCAATATCGACGTGAAACAAAAACGCATCAAGCTCACACCCACCATGTTGGAAAAAACGCGCTCGGCACTCACCATCATGTCCTCACGACCCGTCACCCGCAAAGCCTGGACCAGGCTAGCAGGCCTCCTCAACTTCATTTTGCCTGCCCTCCACCTACCTTTCTGCTGGATCCAGCTCTGTTACCAGCAACAGGACCATCCCAACCCCGGCCCTTTCCTCAACCTCAGCCATCTCATTCACGGAAAATGGGTACGCTTCCGCCCCATGAAAGGGGCGAGACCAACCATCTATGTTGATGCATCCCCCTAGGGCATCGGCTAGTGGTGTAGGGAAGTGTCAATGGCTCTGGATTGTCGCAATTGGGAGGCGGGCATATTTGACCTGGAATCACTTGGTGCCATCCCTCCCGATCATCATGGCCCCCCGCGCTATTTGGAATTCCAAAAGAGGAAAGCTCCCTGATTTGATCCTCCGCTCCCTCTCTCCAGTTTCCCTTGTCAACTTCTCCAAGGCATTCAAGATCGCCTCTAGAAACATCGGCTACATTAGAAGCAGGCGCAACCCGGCGGATCTCCCGTCTCGGTACTTTTCAAGAAGTAACAATTAGGCCGTGTGTAGGCATCCCCCCTTGTGGGGCTACTTAAGTCCCACACTTCCCGAGACGGGAAGGACGTTAAACAGCCTTCTGCAGGGTAGCACCTGCTCCCGCCGTCCTTCCCCTTGCTCCTCTTTTTTTCTTTGTTTTTGGACTCCTTTTGAGCCCCTTTTGTTTTCATTCATGTATTTGTGTTAACGTTTTCTACTGAAATTTTTTTTGTAAAATCTTAAAAATAAAAGAAAGGTCCTTCTCACCCTCCTGGGGGGGAGGACTAAACAATTAGGTCGTTCTCAAAAGAAAAAACCGTAGTTCTGGGGTCCAGACTAAAGCCCGGTAACATGCTGGAAGCTGCTTTCGTATCACAACATAGCTCGTTACTGACATACAGAGCTATCTGCATTTTTCAAAATGGCAAACAACCTTTGTTACTGTGAAGACGCAGTATTTCTCATGCAACAATTATGAAAGTCTTAACTATTTTAATTCAGATGATTGAAGGTGGTTTATAGACTTTGGAAAAGACTCTGAAAGCTGCTCTTTTACACATTGACAATCGGTTTCCATCTGTTATAATAGACCATGCCGGAAAGATGGCTGAGAGCTATAACGCAATAAAGATTTTCTTAGCCGCTATAGAGTATGAGAAGCACCAGTCGGAGATATGTAGGAATCTCAAAGTCTTCTGCTTTCTACTGGGACTTAAGAGTGGCTATAAAAATTAGATGTGCTTCCTATGGTTGATAGACAGCAAAGCTGATGCACAGCACTATGTGAGACGGGAATAACCTACAAGACCAAGAGTTGCGCTTGAGGTTCAAATGTGTTCACAATCCTCTTGTAGATTCTTAGAAGATATTTTTGCATCAAGGGCATATAAAGCACGGTTTTGGGGGTTTAAATACTTATGTGAGAAACTAGGTGGTGTTTTTTCCGAGGCTAAGTCGAAAGCTGGTGTCTTAATTGGACCACAGATTCGCATTGTTGTTCACAATAGCAAACTCACGAAGGCCTTGACGCCACTAAAGGAAAACTCATAGGAATCATTTTTCAATGTGTCAAATCTTTTTCTTTGAACCTAGACTGCTAAAAACTTGAAGAACTTCGTTACAAACATGTTGCTATGGGATCAAGGATGTCGTTGAAATTGTAAATTTTACACTCTTATATTAATTTTTCCCCAAATACCCTTGAAACATTAGTGATGAACACGGTGGACAATTCAGTCCTAACATGATGGATGACTATTACTGAACGCTGCAACGAGACGAGAACGAGCTGTACAAACAAATGGGCAAGGTTCAGAAGCACTTTTACAACTTCATATTTTGTCAATTATAAATGATGGAAACTTATGCTTTCTGGTACAATTTTTATGATCATATTTGTGACCCATGTCATCATATGTACTACGTTTCTGATTATTTAAAAAAGTAGAGCTGATAGTAAAATACAGCATCTACATCATACTTAACAATGCGAAATTAGTCATGAAAGAACAGGCACATAGGGTTCAAGCTCGTCTGTTTTGGGTTTAATATGTGTTTTTCGACACAGGTGGCGGAATATTTGATATATGTACCTATTGATTTTTTTTATAAAACCTGGTCTGATAGAACAAAAGCTTTATCAGATTCAAATTCAGAAATATGAAATAAGATGTGTAAGCATAATGTCCTATGTGAACCATTTTTGCTGTTGACCAGTGTAATTGGGATTAAGGTGGAGGGGAAAAAGAGATGGGGAGAATATGGATATAAAAGATAATGCAACTGTATTTATGATTTGCTCTTTAAGAGTCAATTGTGCTTTGTATTAGGATATAGAATAGATAATCTTCAAGAGGTGCTTAGGACTTGTAAGTAGTGAGAAATGAGGAAAGGCAAATGGAATAGATAATAAAATTGATGACATTCAAGTAAGTGGTGGTGAATGTATTATGGGATTGGTCTCGTGTCTGTATTTGAGACGTTTTAAAGAAAATGGTGAATGCTATAACTACACAGAGATAACTATGTTGGGTCTTGTAGGTGGATTTTATGGAAACCTTCTTAATGGCACGTATAAGAAGGATAACCAAGGTATTAATGGAGAATTAACAAGGTATGTTTAAGGTCGGTAGGCTGTGTGTATGCATAAATGCTTTGGAATGGAAAAATAGGTAGCTGAAAAAAAAGGGATAATAGAACTAAAGTGCATGATTGTATGCTGATGGATGTGTAGAAAGCTTAAGATCGTGTAGATTTGAAAGAAATGTAACAAGTTTTAATAACAGAGCTATATATTTATGAATTGTGAAGAGAGCATTTATGTTGAATGTAATTGTGCTTTAGGGTGAAAGATATCCAGAGTGAATGGGTGGACATAAGTAGGGGTGTATGAAAATGTTGCGTTATGTACCCATGGCTGTTTAGTATCTTTATATTTAGAGTACTGAGATAAGTAAGTGTGTGAAAGAGGAAAATGGTGTGAGATTAATGAGGAAGGTTAAGCGATGGGTTCTATATATGTTTATGTAATCTGATGTCCTGGTTTTGGTGGCTGAGAGTGACAAAGATTTTTAGATGTTCATTGTATCATCTGAAATGTGGTGCAGAGGAGGATTCAGAAAGTGAATGTTTAAAAGAATAGATTTAAAGCATTTTATGATCAAGATCGAATTGGACAAATGATATTCCACTCATGTGTGTCACCTTTTTATATGTGCGAAATTTTTAGTGTTTATGAATCGTGATTGATTGAAATGGTACACAAGAAGGAAATTGCAACCAGAAGTTTCTCTATGGTAGGAAAGTGCCTGAGAGAAAAGGAGCGAGAAGGAATGATTAAAGTTTGAGTGTGTATCGTGCCAGGAGGGTTGCATGAGGGAATGCTGGTGCCAAGTTTGGTATATGGAGGTGTATGTAAGTAAAATAGGTTCGCTTGACTAAGAGCAGTAGAAATGTTCTTTCTTTACATAATTTTCAGTTGTAAATTATCTGAAAATTGTACCTTAGTCATTCTGCTACACGTGACCACAACTTTGCTAAACGTCTATGAACTTTATTAGAAAGAATAACAAACACCAACATATTTTCCTACAGTCAATTATCAATTTGTCTGGTTGAACCACACCAACGAGAGAACCCTGACAGAGTCATCAGTGTCTTCGACCGGTGGCGTCTCAAGATGGTACTTCCTAGCAGGTTAAAAGGATTTCCTAGGTAGACTCTCTTATATGGTTAATCGTATCTCTCCGTCATTGCGATCAAGACCATGGCACACTAACTGTTGAAGAACCTAGCTGCAGCCTATCGATTTAGGATGAACGACGAAAGGGGCAGGAAGACGTGCAAGGAAGAACAAGCAGTAGTTCGGAGAATGACAGGTTTTGAAAGTATTGAGTGGAATAACCCGTGTAGGAACGGGTAACTGGTTGCCCTGGTCTATGATCCAAATTCAACGAAATCCCGTGTTTTATATTTCTTCCATGAATATTACTTAGTAACTCATTTTACTTTACCTATTTCTACCCACGATTTATGTTCTCTTTCTGGCCAGGGATGAATCCTGCGGGCTAACAGGATACAGTATCCCATCGCCATTAAGCCCCAACTTTGATTGGAAAAAATGATGGGTGACCTTGAGCTTGAAGGAAACAAAGTAAAGAGGGGCGTTTATTTGCCCCTACTCAAGGAACCAATTGTTTTGGTCTAATGGTATGGTTCAATTGTTGCCAATGTAATTCAGGTATCAATGGGACACTGCAAGATGATGCTGGTCTTATGGTGGTGTGAATTGTTTCCACGTGGCCTCGTTTGGATCCACTGGGCCTCATAAGCAATAAATTTTATGGTTGACGGCTATGCTCTACTGTCTGGTGACTCTTTGCATCATTACTTAGGTTTCATTTACTTCAACAACAAGGGATATAACAACAAGATATTGCACCATTTCATCGGGATTAATTCTTCCAGAATTGGTTGCAAGACGAAACAGGCAAGTTTAGGATTGGTGTTCACCCTATATTAACCAAATGGAGAATTTAGGCGATCTATAGAGTTATCGAGATGGCACTGATCAAGATATCACTATAGTTCTCTCCACTGATGGGATCTAAACCACGTTTGATTTTACTACATAAATTTAATTAGTGCATAATTGAGTCTTCATAAACTCTATATGAACTTGTTCCATAAATACTCTTACCACTATTTATGGTGAAGTAAGTTAGATTCTGACTTTATTTGTCATCCTCAAACGTCTTTGCCATTTCTGTTATTTGTTTTAATCAATAGAGAACATTAACTAAGAACATAAGAACATAAGAAAAGAAGGAGACTGCAAAAGACCATTCATGGCCTACACTTGTGGTAGATAGGTTGTTTTGGCGTAGTGCTGAGGTCAAATCAGCCATATGCTGACAATGTTTGCCTTAGGAATGAAGAAAGATTAAGGTCTACCAGGACAACAATTTTGAGCAGGCATAAAAACTGTAGCTGAAAGAAAGAACAAATGTTGAAAGTCACAATGGATGTTCATAGGCACTATATCCAAAAGAGGGGACTAATATGAGCATCCATATCCTGTAAGAAACAACTTTAATGAACCTGGCTGCGATTTATAAGCACGAGGAAGATATTACTTTTATATTTCCTTAAGTTTCGAGTAATACTTGAGTTAATTGATCACTCAATGTCATGTAGTGACTCATCCTCTGAGGTCACCTTTTATTTATTGGTCAAACCCTGTTCCTTGAGATTTGATGAATCTTAGAACATCAAAATTGCAAATTTTTGGTCCTTTTTTTAAGTTAATCGAGAAATCCAGGTCAAAATTGATCGCTTTTCATTTGTGAATTTGTTTGAATGATTACTGGCGTCAGATATAAATTAGTTTTTTGCTTATATTTGTTGGCATCTCTTTTTTCTACTATATTTGGTCACAAATGGTAATTTTAAAATTGAATTAAGCTTTATAGCCAATAACATGCTTCCCCTTTTCGATTTTGTTGAAGGATATTTAAGCTACTTCCCAAGAGATTTTTACAGACTTATATTTGTTCAGAAGATAATTGAAATAATTAAAGATAAATACATAATTTGTACAATCTTAAAGAATGCTGAGTGCAAATTACGATGTAGTAGAGCTAGGAGCAAAGTTTCTTTCCTTAATGTATTAAAATATTTTCCGGAAGTTGACCATTTCATAAAGTCACTCAGGATGTAATGCAATTCTGGAGCCTAATTCCTTTGAGGAGGGAAGAAGTAATTATTGATTTCAAAATTAAGGTTTACGTTTGCAGTATTGCTTCAATAAATGCATCGAAGTATATTTCTAAATCGGTACTACCAAAGAAATTCTTACTATTATTCTGTTCCCTATAATTTTGTTATTTTTGATTTAAATTATGATTTGCTCTTCTTATTCTCATTGTTCACGTTCCCTTAAAATGTAATTTTAGTTTTCAATAAATTATCTCGACTTAAATTCGATCCTCGTCATTTGCCCTGTTTTAAACTAGTCTGAATCGATTCACAGTAAATTTAAATGGTAATTC
This sequence comes from Ceratothoa steindachneri, assembly GCA_963969495.1. Lineage (NCBI taxonomy): Eukaryota > Metazoa > Arthropoda > Malacostraca > Isopoda > Cymothoidae > Ceratothoa > Ceratothoa steindachneri. Next base: position 44,754,400 of record OZ018339.1, read on the forward strand.
TAATAACATATCTTGAGCTAGGAGTAGATTGGGTGTTTGATGATAAAAAGACTTTACCTTAATTTACAACTTACATAAAAGGCAAATGATATCATTTTATTATTCTTTAAGGTTCGAAATTGACCTCCTGTAGTAGGAGATTTGATGATGGCTCAGGGTAAATGTTGATGAAATTATTTCTAGACCACAGAGTTTAAGAAGTGATTTGCCTCAAATAAAAGGTGAAGTGAAATATAATAAAATTAATTTGATAAATTAAATTTTGTGTCCGATGTCAACAATTAATGAGAATGATAAAAAAGTAAAGGAAGCCATTGAACATGAATAGAATGTAATTATTTGCTTCCGCTCAAGTTTAGCTCCTAATTCAATAACAAGGTAGCTCTCTCTGATTAGACTATAATCTCTGGGGGCATTATGTGTAATGTAATTTCAAAAGATGATAATTATATCTAAAATCATCCATTTTTCTTGTTCTCATACGCAATAATTTTGTTTATTTGGATCATCTAATCTGATAAAATTAATGATTTCTTTGCCATTTACGGAAAATACACTTAAATCTGGTTTGGGTAATTTGACATAAATTGTCACTTTTAAAAGAGTTCCCCAAATATTATTGACTTTTATCCAAATTTTTTAGAAAAAGTATACCACAGATAATATTAAAAATTGTAACTTTCCAAATCAACAGTAGAATTCGACGCAATTGAAATTCGGAACCACAAATCCATTTTCTGATTAATATCCATATCGAGATGGGTGGACCGGCTGGAATGGTACTGGGGTTGCATAACGGTAACCACCGGGAACGCCGGAGTAACCAGTCCTCAAGGGTGATCCCATCCCGTAGTAATCGCCACGCCGGCTTCTGTCGTATCCACCACGGTAGCGATCTCCATATCCCCATTGCTCGGGGCCGGACTGTGGGCGGAAGGGTTCGCTGCGCCCACGGTTATATCCACCGAAATCTCGGCGGCTCTCCGAAGGGAATCTGGAAAAGTTCAAGAAACTCAGTTCAGTTAGGAAATAGAGTAAATCTTATATGAGCGCCAATTAAATGACGAAAGACCAATAGTCAGTACAATAGGTTTGGCTATTTTAGGACCTGTTTTCAAGAGAGTCTTCTAGATGTTTTTATCAATAACTCGTCGAATTATTAAAATAACATGAAGTGCCTCATTATGGAAAGACTCAACAAATTTAGTTCATTCAAATGCTAAAGTTTAGAACCAGAAACAAGTTATCCTCTAAGCTAGATTAAAATAGAGTTACGATTTTCTATAATAAACTTAACTATAGTTTAGATTATCCCAGATAATATCTAATTGGTTCTAAGTAAATTACCTCGATTATTTCGCTGCCATCTGCTACAAATTTATTTCTTCCTTTACCAAAATAGCTTCCGTCGATAGATGAATCAACTACAGGACATTGATTTTGAAATGTCAAACTTCCAGGAAATATGAGCAAATAAATGAGTAGCTGATAGAGCTCTAGATATTTTGATTGCTTATTTTCCCCATCATTATAATTTGGCTAAACTGCATAATAAATACTTACCTTTAGCCCTTTCATGATAGGATATTTAATCGTCATCGACTTACCTGCCAAAGTCTATTCCGTAAGCAGGATGACCTGGCGAGCCGTAATCCGCCCGTCCCATTCTGCCATCACCGTACATCCTTTCTCGCCCATAGACAGCTTTCATATCTCGGGGATCAGGTCGAGGACCTCCGTAGAAACCTCTGGGAGGGCCATATGGCCCTTCTCCTTTCATTTCCATGGGAACTCGCTCCAAGCTGGCGCTTTGTTGCCCTTTTCTCATGAAGCGCCCTTCGTAGCCCTCTCGTTCTCCTCTCTCTCGTTCCATTTGGCCACCGCCGCTTCTGAAGTGACCGCGGGCGCCGTAATCCCCGCTTGCCCCTGAGTGGTTCTGTTCCAATTGTCTGCTGTGCTTTGCTCGTTCGTCGCGACGAGCAGATTCTTCATTAACATCCGGAACCATGATTTCTGGAAGTAATGAAGTTGTGTTCTAAAGGATACATAGGGTAGTTTTAGGGGTTTTCCACTAAATTAAGCAAATGTCTTCGAAATGGAATGCGTTAAGTAGAGTAACTAAGATTGAGTATATTGATATTTATCCTGCGAAAATGCGATATTTAACATCAGTAAGAATCAGGTAAGACTTGAATTAATGTTATCGATAGTAGTGAAACAGAAATGAATTCACCACAATTATCATAGGTAATTATATATTCGCAGATATTTTGTATCAAAAAGCACCAATGAAATTTCCCAAAAGGTCTTGCGGACAAAAGTTGATAACACTTGACTTAGAACTTAAAAGCAGGAGTATTATATCCTGAATAAATATTGCATTTTAAAAAAATTATTGATATATTATTTAGTCCGTAAAAATTATGAGGAGTAAATATAAAATTTGGAACATAGGAACTAAATTGATATATATTATATTATTACTTGATACAGCTTTGATTGGATATAAATGGCAGGTGATAGACGAGGTCGAGATAAACTGTGAAGTCTCACCACAGAAAGGGGTCTTTTATACCTACTCTTTAGATCTCCGAGTGATCTCGGATTTCCTCTTTTGAAACCAGTTTGACGAATATGAAATAACCAGAGTGAATATGATTAGAGCTTCAGGTTAAGCGGCTGATTACTAAAACAAATGGAAGATATGTTAGTAAAATTGTTATTGGTTGAGCCAACCATCCCGCTAAATGTAAAAAATCAATCGGTCACTTTAAAGCTATAGAGATTCCAGAACAAGGGAGTTATTCTCATTACCATCAGAAGAAGACCAGATAAGAGTGTATTGGTAAGGACTCAATCAAAGGCATAATCTAAAATCATTCAATGATTTACTTTACAAACAGGAGGAATGAATATAGAGAAGATTGAACGCAATTCTGTCTCAGCTAGAGGGCGAGAGAATTGATACATCATTGGAAAAGGATCCATAATCATATATGTATGAAGAAGCTACAATAAACTAATATATATGAAAATTATTATTTTATATTAAATTCTGCGATATTATTAGGAATTATTGCATTTAATATAAATGCTACAATACAGAGGAGTGAGAGAAATTCTTAATATGCATATTATATTTTATTTATAGGAATGTACATATATTTTTCTAAGACACAAAATTCGAATTTGAAAGAAGTGATGAGATAAGTATAACGCTAAAAAGTACTTACAGTTAAAATGGAAAAATAGTGGTAAAAACTAAAGAAAGATTTAGGATTGCAGAGAGTTCAACAGACACTAGGAAAACCTACTAATCTCTTGGTAACGTGTTGCCTTTTTCTTTCTGCTTGGTTTTAATAGGGTTTGTTTTTGTTCATTGAATATTTTTATTTCCTGTCATCTTCTCTCAGCAGGCCAACGACAACAATGACCAGAGGAATGCACAGGACGACAACCGAGGCAACCAATGGGAAAGCCCCAGTCTCGACCTTCTTGAGCCCGAGACCCCCCGCGTAGATTTCACGACCCCTTTGGATGTCGAGGACCTAGGTTCCTTTGAATCCATTTTTGCCATTTCTCATCTCCAGAAAGCCAATAGTGGCAATGGCATCAAGGTCTTCCTTAAGAAAAATTACCATCACTGGGCCTCCTCTGACGACCGCGCCCTTCCTTGGGTGGAAACCCTGATTAACAGGGCTGTGATTGAAGAAGCACATATCAGATGTGCTCACCGTGTGTTTGGTGTCACGAAACTCAACGGATCTGCAAGACTCATCTGTGATATGTCCTCGGCTAGCGAGGCATTTAACCCCCCAAGTTTAGCCTTCTGAGCATCGCTCGCATTATGGGAACCCCCACCGAGGGCCTCTGGGCAATGAAATTGGATCTAAAGGATCGCTTTTACTATCTCCGGCTTCACCCAAAGGCCCGCCCCTGGTTTGGAATAAGATGCCAGGGCCGTTCCTTCAGATTCAACCGCCTTCCTATGGGCTTCAATGGCGCGCCCTTCTTAATGCAAAAGTTGACTGCTACCGTCATGAACCAACTGGCCCTCAAGTGCAAAATCCAGGTGTATACCTACCTGGATGACGTACTTTGCCTCGGAAGTAAACGTGCCCTTCGCTTCTTCATGCGCTCTGTGCGCCAGAGTTCCATCAACGCAAACTGGTTAAAATCAATTACCATCCCTTTGCGCAAAATTTCCTACCTCGGTTTCAATATCGACGTGAAACAAAAACGCATCCAGCTCACACCCACCATGTTGGAAAAAACGCGCTCGGCACTCACCATCATGTCCTCACGACCCGTCACCCACAAAGCCTGGACCAGGCTAGCAGGCCTCCTCAACTTCATTTTGCCTGCCCTCCACCTACCTTTCTGCTGGATCCAGCTCTGTTACCAGCAACAGGACCATCCCAACCCCGGCCCTTTCCTCAACCTCAGCCGTCTCATTCACGGAAAATGGGTACGCTTCCGCCCCATGAAAGGGGCGAGGCCAACCATCTATGTGGATGCATCCCCCTGGGGCATCGGCTAGTGGTGTAGGGAAGTGTCAATGGCTCTGGATTGTCGCAATTGGGAGGCGGGCATATTCGACCTGGAATCACTTGGTGCCATCCTTTTGATCATCATGGCCCCCCGCGCTCTCCTCTTCAGTGACAACATTGGAGCCATTTGGAATTCCAAAAGAGGAAAGCTCCCTGATTTGATCCTCCGCCCCTCTCTCTAGTTTCCCTTGTCAACTTCTCCAAGGCATTCAAGATCGCCTCTAGAAACATCGGCTACATTAGAAGCAGGCGCAACCCGGCGGATCTCCCGTCTCGGTACTTTTCAAGAAGTAACAATTAGGCCGTGTGTAGGCGTCCCCTCTTGTGGGACTACTTAAGGTCCCACACTCCCCGAGACGGGACGGACGTTAAACAGCCTTCTGCCGAGGAGCACCTGCTCCCGCCGTCCTTCCCCTTGCTCCTTCTTTTTTCCTTGTTTTTGGACTCCTTTTGAGCCCCTTTTGTTTTCATTCATGTATTTGTGTTAACGTTTTCTACTGAAAACATTTTTGTAAAATCTTAAAAATAAAAGGAAGGTCCTTCTCACCCTCCAGGGTTGGAGGACTAAACAATTAGGTCGTTGTCAAAAGAATAGACCTTAGTTCTGAGGTCCAGACTAAAGCAGCGTAACATGCTGCAAGCTGCTTTCGTATCAAACATGTTGCAATGGGAGCAAGGATGTCGTTGAAATTGTAAACTTTCCCCTCTCATATTGATTTTTCCCTAAATAACCTTGAAACGCAAGTGATGAACACGGTGGACAATTCAGTCCTAACATGATGAATGACTATTACTGAACGCTGCAACGAGACAAGGACGAGCTGTACAAACAAACGGGCAAAGTTAGGAAGCACTTTTACAACTTCATATTTTGTCAATTATAAATGATGAAAACTTATGCTTTCTGGTACAATTTTTATAAGCTTATCTGTGACTAATGTCAACATAGGTACTACGTTTCTGATTTTTTAAGAAAGTAGAGCTGAGAGTAAAAAACAGCATCTACATCATACCTAACAATGCGAAATAAGTAATGAAAGAACAGGCACATAAGGTTCAAGCTCGTCTGTTTTGGGTTTAATATGTGTTTCCCGACACAAGTGGTGGAATATTTAATATTTGTACTTATTTATTTTTTTAAACAACCTTGTCTGATAGAACAAAAGCTTTATCAGATTCGAATTCAGAAATATGAAATAAGATGTGTGAGCATAATGTCCTATGTGAACCATTTGTGCTGTTGACCAGTGTAATTGGGATTAAGGTGGAAGGGAAAAAGAGATGGGGAGAATATGGATATAAAAGACAATGCAACTGTATTTATGATTTGCTCTTTAAGAGTCAATTGGGCTTTGTATCAGGATATAGAATAGATAATCTTCAAGAGGTGTTTAGGACTTGTAAGTAGGGAGAAATGAGGAGAGGAAAATGGAATAGATAATATAATTGATGACATTCAAGTAAGTGGTGGTGAATGTATTATGGGATTGGTCTTGTGTCTGTATTTGAGACGTTTTAAAGAAAATGGTGAATGCTAAAAACTACTGAGAGATAATTCTGTTGTGTCTTGTAGGTGGATTTTATGGAAACCTTCTTAATGGCACGTATAAGAAGGATAACCAAGGTATTAATGGAGAATTAACACGGTATGGTTAAGGTCGATAGGCTGTGTGTGTGTGCATAAATGCTTTATAGTGGAAAAATAGGTAGCTGAAAAAAAAGGGATAATACGACTAAAGTGCATGATTGTCTGCTCATGGATGTGTCGAAAGCTTAAGATCGTGTAGATAGAGAAGTAATGTAACAAGTTTTAATAACAGAGGTATATATGTATGAATTGTGTAGAGAGCATTTATGTTGAATGTTATTGTGCTTTAGAGGGAAAGATATCCAGAGTGAATGGGTTGACATACGTAGGAGTGTTTGAAAATGTTGCGTTATGTAGCCATGGCTGTTTAGTATCTTTATATCTAGAGTACTGAGATGAGTAAGTGTGTGAGGAGGAAAACGGTGTGAGATTGATTAGGAAGGTTGAGGGCTGCGTTCTATCTATGTTTATGTAATCTGATGTCCTGGTTTTGGTGGCTGAGAGTGACAAAGATTTTTAGATGTTCATTGTATCATTTGACATGTGGTGGAGAGGAGGTTTCAGAAAGTGAATGTTTAAAAGAAGCGATTTAAAGCATTTTATGATCAAGATCGAAATGGACAAATGATATTCCACTCATGTGTGTCACCTTTTTATATGTGCGAATTTTTTAGTGTTTATGAATCGTGATTGATTGAAATGGTACACGAAAAGGAAATTGCAACCAGAAGTTTCTATATGGTAGGAAAGTGCCTGGGTGAAAAGGAGCGAGAGTGAATGATTAAAGTTTGAGTGTATATCGTGCCAGGGAGTTGCATGAGAGAATGCTGGTGCCAAGTTTGGTGGATGGAGATGTATGGAAGTAAAAAAAGGTTCGCTTGACTAAGAGCAGTAGAAATGTTCTTTTTTTACATAATTTTCAGTTGTAAATTATCTGAAAATTGTACCTTATTCATTCTGTTACACGTGACCACAACTTTGCTAAACGTCTTTGAACTTCATTAGAAAGAATAACAGACACCAACATATTTTCCTACAGTTGAGCATCAATTTTTCTGGTTTAACCACACCAACGAGAGAACCCTGAACGAGTCATCAGTGTCTTCGACTGGTGGTGTCTTAAGATGGTAATTCCTAGCAGGTTAAAAGGATTTCCTCTGCCTACTCCCTTATATGGTTAATCATATCTTTTCGTCATTGATATCAAGACCATGGCACCCTAACTGTTGAAGAACCTAGCTGCAGCCTATCGATTTGGGGTGAACGACGGAAGGGGCAGAAAGACGTGCAAGGAAGAACAAGCTGTAGTTAGGAGAATGACAGGTTTTGAAAGTAGTGATTGGAATAACCCGTGTAGGAACGGGTTACTGGTTGCCCCTGGTCTATTATCCGAATTCAACGAAATCCCGTGTTTTATATTTCGTCGATGAATATTACTTAGTAAATCTTTTTACTTTACCTATTTCTACCCATGATTTATGTTCTCTTTTTGGTCAGGGATGAATCCTGCTTGTCAACAGGATACAGTACCTCATCGCCATTGAGCCCCAACTTTGATTGGAAAAAATGATGGGTAGCCTTGAGTTTAAAGGAAACAAAGTAAAGAGGGGCGTCTATTTGCCCCTACTCAAGGAACCAATTGTTTTGGTCTAATGGTATGGTTCAATTGTTGCCAATGTAATTCAGGTATCAATGGGACACTTTGCAGGATGATGCTGGTCTTATGCTGGTGTGAATTGTTTCCACGTAGCCTCGTTTGCATCCACTGGGCCTCATAAGCAAGAAATATTATAGTTTTTGGCTATGCTCTACTGTCTGGTGACTCTTTGCATGATTACTAAGGCTTCATTTACTTCAACAACAATGGGATAAAACAACAAGATATTGCACCATTTCATCGGGAGTAATTCTTCCAGAATTGGTTGCAAGACGAAACGCGAGAGTTTATGATTGGTGTTACCACTGTGTTCACCGATATGAACCAAATCGAGAAATTAGGCGATCTATAGAGTTATCGAGATTACACTGATGAAGATATTACTATAGTTCTCTCCACTGATGGAATCGAAACCACGTTTGATTTCACTTCATAATTTTAATATGCGCATAATTGAGTCTTCGTAAACCTTATATGAACTCGTTCCATAACTACTTTTAGCACTGTTTATGGTGAAGTAATTTTGATCCTGACTTTATTTGTCATCACCAAACTTCTTTGCCATTTCTGTTTTTTGTTTTAATCAATAGAGGACATTAACTGTGTGGTAGATAGGTTGTTTTGGCGTGGTGCTGAGATCCAATCAACCATATGCTGACAATGTTAGCCTTAGGAATGAAGAAAGATTAAGGTTTACCAGGACAACAATTTTGAGCACGCATAAAAACTGTAGCTGAAGGAAAGAACAAATGCTGAAAGTCACAATAAATGTTCATAGCCACTATATCCAAAAGAGGAAAATACTATGAGCATCTATATCCTGTAAGAAACAACTTTAATGAACCTGGCTGCGATATCTAAGCACGAGGAAGATATTACTTTTATATCCCCTCAAGTTTCAAGTAATACTTGAGGTAATTGATCATTCAATATCATGTGGCGACTCATCCTCTGAGGTCACTTTTTCTTAATTGGTAAAACCTTGTTCCTCGAGATTTGATGAATCTTAGAACATCAAAATTGCAAAGTTTTTGTCCTTTTTTAAGTTTATGGAGAAATCCAGGTCAAAATTGATCGCTTTTCATTTGTAATTTTGTTTGAATGACTACTGGCGTCATATATAAATTATTTTTTTGTTTATATTTGTTTGGCATCTATTTTTTCAACTATATTTGGTCACAAATAGTAGTTTTAAAATTTCATTAAGCTTTATAGCCGATAACATGCTCCTTTCTATTTTGTTGAAGGATATTTAAGCTACTTCCCAAGAAATTTTTACAGACTTTTATTTGTTTAGAAGATAACTGAAATAATTAAAGATAAATACATAGTTTCTGCAATTTTAAAGAATGTTGAGTGCAAATTGCAATGTAGTTGAAGCTAGGAGCAAAGTTTCTATCATTAATGTATTAAAATAGTTTTCGGAAGTTGGCCATTTCATAACGTCCCTCAGGATGTAATGGAATTTCGGAGCCTAATTCTATTGATGAGAAAAGAAGTGATTAGTGTTTTGAAAATTATGGTTTATGTTTGCATTATTTCTAAAATAAATGCATCGTAGTATATCTCTAAATCGGTACTACCAAAGAAATTCTTACTATTATTATGTTCCCTATAATCTTGTTACTTTCGATTTAAATTATGATTTTCTCTTCTTAATCTATTTGTTAACGTTCCCTTCAAATGTGATTTTAGTTTTCAATAAATTATGTCGGCTTAAATTCGATCCTCCTGATCTAGGAGTCGATTGGGTGTTTAAAGATAAAAAGACTTTAACTTAAGTTATGACTACTTAAAGGGCAAATGGTATCATTTTATTTTTCTTTAAGGTTTGAAATCGCTCTCCTGTAGTAGGAGATTTGATGATGGCTCAGGGTAAATGTTGATGAAATTAATTCTAGACCACAGAGTTTAAGAAATGATTTGCCTCAAATAAAATGTGAAGGGAAATATAATAAAATTAATTTGATAAATTAAATTTTGTGTCCGATGTCAACAATTAATGAGAATGATAAAAAAGTAAAGGAAGCCATTGAACATGAATAGAATGTAATTATTTGCTTCCGCTCAAGTTTAGCTCCTAATTCAATAACAATGTAGCTCTCTCTGATTAGACTATAATCTCGGAGGGCAATATATGTAATGTGATTTTAAAAGACGATAATTATATCTAAAATCATTCATTTCTATTGTTCTCATAAGCAATAATTTTGTGTATTTGGATCATCTAATCTGATAAAATTAATGATTTCTTTGCCATTTGCGGAAAATACCCTTAAATCTGGTTGGGTAATTTGACATAAATTGTCACTTTTGAAAGAGTTCCAAATATATTATTGACTTTTATCCAAATTTTTCAGAAAAAAATATACCACAGATAATAGTAAAAATTGTAACTTGCCAAATCAACACTAGATTTCGACCGAATTGAAATTAGGAACCACAAATCCATTTTCTGATTAATATCCATATCGAGAGCGGTGGACCGGTTGGAATGGTACTGGTGTGATATAACGGTAACCACCGGGAACGCCGGAGTAACCACTCCTCAAAGGTGATCCCATCCCATAGTAATCGCCACGCCGGCTTCTGTCGTATCCACCACGGTAGCGATCTCCATATCCACATTGCACGGGGCCGGACTGTGGGCGGAAGGGTTCGCCGCGCCCACGGTTATATCCACCGAAATCTAGGCGGCTCTCCGAAGGGAATCTGTAAAAGTTCAAGGAACTGAGTTCAGTTAGGAAATAGAGTAAATCTTATATGAGCGCCAATTAATCGACGAAAGAGCAATAGTCAGTACAATAGGTTTGGCTATTTTAGGACCTGTTTTCAAGAGAGTCTTCTAGATGTTTTAACAATAACTCGACGAATTATTAAAATAACATGAAGTGCCTAGTTATGAAAAGACTTAACCAACTTAGTTCATTCAAATGCTAAAGTTTAGAACCAGAAAAAAGTTATCCTCTAAGCTAGATTAAAATAGAGTTACGATTTTCTATAATAAACTTAACTATAGTTTGGATTATCCCAGATAATACCTAATTAGTTCTAAGTAAATTAAACTCGATTATTTCACTGCCATCTGCTAGAAATTTATTCCCCCCTTCACCAAAATAGCTTCCATCGATAGATGAATCAACTACCGGACAGTGATTTTGAAATGTGACACTTCCGGAAAATATGAGCAAATAAATGAGTAGCTGATAGAGCTCTAGATATTTTGATTGCTTATTTTCCCCATCATTATAATTTGGCTAAACTGCATAATAAATACTTACCTTTAGCCCTTTCATGATAGGATATTTAATCGTCATCGACTTACCTGCCAAAGTCTATTCCGTAAGCAGGATGACCTGGCGAGCCGTAATCCGCCCGTCCCATTCTGCCATCACCGTACATCCTTTCTCGCCCATAGACAGCTTTCATATCTCGGGGATCAGGTCGAGGACCTCCGTAGAAACCTCTGGGAGGGCCATATGGCCCTTCTCCTTTCATTTCCATGGGAACTCGCTCCAAGCTGGCGCTTTGTTGCCCTTTTCTCATGAAGCGCCCTTCGTAGCCCTCTCGTTCTCCTCTCTCTCGTTCCATTTGGCCACCGCCGCTTCTGAAGTGACCGCGGGCGCCGTAATCCCCGCTTGCCCCTGAGTGGTTCTGTTCCAATTGTCTGCTGTGCTTTGCTCGTTCGTCGCGACGAGCAGATTCTTCATTAACATCCGGAACCATGATTTCTGGAAGTAATGAAGTTGTGTTCTAAAGGATACATAGGGTAGTTTTAGGGGTTTTCCACTAAATTAAGCAAATGTCTTCGAAATGGAATGCGTTAAGTAGAGTAACTAAGATTGAGTATATTTTTATTTATCCTGAGAAAATGCGATATTTAACATCAGTAAGAAGCAGGTAAGACTTGAATTAATGTTATCGATAGTAGATAAACAGAAATGAAATCACCACAATTATCATAGTTAATTATACATTCGCAGATATTTTGTATCAAAAAGCACCAATGAAATTTTCCCAAGAGCTTGTGGGCAAAAATTGATAACACTTTACTTAGAAGTGTTAAGCAGGAGTATTATATCCAGAATAAATATTGCCTTTTGAATATAATTCATATATTATTTAGTTCGTAAAAATTTTGAAAAGTGAATATAAAATTTGGAACATAGCAACTAAATTGATATATATTATATTATTACTTGATACAGCTTTGATTAAATATGAACGGCAGGTGATAGACGAGGTCAAGATAAACTGCGAAGTCTCACCATAGCGAGGGGTCTTAAATACCTACTTTTTAGATCTTCGAGTGATCTCGGATTTCCTCTTTTGAAACCTGTTTGACGAATCTGGAATAACCAGAGTGAATTTGATCCGAGCTCTAGGTAATTCGGCTGATTACAAAAACGAATCGAAGATAGGTTAGTCAAATCGTTATTGCTTTAGCCAACCATCCCGCTAAATTTACAAAATCAATCAGTCACTTTAAAGATTCCAGAAAATGGGAGTTATTCTCATAAACATCAGAAGAAGACCAGATAAGAGTGTATTGGTAAGGACTCCATCAAAGGCATAATCTAAAATCAGTCGATGATTTACTCCACAAACAGGAGGAATGAATATAGAGAAGATTGAGACCAACATTGGAAGAGGATCCATAATCACACATGTATAAAGAAGCTACAATAAACTAATATATATGAAAATTATTATTTTATATTAAATTCTGCGATATTATTAGGAATTATTGCATTTAAGGTAAAATGCTACAATAGAGAGGCACGTGAGAAATTCTTAATATGCCTATTATATTTTATTTATAGGAATGTACATATATTTTCCTAAGACACAAAATTCGGATTTGAAAGAAGTGATGAGATAAGTATAATGCTAAAAAGTACTAAGAGTTAAAATGGGAAAATAGTGGTGAAAACGAAAGAAAGATTTAAGATTGCAGAAAGTTCAACAGACGCTAGGAAAACCTACTAATCCCTTGCTAACGTTTTTCGTTTTTTTTTCTGCTTGGTTTTAATAGGGTTTGTTGTTGTTCATTGAATATTTTTATTTCCTGTCATCTTCTTTCTGATTTTTTTTAGTTATTTCATTTTCTTTTTCCATTTGGAAAGTTTCTGAAGCTGTGTCTGTTTACGGCTCATCTACTCTTGGTGACTTTTCTTTTGCGTCTAGTTTTCTTCAACTTCTTCAAAGTTTCTCTTATTGTGATAGATTCTGCTTAACTGGTCGCTTTGGGGTACTTCTGAAACTGTTACTTTAGGGTGTTAGCTGGAAACTATAGGTTCTTCCATCCTTGCTCCGTTTATGTTTAAAGCTCCCCCTTAAATTTTCTGGGTTGCGTGCTCTCAATTATTCTGGCTCTCAACCATATGACTATATGACTTTCACAATTTTGAATAATTCATGGAAAAACCTTGGGAGAACTTTGTCAATTATACTATTCGAAAACGAATGGAAATCTCAATAAGGGTTTCGAATGTCGTTATAATTGTTTAAATACTTCAAAGGTTGTTGACAAAAACCCATTAAGAAGTAAAACGGTTACCACCCGACCGACAGCCTACAAAACGACATAGTAACTTATACGGTCGCGTGCACACGACTGGCCTGTGTGCGACTCTAGATTAAGTCAACATTGCCGCCTTTCTTTCTTCTTATTTTCTTTCTTTTATTCCTTTTATTAATTTTCTTCCTTATGAGGCATTTAATTTATATGACAGAGTATGGTCCAGAGCAGTTCGTGCAGCTTATGTGCTTCTTGTGGTAATCGAACCCGAGGAGGTCGAATTGCTTTTGGCTTGTTGAGCATTCACTTGTCTCCGGTGCCTTAATTTGGAAGCATTTTATACCTTCTCTATTTTTAGTGGGGTCATCCTTTAAATAAAAGCAGCCTTTAGAGCTGGCCGTTAATGCATCATTTGGGAAAAATGACCTTAATTGTTCTCGATGTTTGTTCATATTTTATACACGTATTTAGCCTTGGCCCTCCCCTCATTGGCTATCCGTTCACAATTATATGGACTGCTGTCTAAATGCAAGAGATGTTTGAGCCATTATTTCTTAGGGTACTACAGGCTCGACGTTTAGTTTTTTCACTTTTCTCTGGCCACCATATTAGTAAAATATTTTCCTGGTCCAGATCTATATGGCACATTGCTTGTAAGTATTTCTTTAAACCGACATTGAACCTTTTCGGATTAGCCAAGGTGAGGGGCAGGGTGGTTGCCATGTACTCCTCTGCAGAATAATACAACCAAATTGTCAGGTGCATCAGTAACCTCCCTGAAGTGCCGTTACAGAAGGTAATTGTGAGAGAGAGTGGGACTAGAAAATTTAGGGATACGATAGCGATGAAGTATCGGAGGAGACACCAAAGTGGACATACGAGGGGCGTTTAGTTTAATTCGCGCTTGCGGGAGAATCCCCCATATCCTTTAAAAAATTCTATTTCATTTTATCTTTGTTTATATAAATGTTTGTTTATTTTATGCGATCAAAACTTTGTTAGAAGATATAGTTACTAATAATGATATAGGCCTCTATCTCTTTAGCTATTTTTTTCATTTCCTAATTTAGTCATCCTTAAGTATATATTATTATCTAATAACAACGTTAACAGACCTAGGTTGCGTGCTGTCAATTATCCTGGGTCTTGACCGTATGACTATATGCCCTTCAAAATTTTTAATAATTAATGGACTAACCTTGGGAGGACTTTGTCAATTATACTATTCGAAAACGAATGGAAATCTAAATAAGGGTTTCAAATGTCGTTATAATTGTTTAAATACTTCGGAGGTTGTTGACAAAAACCCATTAAGAAGTAAAACGGTTACCACCTGACCGACAGCCTACAAAACGACATAGTAACTTATAGGGTTGCGTGCACACGACTAATAATTCGGTTTTGTAAAGAGTCAGTATCGTTCAAGAATAAACTTCTCCTTCATTATGTGTGGATTTAATCTTCTTCTCTTTCTCCCGTCCTTAGTAAGCTTGGAAATATATAGTGTGATGTCTATTCTTGCCCCAGGGCTGACTTGTTGGCTAAATTTATACTGCTTTTGTTTTGCATTTTTCCTTGGTTTTCTTTGGTTGCTTTGTAATTATTGTGTTGAGTAGCTTCATCTTTGCCTCTCTATGTAACTCTATTTTTATCCTTAATTCGTTTAGTCCATTCTTTGTAATTAAGTTATGAACTCTTTGTAGTCTTCCCAGGATACTAATCGAAATGGTGTACATCACTAACTATTGTTGGATAAATTATTCCAGATTGTATTTTAGGCTAGCAGATGTTCATCTTGTTTTTCTGGCTGAGGTTTCTACACTTGTATAGTTATACCAGTCCGATTTTGCCCTATTTACTCCGTTAATAAAGTGTTTATTTTTGCCTTATGTTTGTCATACCTATACAAGTATACATCTGGCAAGAGTCCCCTGTAAATACGGACAATCTTAACTGTATCCTTGTTTCTTTTAATTTTTCATTTTACTTCATATTTGTTTATCCTGAATCACCTTCTGTTGTTTTTCTCGCCCTCATCTCTCCCTTCCTGTAAGTGCAAACTATTAGGTGTCTGATGGTGGCTGTGAATTAAATATTAAGGCAGTCCTCTTGAATAAATACAGAATTGGGTTCAAAGATAGCGCCTTGAGGTAATCCGGAAGCGATTTTGAATTTCTCCCATTAGGAGTCACCAATTTCGATATAAGCATAACTCTTTGCTTTATGACAAGCTGCAACATTAAACAAAACAATACAGTTATTCTTCCCACATCGATCCTGAACTGTTGAAAAAGTTCTTTTTGAATCCTTTTCTGGTACCAGTTTCTTTAAATGAGAAGTAATCACAGACATGGGAAAGTTACGCATGCTTCATAAGCCTTCCCTAATGTCTGCCTTTTAAACACCTGGAGGCCCTTGTAATCTTGGCCTTCAGCTCGTCTTTCGTGTTGCAGCTGGGTTTCGTGTCTCTCTTTCCACCGTACTAACAGGAAAAAGTCGAGATAGTTGCAATCAGGTAATGCGTGATCGAAAGATTTTGCCGAATGGTGGTGATGGCTGGTGTGGCAGGGCACGTGGTATTGCTTCCGTTAATTAAGCTTACCTGCAGGTACCCGATCTTTTCAACCACTGCAGAAAGTGGATGTACCCGTCGATGTTTAGCCTGAACCCGTCAGGCATACTAAAGTAAATAAAAACCGCTGGATATTTC
The DNA here is from genome assembly GCA_963969495.1 of Ceratothoa steindachneri. Lineage (NCBI taxonomy): Eukaryota > Metazoa > Arthropoda > Malacostraca > Isopoda > Cymothoidae > Ceratothoa > Ceratothoa steindachneri. The sequence goes on from OZ018339.1 coordinate 44,770,426, forward strand.
ATTGCATAGCTCCCTGCATGTACTTTGGTGCGAGAGCATACCAGCAGTTATTTTGGTAGTTTATCTTCTAGGCTTGACACACATCTTCTCGTGGGAAAAGAACCACAGTAATTCGGGCTCTAACGGATGCTGCAACTTGTTGATTAGCTTCTTGCTGTTCTTAAGTTGCTTTTTCTTTGACAGAAACTTTCCTTTTCTCATCTTTTATAAAAAGATGAAAATTATTTATGCCCCACCAACCTGATGAGCTAATCATCCTCAAGTTTCTCACTTGCAATGGCACTCATTGACTTTTATCAATCATTGTTGCTGATCTCCTGGATTTCAATGACAAACAATGGTGTTCTGATGGTGTCAGATCATCAACCTTGTGGTTTTCACTCTGCTGTCGCCTTGTAGTCGAATTCGGAATATTCAAGCTCCTCTGAGGACAGTTTCCACAATCTTTATTCTGACATTGAGTAAGTCTGAAATCTCCTTGTTTGTGCTTTTAGCGCGAAATTTAAGGCGGATTCCATGCATCTTCCACAGGTGAGGAAGTTAAGAGATCTCCATATTTAATTATTCTGCCAAAAGATAAAGTAAATATAGTTATTAATTTTAAGGAGATATTCAGTTGACCAGTTATTTTTTTCGCCTTCTGTCGTTCATTTTCTCGCAATGCTTCCTGGCTATTTCCACATTTAAAATCAATTCATTCTTAAATGGTACTCGAAAGTCTGATTGCAAATAGTATGAAGTCCGTAAAAAAAAGGTAAAAAATAACCTTGCTAATAGCTATTTGCAACAGACCATATTGAATCTCATCATTTGCCACATGACCCATTTACCATTAATTTAGGCTGGGCTACTCATTACACCCGAATGACAACAAATCCTATGAGTAAAAGGATCTTTCTTAACCAAAGAGGAAACTAAATAAAGATTCCAGATCTTTAATATTTTTTTTTTCAAAGACCTTTTCATGTAATGAAAATTTGAAGGCACAGTTAATATTTTCTTATCTACTTTATGGGACTTAGGAAAACAATTCTTGAGTTTATATTAAAATTAGATAAAGTATTGTGATCTCCCGCGGTTAAAATACAACTCAATACACCTATTCTTATACCCTTTGTTAATAGCGTTGAGAATAGTGCGGTATGTTGGTAAGTGAGGTAAACTTCTTTGAGAGTGGTCCGATTTGTCCCCGAACATTTGGCACCACACTTGAGGCAGAAAAATGGTTTACTCCGTTCGTCTAAGCGGCTGAATAGTTGCTTCCTCAATGGACGCCTTGTATTCACATGGCTACGACTATAAGAGAAAAGCTCTCTTCTCGCTTAGCAGGCTGGGAAAATTGATGATCGAAGCTTCCTCAAAAAGTAAAGGGAATTTGTAGAGCTGGATTCAAACGTCTTTATTCGGTGGGATCGTGGATTAGTTTTCAGGCAATGAAGAGAAAATATCTCTATTTTTTGGATTGGATATTGGACATAAATGAGTGAGGAAAATAGTCATAGAAGGTTATTATGAGGAGAAAATAGTGGGAAAATTTGGGGAAAAGATAGGAAAGTAAAAATGAAAGTAAAATGAAAGTACAGATCCCTGGTCAAAGGTTATATATGGCTTTCTTAGCGTTTGGGTTGTTTGGTGTTTGGATTTTTTAGTATATATAATATAAATATATATTAAAAAGGCATTTTAGCATTTATGGCAGAGAGGGTTTTGGTCTCTACTGCTGGTGATGTCTTTTTAATTTGGGTTTATTACGCCCAGAATTTATGTTGTTTTGGATGTTTCTCTTGTTTATTTTTGTTTTTGAAAACTCTTGTGGCGTGTTGGTCGCGTTGGGGGAATTAGAATTTAACAAATTTTATAGGGGAAAATAGGTTAAAAGTAGGCCATTTTTACGGTGTTTCGTGTTCGGAATTTTCCGTGAACGTTGGATTTATGTCGTTGTTGATGAGCTATCTGCTACTTGTAAATGATTTTGCGTGTCTTATCTCATTAAACTCCATATGCTAGAGATACAAAGTAATAAGGTAGGTTATTGTGTACGGTGTCCCAGATCTTTATTGATTTTGTTGAAGCTCAACCGTTATGGGGCTTAACCCAAGTTCACCCTGAAACTCAATCCCCCTTCTCCTATCTCTCCATCGAGTCATCGCCATAATTTGGACAGCCTTATTCTGAACCCTCGGAAGTTTAAGGACTTGAGTCTTGAGTCTCTCGTTTATAGGAACCGGGTTGTACAAAAGTTTGGATCGGGTGCACGCATTGTAGATGTTGAGGGTGTTGTAGAAACTTAGATTTTCTATGAAGTTCTAGAATTCACCCAATTTCTTCCCTATATTCGCCGCGATTTTTGTCTCATGACACCCATACCCACCAGTCATAATCCAGGGGCCCAGTACTGTGCCCTCCATTTCGTATAAGATGCGTACTATTCCACACGGATGTCTGCGAGAGTTCGATGGAATAACGGAATTACCTGGAACTTTTGGACATTGATGGATATCTTCCATCTCCTCTCGAAAGTTTTGATGTTTTCAAATTCCATCGCCGTACTCAGTGCCATATAATTCACATTCCGATAAGGTCTCGTACAGATCATCGATATAAGGTCCGCAAATTGGACATAGAACGACCCTTCTCTCAGAGGTTGTGGAAGGTCTATTGTTAATATGTACTAAGGCAGGGAACTTATACCCTAGCCTTGTGGCGGATGTATAAGGAAGTTTGAACGTCAAACGAACGTTAGCCAATATTTAACTTAAATATAAGAAGCACAAAATTGGCCAATCAGCGTTAAGTAAATTTTGAAGGGCCCCCAAACGTTAGCCAGTTTTAAAAATAGGTGCTACAAAATTGACCAAATAGCGTTCAGATAAATTTTTTGGGAATGTTTACGTTAACTGTTTTTTCAGTCATTACCTGATTCCTTAAACATAACGGATGGCAGAAGAAGAGGGAAGGACGTTCTACCATGACCAATATGAAGTAGCCTTTAAGAGCTTTTAGCAAAAGGTGCCAGGATAGATGGCATCGCAAAAATGCATCTAGTAAACGCTCACCACAACATCAACGGAGCCTTATTAAAGTTATTTAATGCCTGCCTTAATGGGGGTCATTTCCAGGTCCAGATTAAAAAAGCCGGTATGATAGTAATATCAAAACCTAGCAAGCCAAAATAAGAGATTAGCAGCTATCGATTCACCTCTCTGCTGGAATTACTGGGTATATGGCTGGTAAACCTCTCGACAATAGACTAAGAAGCCACCTAGAAACCCAAGGTCTATATAATAACTAATAAAACGGCTTCCGGGGGAGACTTGGTACCGAGACGGCTCTGGAGATAATTACTCAAAGAATAGCTATCGAAAAGGTAAGAAACGGCAATGGTAACGTTATTTTGCGAGATGTGGCGTCGGCCTTTGACAACAGGTGGCTACCAGGACTAAAAAATAAGATCAGTCACCTAGGTATGAAGAAAAACCTAACCAGAACCATTCAACCTGGAATCACGGGTGCCGCAGGATGGTAGTCTCAGCCTTACATTATATTCAGTGTATACCGGAGACCTGCTTTACCATGACATAGACCTCGCTCAGTATGTCCAGCTGGTGGAGGATTTCACAAAGGTCATCACATGCTTGATTTAAACCCTGTTGACGTTGCAAACAGGACAAGTAGGGAAATGGAGAACATAAATAACTTCGTGTTCAAAATAGGACAATAGTATTCATTGCCAACGTCACCCTGTGGGACCACATACTACCAGAAGTGTTACATGAAGCAACGGATATCGAGCTTATCAAAGGAATTCGACTACCAAATGAAGAATTCCCGGACCTGATATTTAAACGCGCATTCAAAAGGAGCCAATTGCAAACCTTCCTACAAACTTACCCTATTTAATAACGAAAATGACAAAAGAATAAACGGTATCTAAAAAACCAAGGCTTTAAAAATAATAATAAGAACAAAGGATCCAAAGTGGACAAACTCGATAGGAAATAATAAATAATTAAAGATTTAAAAAGGACAAACTCATTGTAAAAATAAATAAATAAATGATCCAAAGTCGACACCTTTTTAAGAAAAAAATAAAATAGCAAAAAGATAAATAAATAAATAAATAAAAATAAATAAATAAAAGCACCGAAGTCTACAAACTTTAAATTAAGAAAGGAAAAAAGATCCGAAGTCGAAAACTTAATGAAAGAAAAAAACAATAATAAAATAAGTAATAAAGAAGGAATAATTATAACGAAAAGATACAATGCATTTACGTCTAAAAAACGGCTTGGAAATGAAAAAGGTATGACCCTTAACACCATCTATAAAAAACCTTGACATTAAAGACAAAGGCTTGAATGCTAGCTCATCAAATGAGTACTAAATAATATTACAAACTTAGGAAACTGAAGAACTACTGAGGTAGCCAGACAACATGGCACACATATTCTCTTACCAATATTTCTATGTATTCTATAAACACTATCCTCACATTTTTCTACATTATACGATTGTTAATCGTTGATCGTTGTTGAGCATGGCAGATTTAGGAATTTCTTCTTCGAAAGATATTCAAGTAAGGTATCCACACCTTCAAACTGTTCGAAGCGAAATATCGTTTTTATCCTGAGAAGATTTTAAAGAGACTACGACTGATTGACAGCACTCTGCCTGGACACATTACAAGGAGGAACCTTCCCTTCCTATCTGTCCTATTTAGAGCGAGTCGGCTAGGGAAGCGAAGTCTCCATAGGAAGCTTATCGAGCGGGAGCCATATGTGAATCAGCTGGCTAACTCGGGGCAGCCTGAGTTTGCAATTTTATTATTCGAAGTGGAATGTAAACATAGGGTTTGCAAAGTTCGTTAGAATTAGCCGGATAGTTAAGATGTTTTATAGAAATGAAAATAATTTCCCGCCTTGCCCTTTAGAGGACTTTGGCAATTCTATTATTCAAAAGAAAATGTAAAACAACTTAGGTGTTTCGAATTTCTTTAGAATCGGAAGAATAGTTAGGATGTTATGGCCAAAAGAAAATCATTCCAGGGATAAACTTGGGACGACTTTGGCAAAATAGGAACCAACCGATAAAGTGAGATGCATAGTCGGACGCGACTAAAAATGAAGGAGAGCGAAAAAATTGTGGCTGGATTTGCTTGAAAATTAAACTCTGCAAAAAGAAAGATTGCAAGGCAAATGATTTTGGTTTTCTTCTTTTTACTTTACTCCTACATTTTCTTTCTTCTAATTTACTGTAAGAATGACTCAGCTCGTAGATATAAATATCATCTCAGGTGCTTAAACATTTAGTGCTAACAATATATTATTTTTCAAATGAAATAAGCAAGTAAAGAGGTAAGACCGAAAACAGCAATAATATCAACGGAACGTATTTTAATTAAAATATCCATTAAAAAATCATGTAAAATGGCAAAACTATCTTAATTTAATTACAATTTTAAGTAGAAAGAGCATCTCTCACTTAACCAAAAGCTTTGGATATCCCAAGAAACTTGAATTAGCAAAAGATATAGGGTTGTTATGCACAACTCTTTTTATCGTTGTTCTTATTTTCATGTATAACATTCTTAAATATAAAAAACATCTCAGATGTAGAATCCATCTAACGAAAAATATAAGAAATATTAACCAAGAATTCTCACTGTTCATTGAGATAACGAAGTTATGGTTTTTGAGCTGAAATAAGATCCATACACGGTTCAAGAATTGTCAAAACAACGGAGTGAGCGGAAAGGCGGTATTCTGGCTTATGAAAACCGGTTTTGACATCGAAATAAAAGATGTCTGAAACTCAGTCAAGCTGGTGTATATAAAGCACACCTTTTGGGTCCTCCATTGTAGCACTCTTTGGTCTCTGCCTCACACAACACAACAATAAATTGCGTAAGTAAATTCTTCAAATATTTTTTGACACTAACTTATTTCTGAATGCTATTTTTCATATAAAAATGCTTAATAAGCATTTTAATATAAACTTCTTGAGTATTTTTCTACAAAATACGATGTAAGGAAATCATTTTATTTCGGGCATAAGGGATGTGTATGATATTGAATTCGTATGCCTTTATGAAGCAATTCTTGTCTAAGCGCCTTTATTTTTTCCCTGCATCTCTTCAGCTAAATTATTTTTGATTTTCCCGCTTAAATTGTATTTCATATTCTATTTTAGTAAGGATTATAATAATATTTCTAGAAATTCACCCTTAAACAATTACTCGTATCAATACTATAAAATAACAATTAATATAAACAATTTAATTATGGTTAATTACTTCGGTTATTAAAAATCACAACTCGTCCCCTCCCATACGTAATAAAAGGGAGAGCAAATGGGAAAACAACTCCGAAGATCAATTAGCGCAAAGAGAAAATTTGGCTCTGCTAAACACGATTACGTGGATTCAATTTAAATTTGTTCCCATCAATTCAGAATGCATAGAATGTGATTTCATGCAGTAAATTCATGTGTTATTTACTAAATCCGGTGTTTTATTCCAGGAATCATGTCGTACTGTGGCAGTGATGATGGTCACTATGACCACGATGATTACTGGTCCCGAAGAAACTACGGTGGTAATCGATTCTTGGACGATTCCGATGGTTTCTATGGAAGACGTATGATGGGCGGAGACTTTTACCGAGGTTACGGCTCCTACGAAGGCTCCTATGGTTCTATGGATAGGCCATTTGGATACGGAAGGTCCTATGGTTGCAAAAATATGTGCGGATACGATAGTGAGCGTCTTGGTTACTATGGCTACGGTAGTGACTATAGCCGGTACGGCTACATGGGTGGATATGGTGGTCGCTATGGCTACGGCGGCTTTGAAAGTTCACCATATGACTACTACAGGACCGGATATGGTGACTGTTACGGCCAGTATAGAAATGAGTATGGTAGAAGATATGGTTATGATGGAAGGTGTGGTTATGGTGGTGGCTACGGTAGCATGTATGGTTATGGTGGAGGATATAGGAGTGACGTTAAATGCGGATACGGCCGTGATTACAGAGGTTGGTATGATAATGATTATGGTAGACAAGGGTGGTACGGCTATGGTTGTGGTTACGATATGCCCGGATATGACCGTTACGGCTGTGACTACAACCGATACAGGGATCGTAGCTGTTATGGGTACGGGGGTTACAGGCTCAACTATTACAACCCATATGGCTACGGAGGTCATGTTTTCGATAATTACTATCCATATGGTTATAGAACTTACGACTACCATGGTGGGTACGGCGATGGTTATTATGGATATGGAAGAACTTACAGACCATACCACTACGGAAGATACGGTTTTGGAGACTCCGGCTTCGGCGACTCAATGGGAGGATACAGTTATGGCAATGGTTATTACAGACCCTACTCGTTTGGCCCAAGTAGATATGGTTTCGATGATTGCCACCATTTCTCCGATTTTACAAGAGGCTATTACCATCGATACCCCTACCAAGGAAGCTACGGTTACCCCTTCTACGAATATAATCCCTACTACGGCGGAGGGGAATACGGTTACGGTTATAGGCATGGCGGATACAGGCCTTATTACTACGGAGGATACGGAAGTTGCATTTACCCCAGGTACCCATTCAGGGGAAACAGATTTGTGTACGGGTACGGAGGTTACCCCGCGTACCACTGTGACCAGTATAGATACCGAGGTCATTACTATGGCTACGGCGGAGACTACAAGAGCAGACGATTTGGATGGGGCCCCTTCTTCGGAGAAAGCCCCTATGGTTCTTACTACCGAAGAGGCTACCATAGTGATCATCCTCCTTTCTTCGTAAGTTTTTTTATGGTTCGTTATCTTTATTTTACGCAAATCTACCCTCTCTTGTATTTTTTTATTCGGTTTTCTATCTTATTTTCATCTATATTATATATTCTAACTGAGATTTGAATCATCTCACCGTCTGGAGTATTTGCAATGTCTATATTCCCTCTGGTTTCTCAGCGTATTACTCCAAAATGGCCTTAGAAAGATAAATTTGATGCTTTCTTGCTGGATGTCCTCCTTAAATTGATAGATTCATATCAATATAATCAACCATTTCTAAACATTATCTCCAAACTTTAAAAATAAGAGACGTGATTTAATCACTCTTTAAATTTAAATAAAATATTATGAAATATTTAATAGAATTGCAATTTTTCTAGTCGCCTCAATTTTAGTATTTTCTGTAAAACTTCGAAATCTTTAGAGCTTGAAAATTCAAAATTTTAATTCAAACTCTTTCTTTTTTTTCAGGGTTATTACCATTAAACTGCCAGCGATATTTGATTTCCTTCTTTATTTATTATTAGTAGTATTTTTTTCATTATTTACTTTAATGTACCAAAACATTATTCTATTAAAGCTTGTGATGTTTAGTCGTAGAGTAAATCTAATGCTGCTTTATTATAAAAAAATAACTTTTGATAGACCAAACTTCTTGCAGCTGATGCTCAAATTACCGTTAATATGTAAGTTAGATTTCTTAAACGCTCTTTCAATTGTTAAATTAATATCAGTAAACTATGAGGAAAAACCAGCCGCTCTTTTTTTATCTGATCTGCAAATTTTATATTGAAAGTTCTATAAATTTAAATTCATGACCTCTCATTTTTCCTTTTTTCCTATCCTTGTCTTTTATCACATTTTCTTAACATCATTGGAAAATGAGCCAAAGAAATAATTCATGAAGCTTAGTGATTGATATAAAATTCAGACATATCAACTTTCCACTTCAAAACGTAAGAATAATGAATATTTAACTCACGTTGCCTAACTAATTTTTCGTTCCATTTTAATTGATTTATGGCAATTCAACCTCTCAATTGTTTGTCTTCAGAGGATGAAGCGTCCCGAATGATCAAAGAATAGTATAATAAAATAAATGCGATCCTTTAACTGTGTTACGATTAGACATCTTTTGGGGAAGCAAATCTTTACAAATTAAGGAAAGTTTGACACCAAAATGAAAATTTAGTTAATGTTGAGAGATGAAGACTTGATGGTGTACTGAAACATGAGTAAATTGTTCTTGTATAAAGTTTTAATCTTAAGAAAAACATTCATTTCGATAGATACATTTTTACGATCTAGTTATTTATCGCATCTACTTATATAGGGACGTTCGTTTCACCTAGTAATAGTCGTGTTTCCATGCCTCGCCCTAAATCCCATCTAACTCAGAGTTGAGGAAATAAATTTCAATTCAGTTAAATCAACGCAGAACTGCCCAGAGCGCCGAAACATCATTAAAAGGAAGGAGGAAGATGAGTAGAAAGCCAAGGGAATTAAACTACGCGAACGCTGCTAAGAAGAATAGAGAAATAAATCCTGTACCTGCACAGGTGAATATCACAGGAGATCTATTTCAAAGATACTGAACTGCATTACCCACGCAAATGTGGCTAATGAGGTGAAGCCTGGCTGCTATAACTAGTTACTCAATGCATCTTAAAAGCCAATAATCTTCCAACAGTTATCATACCTGCAAACCTTGAATGCTCCAAGGTATTTAAGAATTAGTCATCAGAAATAACAATGTCAAATCTGAACTGGAGGAGATCGTAGAAGCTCCCTTATGGGAGAAATCCGAAACGGACGATGAAGAGGCAAATGTAAAGGCTGAGAATGAAAGGGATCCTCCACTTCTGATAAAGACGAGGGCTCTTTCGCCCGTACCCGAGCTACGAAGAGAAGGTTCAAAACCCTAAGTCCACCTCCGAAGAAGGAAAATCCTGGGCACAGTAAAATCACCTACCAGCCCTTAAAAATAAAAAGAATAAAAATAAGTTAAACAATTCACTATATTACGGAACGCACTGGAGATACTAGAAATTAATACCAACGGCTGGACGACTAAAATAACTCTACGGAAATGTATTCAGAGAAATTGATGTAGGCCTCATCTTAATTTCTGAACACGGGATCAACAAGCGTAGTGCAGAAATGAAATACAAGCAAATAAGAAATCTAGAAGAATCCTACCTCGCAATTGGGGTTGAACGCCACATAGGAAAGTTGGTCATTGCTACCGGATATTAACCGTCAAGGAGCGGCGTGTTACCAATTCACACTCTCATTGGCCTATTTGGCAGAAGAGCCCCAACTATATTAATAGGGGATCTGATCGCCAGATGCCTGGAATACGGGTACAGGATCTACAACGCTATAGGATGATGTCTGGAAGTATTGCTGGACAAAAAATTTGCCTTGCGAATAGGCTCCGAATTCGCGAATCTATCTGGCGAATCGTCAGCTGCTGTTCAATTACTACATGGAATCAGTCCAGGTAGCATATAGTGACCATATTGGGATCCTACTCACTATTAACCCTATACAAGTTCCAGAAGTATTCAGAACGAACTACAGAAGAGCAGACTGGAAACGGTACGCGCGTCTTCTCCAGGCCTAGGATCCGACCAAATTGAACGAATCAATTATCGAGATAATCGAAGATGCAATCGGCAACTTTACTAACTATCTTATCAACGCAAATAGGGATTGTATCGCTTAATCCGAGTATAAGATCATCTTTACCTACAGATGGAGCGAATACATAAAGGATTTATACCGTGAGCTGAAATGATAGAATGAAATCAACATCAGGAATGCATCAATTCACTCAATACAACGAAGTAAAGAAATCAAAGAACTGAACTAATTGATCCTTTAACAAAAATACAGACGATAGGGTGATGCGATCGATAGCCTCGATCACGAAGCAACTCCCAAAGATTTTTCAAAAAAGTTCAGAAATCACAAAGGATCGACTGGGAAAAAGAAGATCGAGTTACAAAAAGAAGATGGAAATATCGAAACGGAAGAAGGAAAAATGAAAGAGATATTCCGAAGATATTGGGCAAAATCTTTACTATAACTGAGGAGGAAAACGAAGACGCTGACCTAGAGTTTGAAAGAAACATCATAGACAAGCTTAATAAACAAATACAGAAGACGCACCCTCACCACCACTGGATAGACAGCGCAACAGATACACCAGGATTACTGAAGAAGAACTCCTTGGCGCACTCCGCTGATTCCGACATAAAAAAACAGGAATATCGGGGCTTACAAAGTTGAACTTTCAAAAGCCACCAATCAATGAATCGAATGGATGAGAAGAATATATAAAGCCTGTCTGAACACCGGATACTTTGCAGTTGCTTATAAAACGGCTAAGATGATTTTCTTGACTAATCACAGAAAGGACCCAACTTTGAAGGACTGCTACCGGCCAATTTCACTTCCTAGAATTTGCCGGAAAGCTCTTCAAAAAGATCCTCAACCGAAGACTGGTGTCTAACCTAGAGGATAACTCCCTTTTCAACCTACATAAATTTGGGTTTAGGAGGAAGCAAAGTACGGAGATGGCGATTAATGTTATCACGGAAAAGCTAGCCCAAGCAATAAGGAAAAGAAGTTACGTGGACATTTTTATCGAGATGTATCGAAAGCAATTGACAAGGTGTGGCAACGGGAAATGCAGTACAAGATCTTACGATTGGGCCAAAGTGAAGACTTAGAACGAACTCTCTGTGACTATGGCATGGAGAGAGCGGCGTACATCAGTTTAGGGTGCACAGACGGACCAAAGCTCTCGCTCACTGCGACCTTCCTATGGGGAAGGGGGGTGCTTATCCCCCCACTCTATTATTCATTTTCACGGCTGAACTCCCAGCGCCTATAGGCTCCACTTTCATCAACATTCAATTCGCAGATGATTTCACCCAGATAATCACTTATCCATTGAGGAATGCGCCTTGGCAAGCTCGTATGACAGCAGCATAAATTGAAAACCGTAACACCTACGGGACCCGGTGAAAGAACTGCACCAAACAGAAAAAGTTCAAAGTAGTTCCCATAGGTAGGAGACTACTTTACGGCGTCAGGGTGGGGGATAGATGTTATCCGAACACCATGAAGTGCAATGTTTTTGGAATGAAGATTACTTCAGCCGGGTACAAAAATAACTTTCATGAAAGAATCACCAAAGCAATATAAAAAAGATCTACAATGCTCTTGTAAGATCGATGGTGCTACACCCCTCTTCCGCCCTCTCATGTGTCTTGAAGACGCAAAAGAGAAAACTAAAACTGGTGCAGAAGAAATGTATATACTTTCTTACAGGTACATACAAGTGAGACAGAAGAAGCCAGGAAGAGCTGCACCGGAAGGCGAAGATAAGTCCCATTAACGTCGTTGTCTTCGGTGAACGGACAAGACATATGCAGGAAATAGTTTATCGAGAATTGCTCGATGGTATCGTCCAAATGATTAACCATAACAGAAGATGCATAGGTAGCACTAGATTTCCAAGCTCCACTGGGCTTTTAGCTGGCGGAGTTCAAGTGCTGTTCTACACATTATAATAAGAATGTTTTTACCCAGACCAAAGAAACCGACCAAGAAAAAGATTACCCAATTATGAAACTTCACCGATTTATACAAGGATTCACCGATGATGACCCCAAAATACCGAAGAAAACATACAAAAGACACGATTTACACTCACTGCATACTATACAAAAAACAAAGACACTAAAGTGATTAAAGTAATTTATTACCACAACAGAAAATGAGCACATCATAGTTAAGAACAGTAATTTTTTGGAAGACAAATGGATTGAACGCCATATTATATAAACGACCTCAAAGACAACAATGGAACCACAAAACAAAAAATATTTAAAAAGTGATAGGCCTGATAAAAAAGTTCTTACCATCGCTTTGAGCCCTACCACACTTCTTTCTCTTTTTCACTACTTGTCAATTTTCCGCAATCTGCCCACACCATTTCTTTATCCCGTAACGACACCTATACTCTTACAACAATTAAAATTCAAACCAAGCATTTGGCCAAGAATGATCATCCGAACAATGTGTCTTGATTAGATAGAATAGGGTAGTGAATAAGGTCACTTGATAAGGTAAGGTAATGTTTGCATTAACACCTTACTACTAATAAGGAGGGCAAATATAATTCTCTCTTATTTGTTTCAAAGAGTTTTAAAAACCTTGGAATTAATGGAGAAAATAAGATAAAGTAAACGCAGAGTAAGGAGAACAGGGATCAAAAGTATAGGGGAAAAAAGAACTTGTAAGAAAAGTACAAAAACTTTTTCAATGACCAATTATTCTTCATTTTCTTCAAATGGCAGAAATGAACGTTAGTAGAGATTTTTTGAAACTTTAAAAGCTAAGCAAAGAAAAGGTGTGGAAGGTACAGGACTTTCACTTCAACCAAGACCTTACTTTTATTTAATTTTACTTTTTGTAAAATTTCAGGATACATTATCTGAACGTGCCACAAATACTAGTCACTTTAACTTCAAAACTGAGTTCTGATGTACAAGCCTGGTGACTCACCCACCGTCTACCATCTTCCACTAAGTACCAGCAACTACCTAAGTTCCACATAAGGTTGAAGTTTGGGAATAAAATTGGAACGAAAATTTGATACAAAATGGCCTATTATTTTACTCAATAAAATATGATTCCGACCTAAATAAAACAAGTTTTGATAGCATATTTTTTTTACTTTCCTTTGACGGCCACGATCAAGGGAACAGGAGTTGAAATTACAGACATCAGCCTATTTATTCGGTACTTTAAATATTACATTTGCTCGAAATTAAGGCGCAATAACAACGAGGCTGCATCACGTAGAAGGAGAAATCTGTAAAGTAGTGAAGGTGAAAACGGTGAAAATAGTGTAAAATCTATGACCTCTGGTCTTCTTGCAGGCTTTCGGACAGAGAGGATGTATAACTGCGGGTACTGTAGCCTTAGAGCAGTTAGCACATATCTGCATATGACCCAACCTGGCAAATCTTCAAGTTTTATATGTGTGGACGAAGTGGTAACAGTAACATCTCAGTGGTAATGGTAAAAATCACTTCACTAAGTAAGCGGTACCACCCAAACGGAATAGTCTTAGAAGTCTTGTGAAGGCATAAAGTGAAGAATAATTTGCTTCTGGTAAAATAGAACAGAGATACATCTCAAAATGTCCCATGAAAAGATAACAAAGGATGAGCGATAGGGGATAGCCCAAGCTAAGGACATATTTTTGTCGGAAGAAACGATTACCCATTGGAAAACTGCTTCGTAACACAAAGTTTAACCAGGTTAACTTTGTATGGTTCGGGTGTTTCGATGACGATTTCCGAATTTGGTCATTAAATCGCTTAGACTCAGTTAATAGGTTCTTGGACAGTCCTAATATCCTCCACCCCACCATAAATTTCAAAATTAAATAGGAAGCTGATAATAATTGTTTATCTTGCTGTTAAAATCATATAAATAATAATTAAACCAAAATTAATACTCACCTTATACCACGAATTTTAAGCCCAACATTCAATTTCGCAGGTTATGATGTCAAGATTAAAATGGCTGTTGCAATGTCTATATTTATAAGAGCATTTAGAATTCACCTTCTTTATTTGTATGATGAAATTACATATACGACATGTATCTTTATTTAATGAAATATCTTTTTCACATCACTACCGAGAGTGTATCAAAAACTGCATCAACATTTTATTGTTTCAAACAAGAAATCCAGCCGCTACTACAAATTGTCTATCACTTCCGTTTTCTCCTTTAATTTAAGGATTAAACAATGTCCTTTACTCCTTTTGTACCACGTATAAATACGACTCGACGATTAAAAATTATTGTTCTTTGAATTGAACCAAAAGAGAATTAATAGAGACTTCTACAGTCGTGGCAAAATGTTTTTATACTAATATATTTCTAGTCGCGGGCGACTCTAAATCTCACTATGTTGGTCGGACCCCGTTATTCTTTTTTTTCTTTTGGTAATAACATTGTAACTATTCTTCCGTTTCTTACGAACTTTAAAAGCTTTATCCTGTTCTACATTCTGTTTAGAATGATAAAATTAGCAAGGTCTTGGCATTAACATCATAACTATTCGGCCAATTCACAAAAAATTTTAAACCCTTTGGTTGTTTTGCATTCTCATTCGAATAATATAATTGCCAAAGATATCCCAAGCTTAGTCCTGGAATTATTAAAAGTTTTGAAGCTCGTATGATTATAAATCAGAGTAAGTAAGAGCACGCAGTTTTTGGCCAGCAGACTCATTTCCCTCTGAGCTAACTGCTGGCTCAATCTTTGCCTAATTCGTTTTGCGTCAATTTAGTACTTTATTGTCTCTCTTGTAATTCTTTTGTTTAGTGGCTTCATCATTGTATCCCTATTTAAATCTCTTAGTCTTGTTAATTTGGTTAGCGTAGTATTTGTGATTATATATATAGTTTTGTTCTGAAATCTTTGGAGCGTCCTCAATCTTGTACTCGAGGCGGTCTACATCGCTATTTCTACGTATCTTCTAGAATAAGCTACTACCAGACAAACTAAATAAACCGAGGCAAGAAAACACGAAAGAGGGACATACCATTTGAAGTAAATGGGTTGAAAGTCACTATCTTCCAAACTAAAGAAACACAATACACAAAAGCTAAACAATGCAACACAAACAAGCACATAACTACCAAAAGATTTGAAATAAAAGTTCCAACACCTAACACACAAAATAAGAAACACATCAAACAACTAAAGATTCACACCGTTACACAAAATATTATTACTCTAAATACAAATAAATGAGATTAGCCTGACCACCAGGGGCATATGCATGCCTTTGAATTTTTTTAGATTTCTTTTCAGTTAACCACTTCAACTAATAATAAAAAGAATACTTGGGTTTCTCTGCATCTTCTCTTTGTGAATGAGGCAAAGGGGAATGGAGAACTTACTGCTCAGCATTTTCGGACTTAAATTAAAGGAGTCTTAAGTAGTACACAGGAATTCTGTCGTAACTAATAACGCTGCTTTCACTGCATTTATCCTCCCTTTCCATTTGTTCTCGGAAACACTCAGCCATTGAGTTATTTTACTTATATATATATATATATATATATATATATATATATATATATATATATATATATATATATATATATATATATATGTATAGTCAGCCCCAAAAGTTTTGAGGTTGAGTAATCATGAAACCGCCTTCTGGCTCGGAATCTAAGGAGAACTCCATTCCTCTTCCAGAGTTAAGGACACAAAAAATTTTCACTAATCAATTATTCTGCCAAAGGATAAAGCAAAATTGGTTATTATTTTTATCGCAAAGTTCCCAGACCATTTTAACACAAAAATACAATTTTATCTCAAATGGCGCTAGAAAGTTTACTTGCTAAGAGGACTAAGTTCATAAAAATACGTCATAGGTAATGTTGCCAATACATATTTACAGCAGATCAAATTAAATCTTATCATTTTCAACAAGACCCATCCTACCACTATCTTAGGCTGTGCAACTCATTTGACCCGAATGACAAAAAAGGCTGTGATTAAAATGATCTTAGCTCCCCAAAGAGGAAAGTAAACAAAGATTCCAAAATCTTTTTTTCTCAAAGACCTTTTCAAGGAATGAAAAGAAAATGAGCAAAAGAACTTGAATTATTCTAGACAGATGTTCTTTCCCCCAAATTTCCGTGGTCCACAAAATGATTACTGTTTTTTTACTTAATGGGGCTTAGGAAAACATTTCCAGAGTTCCTAGTAAAATTAGAGAAAGTATTGAAACTCCCTCGATTAAAATACAACACAGCATTGATTTTCCTATACCCTTTGTTAATAGCGTCGCGGGTCATCGAGAAGATAAAGATAGTGGGTCAATAAAATGAAGTCTTTAAAGGGATACGTGAAATGGGAAAAAAATGTTCAAATATAAAAGAAGATAAATGATAGTTTAAAAAAAAATAGAAACAGTCTTAACCGGGGCTAATCTCGGCTGAGCAATTGTTGGTCTGAGACTGTAGTGAAGCACTAGGTGCAGATTCCTTTCCCTGGCCCCTACTTAACCCTCACCATCTGCACCGTGTGTTCTCTTGCCCTTAATCATTAGCGACGTCAATTTGTACCCTTCCGTCCATTGGGACTCTCAGCTGTAATTGGTTTCCAAATCTTGATGAATCGCTTTTCTTTGCCTTTCAACCGCCGGGGCGACAAAGCCACAGAACCCCCATAAGGTCGAAGATGATGAATGTTCATTGGCCTAAAAAAGTGAGAGAGAAGGCAAAGGCAGGTACTACTGTCTGGTAGGATTGGTCAAATTTTTATCTCTTTTAAGCTATTCGGCTTAATTTTACCTGAAACCATTATTCTAATTTAGTCAATTTAATAAATATTTCTTCCTTATATTTGGAGCTAATTTACCAGTTTCATCTTCAGACCATTTAGCCAGAGAGGATCTTTTGCGGGGTCCCGCCATTCAGCACATCTTGGTGGCCTTCAGGTTTAAGAAAGAGGAGATTCCATCATCAGAAATATCGGCTCCTCGTGAAGCAAAACTTGGAGTTTTCGGCCAAATATCCTGCGGTCGTATGATAACAATCCGCCTAGTGCCTCCTGGCATTTCCATAAAAAAAAATAGATATTTCTAGAAAACTAAATTTCGGCATAAAATGCAACTAAACCCAGATTCTGGCCCACTAATGTGTTTTTAAATGTCAGTATATGTAATGGAATAGTATCTGTAATCTGAGAAAGATGGTAAATGGTAGCCAATGGCTTTATAACATGGCGATTGCAGATGCGTGCTCTATGTGAGACAAATGTGAAAGGAAAGGAAAAGTTTGCGTGGGATGGAAAGAATGAATTTTTATCAGGTGTAACAGTGCTTTGCAGTGATAAAGGACATGATGCTTTGGTTTGATATAAAGATGTGAGCTCAACAATTATGCCGGTGAAGTTGAGATTTGCTACGGTTAAACTGTGCATACTTGTAGCTTATGGCCTGTGTAATTATCGAAGTAAATCTGAGAGAGACAAGCTGCCATAGTTTGGAAAGAGTTGTGGATTGAATTTTAAATGGGTATCGGTTGATGGTAGTTTGAGATATGAGTGAACAAATAGGTGACACAATGTGAAAGGGAGCTTTTTCTCCCCCTTGATAGATGGTATTGACCTCTGATGGGAGAATATTTGGTATAAAACGTATTCTCTTAGCACAATAATAGCTTCAATATACATGGGTTGGATTAAGAAGAAGGAGAGAACTTGAGAATATGATCTGGGCTTAGTATGAGTGGATATGCTGTGGGATTTATTTGATGTGGAAGCTGTATATGGCTTTAGTATGGTATTATCTGGCACTGTCTTAGGTTAAAACATTCTTGTCAAATGATGAGAAGACATTCTGAAAGTAAAATGAAGAGAGAACAATAAGTGAATTGTTATGAAATCAGAGAGAATGTGAAGAGTATGTGAGCATGGTTGAAGGAGAAGAGAAGAAATAAGATGATAATCGAAGTAAAGCAAATCTTGAATAAATTTACATAGTTGGTAATAGGCAGTGTGTGGGTGAACCGAGATAATTTAGAGAAAGCAAACTTATGAATGGTAGCATGATGATTACTACCATATAGAGAAAATTAAAAGGAGGCTTACATGCTATTAAATGCAAAGATATAAAAATAAAATTAAAAACGGGTGTTAAACAGAATAGGAAATCAGCAAATGAATCGTTTGAAAAACCGATGAAGGAGGAAAACGATGGGAATAGGAAGATGAATGAGTGTCTCGAAGGAAGTGAGAAAGTGGAGGAAACAAGAAATTATAACTGGGTTAACATCAGTGACAAGAGTGGAAGGATAAAACTGATTAATCCCCCCCCCCAAAAAAAAACAATTCTCAGGATTCTGGATCAATACATTCTGATTCTAATGTGCTGAGTTCAATAATGACATTCGTAGTACTGTATAGGCTCAGTTTTCCAGAACCAGCATATATATATATATTTTTTGTACCATGTTATTCATGCTTTAATTTATATGTTCAATGGTTGCACTTATGCAATTGTTTTTTCTAATTTGTGTTTTTTTGTTGTTTCAGATTGCTGGTTCATGAGAGTGCATATTTACAGCTGCCTAATTTCTAAATAGTTTTTCCTCATTTGTGGGGATTTTTGTTTCAGATTGCTGGTTCATGATAGTTCCTATCTACAGCTGCCTAATTTCTAATTACCCAGAAGTTAATAAAACATGGAATGTGGCAAGTGCGTAAATTAGGTGGTATTTGGTGTGAACCCAAATAACACAGCAGTGCCTGGTACTTCTGTCTCATAAACATCAAGGAAATAACTATCCAAACACGAGGCAGAGTACAGTACCCTAATAATGCTTCTGCAATCCGACCAGTGCCGTAAAGTACTGAACTTCCAGCCTCAAATCCACCGACTGACAAGAATTAATGAGTGATTCTGATTCTAATTCTACCTAAAATGAAGATGATTACCAGGAGAACAGAAAATACCAGGCCTAACTTTTTGATCAATAAGCATTTCATGATTTTATCAGGGACCCCAACTTGTCAAAAGAAAAGGCCGTAGTTCTGGGGTCCAGACTAAAGCAGCGAAACAAGCTGGAACCTGGAGTCGTACCACTACATAGCTCGTTACTGACATAGAGAGCTATCTGCATTTTTCAAAATGGCAAACAACCATTGTTACTGTGAGGACGCAGTTAATTTTCCATCTGTTCCAATAGACCATGCAGCAAAGATGACTGAGAGCTATAAAGCAATGAAGATTTTCTTAGCCGCTATAGAGTACGAGAAGAACCAGTGGGAGATACCTGAGAATCTCAAAGTCTTCTGCTTACTACTGGGCCTTCAGAATGGCTATAGAAAAAAAGATGTGCTTTTTGTGTTTGTAGGATAGCGGAGCTGATGCAGAGCACGATGTGAGAAAGGAATAGCCGACAAGATCAAGAGATGCGCCTGGAGGTTCAAATGTGTTCACAATCCTCTTGTAGATCCAAAGAAGATATTTTTGCCTCTAGGGCATATAAAGCTCGGTTTGGGGGGTTTAAATACTTATGTGAGAAAATAGGTGGTATTGTTTCCGAAGGCAAGTCGAAAGTATGTGTCTTAATTGCATACAGATTCACATCGTTGTTCACGATAGCGAACTCACGAAGGCCTTGAACTCACTTGCGTAAAACTTATGGGAATCATTTCTTAATGTGTCAAAGCTTTTTCTTTGAATATAGACTGCTGAAAACTTCAAGTACATCGTTACAACTATGTTACAGAATTACCATACATGGGAGCAAGGATGTCGTTGAAATTGTATATTTTCCTCTCTCATATTGATTTTTCCCCAAATAACCTTGAAACATTAGTGATGAACACGGTGGACAATTTCGTCTTAACATGATGGATTACTATTACTGAACGCTGCAACGAGACAAGGACGAGCTGTACAAACAAACGGGCGAAGTTCAGAAGCACTTTTACAACTTCATATTTTGTCAATTATAAATGATGGAAACTTATGCTTTCTGGTACAACTTTTTTGAGCTTATCTATGACTAAAATCATCATATGTACTACGTTTCTGATTATTTAAGAAAGTAGAGCTGTTAGTAGAATAAAACTTCTAAATCATACTTAACAATGCAAGATTAGTCATGAAAGAACAGTCACATAAGATACAAGCTGATCTGTTTTGGATTAAATATCTGTTTCACGGCACAAGTGGCGGAATATTTGATATTTGTACCTATTGATTTATTTTAGAAAACCTCCTCTGATAGAACAAAAGCTTTATCAGATTCAAATTCAGCAATATGAAATTAGATGTGTGAGCATAATCTCATATGTGAACCATTTGGTATGTTGACCAGTGTAATTGGGATCAAGGTGGAGGTCAAAATTAGTTGATAGAATATGGATATAAAAGAAAATGCAACTGTAATACGAGGGGCGGTCAATAAGTTTTGCAATTCAGATATAAGTAAACGAGATATGAGGAAAAGTGTTTTATTATTTTTCAATATAACTACCCTCGACTTCAATGCACTGGCGCCACTTGTCCCTGAGGCTTCGAATTCCCGACAACCACAAATCTCCCGACTGCTGTTCAATCCACTCCTGGATTTTTTCCCCAAACCGGCGGCCACGCAGTGCAGCCTTGATATTGGCGGAATAAATAAGTCACTGGGGGCCAGATCTGGACTGTAGGGGGAATGGTTGAGCTTGTAGAATCCGCACTCACCTAGGGCAGCTTGTGCAACTTTGGCCTTGTGGACTTTGACGACGTTGAAGTCGATCATGGGGCGTGAGGTTTCGTGAGGTTTCTACGGACCTAACGGGCAGAAACCTTGTTCATGGCCACATTGTCGTGGATGATGTTGATAACACTTCCAGGTGATATTCCAAGTTCTTGCTACATTTCTTCGGCCTTCACCCGTCGATTTTCGAGGATCATCCTCTCCACACATGCCACATTGTCCTCGATGGTTACGTCTGACGGGCGTTCTGGAAGGGGATCATCTTCAAGGGACTCAAGACCATGGCGGAACTCCCTATTCCACCGATCAATGGTTTCATGGGAAGAAGCGGGGTCGATGTACACTGCAACCATGCGGTCATGGATCTCTTTTGCATTCTTGCCTTCCTTGGTCAAAAATTTGATCACTGTGTGGTGCTCAACCTTCTCCATTGTTGAAAAATTTGTGACTGATGATCTGTGATCAGCTACTGCTTCTTAAATAGACGAGGCAGAAGGGTGCGTCTACAGGTCCTGACTTGTCAAAACTTGTCCTAACACCCCCACAAACAGCCATCTACCTTCCTTTGTTTTGCCCTACCGATTCACAAAATTTATTGACCGCCCCTGAAATGATTGGCTCTTTGAGGTTCAATTAGGTTTTGTATCAGGATATAGAATAGCTGAACTTCAAGATGTGTTTAGGGTTTGTGAGTAGTTAGAAATAAGGAAAGGCAACTGGAGTGTGATGATGCTGAAACTACAGGAGGATAATTCTGTTGAGTATTGTAGGTAAATTTTATGGAAACCTTATAAGAAGGATAACTAAGGTATTAATGGAGATTAACAAGGGATGTTTAAAGTCGGTAGGCTGTGTGTGTGCATAAAGGCTTTGTAGTGGAAAATAGGAAACTGAAAAAACAAGGGATAAGAGAACTTAAGTGCATGATTGTCTGCTTATCGATGTGCACAAAGCTTAAGATCGTGTATATAGAGAAGTAATGTAACAAGTTTTAATAACCTAGCTATGTATGTATGAATTGTCTAAAGAGCAATTATGTTGAATGTAATTGTGCTTTAGGGTAAAATATATCCAGAGTGAATGGGTTGACATACGTACGTGTGTATAAAAATGTTGCGTTATGTAGCCATGGCTGTTTAGTATCTTTAGATTTAGAATACTGGGATGAGTACGTGTGTAAAAGAGAAAAATAATGAGAGATTGATGAGGAAGGTTAAGGGATGGGTTCTATCTATGTTTATGTAATCTGATGTCCTGGTTTTGGTGGCTGAGAGTGAGAAAGATTTTTAAATGTTCATTGTATAATCTGACATGTCGTGGAGAGAAGGGTGCAGAAAGTGAATGTTAAAAAAAATAGATTTAAAGCATTTAAGGATCAAGATCGATATGGACAAATGATATTGCACTAATGTGTGTCACCTTTGTATCATTGGCGAAATTTCTAGTCTTTAATAATCGTGATAGAGTGAAATGGTAAACAAGAAATAAATTGCAACCACGAGTTTTTATATGGTAGGAAAGAGCCTGGGGGAAAAGTAGCGAGAGTGAATTATCAAAGTTTGTGTGTGTAATGTGCCAGGGAGTTGCATGAGAGAATGCTGGTGCCAGGTTTGGTGGATGGAGATGTATAGAAGTAGAAGGTGTTTTCTAGAGTAATAGCAGTAAGAATGTACATCTTAAGAGGGATAATTTATGTACAAAAGATACATTAGGTGAGGAGGCTCTGGATGAGTGGGTTTTATGGTGTGAATATGAGTGTGAGTGAAAGTCTTCTGATGGGGTATTGAGAAAGAAGGAGAAGGTGTGTGAGAACGGTGAGAAGACTGCCAATAAAGTGACTTGATAAAGTGAATAAATGTTTGAGAGAGAAACATTTGACTGAGGTAGGAGTGGATGATAGTGTTTATGATAGTTGTGTTGGAGTTAATTTTCGTGGTATTATAACATAGGGAAAATGACTAGTTTGTACTTGGAGGATAATTTCGTTTCTGAATGTTCTTTCATTACATAATTTTCACTTGTAAATTATTTGAAAGATTGTACATTAATAATTCTGCTTCAGGTGACCACAGCCTTTGCTAAACTTCTATGAACTTTATTATAGAGAATAACAGACACCAACATATTTTCATACAGTCGATCATCAATTTCTCTGGTTGAACAAAACCAACGAGAGGACCCTGAAGGGGTCATCAGTGACCTCGACCGGTGGCCTCTCAAGATGGTACTTCTTAGCAGGCTAAAGGCATTTACTCTGTCCGTTTCCTTCTATGGTTAACCGTATCTTTCCGTCATTGAGATCAAGACCATGGCACCGTACCTGTTGAAAAACCTAGCTGCAGCCTATCAATTTGGGTTGAACGACGAAAGTGGCAGGAAGACGTGCAAGGAAGAACATTACGAGCGTGGAAGTTACAAGCAGTAGTTTGGAGGATGGCAGGTTTTGAAAGTAGTGAGTTGAATAACCCGTGTAAGAACGGGTGACCAGTTGCCCCACTCTATTATTCAAATTCAATGAAATACCGTGTTTTATATTTCTGCAATAAATATTACTTAGTAACTCATTTTACTTTACCTATTTCTACCCATGATTTATGTCTCTATCTAGCCAGGGATGAATCCTGCTGGACGACATGATACAGAACTCCATCGATATAAGGATCCAACTTTGATTCGAAAAATGATGGGTGGCCTTGCGCTTAAAGGAAATAAAGTAAATAGGGGCGTTTATTTGCCCCTACGCAAGGAACCAAATGTTCCGGGCTATTGGTATGCTTCAAGTGTTGGCAATGTAATTCAGGTATCGATAGTACACTGTGAAGAATGATTCTGGTCTTATGCTGGTGTGAACTGCGTACACGTGTCCTCGGTTGGATCAACTGGGCCTCATAAGCAAGGAATTTTATGGTTGACCGCTATGCTCTACTGTCTGGTGACTCTTTACATCATTACTTAGGCTTCATTTACTTTAACAACGATGGGATATAACAGCAAGATATTGCACCATTTCATCGGGACTAATTCTTCCAGAATTGGTTGCAAGACGATTGGTGTGACCACCGTGTTAACCCGATATAAACCAAATCGAGAATTTAGGCGATATATACAGTTATAGTTCTCTCCACGGATAGAATCGAAACCACGTTTGATGTTACTACATAATTTTAATAAGCGAATAATTGATTCTTCGTAAACTCTATATGAACTCGTTCCATAAATACTCTTACCAATATTTATGGTGAAGTAAGTTAGATCCTGACTTTATTTGTCATCTTCAAACTTCTTTTCTATTTTTCTTATTTTTTTAATCAATAGAGGACATTAACTGTGTGGTAGATAGGTGGTTGTGGCGTGGTGCTGAAATTCACTCATCCATACGTTGACAAGGTTTGCGTTAGGAATGAAGAAAGATTAAGTTCTGTCAAGACAAAAAGTTTCAGCAGGCAGAAAAACTGTAGCTGAAGGAAAGAACAAATGTAGAAAGTTACAATAAATGTTTATAGCCACTATATCCAAATGAGGAGACTACTATGAGCATCCATATCCTGTAAGAAAGAACTTTAATGAACCTGGCTGTGATTTCTAAGTACGAGGAAGATATTACTTTTATATCCCCTCAAGTTTCGAGTAATACTTGAGTTAATTTATCACTCAATGTCATGTGGCGAATCATCCTCTGAGGTCACTTTTTCTTTATTGGTCAAACCCTGTTCCTCGAGATTTGATGAATCTTAGAACATTAAAATTGCAAATATTTCGACCTTTTTTTTAAGTTTATAAGGAAATCTAAGTCAAAATTGATCGCTTTTCTTTTGTAATTTTGTTTGAATGATTACCAGCGTCAGACATTAATTAGTTCTTTGTTTATATTTGTTAGCATCTCGTTTTTTAACTATATTTGGTCACAAATGGTAAGTTTAATATTGGATTGAGCTTTATATCCAATAACATGCCTCTTTTGATTTTGTTGATGGATATTTAAGATACTTCTGAAGACATTTTTACAGACATTTATTTCTTCAAAAGATAATTGAAATAATTAAAGATAAATATATAGTTTCTGTAATTTTAAAGAATGCTGAGGGCAAAGTTGCGATGTAGTGAATCTAGGAGCAAAGGTTTCATCCTTAAAATAGTTTCCGGAAGTTGGGCATTTCATAAGGTCACTCAGAATGTAATGCAATTCCGGAGCCTAATTCTGTTGATGAGAAAAGAGGTAATTAGTGATTTGAAAATTAAGGCTCATGTTTGCTTTATTGCTTCATTAAATTCATCGAAGTATATCTCTAAATCGATACTGGCAAAGAAATTATTTTTATTATTCTGCTCCCTATAATCTTGTTATTTAGGATTTAAATTATGATTTTCTCTTCTTAATCTATTTGTTCACGTTCCCTTCAAATGTGATTTTAGTTTTCAATAAATTATGTCGGCTTAAATTCGATCCTCGTCATTTGCCCTGTTTTACACTAGTCTGAATTGATTCACAGTAAATTTAAATGGTAATTCTAATAGCATATCTTGAGCTAGGAGTAGATTGTGTGTTTGATGATAAAAAGACTTTAACTTAATTTACAATTTACTTAAAGGGCAAATGATATCATTTTATTTTGCTTTAAGTTTTGAAATCGATCTCCTATAGTAGGAGAGTTGATGATGGCTCGGGGTAAATGTTGATGAAAGTAATTCTAGATCACAGAGGTTAAGAAGTGATTTGCCTCAATTAAGGGTGAAGTGAAATATAATAGAAAACTAATTTTATATATTAAATTTTGTGTCTGATATCAAATATTAATGAGAATTATAAGAAACTAAAGGAAGCTTTGAACATGGATAAAATGTATTTATTTGCTTCCGCTCAAGTTTAGCTCCTAATTCAATATCAAGGAAGCTCTCTTTAATTTAGAATCTAATCTTTGAGTGCATTATATGTAATGTGATTTTTAAAGAGGATAATTATATCTAAAATCATCCATTTTTCTTGTTCTCATAAGCAATAATTTTGTGTATTTGGATCATCAGATTTGAACAAATTAATTATTTCTATGCCATTGGGGGAAAATATCATAAAATCTGATTTGAGTAATTTAAAATAAATAGTCGTTATTAGGCAGAGATAAACCTTTCTATTACTAAATATTATGTGGCAATCAGAATAAAATTTTATTTAGAGAGATAAATTAAACAATAAGTAGATGAGAAACAAATTGTTAGAAATAGAGAATGATTCGTAACTTAGAATTATTTTGATTTTGTCTACAAACGAAGAAACGAAAATTCACTTGTTAATTTCAATGCCAAATGATTCACTTTTAAAAGAGTTCCAAATATATTATTGACTTTTATCCAAACTTTTTTGAAAAAGTATACCACAGATAATATTAAAAATTGTAACTTGCCAAATCAACAGTTGAATTCGAAGCAATTGAAATTAGGAACCACAAATCCATTTTCTGATTAATATCCATATCGAGATGGGTGGACCGGCTGGAATGGTACTGGGGTTCCATAACGGTAACCACCGGGAACGCCGGAGTAACCACTCCTCAAGGGTGATCCCATCCCGTAGTAATCGCCACGCCGGCTTCTGTCGTATCCACCACGGTAGCGATCTCCATATCCCCATTGCTCGGGGCCACACTGTGGGCGGAAGGGTTCGCCGCGCCCACGGTTATATCCACCGAAATCTCGGCGGCTCTGCGAAGGGAATCTGTACAAGTTCAAGGAACTGAGTTTAGTTAGGAAATAGAGTTAATCTTATACAAGCGCCAATTAAACTATGAAAAAGCAATAGTCAGTACAATAGGTTTGCCTATTTTAGGACCTGTTGTCAACAGAGTCCTCTAGATGTTTTTAACAATAACTCGTCGAATTATTAAAATACCATGAAATGCCCCATTATGGAAAGACTCAACAAACTTAGTTCATTTGAATGCTAAAGTTTAGAACCATAAATAGGTTATCCTCTAAGCTAGATTAAAATAGAGTGACGATTTTCAAGGATAAATTTAACTATATTTCCCATCATCTTTGACATGGGAAGCTAGAGATGAGTGACTAAACAGTTATAGAAATATTTTTTTCAAAATGGTTTGGCTTATCCCAGATAATATCTAATTACTTCTAAGTAAATTAAACTTGGTTGTTTAGCTGCCATCTGATACCAAATCATTCCTCCCATCCCCAAAATAGCTTCCATCGATAGATGAATCAAATGTGAAACTTCCGAAAACTTGGTAAAAAATATGAGCACATAGATGAGTAGCTGATAGAGCTTTATATCTTTTGATTGCGTATTTTCCCCTCAGAATACTTTTGCCAAACTGTATAATAAATTCTTACCTTTGGCGCTTTCACTATGGGATATTTAGTCTTCATTGACTCACCTGCCAAAGTCCATTGCGTAAGCAGGTCGACCTGGCGAGCCGTAATCCTCCCATCCCATTCTACCATAACCGTACATCCTTTCGCCCCCATAGCCAGCTTGCATATCTCGAGGATCAGGGCGAGCACCTCCGTAGAAACCTCTGGGAGTGCCGTATGGCCCTTCTCCTTTATTTTCCATAGCAACTTGCTCCAAGCTGGCACTTCGTTCGCCTCCTCTTATGAAGCGCCCTTCGTAGCCCTCTCGTTCTCCTCTCTCTCGTTCCATTTGGCCACCGCCGCTTCTGAAGGGACCGCGGGCGCCGTAATCTCCTCTTGCCCCTGAGCGGTTTTGTTCCAACTGTCCGCTGGGCATCGCTCCTCTGTCGCGAGGAGCAGATTCTTCAGTAACATCTTGAACCATGATTCTGGAAATAGTGAAATTGTGTTTTAAAAGTTACATAGGGTAGTTTTAGGGTTTTTCAACAAAATTAAGCAATGTCTTTAAAATGGAACGCTTTGAGTAGAGTAACTAAGATTGAGTATATTGATATATATCAAGAATATATGCAATCTTTAACATCAGTAAGAAGCAGGTAAGACTTGAATTAATTTTATCGATAGTAGTGAAACAGAACTGAAATCCCCACAATTATCATAGTTAATTATTCATTTGCAGATATTTTATATCGAAAAGCACCAATAAAATTTTCCAAAAGGTCTTGCGGACAAAAATTGATAACACTTGACTCTGAAGGGAAAAGCAGGAGTATTATATCCTGAATAAATATTGCATTTTAAATATTATTCATATATTATTTAGTTCGTAAAAATAATGAAAAGTGTATATAAGATTTTGAATAATCACAAACTAAGAGTGAATAAGATTTTAAAATTTACTGCAAAATTATATGAATTACATAGGAACTATATTGATATTTATTATATTATTACTTGCAACGGCTTTGATTGGATATAAACAGCAGGTGACCGACGAGGTTGAGTTAAACTGCGAAGTCTCACCACAGAGAGGGCTCTTTTATACCTACTTTTCAGATCTTCAAGTAATCTCAGATTTCCTCTTTTGAAACCCTTTTGACGAATCTGGAATAACCAGAGTGAATTTGATCCGAGCTCCAGGTTATGCGGCTGATTACTAAAAAAATTGAATATATACTAGTAAAATCGTTATTGCTTTAGCCAACCATCCCGCTTAATGTACATAATCAATCAGTCACTTTAAAGCTATAGAGATTCCAGAATTAGGGAGTTATTCTCATTACCAACAGAAGAAGAGCAGATAACATTGTATTAGTAGACACTCCACCAAAGGCATAAATCTCAAATCAGTCAATGATTTACTCCACAAACAGGAAGAATGAATATAGATGAGATTGAACGCAATTCTGTCTCAGCTAGAGGGAGAGAGAATTGATACATCATCGGAAGAGGATCCACAATCGTATATGTATAAAGAATCTACAATAAACTAATATATATGAAAATTATTATTTTATATTAAATTCTGCGATATTATTAGGAATTATTGCATTTAAGATAAATGCTCCAATACAGAGTCACGTGAGAAATTCTTAATATGCATATTATATTTTATTGATAGGAATGTACATATATTTTCCTAAGACACAAAATTGGAATTTGAAAGAAGTGATGAGATAAGTATAATGCTAAAAAGTACTGAGAGTTAAAATGGAAAATTAGTAGTAAAAACGAAAGAAAGCATTAGGATTGCCGAGAGTTGAACAGACGCCAGGAAAACCTGCTAATCTCTTGATGAGGTTTTGCGTTTTTCTTTCCACTTGGTTTTAATAGGGTTTGTTGTTGTCCATTGAATATTTTTATTCCCTGTCATCTTCTTTCTGATTTGTTTTAGTTATTTCATTATCTTTATCCCTTTGGAAGTTTTCTGAAGCTGTGACTGTTTACGGCTCATCTACTCTTGGTGACTTTTCTTTTGCGTCTAGTTTTCTTCAATTTCTTCAAAGTTTCTCTTATTGTGATAGATGTTGCTTAACTGGTCGCTTTGGGATTCTTCTACTATGTTACTTGATGGTGTTGGGTGGAAACTATAGGTTCGTTTGTCCTTGCTCCGTTTATGTTTTGAGATCCATCTTAAATTTTCAGGGCAAGATTCAGGGATGTGAAATTTTGACTTTCACCTCCACTGGTATTCAATTGGCCTGTGTGCAACTCCAGATTAAGTCAACTTTGCCGCCTTTATTTCTTCTTATTTTCGTTCTTTTATTCCTTTTATTAATCTTCTTTTTCATGTGGCATTTCATTTATATGACAGAGTATGGTCCAGATCAGTTCGTGCAGCTTATGTGCTTCTTGTGGTAATCGAACCCAAAAAGGTCGGATTGCTTTTTCGATTGTTTATCATTCAGTTTGTCTCCTATGCCTCAATTTTTAAGCATTTTATACAGGTCTTTATATGTATGTACCTTCTCTATTTTTAATGGGGTCATCCTTTGAATAAAAGCAGCTTTCTAGAGCTGGCCTTTCATGTATGCTTTTGAAAAAAACGACTCTAATTGATGTCTATGTTTGTTCATATTTTATAACGTATTTAACCTTGGCCCATTCCTCATTGGCTGTCTGTTCACAATTAAATGGTACTGCTGCTTAAATACAAGAGATGTTTGGGCCTTGATTTGTTATGGTGCTACACGCTCGATGTTTAGTTCTTTTAATTATGTGGCCACAATATTAGTAAAATATTTTCCTGGTCCAGATCTATATGGCACATTACTTGTAAGTATCTCTTTAAACCCACATTGGACCTTTTCGGATTGGCCAAGGCGAAGGGCATGGTGGTTACCATATACTCCTCTGCAGAATAATACAACCAATTTGTCAAGAGCCTAGGTAAGCTCCTCGAAGTGTCCTACAGAAGTTAGAATATGAGAGAGAGTGGAACTAGAAAATTTAAGGGTAAGATAGCGATGAAGTATCGTAGGAGACACCAAAGTGCATGTAGTTAGCCATGAGACCTATGGCTTAACGTGGAATACAAAGTAAGATATCTAGGATATAACTCTTTTACCAACTTGTTATTCATACGACCCTTGTTCTATATACGTGATGTGAGTCCCCTGTGTGAGAATGATAAATGAAAATGAAAATGTTGATATATGAACGCAGCGAGAATCTTTAACAGTTGCTACATTTCCTTGAGATCAGGCTTATCTCTGTCCATTGTAGGTGTTGAAGGTAGGGGATTTAGTTTAATTTGCGCTTGCGTGAGAATCAGGCATATCCTCTATAAATCTCTATTTCATTTTATGTTTGTTAGTATAAATGTTTGTAGATTTCAGATGATCAAACCTTTGAGAGTAGATATACTTACTAATAAAGATACAGGCTTCTATCTCTTCAGCTATTCATTTCTTTTGCTATTTTAGTCATCCTTGAGTATATATTATTATCTAATAACAACGTCAATAGACCTAGGTTGGTTTCTCTCAATTATTCTGGCTCTCGACCGTACGACCATATGACCTTCAAAATTGTCAATAATCCATGGTCTAACCTTGAGGGTACTTTGAAATTATACTATTCGAAAACGCACGAAAATCTAAATAAGGGTTTCAAATGTCGTTATAATCGTTTGAATACTTAGGAGGTTGTTGACAAAACCGCATTAAGAAGTAAAACGGTTTCCACCCGACTGACAGCCTACGGAACGACAGAGTATCTTATTGGGTCGCGTGCACGTGACTAATAATTCGGTTTGGTAAAGAGTCAGTATCGTTGAACAATAAACATCTCCTTCATGTGTGTATTTTATCCTCTTCTCTTTCTTCGGTCCTTTGTAAGCTTGCAAATAGTTGGTGTGATGTCAATTCCTTCCCCTGGGCTCACTTGTTGGCTAAATTTATACTTCTTTTGTTTGGCATTTTTTCTGGGTATTCTTGGGCCGCTTTGTAATTATTGTGATGAGTAGCTTCATCTTTGCCTCTCTATGTAACTCTCTTTTTGTCCTTAATTCGCTTAGTCTAGTATTTGTAATTAAGATAGTGACTATTTGTAGTCTTCCCAGGACACTAATCGAAATAGTGTAAATTACTAACTATTGTTGGATAAATTAGTGCAGATTGTATTTTAGGCTAGCAGATCTTCATCTTATTTTTCAGGCTGAACTTTCTACACTTGTATAGTTATACCAGTCCAATTTGGCCCTATTTACTCTTTAAATAAAGTGCTTATTCTTGCCTAATATTTTTCATACCTATACAAATATACATATGGTAAAGGTCTCCTGTATATAGCAACAATTTTCAGTGTGTCCCTGTTTCTTTTAATTTTACATTTTGCTTCCTATTCATTTATCCTGAATCACCTCTGTTGTTTCCTTGCCCTCATCTCCCCGTTCCTGTAAGGGCAAACTATTAGGTTTCTGATGGCGGCTGAGAATTAAATGTTAAGGCAGTCCTCAATGCTAGGTGTATGTTAGGTGCAGAATATATACAGAGTTGGGCTCAAATTACCGCCTTGTGGTAAATCCGACAGCGAGCTTGAAATTCTTCCATTGGTGGCTTCCGATTTCTATATAAGCATATCTTTTTGCTTTATGACAAGCTGCACTATCAAGCTAGGTGTCCGATATCGTCTGTGAATTAAATGTTAAGGTAGTCCTCATTGCTAGGTTTATGTGAGATGTAGAATAAATAGACTTGGGTTCAAAGATAGCGCCTTGAGGTAATCCTGCAGCAATCTTGAATTTCTCCCATTGGAGTCTTCAATTTTGATATAAGCATAACTCTTTGCTTTATGACAAGCTGCACCATTAGGGAAAACAATACAGTTTTCCTCCCCACATCGATCCTGAACTTTTGCAAAAGTTCTTTATGAAGCCTTTTCTGGTACCAGTTTTTTTAACTGCCAAGTAATCTCACACATAGAAAGTGTCCGCATGGTTCATAAGCCTTCCCCACTATCTACCTTTAAACACCTGAAGGCTCAAGTAATCTTGGTCTTAAGTTCATCCTTCGTGTTTCAGCTGAATTTATGTGTCTTTTTTTCCACCGTACTAACAGGAAGAAGTCGAGGTAGTTGCAATCAGGTGATGTGTGATCAAAGGATTTTGCCGACTGGTGGTGATGGCTGGTGCGGCAGGGCGCGTGGTATTGCTGCCGTTAGTTAAGCTCACCTTCAGCGACCCGATCGATTCACCCACTGCAAAAAGTGAATGTAGCGTCGATGGCAGCCTGAACCCATCAGGGATACTAAAGTACATAAAAACCGCTGAATATTTCATTGCATTGCTCCATGCATGTTGTTAGGGGCGAGAGCATACCGACTGTTATTCTCTTAGATTATCTTCTGGTCTTGACACAAATTCTTTCGGTCGGAAAAGAACCACAGTAATTCTGGCTCCATTAGGTGCTGCAACTTGTTGATCAGCTTCTTGGCATTCTTAAGTTGCTTTTTTTTGACAGAAATTTTCCATTCTCGTCTTTTAAGTAAAGGTGAACATTATTTATGCACCACCAGCCTGGTGAGCTTATCATCCTCAAGATTATCACTTAAAATGACACTTTCTGACATTTATCGATCATTGTTGATGATTTTCTGAATTTCAATGACAAACACCGGTGTTATTATGATGGTGTCAGATCATCGACTTTGTCAATAGATATTTGCAACAGGCCTGTTTGAATCTCATCATTTGCCACATGACCCTTTACCATTAATTTAGGCTGGGCTACTCATTACACCCGAATGACAACCAATCCGGTTAGTAAAATGTTCTTACCCAAAGAAGATATTTAATAAAGATTGAATATT
Organism: Ceratothoa steindachneri; assembly: GCA_963969495.1. Lineage (NCBI taxonomy): Eukaryota > Metazoa > Arthropoda > Malacostraca > Isopoda > Cymothoidae > Ceratothoa > Ceratothoa steindachneri. Next base: position 44,803,738 of record OZ018339.1, read on the forward strand.
ATTTATCTCTCAAAGGCCTTTTCAAGGATGAAAAGATGGCGGCACAGATAATATTTTTCTTATCTACTTCATGGGGCTTAGAAAAACAATTCAAGAGTTCATATTAATCATAGAGAAAGTATTGTGACCTCCCGCGGTTAAAATACATCTTTAAACACCTATTCTTATACCCTTTGTTAATAGCGTTGAGGATATATTAGTATGTTAGTCGAGGTAGCTGAGGTACAATTCTTTGAGAGTGGTCCGATTTGTCCCCAAACATTTGGCGCCAGACTTGAAGCAGAAAAATGGTTTAATTTGTTTGTCTAGGCGGCTGCCTAGTTGCTTCTTCAGTGAATGCCTTGTATTTAAAAAGCTACAACTCCAAAAAAGCTCTCTTTTTGCTTAGTATCCTGGGAAAATTGATCTTTAAAGTTTCCTTAAAAGGTAAAGGGAATTTGTAGAGCTGGATTCAAACGTCTTTATTCGGTGGGATCGTGGATTAGTTTTAAGGCAATGAAGGGAAAATATCTTTATCTTTTTGATTGGACATTGGACACAAATGACAGGAAAATAGTAGTAAGTTATTAGGAAGAGAAAATAAGGGGGAAATTTGAGGGAAAGATAGGAAAGTGAAAATGAAAGTCGAATGAAAGTACAGGTCCCTGGTCATCCGTATATCTATGGCTTTCTTTGTGTTTGTTTTTTGTTGTTTTTTTAGTATATATAATATAAATATATTTACAAAGGGCATTTTAGCTATCAGCGCAAAGATAGTTTTTGTCTCTACTGGTAGTGACGTCTTTTTACGCAAGGTTTTTTTAGGCCCGGATTTTGCGTTGTTTTGGTTTTTGGTTTTTTGTTTATTTAAAACACTTTGTCGCGAATTGGCTCGGTTGGGGAAATTAGAATTTAACTTATTTTATTGGAGAAATAGGGTTAAATGTTGGTTTTGTTTACGGTGTTTCGTGATCGGATTTTTACGTGAACTTTTGATTTATGTCGTGTTGATGAACTGGCGGCTACTTATAAATGATTTTGAGTGTCATTTAACTCTATATGCTTTATATACAAAGTAGTAAGGTAGGTAATAGTGTACGATGACCAAGATCTTTATTGCTTTTGTTTGAAGCTCAACCTTTATGGGGCTTAACCCCAGTTCACTCTGAAACTCACTCTGCCTTCTCCTATCTCCCCATTTGGTCATCGTCATAATTTGGACAGCTACAATCTGAACCCTCTGAAGTTTAAGGACTTGGGTCTTGGGACTCGCGTTTATAGGAACCGGGTTGTACAAGCGTTTTGAACGAATACACGCATTGTAGATCTTGAGGTTGTTGCAGGAACTTAAATCTACTATGAAGTTATAGAATTCACCCAATTCATTCCGTATATTCGCTGCAATCCTTGTCACATGACACCCATACCCACCAGTCATAATCCAGAGTTCCAGTACTGTGCCCTCCATGGCATAGTAAAAGTAAAAATGCATCTAGTAAACGCTCGTCACAACATCAAGGAGGCTCTGTTAAAGATCTTTAATGTCTGCCTTAATGTGGGGTATTTCCCAGTCCAGTTTAAAAGAGCTTGAAAGATATTCATACCAAAACCTAGCAAGCCGAAATAAGAGATTAGCAGCTATCCATCCATCTCTCTGCTGGAATTCATGGGTATATTGCTGGATAAACTCTCAACAATAGACTAAAATCCCACCTAGAAACCAAAGGTGTATATAATAAAAAACAACACAGCTTCCGGAAAAGACTTGGTACCGAGACGGCTCTGGCGTTAATTAAAGAAAAGATAGCTATCGAAAAGGTAAGAAACGGCAATGTTAACGTCATTTTGCGAGATGTGGCCTTGACATTTGACCACGACTAGAAACCAGAATTCAAAAAGAAAATTAATCATCTAGGTATGGAGAAAAACCTAACAAGAATAACTTGCGACTACCCCGAAGATCGAGAGGTAGTCGTAAGAGTAAACGGCATTTAAGTGGAACTATTTAACCACAGGGGGCTTATCACTGGCTTACATTATACGCGGTGTATACCGGCGACCTGCCTTACCGTGACCAAGACCTCGCTCAGTACGTGCAGCTGGTAGATGATTTCACAAAGGTTATCACCAGCTTGTATAAAAGCATGTTAACGTTGCAAACAGAACAAGTAGGAAAATGGAGAACAGCAATAACTTCATGTTCAAAATAGGGCAATAGTATTATTCATTGCCAAAGTCACCCTGTGGAACCACATACCATTAGAAGTGTTACATGAAGCAATGGATATCAAAATTTTCATAGTTTCCCTGAAAAGATGAGCGAAGGATATATGGCAGAAGATATATAAAAACATGCCTGAAGATATGTTGCACGGAATTCGACTACCAAATGAAGAATTACCGGACTTGAGATTTAAATGAATCTTTTAAAATCAGCCAACTCAAACCTTACAAGAGATTTACTCTATTTATTGACGCAAATGTCAAAAGAATAGACGGTTTAGAAAAAACCAGGGCTTAAAAAATCATGATAAGAAAAAGAGACCCGAAGTGGACAAACTCGATAGAAAAAAAAAATAATTAAAGATATCAAGAGGACAAACTTATTGTAAAAATAAATAAATAAATGATCCAAAGTCGACACCTTTTTAAGAAAAAACTAAAAAAACTAAAAGGTAAATAAATGAATAAATAAAAATAAATAAATAAAAGTTCCGAAGTGTAAAAACTTTAAATTAAGAAAGGAAAAAAGATCCCAAGTGTAAAAATTAATTCTTGAAAAAAACAGCAATAAAATAAGTAAATAAAGAAGCAATAATTACACTAAAGAGATACAATGCATTTACGTATAACAACAGGCTTAGAAATGAAAAAAAGACACTTAAAGAACGGAAGTGCAACAACAAGTTTAACACCATTTACAAGAAACCTCGAGATCGAAGACAAATGCTTGAATGCTAGCTCATCAAATGAGTACTAAATAATAGTACGAACTTAGGAAACTAAGGAACTACTGAGGTAGCCAGACAACATGGCACATATATTCTCTTACGAACATTTCTATCTATTCTTTACACACTATCCTCACATTTTTCTACCTTATACGATTGCTAATCCTTGATCGTTGATGAGGATGGCAGATTTAGGAATTTCTTCTTCGAAATATATTTAAGCAAGCAATCCACACCTTCAACTTTTCCGAAGCGAAATATCGTTTTTATCCTGAGAAGATTTTGAAGAGACTACGAATGATTGACAGCACTCTGCCTGGACACATTACAAGGAGGAACCTTCCCTTCCTATCTATGCTATTTAGAGTGAGTTGGCTAGGGAAGCGAAGTCTCCATAGGAACCTTATCGAGCCGGAGCCATATGTGAATAAGCTGGCTAACTCAGGGCAGTCTGTGTTAGAAATTTTATTATTCGAAGTGGAATGAAAACATAAGATTTGCAAAGTTCGGTAGAATTGGCCGGATAGTTTTGATGTTTTTTCGAAAAACAAAATAATTTCCGGGCTATCCCTTTGAAGGACTTTATAATTATATTATTCAACAGGTAATGTAAAACAACATAAGTGTTTCGAATTTCTTTAGAATCGGCTGAATAGTTATGATGTTATAGCCAAAACAAAATAATTCCCGGGATAAACTTGGGACGACTTTGGCAAAATAGGGACCAACCGATATAGTGAGATGCATAGTCGGACGCGACTAAAACTAAAAAACAACGAAAAAATTGTAGCTGGATTTGCTTAAATTTTTAACTCTTCAAAAAGAAAGATTGCCAGGCAAATCATATGGGTTTTCATCTTTTTACTTTAATCCTACATTTTCTTTCTCCTAATTTACTGTAAGAATGACTCAGCTCGTACATTTAAATATCATCTCGTTTTCTTAAACATTTACTGCTAACAATACGTTATTTTTTCAAATGCAATAAGCGAGTAAAGAGGTAAGACCGAAAACAGCAATAATATCAACATATTTTAATTAAAATATGCATGAGAAAATCAAGAAAAATCGCAAAACAATCTTGATTTAATTACAATTTTAAGTAGAAAGAGCCACTCTCGCTTACCTAATGCTCTGGATCTCCCAAGAAACTTGAATAAGCAAAAGATATAAAGTTGTTATGCACTTCTCTTTTTATCGTTCTTTTTAATTTCATGTATAAAATTCTTAAATATAGAAAACATCTCAGACGTAGAATCCATCTGAGGAAAACTAATATTAACAAAGAATTCTCCCTGTTCATTGAGAATAACGAAGTTATGGTTGTTGAGGGGAAATAAGACCCATACATGGTATAAGAACTGCAAGAAAAACCTAGTGAGCGGAAAAGCGGTATTCTGGTTTATGAAAACCGGTTTTGCCATCGTAATATAAGATATCTGAAACTTAGTCAAGCTGGTGTATATAAAGCACCACCCTTGGGTCCTCCATTGTAGCGCTCCTATACCTCACACAACATAATAAATTGCGTAAGTACATTCTTCAAACATTTTTTGACGCTACCTTATTTCTGAGTGCTATTTTTAATATAAAATTGCTTAATAAGCATTTTAATATAAACTTCTCGAGTATTTTTCTACAAAATACGATGCGAAGAAATCACTTGATTTCATGCATAATGGATGTGTTTGATCTTGAATTCCAATGCTTTTAAAGAGCAATTCTTGTCTCAGTGCATTTATTTTTCCCCTTTATCTTCCCAGCTAAATTATTTTGAATTTTCCCGCTTAAATTGTATTTTATATTCTAACTTAGTAAGGATTTCAATAATATTTCTAAAAATTGGCCCTTAAACATTTACCGGTATATATACTATAAAATAACACTCAAGATAAACAATTTGAATATGGTAATTATTTTGGTTATTGTAAATCGCAACTCGTCTCCTCCCATACGTAATACAACGGATATCAAATTGGGAAAACCACTCCGAAGATCAATTAGCGCAAAGATAAATTTGGCTCTGCTAAACACGATTACGTAGATTCATTTGAATCTGTTGCCATCAATTCTTAATGCACAGAATGTGATTTCATGTGGTTAATTCTTTTGTTATTTACTAAATCCGGTGTTTTATTCCAAGGAATCATATCGTACTGTGGCAGTGATGATAGTCACTTTGAACACGGTGATTACTGGTCCCGAAGAAACTTCGGTGGTAATCGACTCATGGACGATTCCGATGATTTCTATGGAAGACGTATGATGGGTGGAGATTTTTACCGAGGTTACGGCTCCTACGGAGGATCCTATGATTCTATGTACATGCCATTAGGATACGGAAGGTCCTATGGTTACGGAGAAACGTTCAGATACGATAGTGGGTCTTTTGGTTACTATGGCTACGGTAGTGATTCTGGACGCTACAGCTCCATGTGTGGATATGGCGGTCACTATGGGTACGGTGGCTATAAAAGGTCACCATATAGCTACTAGAGGACCGGATATGGTGACTGTTACAGCGAGTTTAAAAATGAGTATGGTAGAAGATATGGTTGTGACGGAGGTTATGATTATAGTGGTGGCTACGGTAGCATGTATGGTTTGGTGGACGATATAGCAGTGGCGGTCAATACGGTTACGGCCGTGATTACAGAGGTTGGTATGATAGTGATTATGGTAGACAAGGGTGGTACGGCTATGGTTGTGGTTACGATATGCCGGGTATGACCGTTACGGCTGTGGCTACAACCGATACGGGGATTCTAGCTGTTACGGGTACGGGGGTTACAGGCGCAACTATTACAACTCATATGGCTACGGAGGTTATGGTTTCGACAATTACTATCCATATGGTTATAGAAACTATGACTACCATGGTGGGTACGGTGATGGGTATTATGGATATGGAAGAAATTACAGCCCATACCACTACGGAAGATACGGTTTTGTAGACTACGGCTACGGCGACTCCATGGAAAGATACAGTTATGGCAATGGTTATGACAGACCCTACTACTTCGGCTCAGGTAGATATGATTTCAATGATTGCCACCATTTCTCCGAATTTTACACGAGGCTATTACCATCGATACCCATACCAAGGACGCTACAGTTACCCCTTCTACGAATACAATCCCTACTACGGCGAATGTCAATACGGATACTGTTATAGGTATGGCGGATACAGGCCTTATTACCTCCGGGGATACGGAAGCAGCCTTTCCCCCAGGTACCCTCTCGGTGGAAACAGGTTTAGGTACGGGTACGGAAGATTCCCCGGGTACCACTGTGACCAGTATGGACATTGAGGTCATTACTATGACTACAACGGAAGCCGATATGAATGGGCGTCCTTCTTCGGAGGAAGCCCCTATGGTTCTTAACAGTAAAGAGGCTACCATAGTGATCATCCTCCTTTCTTCGTAAGTTTTTTTATGGTTTGTTATGTTTATTTTACGCAAACCTACTTTCTCTTGTATTTTTATATTTGGTTTTCAACTTATTCTTATCTATATTCTATATTCGAACTGAGATTTGAATCATCTCAGCGTCTGGATTATTTGCAATGTCTATATTCCCTCTGGTTTCTAAGAGTATTACTCTAAAATAGTCATAGAAAGGTAAATTCAATGCTTTCTTGCTGGATATCCTCCTTAAATTGATAGATTTATATTAATATACTCAACTAGTACTCAACATTGGCCCCAAACTTTAAAAATAAGAGATGTGCTTCCAAAGGTCTTTAAATTTCAATAAAATATTATGAAATATTTAATAGTGTTGCAATTTTTTTAGTCGCCTCAATTTTAGTATTGTCTGTAAAACTTCGAAATTTTTAAGCCTTGAAAACTCAAAATTTCAATGCAAACTCTTTCTTTTTTTCAGGGTTATTACCATTAAACTTTCAGCGATGTTTAATTTCCTTCTTTATTTTTTAGTAGCATTATTTTTTTCATTATTTAATTTAATGTACCAAAACATTATTCTATTGAAGCTTCTGATGTTTAGTGGTAGAGTAAATCTAATGGTACTTTATTATAAAAAAAATAACTTTAGATACACTAAACTTCTTGCAGCTGGTGCTCAAATTACCGTAAATATCTAAATTATATATTGAAAGTTCTATGAATTCAAATTCTTGACCTCTCATTTTTTATTTTTTCTGATCCTTGCCTTTTATCACATTTTCTTAACGTCATGAAAAAATGATCTGAAGAAATAACTCACGAAGCTTAGTGATGGAAATGGAGTTCACGCATATCAACTTTCCCCCCTTAAAACGAAAGATAATGAATATTTAACTCACGTTGCCTCAGTAATTTTTTGTTCAATTTTAATTGCTTTATGGTAATTTAACCTGTCTATTGGTTGTCTTGAAAGGCTGAAGCGTCCCGAATGATCAAAGAATAGTATAATAAAATAAATTGAGAACCTTTAACTGTGTTACGATTAGACATCTTTTTCGGAACAGAATCTTTACAAATTAAGGAAAGTTTGACACCAAAATGAAAATTTAATTAAGGTTGAGAGATGAAGAGGAGATGGTGTACTGAAACATGAGTAAATTGTTCTTGTATAAAGATTTGAATCGAAAAAAAAACATTCATTTCGATAGATACATTTTTACGATCTAGTTAATTACCGGATCTACTTCAATATGGACGTTCGTTGCACCTAGCAATAGTCGCTTTTCTAAGCCTCGCCCCAATTCTTATCTAATTCACAGTTGAGGAAATAAATTTTAATTTAGTTAAATCAACCGAGAACTTCCCATAGCGCCAAGACACCATTAGAAGGAAGGAGGAAGAAAAGAAAAAAGCCAAGAAGTTGACCTAGGCAAACGTTGCCAGGAAGAATGGAGAAATAATACTGCACCTGCACAGATGAATATCGCAGGAGATCTAAGTGCAAAGATACTGATCTGCATTAGCCACGCAAATGGGGCTAATCCAGTGAAGCCTGGCTACTACAACCAGGTACTAAATACACCTCAAAAGCCCATCATCTCCCAACGGTGATCATGCCTGCAAGCCTTGAATGCTCCAAGGTATTCAAGAATGAGTCATCAGAAATAAAAATGTCAAATCTGAACTGGAGGAGATCGTAGAAGCTCCATCATCTGAGGAATCCGAAAAGGACGATAAAGAGAAGGATGAAAAGGCTGAGAATGAAATGGGAACCTCCACTTTCGACAATGACAAGGCTCTTGCGCCCATAATGAGCTACGAACAGTAGGTCCAAAACCCCAAGTGCACCTCATAGGAAGAAAAACCCTGGGCACAGTAAAACCGCCGACCAGCCCATAAAAAGAAAAATAACAAGCATAAGTAAAAACAATTCACTATGTTACTGAACGCACTGAAGATACTGGAAATTAATACTAACGGCTGGACTAAGAAAAGAACTTTTTACGGAAATGTATTCAGAGAAATTGATGCAGGCATCATCTTAATTTCGGAACACGGGATCGACACGCGTAGTGCAGAAATGAACTACAAGCAAATAAGAAATCTAGAAGAATCCTACCTCGCGTTTAGGGTCGAACTTGACATAGGAAAGTTAGTCATTGCTACCTGATATTAACCACCAACGAGAGACGTGTTAACATTTCACACTCTCACTTGCCTATTTGGCAGAAAAGGTCCTCACTATATTAATAGGTGATCTGATCGCCAGATACTTGGAATCCGGTTACAGGACCTACAATGGTATAGAAAAATGTCTGGAACTATTGTTAGACGGAAATATTGCCCAGCGAATAGGCTCTGACTTCCCTATCTTTGTCAGAGCAGGAAATGCCACAAAAACAGACATCTGTCTTGCGAATCGTCAGCTGCCGTTCAATTACTACATGGGACCATTCCAGGTAGCATGTAGCTACCATATAGGGATCTTATTTACTATCAACAGGAACCCTATACAAGTTCCAGCTGTAGTCAGAACGAACTACAGGAGACCAGACTGGAAACGGTACGCGCGCATCCTCCAGACATACTATCCGACCAACTTGAACTAATCAATTATCGAGGAAATCGACGATGCACTCGACTCCGTCAATAACCATATCATCAACGCAGATAGCGCTTGTATCCATAAATCCGAGTCTAGGATCATCTTTACCTACAGATGGAGCGAATACATGAAGAATTTATACCGTGAACTGAAATTATTGTATGAAATCAACATCAAGAATGCATCAGTTCACTCATTGCAATGAAGTAAATAAATCAAAGAACTGAACCAGTTTATCCTCAAACAATAATAAAGAAGATAGGGTGATGTGATCGATAGCCTCAATCACGAAGCAACTTCTAAAGATTTTTTACAAAAAGAAGATGGAAACATCAAAACGGAAGAAGGAAGAAAGAAAAAGATATTCCGAAGACATTGGGAAAAACCTTCCCTAGAACTCAGGAGGAAAACGAAGACTATGACCTAGATTTTGAAAGCAACATCATAGACGAGCTTAATGAAAAATACACAAGAGGCACCTTCACCTCCAGTGGATAGACAGCGCGACGGATACGCCGAGATTACCGAAGAAGAACTCCTCGGTGCGCTCCCCTCATTCCGACAAAAAGCTCCAGGACATTCGGGGCTTACAAAGTTGAACTTTTTAAAGCCACCAATCAATGCCATCGAATAGATGAGAAGAATATATAACGCCTGTCTGTAAACGGGATAGTTTGCAGATGCTTATAAAATGGCTAAGATGATTTTCTTGACTAAGGACAGAAAGGACCTAACGTTGAAGGACTGCTACCGGCCAATTTCACTTGTAAAATTTGGCGGGAAGCTCTTCGAGGAGATCTCCAACCGAAGACTGGTGTCTGACCTGGAAGATAACTCCCTCTTCAACCCACATCAATTTGGGTTTAAGACGAAGCGAAGTACGAAGATGGCGATTAATTTCATCACGGAAAAGCTATCCCAACCAAAACGGGAAATATATTACGTGGACATTGTTTATCGAGATGTATCAAAAGTATTTGATAAGGTGTGGCAACGGGCAATGCAGTACAAGATCTTACCATTGGGTCAAAGTGAAAACTTAGAAAGAACTCTCTATGAATATATCATGGAGAGAGTGGCGTACATCAGTTTATGGTGCACAGGCGGATCAAAGTTTCCGATCACTGCGAGCCTCCTGGAGGGTGCTTATTCCCTACTCTATTATTGATTTTCATCGCTGATCTCCCAGCCCCATATAGGCTTCACCTGCCTCAACATTCAATTTGCCGATGATTTCAACTAGATAATCACTTATCCATTGAGAAATGTGCCTTTGCATGCTCGTATGACATCAGCAGAAATTGAAAACCTTAACACCTACGAGGCCCGGTGAAAGATCCGCACCAACCAAAAAAAGTTCAAAGTAGTTCCCATAGGCAGGAGACTAATTTACGACGTCAGGGTTTAGGATAGATGTTGTCCCTACACCATGGAGTGCAATGTTCTTGGAATTAAGATTACTTCAGCCGGGTACAAAAAGAAATTCCATGAAAGAATCACCAAAGCAATATAAAAAGATCTACAATGCGCTTGTAAGATCGATGCTGCTATATTCCGCTTTTGCCTGCTCATGTGTCTCGAAGACACAAAAAGAGGAAACTAAAACTGGTGCATAAGAAATGTATGTAGCTAAATACAGGTATATATAGGCCAGAGAGAAGACGCCAGGAAGATCTGCACCTGGAGGCGGCGATAAGTCCCATTGACGTTGTAAAGGAAGAATGGACAAGGAATATGCAGGAAATGGTTAATCGAGAATTGCTCGAGGATATCGTCCAAATGATTAACAGAACAATAGAGGCATAAGTCGCGCCAGATTTCCAAGCTCCACCGGGCTTTTAGTTTGCTGAGTCGAAGTGCTGTTCTGCAGACCAAAGAAACCGATCAAGAAAAAGATTACCCAATTATGAAACCTTAACGATTTATACAAGAATTCACCGATGAAGACCCCAAAATACGAATGAAGACATGAAAAGACACGATTTACACAATATACATAATATACAAAAAACAAAGACACTAAAGTGATTAAAGTAACGGATTGCCAAAACAGCAAATGAGCACATCATAGCCAAGAACATTAATTTTTTTAAGAGAAAAAGGGCTTGAACGCCATATTATATAAACAACTCAAAGACTACAAAGGAACCACAAAAAATATTTAAAAAGCGATAGGCCTGAAAACAAGGTGCTTATCATCTCTTTGCGCCCTACCACACTTCTTTCTCTTTTCAACACCTGTCTATTTTCCTCAATCTTTCCCAAAACCCTTTATTTATCCCCTACCGACACCTACACTCTTACAACAATTCCTTTTCAAAATCTCATCAAAACAAAATCTCTTGATAAGATAAAGTATGGTAGTGAATAAGGTCTCTTGATAAGATATGGTAGTGCTTGATAAGTTAAGGTAGGGTTTGCATTAACACCTTACTAGTAATAAGGGGGTAAAAAATAATTCTCTCTTATTTGTCTCAGAGAGATTTAACAAACGTTGGAAATAATTGAGAAAATAAGATAAAGTAAACGCAGAGTAATAAAAACAGGGATCAAAATTATAGTGTAAAAGAGAACTTGTAAGAAAAGTAGAAAAACTTTTAAGCGACCAATTATTTTTCATTTTCTTCAAATGAAAGAAATGAACATAGGGAGAGATTTTTTTGAAAAATAAAAGCTAAGCGAAAGAAATGTGTGGAAGGTACAGGACTTCCACTTCAACCTAGAGCTTACTTTTATTTATTTTTACTTTTTGTAAAGTTTCAGGATACATTATCAGAACGTGCTACAAATACCAGTCACTTTTACTTCAACACTGAGTCCTGATGCACAAGCCTGGTGACTCACCCCCCTCGTGCACCATCCTCTACTAAGTACCAGACACTACCTAAGTTCCAGATAATGAGGAAGTTTGGGAATAAAATTGGAAGGAAAATTTGATACAAATTGGCCTATGATTTTACTCAATAAAATGTAATTACGACATAAAACAAGTTTTGATGGCATATTTTTTTTACTTTTTTTTGACGGCCTCCATCAAGGAAAGAGGAGTTAAAATTACAGACATGAGCCTATTTATTCGCTACTTTAAATATTACATTTGCTCGAAATTAATGCGCAATAAGAACGAGGCTGCATCACGTAGAAAGGAGAAGTCTATAAAGTAGTGAAGGTGAACACAGTGAAAATAGTGAAAAATCTATGACCTCGGGTCTTCCTGCCGTCATTTGGGCAGAGAAAATGTATAACTGCGGGTACTGTAGCCTTAGAGCAGTTAGGACATATCTGGATATGACCCACCCTGGCACATCTCCAAGTTTTATATGTGTGGATGAATGGTAACAGTAACAACTATGTGGTAATGGCACTAATCCCCTCACTAAATAAGCGGTACCACTCAAACGAACAGTCTCAGGAAGCTTGTGAAGGTATAAAGTGACGAATAATTTGCTTTTGGTATAATAAAAGGGAGAGACATTTCAAAATGTTCATGAAAAGATTACAAAGGATGAGCGATAGGGGATTGCCCATGCTAAGGACATTTTTTTTCGGAAGAAACCATTACCCGTTTTAAAATTGTTGGTAACACAAAGTTTAACCAGGTTAACTTTGAATGGTTCAGGTGTGTCGATGACGCTTTCCTAATTTGGTCATTAAATTGTTTAGACTCAGTTGATAGGTTCTTGGACAGTCCTAATAGCCTCCACCCCAGCATAAATTTCAAATAATTGTGTATTTTTCTTGCTGTTAAAATCATATAATTAATAATCAAACCACTTTTACTACTCACCTTATATCACCAAATTTAAGTCCAACATTCAATTTTCTCAGGTTATGGTGTTAAGATTAAAATGACTGTTGCAATGTCTATGTTTATAAGTGCATTTAGAATTTAGGATCCTTATTTGTCGGTTGAAACTACATATACGACATGTATTTTTATTAAATGAAATATCTTCTTCACATCATTAACGACAGTCTATCGAAAACCACATCAACCTTTTATTGCTTCAAACAAGAAATCCAGCCGCTACTACCAATTGTCTATCGCTTCCGTTTTCTCAATTAATTTAAGGATTAAACAATGTCCTTTACTCCATCTGTACCACGAATAAATAAGCTTCGACGATTATGAATTATTTTTCTTAGAATCATATAATTGCCAAAGTCCCCCCAAGCTTAGTCCGGGAATCGTTAAATGTTTTGAAGCTCGTAAGGTGATAAATCAGAGTAAGTGACAGCACGCAATTTTTGGTCAGCAGACTTGTCCCTCTGAGCTAACTGGTTGGTTCAATCTTGGCCTAACTTGTTTTGCGTCAATTTAGGACTTTTCTGGCTCTCTTGTAATTATTTTGTTTAGTGGCTTCATCATTTCCTCCTTATGTAAGTCTCTTAGTCTTCTTAATTTGCTTAGCTTATTGTTTGTGATTATTTATATAGTTTTGTTCTGAACTCTTTGGACTGTCCTCCATCTTGTGCTTGAGATGGTCTACATCGCTATTTCTACGTATCTTCTAGAACAGACCTGGCAAACCTGTGGCACGCGTGCCAAACGTGGCACGCCAACGACTTCTACCGACACGCGAGGCCAAATGCTTAACATAAGAAAACTAAATAAATGTATTTCTAATTCATTTTATATAGCAACCGCATTGTGTACAACCTGTTATAAATTATTTTATCAGTGAGGCAGCAGCAGAAGTCTCATTGATGGTAAATAAATGAAAAGGTCCACAATTTTTCTTTCTCTAGTTTGGATTTGTCGTTTTATTCTTGAAATGATAAAGATTCAATTTTGTTTAATATAATATGATAATATCTATATTTTCAAGTAAAATTACTATCTTTTCCTATTAGTTTTTATGCATCATAAAGAGTTAGGAAAGAATAAAAAGAACATCCTAAATTTTATATCCTTCATTGTGTTTTAGTCAAGTATTGGCCCGTGAGAAAATTTTGTAGCAAAGATTTGGCCAATTTTGGCACACCCACTTAAAAAGGTTGCCCACCTCTGTTCTAGAAGATGCTACTAACAGACAAACTAATTAAACCAAGGCAAGAAAACACGAAAGAGGGACATACCATTTGAAGAAAATGGGTTGAAAGTCACTATCTTCCAAACTAAAGAAACAAAATACACAAAAGCTAAACAATGCAACACAAACAAGCACATAACTACCAAAAGATTTGAAATAAAAGTTCCAACACCTAGCACACAAAATAAGAAACACATCAAACAACTAAAGATTCACACCGTTACACAAAATATTATTACTCTAAATACAAATAAATGAGATTAGCCTGACCACCAGGGGCATATGCATGCCTTTGAATTTTTTTAGATTTCTTTTCAGTTAACCACTGCTTTAAAAATCATTTACCCAGATCCCCCCTCTCCCTGACACTTAATTCACCACTTCAACTAACGTTAATGGGTTTCTCTGCATCTTCTCTTTGTAAATGAGGCAAAGGGGAATGGAGAACTTACTGCTCGGCACTCTCGGACTTAGAGTAAAGGAATTTTAAGTAGTATACAGGAATTCAAAGAATGGCAAGGGCGAAGCTGTACGATGTAGCATAGTCATCCCCCAAAGTTTGGAGGTTGAGGAATCCTGAAATCGCCTTCTGGCGCGAAATCTAAGAAGGACTCCATGCCTATTCCATAGATAAGGACATAAAATTTTTCAATAGTCAATTATTCTACCAAAGGATAAAGCAAAATTGCTTTTATTTTTCTCGCAAAGTTTCCAGCCCATTTTTTCATAAAAATTCAATTTTATCTTATATGGCACTGGAAAGCCTACTTGCAAAAAGGACTAAGTCCATAAAAATACGTCATAGGTAATGTTACTAATATATATTTAACGTCAGACCGGATTAAATCTCAACATTTGCCACAAGAGCCATCCTACCACTATCTTAGGCTGTGCAACTCATTCCACCCGAATGACAAAAAAGACTGTGATTCAAATGATCTTAGCTACCCAAAGAGGAAAGGAAATAAAGATTCCCAAATCTTTTTTTCTCGAAGAACCTTTCAAAGAATAAAAAGAAAATAAGCAAAAGTATTTCATTTATTCTAGACAAATGTTCTTCTTTCCCCCAAATTTCCGTGGGCGGCACAATGATTACTGTTTCTTTTAACCAAAGGGCCTTAGGAAAACATTTCAAGAAAACTTAGTAAAATTAGAGAAAGTAGTGAAACTTTCTCGAATAAAATACAACACAGCATTGATTTTCTTATACATTTTGTTAATAGCGTTGCGGGTGATCAAAAGGCTAAAGATAGCGGGTGAATAAAATGAAGTCTTTAAAGGGATACGTAAAATGGGAAAGAAATGTTTAAATATAAAAGGAGATAAATGATAGTTTGAAAAATATTAGAAACAGTCTTAAACGGGGCTAATCTCGGCTGAGCAATTGTTGGTCTAAGACTGTAGTCAGTAAAGCACTAGGTGCAGTATTTCTTTCCCTGGCCCCCACTTAACCCTCACCATCTGCGCCGTGTGTTCTCTTGCCTTTAATCATTAGCGACGTCAATTTGTTCCCTTCCGTCGCTTGGGACTCTCAGCTGTAATTGGTTTCCAAATCTTGATGAATCGCCTTTCTTTGCCTTTCGACCGCTGGGGCGACAAAGCCACAGAACTCCCATAAGTCGAAGATGATGCATGTTAATTGGCCTAAAAAAAGTGAAAGACAAGGCAAAGGCAGTTAGTACTGTCTGGTAGCATTGGTCAAATTTTTATCTCTTCTAAGCTATTCGGCTTAATTTACCTGAAACCATTATTCCAATTTAGTCAATTTAATAAATATTTCTTTCTTATATTTGAAGCTAATTTACCAGTTTCATCTTCAGACCATTTAGCCAGAGAGGATCTTTTGCGGGGTCCGGCCATTCAGCACATCTTGGTGGCCTTCAGGTTTGAGAAAGAGGAGATTCCATCATCAGAAATATCGGCTCCTTGTGAAGCAAAACCCAGAGTTTTCGACAAAATATCCTGCGGTCGTATGATGACTATCCGCCTAGTGCCGAATTAATCCGTGTACATGACACTTAACGTTTTGGTACCCATTGCCTCCTGGCATTTCCATGAAGAAAAAGAGATATTTCTAGAAAAATAAATCTTGGCTTAAAAAGCAACTAAACCCAGATTGTGGCCCACTAATGTGTTTTTGAATGCCAGTATATGTAATGGGATGGTATCTGTGATCTGAGAAAGAGGGTAAATGGTAGCCAATGGCTTTATAACATGGCGATTGCAGATGCGTGCTCTATGTGAGACAAATGTGAAAGGAAAGGAAGAGTTTGTGTGGGATGGAAAAAATGAATTTTGATCAGGTATATAGAGATCAAAGTATAAGAAATTTAAAAGGTGTAACGGTGCTTTACAGTGATAAAGAACATGAGGCCTTGGTTTGATATAAAGATGTGAGCTCAACAATTATGACGGTGAAGTTGAGATTTGCTACGGTTAAACTGTGCATACTTGTAGTTTATAGCCTCTGTAATGATCGAAGTGAATCTGAGAGAGACAAGCTGCCATAGTTTGGAAAGAGTTGTGGATTGAATTTTAAATGGGTATCGGTTAATGGTTGTTTGAGATATGAGTGAACGAATAGGTGACACAATGTGAGAGAAGTTTTTTGAACACCTGGACAGATGGTATTGACGGCTGATGGGATAATATTTGGTATAAAGCGTATTATCTTAGCACAATGATAGAGTAAATATACAAGGTCTGGGTTAAGAAGAAGGATAGAACTTAAGAAGATGATTTGAGCTTAGTATGAGTGGATATGCTGTGGGATGTATTTAATGTGGAAGCTGGATGTGGCCTTAGTATGGTATTATCTGGCACTGTCTTAGGTTGAAACATTCTAGTGGAATGGTGAGAAGACATTCTGAAAGTAGAAATGAAGAGAAAATCAGAAGTGAATTGTTATGAATTTAGAGAGAAAGTGGAGAGTATGAGAGCATGGTTGAAGGAGAAGAGAAGAAATAAGATGATCATCGAAGTAAAGCAAATCTTGAATAAATTTACATAGTTGGTAATAGGCAGTGTGTGGGTGAGCCGAGATAATTTAGAGGAAGCAATTTTATGAATGGTAGCATGATGATTACTACCATATAGAGAAAATTAAAAGGAGGCTTACATGCTATTAAATGCAAAGATAGAAAAATGAAATTGAAAACGGGTGTTAAACAGAATAGGCACTCAGTGAATGAATCGTTCGAAAAACCGATGAAGGAGGAAAACGATGGGAATAGGAAGATGAATGAGTGTCTCGAAGGAAGTGAGAAAGTGGAGGAAACAAGAAATTATAACTGGGTTAACATCAGCGACAAGAGTGGAAGGATGAACTGATTAATCCCCCCCCCAAAAAAAACAATTCTCAGGATTCTGGATCAATACATTCTGATTCTAATGTGCTGAGTTCAATAATGACATTCGTAGTACTTACTGTATAGGCTCAGTTTTCCAGAACCAGCATATATATATATTTTTTGTACCATGTTATTCATGCTCTAATTTATATGTTCAATGGTTGCACTTATGCAATTGTTTTTTCTAATTTGTGTTTTTTTGTTGTTTCAGATTGCTGGTTCATGAGAGTGCATATTTACAGCTGCCTAATTTCTAAATAGTTTTTCCTCATTTGTGGGGATTTTTGTTTCAGATTGCTGGTTCATGATAGTTCCTATCTACAGCTGCCTAATTTCTAATTACCCAGAAGTTAATAAAACATGGAATGTGGCAAGTGCGTAAATTAGGTGGTATTTAGTGTGAACCCAAATAACACAGCAGTGCCTGGTACTTCTGTCTCATAAACATCAATGGAATAACCATGAAAACACAAGGCAAATTACAGTACCCCAATAATGCTTCTGCAATCCGACCAGTGCCGTAAAGTACTGAACTCCCAGTCCCAAATCCACCGACTGCCAAGAATTAATGAGTGATTCCGATTCTAATTCTACCTGAAATGAAGATGACTACCAGGAGAACAGAAAATACCAGGCCTAACTTTTTAATCAATAAGCATTTCATGATTTTATCAGGGACCGCAACTTGTCAAAAGAAAAGGCCGTAGTTCTGGGGTCCAGACTAAAGCAGCGAAACAAGCTGGAACCTGGAGTCGTACTACTACATAGCTCGTTACTGACATAGAGAAGTATCTGCATTTTTCAAAATGGCAAACAACCATTGTTACTGTGAGGACGCAGTATATCACATGCAATAATTCTAAAATTCTTAACCATATATTTCAGAGGATTGGAGGCGGTTTATAGACTTTGGAAAAGACTCTTTGAAAGCTGCTCTTTTACACATTGACAATCGGTTTCCATCTGTTCCAATAGACCATGCAGTCAAGATGACTAAGAGCTATAAAGCAATGAAGATTTTCTTAGCCGCTATAGAGTATGAGAAGAACCAGTGGGAGATACCTAAGAATTTCAAAGTCTTCTGCTTACTACTGGGCCTTCAGAATGGCTCTAGAAAAAAAGATGTGCTTTTTGTGTTTGTAGGATAGCCGAACTGATGCAGAGCACGATGTGAGAAAGGAATAGCCGACAAGACCAAGAGATGCGCCTAGAGGTTCAAATGTGTTCACAATCCTCTTGTAGATCCAAAGAAGATATTTTTGCCTCCAGGGCATATAAAGCTCTGGTTTTGTGGTTTAAATACTTATGTGAGAAACTAGGTGGTGTTATTTCCTTAGGCAAGTCGAAAGCAGGTGTCTTAATTGGACCACAGATTCGCATCGTTGTTCACGATAGCGAACTCACGAAGGCCTTGAACCCACAGGAGAAAAAATTCATGGGAATCATTTGTCAATGTCTCAAAGCCTTTTCTTTGAACATAGACTGCTGAAAACTTCAAGTACATCGTTACAACCATGTTGCAGAATTATCATGCAAAGGGAGCAAGGATGTCTTTGAAATTGTATATTTTCCACTCTTATATTGATTTTTCCCCAAATAACCTTGAAACATTAGTGATGAACACGGTAGACAATTCAGTCCTAACATGATGGATGACTACTACTGGACGCTGCAACGAGACGAGGACGAGCTGTACAAACAAACGGGCGAAGTTCAAAAGCACTTTTACGAGTTCATGTTTTGTCAATTATAAATGATGGAAATTTATGCTTTCCGGTACAATTTTTATAAGCTTATCTGTTACTAATGTCATCATATGTACCACGTTTGTGAGTGTTTACAAAGTAGAGCTGACAGTAGAATAAAACATCTAAATCATACTTAACAATGCGAAATTAGTCATCTAAGCACACTCACATAAGATACAAGCTAGTCTGTTTGAGGATAAATCTCTGTTGCACGGAATATTGAATATTTGTACCTATTGATTTCTTTTATAAAACCTAGTCTGATAGAACAAAAGTTTTATCAGATTCAAATACAGAAATATGAAATTAGATGTATGAGATAATGTCCTTTGTGAACCATTTGGGATGTTGACCAGTGTAATTGGGATCAAGCTGGAGGTCAAAAATAGGTGGGAAGAATATGGATATAAAAGATAATGTAACTGTATATACGAGTATGATTGGCTCTTTGAAAGTCAATTGCGTTTTTTATCAGGATATAGAATAGCTAATCTTCAAGAGGTGTTTAGGGCTTGTGAGTAGTGAGAAATAAGGAAAGGAAAATGGAGTAGATGATATAATTGATGACATTCTAGTAAGTGGTGGTGAATGTATTATGGGATTGTCTCGTGTCTGTATTTGAGACTTTTTAAAGAACATGCTGAATGCTGAAACTACAGGGGGATAATTCTGTTTAGTATTGTAGGTGAATTTTATTGAAACCTTATTAATGGCACGTATAAAAGGATAACCTAGGTATAAATGGAGAATTAACAAGGGATGTTTAAAGTCGGTAGGCTGTGTGTGTACATAAAGGCTTGCCATGGAAAAATAGGTAGCTGATAAAACAAGGGTTGAGAGATCTAAAGTGCATGATCCTCTGATTATGGATGTGCAGAAAGCTTAAGAACGTTCAGATAGAGAGCATTTATGTTGAATGTAATTTTGCTTTTGGGTGAAAGATATCCAGAGTGAATGGGTGAACATACGTAGGAGTGTATGAAAATGATGCGTTATGTAGCCATAGCTGTTTTATATCTTTATATTTAGAGTACTGAGATGAGTACGTGTGTGAAAGAGGAAAATGGTGAGATTGATGAGGAAGGATGAGCGATAGGTTCTATCTATGTTGATGTAATCTGATGTCCTGGTTTTGGTGGCTGAGAGTGAGAACGATTTTTAGATGTTGATTATATCAACTGACATGTGGTGGAGAGGAGGGTTTAGAAAGTGAATGTTGAAAAGAATAGATTTAAAGCATTTTAGGATCAAGATCGATAGGGACAAATGATATTCCACTCATGTGAGTCATCCTTGTACATGTGAGAATTTTTAGTGTGTAGGAATTGTGATAGATTGAAATAGTACACAAGAAGGAAATTGGAACCACGAGATTTTATATGATAGGAAAGTGCCTGGGTGACAAGGAGCGAGAGTAAATGATTAAAGTTTGAGTGTTTATCGTGCCAGGGAGTTGCATGAGAGAATGCTGGTACCAAGTTTGGTGGATGAAGATGTATGGATGTACAAGAAGTTCTCATGAGTAATAGCAGTAGGAATGGACAGCTTAGGAGGGATAATTTATGTACAAAATATACATTAGGTGAGGAGACACTGGATAAGTAGTGTTTACGGTGTGAAGAAGAGTAAGACTGAAAGTCTTCTGATGGGGTATTGAGAAAGAAGGAGAAGGTATGTGAGAACGGTGAGAAGGCAGCCTATAAATTGACTTGATATAACGAAAAAATGTTTGAGAGAGAAACATTTGACTGAATTTGGAGTGGATGATAGTGGTTACGATAGTTGTGTTGCAGTTAGTATTCGGGGTATTATAACTTATATGGAAATTAATAGTTTGTACTTGGAGGATAATTGCAATTCTGAATGTTCTTTCTATAAATAATTTTCGCTTGTAAATTATTTGAAAAGATTTTACATTAATCATTCTGATAAGGGTGATTACAACCTTTGCTAAACGTCTATGAACTTTCTTATAGAGAATAAAAGACAACAACATATTTTCATTCAGTGTATCATCAATTTCTCTGGTTGAACAAAACCAACGAGAGGACTCTGAACAAGTCATCAGTGTCTTCGACCAGTGGCATCTCAAGATGGTACTTCCTAGCAGGTTAAAGGGATTTCTTCTGTCCGATCCCTTATATGGTTAATCGTATCTTTCCGTCATTGAGATCAAGACCATGGCACCTTGACTTTAGAAGAACCTATCTGCAGCCTATCGATTTGTACTGAACGACGCAGGTAGCAGGATGCCGTGTAAGGAAGAACAGTACGAGCGTGCAGAATAGCAGGTTATGAAAGTAGTGAGTGGAACAACCTGTGTATGAACGGGTAACCGATTGCCCCAGTCTATTATCCAAATTCAACTAAATCCCGTCTTTTATATTTCTGCAATAAATATAAGTTAGTAACTCATTTTATTTTACTTATTTCTAACCAGGATTTATGTTTTCTTTCTGGCCAGGGATGAATCCTGCTGGCCAAGAGAATACAGAACCCCATCGCCATTAAGCCACAACTTTGATTAGAAAAAATGATGGGTGGCCTTGAGCTTAAAGGAAATAAATTAGAGAGGGGCGTTTATTTGCCCCTACCCAAGGAACCAATTGTTTTTCGGCTAATGGTATAGTATCAAGTATGGCAATGTAATCCAGGTATCAATACGACAGTGCAGGATGATGCTGGTCTTATGCTGGTGTTATGTGTGTACATGTGGCCTCGGTTGGATCCACCGGGCCACATAAGCAAGAAATTTGATAGTTGACTGGTATGGTCCACTGTCTGGTGAGTCTTTGCATCATTTACTTCAACAACGATGGGATATAACAGCAAGAAATTGCACCATTTCATCGGGACTAATCGTTCCAGAATTGGTTGCAGAAGAAACGCGAGAGTATACGATTGGTGTGACCACCTTGTTCACCCGATATGAAACAACGCGAGAATTTAGGCGATCTATAGAGTTATCGAGATGGCAATGATCAAGATATTACTATAGTTCTATCCACTGATGCAATCGAAGCTCCGTTTGATTTCACTACATAATTTTAATTCAGGAAATAATTAAGTCTTCGTAAACCTTATATTAACCCGTTCCATAAATAGTCTTACCACTATTTATAGTAAAGTAAGTTAGATCCTTACTTTATTCGTCATCCTCAAACTTCTTTGCCATTTCTGTTATTTGTTTTAATCAATAGAGGAGATTAACGGTGTGGTATATAGGTGGTTGTGGCGTGGTGCTGAGATCCACTCGGCCATTCGCTGACAAAGTTTGCCTTAGGAATGAAGAAAGATTAAGGTCTGCCAGGACAACAATTTGTGAGCAGGCATAAAAACTGTAGCTGAAGGAAATAGCAAATGTTGAAAGTCACAATGAATGTTCATAGCCACTATATCCAAAAGAGGGGACTACTATGAGCATCCATATCCTGTAAGAAACAACTTTAATGAACCTGGCTGCGATTTCTAAGCACGCATAAGAAATTAACTCTTATATCCCCTCAAGTTTTGAGTAATACTTTAGTTAATTGATCACTCAATATCATGTGGCGACTCATCCTCTAAGGTCACTTTTTCTTTATTGGTCAAACCCTGTTCCTCGAGATTTGATGAATGTTACAACATCAAAATTGAAAACTTTTGGCCTATATTTAATTTTATTGAGAAATCTAATTCAAAATTGATCGCTTTTCTTTTGTAATTTTTTTTTAATGATTACTGGCGTCAGAACAACATTACTTTTTTGTTTATATTTGTTGGCATCTCTTTTTTATACTCTATTTGGTCACAAATAATAATTTTAAAATTGCATTGAGCTTTATAGCCAATAACATGCTCCTTTTGATTTTGTTGAAGGTTATTTAAACGACTTCTAAAGAAATCTTTACAGACATTTATTTGTTCAGAAGATAATTCAAATAATTAAAGATAAATACATAGTTTCTTCAACTTTAAATAATGTTAAGTGCAAATTGCGATGTAGTAAAGCTAGGAGCAAAATTTCCATCCTTAATGTATTAAAATGGTTTCCAGAAGTTGGCCATTTCATAACGTCACTCAGGATGTAATGCAATTCTGGAGCCTAATTCTGTTGATGAGAAAAGAGGTAATTAGTGATTTGAAAATTAAGGTTTATGTTTTATTTATTGCTTCAATAAATGCATCGAAGTATATCTCTAAATCAGTACTACCAAAGAAATTCTTACTATTATACTGTTCCCTCTAATCTTGTTATTTAGAATTGAAATTGTTTTTTATCCTTTTCATCTCTTTTTTCACGTTTCCCTTAAATGTGATTTTATTTTTCAATAAATTCTCTCGGCTTAAATT
Source organism: Ceratothoa steindachneri (assembly GCA_963969495.1). Lineage (NCBI taxonomy): Eukaryota > Metazoa > Arthropoda > Malacostraca > Isopoda > Cymothoidae > Ceratothoa > Ceratothoa steindachneri. The sequence goes on from OZ018339.1 coordinate 44,827,146, forward strand.
CGATCTTCGTCATTTGCCCTGTTTTACACTAGTCTGAATTGATTCACGGTAAATTTAAATGGTAATTCTAATAGCATATCTTGACCTCAAAGTCGATTGTGTGTTTGATGATAAAAAGACTTTAACTTACATAAAAGGCAAATTATATCATTTTATTATTTTTTAAGGTTTGAAATCGAACTCCTGTAGTAGGAGATTTGGTTGATGGCTCGGGGAAAATTTTGATGAAATTAATTCTAGACCACAGAGGTTAAGAAGTGATTTGCCTCAAATAAAAGGTGAAGTGAAATATAATAAAAACTAATTTGAAAAATGAAATTTTGTGTCCGATATCAAATATTAATGAGAATGATAAGAAAGTAAAGAAAGCTTTGAACATGAATAAAATGTATTTTCTTCTTCCGCTCAAGTTTAGCTCCTAATTCAATATCAAGGAAGCTCTCTCTGATTAGACTATAATCCTTGAGTGCATTATATGTAATGTGATTTTTAAAGAGGATAATTATATCTAAAATCATCCATTTCTCTAATTTTCATTAGCAATAATTTTGTTTATTTGGATCATCTAATCTGATAAAATTAATTATTTCTATGCCATTGGGGGAAAATACCATCAAATCTGGTTAGGGTTATTTTGAAATAAATAGTCATTATTAGGGAGAAATGAACCATTCTATTACTAAATATTATGTGGCAATCGGAATAAAATTTAATTTTAGATACATAAATTAAACAATAACTAGATGAGAAACAAATTGTCAGAGATAGAGAATAATTCGTAACTTAGAATTACTTTGATTTGGTCTACAAAAGAAGATACGAAAATTCACTTGTTAATTTGCTTGCCAAATGATGGACTTTTAAAAGAGCTCCAAATATATTAGTGACTTTTATTCAAAATTTTTAATATAAAGTATACTTCAGATAATATAAAAAATTCTAACTTGCCAATTTTACACTAGAATTCGACGCAATTGAAATTTGGAACCACAAATCCATTTTCTGATTAATATCCATATCGAGATCGGTGAACCGGCTGGAATGGTACTGGGGTTCCATAACGGTAACCACCGGGAACACCAGAGTAACCACTTCTCAAGGGTGATCCTATCCCGTAGTAATCGCCACGCCGGCTTCTGTCGTATCCACCACGGTAGCGATCTCCATATCCCCATTGCTCGGGGCCGGACTGTGGGCGGAAGGGTTCGCCGCGCCCACGGTTATATCCACCGAAATCTCGGCCGCTCTTCGAAGGGAATCTTAAAAGATCAAGAAACTCAGTTCAGTTAGGAAATAGAGTTAATCTTATATGAGCGCCAATTAAACGATGAAAGAGCAATAGTCAGTATAATATGTTTGCCTATTTTAGAACCTGTTGTCAAGAGAGGCCTCTAGATGTTTTTAACAATAACTCGTCGAATTATTAAAATAAAGTTAAGATTTAATAAAATAAATTTAACTATAGTTCCCATCATCTTGAACTTGGAAGCTAGAGATGAGTAACTAAAGAATTATAGAAATAATATTATCAAAATGGTTTGGATTATACCAGATAATATCTAATTAGTTCTAATTAAATTAAACTTGATTGATTTGCTGCTATCTGATACTAAATTATTTCCCCCTTCCCCAACATAGCTTCCATCGATAGATGAATTAACTCCAAGACAATGATATTGAAATGTGAAACAACCCAAAACTTAGGGAAAAATATCATCACATAGATCAGTAGCTGATAGAGCTCTAGATATTTTGATTTCGTATTTTTCCATCAGTATAATTTCTCAATCGAATATTTAATCGTCTTCAACTTACCTGTCAAAGTCCATTTCGTAAGCAGGCCGACCTGGCGAGCCGTAATACGCCCGTCCCATTCTACCATAACCGTACATCCTTTCGCGCCCATATCCAGCTTGCATATCTCGGGGATCAGGTCGAGGACCTCCGTAGAAACCTCTGGGAGGGCCATATGGCCCTTCTCCTGTCATTTCTATAGGAACTCGCTCCAAGCTGGCGCTTCGTTGCCCTTCTCTCATGAAGCGCCTGTCGTAGCCGTCTCGTTCTCCTCTCTCTCGTTTCATTTGGCCACCGCCGCTTCTGAAGTGACCGCGAGCGCCGTAATCTCCGCTTTCCCCTGAGCGGCTTTGTTCCAACTGTCCGCTGGGCATCGCTCCTCCGTCGCGAGGAGCAGATTCTTCATTAACATCCGGAACCATAATTTCTGGAAATAATGAAGTTGTGTTCTGAAGGATACATAGGGTAGTTTTAGGGTTTTTTCACTAAATTAAGCAAATGTCTTCGAAATGGAACGCGTTGAGTAGAGTAACTAAGATTGAGTATATTGATATATATCATGAAAAAATGCGATCTTTAACATCAGTAAGAAGCACTTAAGACTTGAATTAATGTTATCGATAGTATTGAAACAGAAATGAAAGCACCACAATTATCAGAGTTAATTATACATTCGCACATATTTTGTGTCGAAAAGCACCAATGGAATTATCCAAAAGCTCTTGCGGACAAAAATTGATAACACTGGACTTAAAAGTGAAAAGCAGGAGTAAGATATCCTCAATAAATATTGCATTTTAAATATTATTCAGATATTATTTAGTTCGTAAAAATTAAAGACAAACTAAGAGTGAATAAGAATTACATAGGAACTAAATTGCTATTTATTTTATTATTACTTGATACGGCTTTGTTTGGACATAAACGTCAGGTGACAGACGAAGTCGAGTTAAACTGCGAAGTCTCCCTAAAGCGAGAGGTCTTTTATACCTACTTTTGAGAGCTTCGAGTGATCTCGGATTTCCTATTTGGAAACCCGTTTGACGAATCTGAAATAACCACAATGAATTTGATTACAGCTCTAGGTTAAGTGGCTGATTCCTTAAACAAATTGAAAATATGCTCGTAAAATCGTGATAGCTTTAGCCAACCATCCCGCTAAATGTACAAAATCATTCAGTCACTTTAAAGCTATTCAGACTCCAGAGCAAGGGTGAATGACCAACAGAAGAAGAGCCGATAGGAGTGTATTGGTAAGGACTCCATCAAAGGCATAATCTCAAATCAGTCGATGATTTACTCCACAAACAGGAGAAATGAATAAAGAGAATTGAGGCCATCATCGGAAGAGGATCCACAATCGTATATGTATGGAAAAGTTTCAATAAACTAATATATATGAAAATTATTATTTTATATTAAATTCTGCGATATTATTTAAAATTATTTCATTTTAGATAAAATTCTACAATACAGATGAGTGAGAGAGATTCTTAATATGCATTATATATTATATTTATAGGAATGTACATATATTTTCCTAAGACACAAAATTTTAATTCAAATTTTAAAGAAGTGATGAGATAAGTATAATGGTGAAAAGTACTTAGAGTTAAAATGGAAAAATTGTGGTGAAAACGAAACAAAGAATTAGGATTGCAGAGAGTTGAACAGACGCCAGGAAAACCTGTTAAACTCTTGATGAGGTTTTGCGTTTTACTTTCTACTTGGTTTTAATAGGATTTATTGTTGTTGTTCAAATATTTATATTTCCTGTCATCTTCTTTTTGATTTGTTTTACTTATTTTATTTTCTTTTTCTATTTGGAAGTTTTCTGAAGCTGTGACTGTTTACGGATCATCTACTCTTGGTGACCTTTATTTTGCGTCTAGTTTTCTTCAATTTCTTCAAAGTTTCTCTTATTGTGATAAATCTTGCTTATTTGGTCGCTTTGGGATTCTTCTACTATGTTACTTGATGGTGTTGGCTAGAAACTATAGGTTCGTTCGTCCTTGCTCCGTTTATGTTTTGAGATCCATCTTAAATTTTCAGGGCAAGATTCAAGGATGTGAAATTTTGACTTTCACCTCCACTGGTATTCAATTGGCCTGTGTGCAACTCCAGTTTAAGTCAACTTTGCCGCCTTTCTTTCTTCTAATTTTCGTTCTTGTATTCCTTTTATTAATCTTCTTTTTCATGTGGCATTTTATTGATATGACAGAGTATGGTCCAGATCAGTTCGTGCAGCTTATGTGCTTCATGTGGTAATCGAACCCAAAAAGGTCGGATTGCTTTTTCGCTTGTTGAGCATTCAGTTTGTCTCTTATGCCTCAATTTGTAAGCATTTTATACAAGTCTTTATATGTATGTACCTTATCTATTTTTAGTGGGGTCATCATTTAAATAAAAGCAACCTCTAGAGCTGGCCTTTCATGCATGCTTTTGAAAAAACGACTTTAATTGATGTCTATGTTTGTTCATATTTTATAACGTATTTAACCTTGGCCCATTCCTCATTGGCTGTCTGTTCACAATTAAATGGTACTGATGCTTAAATACAAGAGATGTTTGGGCCTTGATTTCTTATGGTGCTACACGCTCGATGTTTAGTTCTTTTAATTATGTGGCCACCATATTAGTAAAATATTTTCCTGGTCCAGATCTATATGGCACATTACTTGTAAGTATCTCTTTAAACCCACATTGGACCTTTTCGGATTGGCCAAGGCGAGAGGCATGGTAGTTGCCATATACTTTTCTGCAAAATTATACAACCAATTTGTCAAGAGCCTCAGTAAGCTCCTCGAAGTGTCCTACAGAAGTTAGAATATGAGAGAGAGTGGATCTAGAAAATTTAAGGATAACATAGCGATGAAGTATCGTAGGAGACACCAAAGTGGATGTAGTTAGCCATGAGACATATGGCTTAACGTGGAATACAAAGTAGGATATCTAGGATATAACTCTTTTACCAACTTGTTATTCATGCGACCTTTGTTCTATATACGTGATGTGAGTCCCCTGTGTGAGAATGATAGATGAAAATGAAGATGTTGATATATGAACGCAGCGAGAATCTTTAACAGTTGCTACATTTCCTTGAGATCAGGCTTATCTCTGTCCATTGTAGGTGTTGAAGGTAGGGGATTTAGTTTAATTTGCGCTTGCGTAAGAATCAGGCATATCCTCTATAAATCTCTATTTCATTTTATGTTTGTTAGTATAAATGTTTCTAGATTTCAGATGATCAAACCTTTGAGAGTAGATATACTTCCTTGTAATGATATAGGCTTCTATCTCTTTAGCTATTCTTTTCTTTTCCTATTTTAGTCATCCTTAAGTATATATTATTATCTAATAACAACGTCAACAGGCCTAGGTTGGGTGCTCTCAATTATTCTGGCTCTCGACCGTATGACCATATGACCTTCAAAATTGTCAATAATCCATGGTCTAACCTTGGGAGGACTTTGAAATTATACTATTCGAAAAACGAATGGAAATCTAAATAAGGGTTTCAACTATCGTTATAATCGTTTGAATACTTAGAAGGTTGTTGACAAAACCGCATTAAGAAGTAAAACGGTTTCCACCCGACTGACAGCCTACGGAACGACAGAGTATCTTATTGGGTCGCGTGCACGTGACTAATAATTCGGTTTGGTAAAGAGTCAGTATCGTTGAACAATAAACATCTCCTTCATTTGTGGATTTTATCCTCTTCTCTTTTTTCGGTCCTTTGTAAGCTTGCAAATAGTTGATGCGATTTCAATTCCTTCCCCTGGGCTCACTTGTTGGCTAAATTTGTACTTCTTTTGTTTGGCATTTTTTCTGGGTTTTCTTGGGCCGCTTTGTAATTATTGTGATGAGTAGCTTTATCTTTGCCTCCCTATGCAACTATCTTTTTGTCTTTAATTCGCTTAGTCTAGTATTTTTAATTAAGTTATGGACTATTTGTAGTCTCCAAGGATACTAATCGAAATGGTGTAAATTACTAACTATTGTTGGATAAATTAGTGCAGATTGTATTTTAGGCTAGCAGATCTTCATCTTGTTTTTCAGGCTGAACTTTCTACACTTGTATAATTATACCAGTCCAATTTGGCCCTATTTACTCTTTAAATAAAGTGCTTATTCTTGCCTAATATTTTTCATACCTATACAAATATACATATGGTAAAGGTCTCCTGTATATAGCAACAATCTTCAGTGTGTCTCTGTTTCTTTTAATTTTTTTTATTTTGCTTCATATTCATTTATCCTGAATCCTCTCTGTTGTTTCCTTGCCCTCATCTCCCCGTTCCTGTAAGGGCAAACTATTAGGTTTCTAATGGCGGCTGAGAATTACATGTTAAGGCAGTCCTCAATGCTAGGTGTATGTTAGGTGCAGAATATATACAGAGTTGGGCTTAAATTACCGCCTTGTGGTAAATCCGACAGCGAGCTTGAAATTCTTCCATTGGTGGCTTCCGATTTCTATATAAGCATATCTCTTTGCTTTATGACAATCTGCACTATCAAGCTAGGTGTCTGTTATCGTCTGCGAATTAAATGTTAAGGCAGTCCTCATTGCTAGGTTTATGTGAGATGTAGAATAAATCCAGAGTTGGGTTCAAAGATAGCGCCTTGAGGTAATCCGGCAGCAATCTTGAATTTCTCCCATTGGAGTCTTCAATTTCGATATAAGCATAACTGTTGGCTTTATGACAAGCTGCACCATTAAGGAAAACAATTCAGTTATCCTCCCTAAATCGATCCTAAACTTTTGAAAAAGTTCTTAATGAAGCCTTTTCTGGTACCAGTTTCTTTAACTGCCAAGTAATCTTAGACATGGAAAGTGTCTGCATGGTTCATAAGCCTTCCCCACTATCTGCCTTTTAAATACCTGAAGGCCCAGGTAATCTTGGACTTCAGCTCATCCTTCGTGTTGCAGCTGGATTTTTATGTTTCCCTTTTCACCGTGCTAACAGAAAGAGGTCGAGATAGTTGCAATCAAGTGATGTGTGATTAAAGGATTTTGCCGACTGGTAGTGATGGCTGGGGTGGCAGGGCACGTGGTATTCCTGCCGTTAGTTAAGCTCACCTTTAGCGACCCGATCAATCCACCCACTGCAGAAAGTAAATGTAGCGTCGATGGCAGCCTGAACCCATCAGGGATACTAAAGTACATAAAAACCGCTAAATATTTCATTGCATAACTTCGTGTATGTCTTTGGGTGCGAGAGCATACCGACTGTTATTCTCGTAGTTTATCTTCTGGTCTTGACACAATTCTTCTTGTGTGAAAAGAACTCAAGTAATTCTGGCTCCAACGGGTGCTGCAACTTATTGATCAGCTTCTTGCTGTTCTTAAGTTGCTTTTTCTTTGACAGAATTTTCCCTTCTCGTCTTTTAGGAAAAGGTGAACATTATTTATGCACCACCAGCCTGGTGAGCTTATCATCCTCAAGATTATCACTTAAAATGGCACTTGTTGACATTTATCGATCATTGTTGATGATCTCCTGGATTTCAATGAAAACACCGGTGTTCTGATGGTGTCAGATCATCGACCTTGTCAATAGATATTTGTAACAGGCCTGTTTGAATCTCATCATTTGCCACATGACCCATTTACCATTAATTTAGGCTCGGCTACTCATTACACCCGAAAGACAACCAATCCGGTCAGTAAAATGATCTTACACAAACAATATAGTAAATAAAGATTCCAGATCTTGAATATTATTTATTTCGCAAAGGCCTTTGCAAGAATGAAAATTTGGCTACACAGTTAATATTTTTCTTATCTACTTTATGGGACTTAGGAAAACAATTCAAGAGTTCGTATTAAAATTGGAGGAAGTATTGTGACCTCCCTTGATTAAAATACAACTTATTAGAGATTTCATTATACCCTTTGTTAGTAGCGTTAAAGATATGGTAGTAAGTTCTTTGTTGTAACTGAGGTAAACCTGTTTGAGAGTGGTGCAATTTGTCCACGAACTTTTGGCTCGACTCTTGAGGCATACAAATGGTTTACTTTGTTTAGCTGAGCGGCTGCTTAGTTGCTTCCTCAGTGAATGCCTTGCATTCACATGGCTACGACTACAAAAGGAAAGTTCTCTTCTCGCTTAGCAGGCTGGGTAAATTGGTGATCAGATCTTCCTCAAAAGGCAAAAGGAATTTGTTGAACTGGATTCAAACGTCTTTATTCAGTGGGAGCGTGAATTTGTTTTCAAACAATGAATAGAAAATATCTCTATATTTATTTTTGATTGGACATTGGACATAAATGAGTGAGGAGAATAGTAGTAGAAGGTTATCAGGAGGTAAAAATAGAGGCAAAATTTGGGGGAAAGATAGGAAAGTGAAAATTAATTTACAGGTTCCTGGTCAAAGGTTATATATGGCTTTCTTAGCGTTTGAGGTTTTTGGCGGATTTGATTTTTTTAGTATATTTGATATAAATATATATTAAAAAAACATTTTAGCCGTTATGGCAGAAAGTGTTTTGGTCTCTACTGGTGGTGATGTCTTTTCAATCTTGGCTTTTTATGCCTTGAATTTACGTTGTTGCAGGGGTTGCTTTTTGGGGTTTTGTTTTTTTAAAACGCTTGTGGCGAGTTGGTTTCGTTGGGTTAATTAAAATTTAACTAATTTTACAGGGGAAAATGGGTTAAATGTTGGCTTTATTTACGGTGTTTTGTGATATGAATTTTAAGTGAACGTTGGATTTATGTCGTTGTTAATGAGCTGTCTGCTACTTATAAATGATTTTGCGTGTCTTATCCCATTAAGCTAGGTGATGGTTTACGGTGCCCCAGATCTTTATTGCTTTTTTAGGAATCTCAAACTTTATGGGGGTTAACTCCATTTCACCGTGGAGCTCACTCCCTTCAGTCATCTCTCCTTCGGGTGATCGTTATAATTAGAACAGCCTAAAAATAAACCCTTTGGAGTTTAAGGACTTAGGTCTTGGGACATGCGTTTTTTAGGAACCGGGTTGTACAAGAGTTTGGATTGGATGCACGCATTGTAGATCTTGAGGTTGTTGTAGGAACTTACAACTACTATGAAGTGATAGAATTCACCTAAATCCTTCCGTATATTCGCCGCGATCCTTGTCACATGAGACCCATACCCACCAGTCATAATCCGGAGTCCCAGTACCGTGCCCTCCATGTGGTTTGAGATGCGTACTCCCCCACACGGATTTCTGCGAGAATTCGTTGGAATAATGTAATTACCTGGAACTTTGGGGCATTAGTAGATATCTTCCATCTTCTCTCGAAATTTTGATGTTTTCGAATTCCAACGCCGTACTGAGTGCCATATAATAAACATTCCAATAAGGTGTCGTACAGATCATCGATATGACGTCCGCAAATTGGAAATATAACGACCCCCCTATCAGAGGTTCTGTAAGGTCTATTGTAAATATGTACTAAGGCAGGGAACTTATACACCAGCCTTGTGTCGGGTGTATAAGGAAATTTTTAACGCCATACCAACGTTAGTCAGTTTTTCACTTAAACATAAGCAACACAAAATTGAGGAATCAGCCTTAAGGAAATTTTTAAGGGCTACAAAACGTTAGCCCGTTTTTAAAATAGGCGCTACAAAATTGACCACATAGTTTTCCGGTAAATTTTAAGGGAATGTTTACCTTAACTGATTTTTCAGTCATTAGCTTATTCTTAGGACATAACTGATGGCAGAAGAAGAGAGAAAGACTTTCTCCGATGAAGAATATGAAGTAGCCCTGGAGAGCTTTGAGACAAAGGTGCCAGGATAAATGGCATCGCAAAAAATGCATCTAGTAAACGCTCGTTACAACATCAACGGATCTCTATTAAAGATATTTAATGCCTGCCTTAATGTGGATCATTTCCAGGTCCAGATTAAAAGAGCCCGTATGTTATTCATACCAGAGCCTAGCAAGCCGAAAGAAGAGATTAGCAGCTATCGATCCATCTCTCTGCTGGAATTTATGGGTATATTGCTGGATAAACTTCTCGACAATAGACTATGAACCCACCTAGAAACCAAAGGTCTATATAATAATACACAACACGGCTTCAGGAGAAGACTTAGTACCAAGACGGCTCTGGCGTTAATTACTGAAAGGATAGCTATCGTAAAGGTAAGAAACGGCAATATTAACGTCATTTTGCAAGATGTGGCCTCGGCCTTTGACAACATTTGGTTACCAGAACTAAAAAAGAAGATCAGTCAACTAGTTATGGAGGAAAACCTAATAAGAATACTTTGGGACTTCCTGGAAGATCGAGAGGTAGTCGTAAGAGTAAACGGCATTTAACTAGAACCATTCAACCTAGAAGGCGGGTGCCACAGGGGGGTTGTCTCAGCCTTACATTATATGCGGCATATACCGGTGACCTGCCTTACCTTGACCAAGACCTCGCTCAGTATGTCCAGCTGGTGGATGATTTCACAAAGGTCATCACCAGCTTGTATAAAACCCTGTTGACGTTGCAAACAGGACAAGTAGGTAAATGGAGAACATCAATAACTTCGTGTTCAAAATACGGCAATAGGATTCATTGCCAACGTCACCCTGTAGTACCACATACCAACAGAAGTGTTACATGAAGCAACAGATATTGAACCTATAAAAGTTTCCCTGAATAGACGAGAGAAGATTATATGGCAGAAGATATATCAAAACATGCGTGAAGATGTGTTGCACGGAATTCGGCTACCAAATAAAGAATTACCGTAATTGAGATTTAAAGGATCAATCAAAAGCAGCCAACTCAAACCTTATAAGAGACTTACCCTATTTACTGGCGAAAATGACAAAAGAATAAATTGTATATAAAAGACCAATGATCAAAAACCATGATAGGAATAAAAGATCCGAAGTGGATAAACTCGATAGGAAAAAATAAATAATTAAAGATCCGAAGAGGACAAACTCATTGTAAAAATAAATAAATAAAAGATCCAAAGTCAACAACTTTTTAAGAAAAAAATAAAATAACAAAATGATAAATAAATAAATATATAAAAATAAATAAATAAAAGTTTCAAAGTGTACAAAAAAAGGAAAAAAGATCCGAATTTGAAAACTTAATGCTAGGAAAAAAACAGTAATAAAATAAATAAATAAAGAAGGAATAATTGCAATAAAAAGATACAATGCATTTACGTATAACAACCGGCGTATGAATGAAAAAGGAAGGACCCTTAACGAACGGAAGTGGAACCAAAAGTCTAACACCATCTACTAGAAACCTTGACATAGAAGAAAAAGGCTTGAATGCTAGTTCATTAAGTGATTACTAAATAATATTACGAACTTAGGAAACTGAAGAACTACTGAGGTAGCCAGAAAACATGGCACACATATTCTCTTACGAACATTTCTATCTATTCTCTAAACACTATCCTTACATTTTTCTAGCTTATACGATTGTTAATCGTTGATCGATGATAAGGATGGCAGATTTGGGAATTTCTTCTTCGAAAGATATTCAAGCAAGGAATCCACACCTTCAAACTGTTCGAAGCAAAATATCGTTTTCATCCTGAGAAGATTTTGAAGAGACTTCGACTGATCGACAGCAATCTGACTGGACACATTTGACGGAGGAACCTTCCCTTCCTATCTGTCCTATTTATGGCGATTCGGCTAAGGAAGTGAAGTCTCCATAGGTACCTTATCGAGCAAGAACCATATCTGAATTAGGTGGCTATCTCTGGGCAAGCTGAGTTAGCAATTTTATCATTCGAAATGGAATGTAAACATAGGGTTTCGAATTTCTTTAGAATCAACCGAATAGTTATTATGTTACAGCCAAAACAAAATAATTCCCGGGATAAACTTGGCACGACTTTGGCAAAATGGGGACCAACCGATATAGTGAGATGTATAATCGCATGTGATTAAAATGAAAAGGAGCAAAAAAAAGGAGGCTGGATTTGCTTAAACATTGAACTCTGCAAAAAGAAAGATTGCAAGGCAAATCATATGCGTTTTCATCTTTTAACTTTAATCCTACATTTTCTTTCTCCTAATTTACTGTAAGGATAAATATTATCTCAAGTTCCTAATCATTTAGTGCTAACAATATGTTATTTGTAAAATGAAATAGGCTCCGGATTTCCCAAGAAACTTGAATTAGCAAAAAATATAAGTTTGTTATGCACGTTCCTTTTTATCGTTCTTCTTATTTTCATGTATAACATGCTTAAATATATATAACGTCTCAGATGTAGTGTAGGGGAATCGTCACTCTCCCGTTCTCTCCCATGGAGACACGGGACGGTGACCGCAAAAATATCCGGGCCCGGCACCGTGGGTCAAGCTCGTAAACACAGCTCCTCGCCACTCGTCTTTATGAGAAGCCGAACGGTTTTAAACTGCAAGATCTCCCCTACGAGAGTATATTCAATTTCAACTCAAGTAAGAAATTGAAGACGTGTTTCTCTCAAGCTCGAAGGCCAGCGGAAGCCGAGGTAAGACTTGCTGAGAAAAAGCGTTGGAATAAGAATCCTCCTGCGGCCCGTCCACAAGCACCCCCCCCCCTCCTAACCCTACCCCAGTGGTGTGCCGAGGTATAAATAACAAACACTTGGGAAAAACGGGGTAAAATACGTGAGTCACCAGGCTACGAAGTCCCCAGATTGAGGCCGGGCTACCAAGACTGGACAGGTAAAATACGTGAGTTGCCAGACTACAAAGTCCCCTGCAAGAGAAGCAGGGCTACCAAGGGGGCAAAGAAGCAGCTCATCCTCGAGCTAGTCCCTGGTTATCAAACCGAACGCTAAGTTAACTTATTCAAGTTCAACTTACTCTCGTCAGAGAGACTCCTAATATTCTGGTACATCCTAAAGTCCAGGGATATTCCTCGCCCTTGAGGAATTAAGAAAAGAAGAGGATAAAGGCTCCCCCTCGAGCCCGTTACCCGGTGGCCACACCAAACTCATAAGCTAACTTGGTTGAGGAACCAAGTTCACCTTTTTCTCGTCAGAGAACCCCCCCCCTTCTATCCTGGTGTATCCCAAAACACCGAGATAGTCCTCGCCCTTGAAGGAGACTGGAACTAAGAAGAAGCTCATCCTCGAGCTAGTTCCTGGTTACCAAACCGACCTTCAGTTAACTTGTTCAGTTCAACTTATTCTCGTCATAGAAACACCCCTCCTCTAGCCTCGCCCTTGAAGAAGACCCCCCCCAAGTACAGTCCTCGCCCATGAGGAATTACGTAACGAAAGAGAAAAAGCCCCCCCTCGAGCCAGTTACCCGGTGGTCACCCTGAACTCTAAGTTAACTTGGTTTAAGAACCAAGTTCAACTTACTCTCGCCAGAGAGACCCCGCCTACCCTGGTGCCTCCTAAAGCACCGTGATTGTTCTCGCCCTTGAAGATCCCCCCACATTGAATACCGTGTTGATCCCAGCCGCCACACTCGCCAAAGTCAGTGGTGGCTTTCAAGTTATTCGTTCGCAACCACCATCTAGCCGGTCGGCACGCGTCTTGGAGACAATAACATTCCCGAGGTAAAGTGCTCATTAAGTTCAAGGGCAGACGCAAACCCGTTCCAAGGGGTATCTACAAAGGAGGTTGTGGCCAGTAAAGGCCGTTAGCATTTTGTTTTTTTTAATTAAAGTGAGTGCTGGGTAAACCATCACTATAATGTCAAGTAGGTCAAGTTAGAAAGCCTTACGGAGAAATTATTGAAGTCTTTTTTGTGTATTTTAAAATTCGTAGTATTTCTATGGTTCATGTTTTTTTTTTTTGTGTAGTAAATTGTTAAATTTAAAATATAAGTTTATTTTGTGAATTTCAGTGTGTTTCCTTATATCCTTACGTGTTGAAGCGGCTCTTCGTTAAAACAACAAAATTAGCACTCTTACAACAAAGCCTACTTCATCAAAGAAGTATATCACGACCACAAAAGTGACAAAAGTGGTGTCAGGTAGGGAGTGATCAAAAGGGGCATTATACGACATGTAGAATCCATCTAAGAAAAAATAAAGGAAATACTAACAAATAATGCTCCATGTTCATTGAATTAACGAAGTTATGGTTGTTGAACTGAAATATGACCCATACACAGTTCAAGAACTGCCAAAAAGCCTAGTGAGCGGAAAGGCGGTATTCTGGCTTATGAAAACCTGTTTTTTCATCGAAATAAAAGATATCTGAAACTCAGTCAAGCTGGTGTAATTAAAGCACCACCTTTGGGCCCTCTATTGTAGCAATCCTTGGTCTCTGCCTCAAACAAAACAACAATAAATTGCGTAAGTAAATTCTTCAAACCTTTTTTAAGAATAACTTATTTCTGACTGCTACTTTTCATATAAAATTGGTTAATAAGCATTTCAATATAAACTTCTCGAGTATTTTACTAAAAATTACGATGTAAAGAAATCATTTATTTCTTGCATAAAGGATGTGTTTGATATTGAATGCGTATGCCTGTATGAAGCAATTCTTGTCTCAGCGCATTTATTTTTTCCCTGCATCTCCCCAGCTAAATTATTTTTGATCTTCCCGCTTAAATTGTATTTCATATTCTATTTTATTAGGTATTTCAATATTATTTCTAGAAATTCACCCATAAAAAATTATATATACTATAAAATAACAATCAATATATACAATTTAATTATGGTTAATTACTTCGGTCATTAAAAATCAAAACTCGTCCCCTCCCATACGTAATAAAAGGGAGAGCAAATGGGAAAACTACGCCGAAGATCAATTAGCGCAAAGAGAAAATTTGGCTCTGCTAAACACGATTAAGTGAATTCAATTAAATTTGTTGCTATGATTTCTTAATGCATAGAATATGATTTCATGTGGTAAATTCATGTATTATTTACTAAATCCGGTGTTTTATTCCAAGGAATCATGTCATACTGTGGCAGTGATGATGGTCCCTTTGACCGCGGTGATAACTGGTCGCAAGGAAACTACGGTGGTAATCGATTCATGGAAGATTCCTATGGATTCTATGGAAGGCGCATGATGGGCGAAGACTTTTACAGAGGTTGCGACTCCTCTGGTTCTATCGATAGGCCATTTGGATACGGAATGTCCTATGTTACGGAGATATGTGTAGATAAGATAGTGGGCATTTTGGTTACTATGGCTACTGTAGTGAATCTGGCCGGTATGGCTCCAGGAGTGGGTATGGCGGTCGCTATGGGTCGGGGGCTATGAAAGGTCACCATATGGCTACTACATGACCGAATATGGTGACTGTTACGTCTAGTTTGGAAATGAGTATGGTAGAAGATATGTTTATGATGGAGGGGATGGTTATGGTGGTGGCTTTGGTAGCATGTATGGTTATGGTGGACGATATTGCAGTAGCGGTCAATACGGATACGGCCGTGATTACAGAGGTTGGTATGATAGTGATAATGGTAGACAAGGGTGGTACGGCTATGGTTGTGGTTACGATATGCGTGGATACGACTGTCACGACTGTAACTACAACCGATACGGGGATCGTAGCTGTTACGGGTACGGGGGTTACAGGCGCAACTCTTACAACCCATTTGGCTACCGAGGTTATGGTTTCGACAATTACTATCCATATGGTTATAGAACCTACAACTACCATGGTGGGTACGGCGATGGTTATTATGGATATGGAAGAAATTACAGCCCATACCACTACCAAGATACGGTTTTGGATACTACGGCTACGGCGACTCCATGCGAAGATACAGTTATGGCAATGGTTATTACAGACCCTACTGGTTCGGCCCAGGTAGATATGGTTTCGATGATTGCCACCATTTCTCCGAATTTACACGAGGCTATTACCATCGATACCCATACCAAGGACGCTACGGTTACCCCTTCTACAAATATAATCCCTACTACAATGGAGGTCGATACGGTTACAGTTATAGGTATGGCGGATATAGGCCTTATTACTACGGAGGTTACGGAAGTAGCCTTTACCCCAAGTACCCATTCGGCGGAAACAGGTTTGTGTACGGGTACGGAGGTTACCCCGGGTATCACTGTGATGAGTTTGGATACCAAAGTCGTTACTATGGCTACGGCGGAGGCAAAAACGGGATCTGATATGGATATGCTTCCTTCTTCGGAGGAAGCCCCTATGGTTCTTACCACCGAAGAGGCAACCATAGTGATCATCCTCCTCACTTCGTAAGTTTTTTTATGTTTTGTTTTCTTTATTTTAAGCAAACCTACTCTCTCTTGTATTTTTTTATTCGGTTTTCTATTGTATTCTTATCTATTTTCTATATTCTAACTGACATTTGAATCATCTCAGTGTCTGGAGTATTTGCAATATCTATATTCCCTCTGGTTTTAGAAAGATAAATTCGAAGCTTTCTTGCTGGATGTCCTCCTTAAATTGATAGATTTATATTAATATATTTAACTAGTACTCAACATTGGCCACAACCTTTAAAAATAAGAGACGTGCTTTAATAACTCTTTAAATTTCAATAATTATTATGAAATATTTAATAGAGTTACAATTTTCTTAGTCGTCTCAATTTTAGTATTGTCTGTAAAACTTCGAAATATTTAGAGCTTCAAAACTCAAAATTTTAATTCAAACTCTCTTTTTTTTCAGGGTTAGTACCATTAAACTGCAAGCGATGTTTTATTTCATTCTTAAATTATTATTAGTAGCATTCTTTTCATTATTTAGTATAATGTACCAAAATATTATTCTATTAAAGCTTATGATGTTTAGTCGTAGAGTAAATCTAATGCTGCTTATCATATAAAAATAACTTTAGATCAACCAAACCTCTTGCAGCTGATGCTCAAATTTTCGTAAATATATCAATTAGATTTCTTACACGGTGTTTAATTTGTTAAATTAATATTAGTTTACTATGAGACCAAACTAGCCGCTCTTTTTTATCTGATCTGCAAAATTTATATTGAAAGTTGTATGAATTCAAATTCTTGACCTCTCATTATTCCTTTTTTCTCTATCCTTGTCTTTTATCAAATTTTCTTAACATCATAGGAAAATGAGCTGATGAAATAACTCAAGAAGCTTAGTGATGGAAATGGAGTTCACGCATATCAACTTTACACTTCAAAACGTAAGATAATGAATATTTAACTCACGTTGCCTCAGTAATTTTTCGTTAAATTTTAATTGCATTATTCTAATTTAACCTCTTTAATGGTTGTCTTTAAGGATGAAGCAAGCTGAATGATTGAAGAAGAGTATAATAAAATAAATTGCGATCCTTCAACTGTGTTACGATTAGACATCTTTTTGGGAACGGAATCTTTACAAATTAAAGAAAGTTTGACACAAAATGAAAATTTAATTAATGTTGAGGGATGAAGACTTGATGGTGTACTGAGACATGATCAAATTGTTCTTGTATAATGATGTTAATCTAAAAAAAACAATTAATTTCGATGCATAAATTTTTACGATCTAGTTAATTATCGCATCTACTTCAATAGGGACGTTTGTTTCACCTAGCAATAGTCCCCTTTCCCCGCCTCGCCCCAAATCTCATCTAACTTAGAGTTGAGGAAATACATTTTAATTCATTTAATAACGGAGAAATTCCCAAAGCGCCGAAAAATCATTAAAAGGAAGGAGGAAGAAGAGAAGAAAGACAAGGAGTTGTCCTAGGCTAACGCCGCTAAGAAGAATGGAGAAATAAGTCCTGCACCTGCATAGGTGAAAATCGTAGGAGATCTAAGTTCAAAGATACTGTTCTGCATTAGCCACGCAAATGTTGCTAATGCAGTGAAGCCTGGCTGCTACAACCAGGTACTCAATGCATTTTAAAGCCAATAATCTCCCAACGGTGATCATGCCTGCAAACCTTGAATTCTCTAAGGTATTCAAGGAATCAGTCATCAGAAACAACAATGTCAAATCTAAACTGGAGGACATCGTAGAAGCTCCCTCATCAGAGGAATCCGAAGAGGACGATGAAGAGGAAGATGAAAGATGAAAAGGATGAGAATGAAGAGGCATCCTCCACCTCTGACAACGGCGAGGGCTCATACGCCCGTAACCGAGCTACGAAGAGCAAGTCCAAAACCCCAATTCCACATCCGGAGCAGGAAAACCCTGGGCACAATAAAACCGCCCACAAGATACTAAAAAGAAAAAGAAAAAGCATAGGTAAAAACACTTCACAACGTTACTGAACGCACTGAAGATAATGGAAAGCAATACCGACGGCTGGACGACGAAAAAAACTCTTTACGGAAATGTAATCAGAGAAATTGATGCAGGCATCATCTTAATTTTGGAACACGGATTCAAGCCGGGTAATGCAGAAATGAAATACAAGCAAATCAGCAATCTAGAAGAATCCTAGATCGCGATTTGGGTCAAACGCCACATAGGAAATTTGGTCAATGCTACCGGATATTAATCGTCAAGGAGCGACGTGTTACCAATTCACACTCTCACTGGCTTTATTGGTAGAAAATCCCCCACTATATTGATGGGGGATCTGATCGCCAGATGCCTAGAATCCGGTTACAGGACTTGCAATGGTGTAGGAAGTTGTCAGAAACTATTCTGGACAGAAATATTGCCCAGCGAATAGGCCACGACCTCATAACCTTTGTCAGAGCAGGAAGTGCCACAAAAACAGACATCTGTCTGGTGAATCGTCAACTGCCATTCAATTGCTACATGGGGCAGCCCTGGTAGCATTTAGTGACCATATATGGATCCTACTCACTATCAACAGGAGCCCTATACAAGTTCCAGCTGTAGTCAGAACGAACTACAGAAGAGAAGACTGGAAAGGGTACGCGCGCCTTCTCCAGGCCTACAATCCCGACCAACTCGAAGGAAGCAATTTTCAAGGAAATTTGCGATGCACTTGACAACCTCAATAACCATCTCATCAACGCAGATAGGGCTGGGAACGCTAAATCCGACTATAGGACCATCTCTACATACAGATGGACCGAATACATGAAGGATTTTACCGTGAGCTGAAAGTTTTGTATAAAAATCAACATCAGGAACGCATCAGTTCACTCAATGCAACGAAGTAAAGAAATTAAAAAGAACTAAACCAGTTGATCCTCGAACAAAAATAGAAACAATGAGGTGATGCGATCGATAGCCTTGATCACAAATCAACTCTTAAAGAGTTTTGGAAAAAGATCAGAAATCTCAAAGGATAGACTTGAAAAAAGAAGATGGAAACATCGAAACGGAAAAAAAAATGAAGAAATATTCAGAAGATATTGGAAAAGATCTTCACTATAACTAAAGAGGAAAACGAAGACTATGACCTAGAGTTTCAAAGCAACATCACAGACGAGCTTAATGAACAAACACACAAGACGCACCCTCATCACCAGTGGATAGACAGCGCGACGGATACGATGCTATTACCGAAGAAGAACTACTCGGCGCGCTCCGCTTATTCCGACAAAAAGCCCACGGACAATCGGGGCTTACAAGGTTAAACTTTCAAAAGGCACCTATCAATGTCATAGAATGGATGAGAAGAATATATAACCCCTATCTGAACACGGGATACATTCCAGATGCTTATAAAACTGTAAAAATGAATTTCTTAACTAAGTGCAGAAAGGACCCAACGTTGAAGGACTGCTACCGGCCAATTTTACTCCTAGAATTTGGCGGGAAGATCTTCGAGAAGATCTTCAACAGAAGACTGGTGTCTGACCTGGAGGATAACTCCCTCTTCAACCCACATCAATTTGGGTTTAGGAGGAAGCGAAGTACGGAGATGGCGATTAATGTTATCACGGAAAAGCTAGCCCAAATGGTGAAAGAAGTAACGTGGATATTGTTTATCGAGATGTATCAAAAGCATTTGATAAGGTTGACTATGTCATGGAGAGAGCTGCGTACATCAGTTTAGGATGCAAGGACGGACTAAAGTTAGCGCTCACTGCGAGCCTCCTGGAGGGAGGGAGGTGCCTCTCCCCCACTCTCTTATTGATATGCACCGCTGATTTCCTAGCGCCTATAAGCCCCACTTGCCTCAACTTCAATTCGCCGATGATTTCACCCAGATTATCACTTATCCATGAAGGAATGCGCCTTGGCAAGCTCATATGACAGCAGCAGAAATTAAAAACCTCAACACCTACTAGGCTCGGTGAAAGATCCGCACCAACCAGAAAAAGTACCAAGTAATCCCCATTGGCAGGAGACTATTATATTACATCAGAATGGGGGATAGATGTTGTCTCTACGCCAAGGGGTGCAATGTTCTCGGAATGAAGATTACTTCAGCCGGGTACAAGAATAACGCCCAAGAAAGAATCACCAAAGCAATATAAAAAAGATCTACAATGAACTTGTAAGATCGATGCTACTATACCCTGCTTCCGGCTTCTCATGTGTTTCGAAGACCTAAAAGAGAAAATGACAATTGATGCAGAAGAAATTTATGTATCTACTTACAGGTACATACAAGCAAGAGAGAATATGCCAGAAAGAGCTGCACTGGGAGGTGGTGATAAGTCCCATTAACTTCGTTGTCATAGATTAACGGACAAGAAATATGCAGGAAATGGTTAATCCAGAATTGCTTGATGATATCGTCCAAAAGAGTAATCAGAATTGAAGAGGCATAATTCACGCCAGTTTTTCAAGCTCCGTTGGGCTTTTAGCTGGCGGAGTAGAAGTGTTGTTCTACGCAGGAAAATGAAAATATTTGTACCCAAACCAAAGAAACTGACCAAGAAAAAGATTACCCAATTATGAAACCACACTGATTTAGACAAGAATTCACCGATGGTGACATCAAAATACAAAAGAAGTCATAAAAAAGAGACGAATTACACTCACTATATAATATACAAAAAAACAAGGACATTAAAGTGATTAGGGTAATTTATTACCACAACAGCAAATGAGCACATCATAGCCAAGAACCACTTCAACCAAGAACTTACTTTTATTTATTTTTACTTTTTGTAAACTTTCGGGATACATTATCAGAACGGCCTCACGATACCAGCCTGATGACTCACCCCAGTCTACCATCATCCACTAAGTACCAGCAACTACCTAAGTTAAACATAAGGATGAAATTTTGGAAAAAAATTTGAACGAAAATTTTATACAAATTGGGTTATGATTTTAATCAATAAAATATGATTATGAGATAAATAAAACAAGTTTTGATGTCATGTTTCTTTCACTTTCCTTTGACGGCCTCCATCAAGAGAACAGGAGTTGAAATTACAGACATGGGCCTATTTATTCGGTACTTTAAATATTACATTTGCTCAAAATTAAGGCGCAATAACAACAAGGCTGCATCACGTAGAAGGAGAAATCTAAAAAGTAGTGAAGGTGAACACAGTGAAAACAATGGAAAATCCTTAGCCTCAGGTCTTCCTGCAGGCATTTGGGCAGAGAGGATGTATAACTGCCTGTAAGGTAGCCTTAGGGCAGTTAGCACATATTGGCATATGATTCAACCTGCAAATATTCAAGTTTTATATGTGTGGACGAAGTGGTAACAGTAACATCTAATTGGTAATGGCACTAATTCCCTCACTAAATATGCGGTACCACCCAAACCGAACAGTCTCAGGAAGCTTGTGAAGGTATAAAGTGACGAATAATTTGTTTCTGGTATAATAGAAGGGACAGCCCTAATATCCTCCACTCCACCATAACTTTAAAGGTTACTGGGAAGCTGATAATAATTGTTTATCTTTCTTTACTGTTAAAATCATAGAATTAATATTAGAATCTCTTTTAATGTTTACTTTATACAACACAATATTAAGTCCAACTTTCAATTTTCTCAGGTTATGATGTTAATATTAAAATGGCTGTGGCAATGTCTATGTTTATAAGAGCATTTAGAATTTAACACACTTATTTGTCTGTTGAAACTACATATACGACATGTATCTTTAATGAATGATGTATCTTCTTCACATCATTAACGATAGTCTATCGAAAACCACATCAACCTTTCATTGCATCAAACAAGAAATCCAGCCGCTACTACAAATTGTCTTTCGCCTCCGTTTTCTCCTTTAATTTAAGGATCAAACAATGTCCTTTACTCCATCTGTACCACGAATAAATATACTATTTACGTATATTTCTAGTCACGGGCGATCCTAAATGTTGGTCGGTCCACGTTTATCTTTTTTCTTTTGATATTAACATTGTAACTATTCGTCCAATTCGCATGAAATCTGAAATCCTTATGTTGTTTTACATTCTCAGTCGAATAATCTAAATGCCAAAGAGGAAAGTAAATAAAGATTCCCCCAAATAGTTTTTCTCCAGGAACTTTTCAAGGAATGAAAAAACATTTCAAGAGTTCGTATTAGAATTAGAGAAAATATTAAAACTCTATCGAATAAAATACAACACAGCATTGATTTTCTTATACCCTTTGTTAATAGCGTTGCGGGTGGTCGAGGGATAAAGGAAAAAGGAAGAATAAAAGGAAGTCTTTAAATTGATAAGTGCAATAGGTAGTGAAGGCAATTTATAAAGAAAAAAAAGAGCTAAATGATAGATCCTTGGCTTAAAAATTCTCGGTCAGAGTTTGTAGTCAGTAAACTACTAGGTGCAGTATTCCTTTCTCTGGCCCCTACTTATCCCTCACCCCCTACATCGTGTGTTTCCTTCCCCTTAATCATGAGCGACGTCAATTTGTTCCCTTCCGTCCCTTGAGACTCTCAGCTGTAATTCGTTTCCAGATCTTAAATAATCGCCTTTCTTTGCCTTTCGACCGCCGGGGCGACAAAGCCACAGGACCTTCATTATTCGAGGATGATGAATGTTTATTGGCCTCATAAATGACGGAATTATGAAATGTTTCTTTGGTTTAGAACGCCGAAGCAGGTAGTACTCATCCCTTGCACTCTATTCGGCTTAACTTAGCTGAAGCCTTTATTCCAATTTAGTCAATTTAATAAATATTTCTTCCTTATTTTAGGGGCTAATTTACCAGTTTAATATTCATACAATTTAGCCAGAGAAGATCTTTTGCGGTCTCTTGCCCTTTAGCACCTCTTGGTGGCCTTCAGGTTTGAGAGATAGTAGATTCCATCATCAGAAATATCGGCTCCCTGTGAAGAAAAACAGGAGTTTTCGGCCAAAAGTCAGGGGGTGGTATTATGACAATCCGCCTAGTGCCGAATTAATCCGTGTACATGACACTTCATATTTTGGCACCCATTGCCTCCTCGCATTTCCAAAAAGAAAAAAAAATTCTAGTAATTTAAATCTCGGCATAAAAAGCAACTAAACCCAGATTTTTGGCCCACTAATGTGTTTTTAAATGTCAGTATATGCAATGGAATGGTATCTGTGATCTGGGAAATAGAGTAAATGGTAGCTAATATCTTTAAAACTAGGTTGAGTGCAGATGCGTGCTCCATATGTGACAAGCATTGTTTGGAAAGGAAGAGTTTGTGTGTGATAGAAAGAATGAATTTTGATCAGGTATAGAGAGATCAAAGTAGTAGGAATTTAAAAGGTGTAACAGTGCTTTACAGTGATAAAGGACATTTGGTCTTGGTTTGATATAAAGATGTGAGCTCAACAATTATGCCGGTGAAGTTGAGATTTGCTAGGGTTAAACTGTGCATAGTTGTAGTTTATGTCCTCTGTAATGATGGAAGTTAATCTGAGAGAGAGAAGCTGCAATAGTATGGAAAGAGTTGTGGATTGAATTTTAAATGGGTATCGCTTAATGGTTATAAGTGACATGAGTGAAGAAATAGGTGACACAATGTGAGAGAAAGATTTTGGTACACCTGGATAGATGGTAGTGACCTGGGCTAGAAGTACTGTTGGTAGAAAACGCATTCTCTTAGCACAATGATACTCGTAGCATTGATACACATGGGTTGGGTTAAGAAGAAGGAAGGAACTTAAGAATATGATATGTGGCTAATAAGAATGAATATGCTGATGTGAAAGCTGTATGTGGCTTGAATATGGTACTATCTGATATGGTCTTAGGTCAAAACTTTCTAGTCGAATGATGAGAAGACATTAGGAAAGTGGAAAGAAAGAGAGAATCAGAAGTGAATTTTTATGGAATCAGAGAGAAAGTAGAGAGTATGTCAGCATGGTTGAAGGAGAAGAGAGGAAATAAGACGATCATCGTTGTAAAGCAAATCTTGAATAAATTAACATAAGTAGTAGTATGCAGTGTGTGGTTGATCCAGAAGTTTTTAGAGGAAGCAAACTTATGAATGGTAGAATGATGATTAATAACATGTAGAGGAAATTAAAAGGATGTTTACATTTAATTGCTTAATAGTGCAAATGAGACTGGGTTGGCGATGCTATTAAATGCAAAGATAGAAAAATGAAAGTGATAACGGCTGTTAAACAGAATAGGAAAAAAGCAAATGAAGTGTTTGAAAAAACGATGAATGAGGATACCAATGTGAATAGGAAGATGAATGAGTATCTTGGTAGAAACAGGAAGTTATTCTCGAAGGAAGTAAGAAAGGTAAGTACCAGGAAATTATAATAGGATTAATATCAGTGACAAGAGTGGAAGGATAACCCAAAAGAAACTTTCTCCTGGATCTGGATCAAAATATTCTGATTCGAGAGTAATTGTATGTGCTGAATTCATTAATGACATTCATATAGCTGTATGGGGCTGAAGTTTCCAGAACCTGCATATCTATATATTTGGTGCACCTTGTTAATCGTGCACTAATTTATATGCTCATTGGTTGCACTTATGCAATAGTTGTTCCAAATTTTTGTTTTTTTATTTGTGTCAGATTGCAGGTTCATGATAATGCATATCTACAGCTGCCTAATTTCTAATTACTCTGAACTTAATCAAACATGGAATGTGGCAAGTACGTGAACGATACTCATCGTTTTTGTTCCATATGTGCTGCCTTCAATCCTGGTAACTTCAAGAATCCAATCACAAAAGCTGTGCGACTGAACTACAAAGTTACCTTAACTGTCTTTTGGGTGACCTAGACAAGAAAGGGGCACCTCATATAGCTTGTAAGTCTTGTGTCAACCACCTGCGCTAGTGGATGTGTAGTAAGTAAAGTGCAGGAATGCCGTTTGTTGTACCAATAATATGGCGTGAACCCAAATACCACAGCAGTGACTGCTACTTCTGTTTCACAAACATCAATGGAATAACCATGAAAACACAAGGCAAATTACAGTACCCCAATATTGTTTCTACAATCCGACCAGTTCCACAAAGTACTGAAGTCCCAGTTCTAAATCTACCGACTAAACACGAATTAATGAGTGATTTAGATTCTTATTCTAGTTCAAATGAAGACGACTACCAGGATGACTGAAAATACCAGGCCTAACTTTTTACTCAAGAAGCGTTTCATGATCTCATCAAAGACCGCGACTCGTCAAAAGAAAAGGCCGTACTTCTGGGATCCAGATTCAAGCAGCGTAACATGCTGGAAGCTGAAGTCGTATCACTACATAGCTCGTTACTGACATAGAGAGCTATCTGCATTTTTTAAAATGGCAAACAACGTTTGTTACTGTGAGGACGCAGTATTTCTCATACAACAATTCTGAAAGTCTTAACCATACAATTCAGATGATTAAAGGATTTTCACAAACGCTGGAAAAGGCTCTTTGAAAGCTGCTCTTTTACACAATGACAATCGGTTTCCATCTGTTCCAATAGACCATGCAGCAAATTGGCTGAGACCTATGAAACAATGAAGATTTTGTTAGCCGCTATAGGGTACAAGAAGCACCAGTGGGAGATATTTGGGAATTTCAAAGTCATCTGCTTACTGCTGGGCCTTCAGAGTGGCAATAGAAAGAAGATGTGCTTTTTGTGTTTGCGGGATGGCAGAACTGATGCAGAGGATTATGTGGGAAAAGAATGGCCGACAAGACCAAGAGATGTGCCTGGAGTTTCAAATGTGTTCACAATCCTCTTGTAGATACACAAAAGATATTTTTGCCTCCAGGGCATATAAAGCTCTGTTTTGGGGGTTTCAATACTTATGTAAGAAAGTAGGTGGTGTTGTTTCCGAAGCCAAGTCGAAAGCACGTCTTTCAATTAGACCACAGATTCGCATCGTTGTTGATGATAGCGAACTCACGAATGCCTTAAACCCACTGTAATAAAACTCATGGGAATCATTTGTCAATATGTCAAAGCTTTCTCTTTGAACATAGACTGCTGAAAACTTCAAGTACATTGTTACAACCATGTTGCAGAATTATCATGCAAAGGAAGCAAGGATGTCCTTGAAAGTGTATCTTTTCCACTCTCATATTGATTTTTCCCCAAATAACCTTGAACCAATAATGATGAAGACGGTGAAAGATTTTATCAAGATATTGGCATAATGGAGAGCAGATATGACGGACAATTCAGTCCTCACAGGATGGGCAACTATTGCTGGGCGGCGCCGAGAATAGAGCGAGCCGTGCAAACGAACTGGCAAAGTTCACAAGCAATTTCTGGTACAATATTTTATGAGTTTATCTGTGACTAATACCATCATATGCACTACGTTTCTGATTGTTTAAGGAAGTAGATCTGATAATAAAATAAAACATCTAAATTATACTAAACAATGCTAAATTACTCATGAAAGAACGTCACAAGATACAAGCTGGTCTGTTTTCAGTTAAATATTTAAAGTGGGTAGTATGTGTCTGTGGATAAAGGCTTTGCAGTGCAAAAATAGATAACTGAAAAAACAAGAGATAGATCTAAAGTGCATGATTGTCTGCTCATTGATGTGCAGGAAGCTTAAGATTGTGTAGATAGAGAATAAATGTAACAAGTTTCAATAACTATGTATGTATTGAATGATGTAAAGAGCATCTATGTTGGAAGTAAGCGTGCTTCAGGGTTTAATATATCCAGAGTGAATGAGTTGACATACGTAGGAGTGTATTAAAATGTTGCGTTATGTCGCCATGGCTCTTTAGTATCTTTAATATTAGAGTACTGAGATGAGTACATGGGCGAAAGAGGAAGGTGGTGTGAGATTGATCCGGAATATTTAGGGATGGGTTCTGTCTATTCTTATGTAACCTGATGGCCTGTTGTTGGTGGTTGAGAGTGAGGAAGATTTTGAGATGTTGATTGTATCATTTGACATGTGGTAGAGAGGTGAGTTCTGAAAATGAAGTTTGAAAAGATTAGATTTAAAGCATTTTAGGATCAAAATCGATGGGGACAAATTATATTCCACTTTTGTGCGTCACC
Organism: Ceratothoa steindachneri; assembly: GCA_963969495.1. Classification (NCBI taxonomy): domain Eukaryota; kingdom Metazoa; phylum Arthropoda; class Malacostraca; order Isopoda; family Cymothoidae; genus Ceratothoa; species Ceratothoa steindachneri. Next base: position 44,854,103 of record OZ018339.1, read on the forward strand.
TTTGTACATGTGCGAAATTTTTAACGTGTAGGAATCGTGATATATTTAAATGGTACACAAGAAAGAAATTGCAACCACGAGTTTTTATATGGTAGAAAAGTGCCTGGGTGAAAAGGAGCGAGAATGAATGATTAAAGTTTGAGTGTGTAACGTGCCAGGGAGTTGCATGAAAGAATGCTGGTGCCAAGTTTGGTGCTTGTAGATGTATAGAAGTACAAGAAGTTCTCTTGAGTAAGAGCAGTAGAAATGGCCAAGTTAAGCGTGATAATTTATGTACAAAAGATACATTATGAGAAGAGACACTGGATAAGTGGTGTCTACGGTGTCAAGAAAGGTGTGACTGAAAGTCTTCTAATGGGTTTTTGAAAGAGAAGACAATGTATATGAGAAGGGTCAGAAGACTGCCTATAAAGTGACTTGATAAAGTAAATAAATGTTTGAGAGAGAAACATTTGACTGAGGTGGGAGTAGATGATAGTGTTTATGATATGTGTGTTGAATATAGTTTTCGTGGTATTATAACTTATATGGAAAATGACTAGTTTGTACTTGGAGGATAATTGCATTTCTGTATGTTCTTTCTTTAAATAATTTTAACTTGTATATTATTTAAAAAATTGTACATTAATCATTCTGATAAGGGTGACCACAACCTTTGCTAAACGTCTATGAACTGAATTATAAAGGCTAACAGAAAACAACATATTTTCATAACGTCGATCAGCAATTTCTCTGGTTGAACAAAACCAACGAGAGGACCGTGAAGGAGTCATCAGTGTTTTCGCCGGCGGCGTTTTCAAGATGGTACTTCTTAGCAGGCTAAAGGGATTTTGTCTGTACAGTGCCTTATATGGTTAACCGTATCTTTCCGTCATTGAGATCAAGATCATGGCACCCTAAATGTTGAAGAACCTTTCTTCAGCCTATGGATTTGTGCTGAACGACGCAGGTAGCAGGAAGACGTGTAAGTAAGAACATTACGAGCGTGGAAATTACGAGCAGTAGTTCAAAGAATGGCAGGGTAGGAAAGTATTAAGTGGAACAACTTGCGTAAGAACGGGTGAGGGGTTGCCCCAGTCTATTATCCAAATTCAACGAAATCCCCTGTTTTATATTTCTGCAATAAATATTACTTAGTAACTCATTTTTTGTACTTATTTCTACCTAGGATTTATGTTCTCTTTCTGGCCAGGGATGAATCATGCTGGACGACATTTTGATGTTTTTGAATTCAAACGCCATACTCAGTGCTATATAATTCACATTCCGATAAGGTGTCGTAAAGATCATCGATATGACGTCCACAAATTTGACATATAACGACCCTTTTATCAGAGGTTCTGGAATATCTATTGTATATATGTACTAAAGCAAGTAACTTATACACCAGCCTTATGGTGGGTGTATAAGGAATTTTTAAAGCCAAACTAGCGTTAGCCAGGTTTTAACCTTAAATATAAGCGACACAAAATTAGCCAATCAGCGTTAGGGAAATTTTTAAGGGCTACCAAACGTTAGCGTGTTCTTAAACATAGGCGCTACAAAATTGACCAAATAGCGTTCAGTCATTACCTGTTTCTTCAGACATGAAAGATGGCAGAAGAAGAGGGAAGGACGTTCTACCATGACGAATATGAAGTAGCTTTTAAGAGCTTTGAGCAAAAGGTGCCAGGATTAAGGGCATCGCAAAAATGCATCTAGTAAACGCTCGTCACAACACCAATGATTCTCTATTAAAGATATTTAATGCCTGCCTAAATGTGGGCATTTCCCGGTCCAGATTAAAAGAGCCCGTATGATATTCATACAAAATCCTAGCAAGCCAAAATAAGAGATAAGCAGCTTTCGATCAATCTCTTTGCTGGAATTCATGTGTATATTGCTGGATAAACTTTTGGACAATAGACTATGAACCCAGAGCCGTCTCGGTACCAATTCTCCTACGGAATCCATGTTGTTGGTTATTATATAGACCTTTGGTTTCTAGGTGGCTTGCTAGGATTTGGTATGAATATCATACGGGCTCTCTTGATCTAGACCGGGAAATGCCCACAGAATTGATGGCAACAAATTTAAATAAATCCGCGTAATCGTGTTTAGCAGCGCCAAATTTTCTCTTGGCGCTAATTGATCTTCGGATTTGGTTTCCCATTTTATCTCCATTTTATTACGTATGGAAGGGGACGAGTTGTAATTTTTAATAATCAAAATAATTAACCATAATTAAATTGTATAAAAGTGATTGTTATTACTTGAGTGTTGAGTGTAATTTTTTTCTGATTGCTATTTTTCATATGTAAGTGGTTAAAAAGATTTCAAATAAACTTCTCGAGTACATTACTACAAAATACTATGTAAAGAAATCATTTTATTTCCTGCACAAGGGATGTGTTTGATATTGAATTCGTATGCCTTTATGAAGCAATTCTTGTCTTGGCGCATTCATTTTTACCCTGCATCTCCCCAGCTAAATTATTTTTTATTTTCCTGCTTAAATTGTATTTCATATTCTATTTTAGTAAGAATTTCAATAATATTTCTAGAATACGCCCTTAAACAATTATATATACTATAAAATAACAATCACTATAAACAATTTAATTATGGTTAATTATTCGAAATTTCGTTAGAATTGGCCAGATAGTTTTGATTTTTTTTCGAAAACAAAATAATTCCCGGTCTAGCCTTTGGAAGGACGTTGTCAATTATATTATTCAAATGAGAATGTAGAATAAATTAAGGGTTTGAAATTTCAGTAAAATCAGCCGAATAGTTATGATGTTTTTGCCGAGACAAAATAATTCCCAGGGTAACAATGTTTGGACTTTGGCAGTTATATCATTCGAATGAGAATGAAAAACAACATAAGCCATTCAAATATAGTTTTAATGGGCCGAATAGTTACAATGTTTTACAAAAACAATAAAAAAGGAAATCGGGGACCAACCGATATAGTGAGATGTATAACCACACGCGACTAAAAAGGAAAAGAAGCAAAAAAAATGTTGCTGGATTTGCTTAAACATTGAACTCTGCAATAATAATGTAAGGATTTAATTATTAATATGGCAAAAAGAAAGATTGCAAGGCAAATGATTTTGGTTTTCATCTTTTAACTTTAAACCTAGATTTTTCTTCTCCTAATTTACTGTAAGAATGACTCAGCTCGTAAATATAAATATTATCTCATATTCTTAACCATTTACTGTTAACAATATGTTATTTTTCAAATGAAATAAGCGAGTAAAGAGGTAAGACCGAAAACAGCAATAAAATCAACGCAACGTATTTGAATTTAAATATGCATGAAAAAATCATGAAAAATCCCCAAACTATCTCGATTTAATTACAATTTTAAGTAGAAAGAGCCTCTCTCACTTACCTAAAGCTCTGGATTTCCCCAAAACTTGAATTAGCAAAAAATATTAAGTTTTTATGCACGTCCCTTTTTATCGTTCTTCTTATTTTGATGTATAACCTTCTTAAATATATATAACGTCTCAGATGTAGAATCCATCTGAGGAAAAATATAAGAAATATTAACAAAGAATTGTCCCTGTTCATTGCCAAAAGATGTTATAGTTGCTGAGGTGAAATAAGAGCCATACACGGTTTAAGAACTGCCAGAAAAACCTAGTGAGCGGAAAGGCGGTATTCTGGCTTATGAAAACCAGTCTTGTCATCGAAATATAAGATGTCTGAAACTCAGTCAGGCTGGTGTATGTAGCGTTCCTTGGTCTCAGCCTCACACAACACAACAATAAATTTCGTACGTAAATTCTTCAAACTTTCTTTGAGTGTATCTCATATTTGAAGGCTATTTTTCATATAAAAATGCTTAAAAAGCATTTTAATATAAACTTCTCGAGTATTTTACTACAAAATACGATGTAAAGAAATCATTTTATTTCGTGCAAAAGGGATGTGTTTGATATTGAATTCGTATGGTTTTATACAGCAATTCTTGTCTCAGCGCATTTATTTTTTCCCTGCATCTCCCCATCTAAATTATTTTTGATTTTCCCGCTTGAATTGTATTTCATATTCTATTTTAGTAAGGATTTCAATAATATTACTTGAAATTCGCCCTTAAACAATTAATTCTATATATACTATAAAATAACAATCAATATAAACAATTTAATTATGGTTAATTATTTCGGTTATTAAAAATCACAACTCGTCCCCTCCCATGCGTAATAAAAGGGAGAGCAAATTGGAAAACAACCTTCGAAGATCAATTAGCGCAAAGAGAAAACTAAACACGATTACGTAGATTCATTTAAATTTGTTGCCATCAATTCTTAAGGCATAGAATGTGATTTCATGTGGTAAATTCATGTGTTATTTACTAAACTAGGTGTTTTATTCCAGGAATCATGTTGTACTGTGGCAGTGATGATAGTCACTTTGACCACGGTGATGACTGGTCCCGAAGGAACTACGGTCGTAATCGATCCATGGAAGATTCCGATGGTTTTTATGGAAGACGCGTGATGGGCGGAGACTTTAACCGAGGTTACGGCTCCTATGGGGGCTCCTATGTTTCTATGGACAGGCCATTAGGATACGGCAGGTCCTATGGTTACGGAAATATGTGCAGATACGATGGTGGGCCTTTAGGTTACTATGGCTACGGTAGTGACTCTGGCCGGTACGGCTCCATTGGTGGGTATGGCGGTCCTTACGGGTACGGTAGATATGAAAGGTTACCATATAGCTCTTACAGGACCGGATATGGTGACTGTTGCGGCGAGTTTGAAAATGAGTATGGTAGAAGCTATTGTTATGATGGATGGTATGGTTATGGTGGTGGCTACGGTAGTATGCATGGTTTTGGTGGAGGATATAGCAATTGTGGTCAATACGGATACGGGTGTGATTACAGAGGTTGGTATGGTAGTGATTATGGTAGACAAGGGTGGTACGGCTATGGTTGTGGTTACGATATGCCCGGATACGACCGTTACGGCTGTGACTATAACCGATACGTGGATCGTAGCTGTTACAGGTACGGGGGTTACAGACGCAACTCTTACAACCCATTTGGCTACGGGGTTTATTCTTTCGACAATTACTATCCATATGGTTATAGAAGTTACGACTACCATGATGGGAGCGGCGATGGTTATTATGGCTATGAAAGCAATTACAGCCCATACCACTACGGAAGATACGGTTTTGGAGACTCCGGCTTCGGCAACTCCATGGGAAGATACAGTTATGGCAATGGTTATTACAGACCCTACTCGTTCGGCCCAGGTAGATATGGTTTCGATGAATGCCACCATATCTCCGATTTTACACGAGGCTATTACCATCGATACCCATACCAAGGACGCTACGGTTACCCCTTCTACGAATACAATCCCTACTACGGTGGAGGTCAATAGGGTTACATTTATAGGTATGGCGGATACAGGCCTTATTACTACGGAGGATACGCAAGCAGCCTTTACCCCAGGTACCCATTCGGCGGAAACAGATTTGGGTATGGGTACGTAGGTTACCCCGGGTACCACTGTGGCCAGTATGGATATCAACATTAGTACTATGGCTACGGCGGAGACTACAACAGAAGACGATATGGATGGGCCCCCTTCTTCGGAGGAAGCCCCTATGGCTCTTACTACCAAAGAGGCTACAATAGTGATCATCCTCCTTTCTTCGTAAGTTTTTTTGTTTTGTTATTTTATTTTTAAGCAGAACTACCCTCTAACTATGCTGTGTCTTCTACATATCTTATTCTTATCTCTATCCAATATTCTAAATGAAATTTAAATTATTTTAGCATCCGGAGTATTTGCAATGTCTATATTCTCTCTTGTTTCTCAGAGTTTAAAATTTTAATTAAAACTCTTTTTCTTTTTCAGGGCTATTACCATTAAACTGCCAGCGATGTTTGATTGTCTTCTTCATTTATTATTAGTAGTATTTCCTTCAGTATTGAGTTTAATGTATCAAAACATTATTCTTTTAAAGCTTGTGATGTTTAGTCGTGGAGAAAATCTAATGATGCTTAATCATAAAAAAATAACTTTAGATAGACAACACCTCTTTCAGCTGATGCTGAAATAACCGTAAATATGTGAATTAGATTTCGTAAATGCTGTTTAAATTCTTAAATTATTATTAGTAAACTATGAGGCGAAAGTAGCCGCTCTTTTTTATCTGAGCTGCAAATTTAATATTGAAAGTTCTATAAATTATTGACCTCTCATTTTTCCTTTTTTCCTATCCTTGCCTTTTTCAAATTTTCTTAACATCATGGGAAAAGGAGCTGAAGAAATAACTTACAAAGCTTAGTAATGGAAATGGATTTCACGCATATCAACTTTTCACTTCAAAACGTAAGAATAATGAATATTTAACTCGTGTTCCCTCAGTGATTTTTCGTTGAATTTTACTTGTGTTATTCTAATTTAACCTCTCTATTGGTTGTCTTCAAAGGATGAAGCAACCCGGATGTTCAAAGAATAGGATAATAAAATAAATTGCCATCGTTTAACTGTGATACGATTAGACATATTTTGGGGAACAGAATCTTTACAAATTAAGGAAAGTTTGACACTAAAATGAAAATTTAATTATTGCTGAGAGATGAAGACTTGATAGTGTATTTAGTTATGATGAAATTATTCTTGTATAAAGATGTTAATCTAAAAAAAACATTAATTTAGATAGATACGTTTGACGATTTAGTTAATTATCGCATCTACTTCAATAGAGACGTTCGTTGCACCTAGTAGTAGTCGCCTTTTCCTGCCCCGCCCCAAATCTCATCGAACTCAGAGTTTAGGAAATAAATTTCAATTCAGTTACATTAATCGAGAACTGCTCAAACCACTAGAAATAATTAAATGGAAGCAGGAAGAAGAAGAGAAATCCAAGGAGTTGACCTATGCGAACGTTGCCAAGAAGAATGGGGAAATATATTTGCCACCTGCACAGATCAATATCGCAAGAGATCTAAGTGCAAAGATAGTGTTGTGTATTACCCACGCAGATGTCGCTAATGCAGTGAAGCATGGCTGCTACAACCAGGTACTCAATGCATCTTAAAAGCCAATAATCTCCCAACGGTGATCATGACTGCAGACCTTGAATGCACCAAGGTATTCAAGGAATCAGTTATCAGAAATAACAATGTCAAATCTGAACTGGAGGAGATCGTAGAAGGCCCCTCATCGGAGGAATCCGAAGAGGAAGATGAAAAGGAAGATGAAAAAACTGAGAATGAAGAAGGATCCTCTACTTCGGACAACAACAAGGGCTCTTGCGCCCGTTCCCAAGCTACGAAGATCAGGTCCAAAACCCCAAGTCTACCTCCGAAGAAGGAAAACCCTGGGCACAGTAAAAACGCCCACCAGCCCCTAAGAAGAAAAACAAGAAGCATAGGTAAAAACAATTCACTATGTTACTGAATGCACTGAAGATACTGGAAATTAATACCAACGGCTGGACGAAGAAAAGAACTCTTTATGGAAATGTATTCAGCGAAATTGATGCAGGGATCATCTTAATTTCGGAACACGGGATCAACAAGCATAGCGCAGAAATGAAATACAAGCAAATAAGAAATCTAGAAGAATCCTACCTCGCGATTGGAGTCGAACGCCACATAGGAAAGTTGGTCATTGATACCCGATATTAACCACCAAAGAGAGACGTGTTACTAATTCACACTCTCACTTGCCTATTTGGCAGAAGACTCCCCACTATATTAATGGGAGATCTGATCGCCAGATGCCTGAAACCTGGGTACAGGACCTACAACGGTGTATGAAGATGTCTGGAACTATTGCTGGATAGAAATATTGCCCACCGAATAGGCCACGACTTCCCTACCTTTGTCAGAGCAGGAAATGCCACAAAAGAGACATCTGTCAGGCTAATCGTTAGCTGCTGTTCAATAACTACATGGGACCAGTCCAGGTAGCATGTAGTGAACATATAGTGATTCTACTAACTATCAAAAGAACCTTATACATTTACCAGCTGTAGTCAGAACGAACTACAGAAGAGCAGACTGTAAACGGTACGCGCGCCTTCTCCAGACCTACGATCCGACAAACTTGAACGAAGAAATTCTACAAGAAATCGACGATTCACTCGACAACCTCATTAACCATCTCATCAACGCAGATAGGGCTTGTATCCCTAAAACTGAGAATAGGATCATCTTTACCTACAGATGGGGCGAATACATGAAGGATTTATACCATGAGCTAAAATTATTGTACGAATTCAACATCAGGAAAACATCAGTTCACTCAATGCAAGGCAGTAAAGAAATCAAAGAACTTAACCAGTTGATCCTCAAACAATAATAGAGACGATGGGGGGATGCGATCGCTAGCCTCGATCACGAAGCAACTCCCAAAGATTTTTCAAAAATAATCAGAAATCTCAAAGGATGGACTGGGAAGAGAAAGATTGAGTTACAAAAAGAATATGGAAACATCGAAACGGAAGAAGGAAGAATGCAAAAGATATTCCAAAGATATTGGAAAGAATCTTCCCTATAACTGAGGAGAAAAATGAAGACTATGACCTACAGTTTGAAAGCAAGATCATAGAGAGCTTAAAGAACAAATACACAAGACGCACTCTCACCACCAGTGGATAGACAGCGCGACGGATACGCCGAGATTACCGAAAAAGAACTACTCATCACGCTTCGCTCCTTCCGACAAAAAGCCCTAGGACAATCGGGGCTTAAAAGTTAAACATTCAAAAGGCACAAATCAATGTCATCGAATGGATGAAAAGAATATATAACCCCTGTCTGAACACGGGATACTTTCCAGAAGCTTAAAAACGGCTAAGATGATTTTCTTTACTAAGCACAGAAAGGAACAACGTTCTAGGACTGGTACCGGCCAAATTCACTTCTAGAATTTGGTGGGAAGCTTTTCAAGAAGATCCATAACCGAAGACTGGTATCTGACCTGGATGATAACTCCGTCTTCAATTCCCATCAATTTGGATTTAGGAGGAAGCGATTTCCGGATATGGCGATCAATGTCATCACGGTAAAGCTAGCCCAAGCAAACAGGAAAGAAGTTACGTGCACATAGTTTATCGAGATGTATCAAATTAATTTGAGAACGTGTAGCAACGGGGAATGCAGGAAAGATCTTACAATTGGGCTAAAGTGAAAACTTCGAAATAACTCTCTGTGACTATATCATAGAGAGAGCGGCATACATCAGTTTAGGGTGCACAGACGGTCCAAAGTTTCCGCTCACTGCGAGCCTCCTAGAGGGGATGGGGGTGCTTATCCCCTACTTTCGAATTGATTTACAGCGCTGAGCTTCCAGCCCCTATAGGCTTCATTTGCTCAAAATTCAGTTCGCTGATGAGTTGAACCAGATAATCACTTATTCATTGAGGAATGCGCCTTAGCAAGCTCGTATGACATCAGCAGAAATTGAAAAACTTAACACCTACGAGTCCCGGTGAAAGATCCCCACCAACCAGGAAAAGTTCAAAGTAGTGTACACAGGCAGGAGACTACTTTACGTTTTCGGGGTTGGGGATAGATTTTGTACCTACACCATGGAATGCAATTTTCTCGGAATGAAGATTACTTCAGCCGGGTACAAGAATAACGCCCAAGAAAGAATCACCAAAGCAATATAAAAAATATCTACAATGAACTTGTAAGATCGATGCTGCTATACCCCTCTTCCGCCCACTCATGTGTCTCGAGGGCACAAAAGAGGAAACTACAACTGGTGCAGAAGAAATATATGTATCTAAATACAGGTATATACAAGCGAGAGAGAACAAGCCAGGAATCGCTGCACCGGGAGGCGGGGATAAGTCCCATTTACGTTGTCATAGAAGAACGGACAAGGAATATGCAGGAAGCGTTAATCGAGAATAGCTCGATGATATCGTCCAAAGGATTAACCAGAATAGAAGAGGCATAATTCACCCCAGTTTTTCAAGCTCCGGTGGGCTTTTAGCTGGCAGAGCAGAAGTGCTGTTCTGCACATGAAAATAAGAATTTTTTTCCCAGACCAAAGAAACCGACCAAGATAAGGATTACCCAATTATGAAACTTCCCCGCTTCATACAAGAATTCACCGATGATTTCCCGAAAATACGGAAGAATACATAAAAAGACACGATTCACACTCACTACGTAATATATAAAAAAAACAAAGAAACTAAAGTGATTAAAGTAATTTATTACCACAACAGCATATCAGCACATCATAGCCTTTGTAGGATCTCCTCCCTTTTTGTTCTATCTCTAAGAGTGCTAAGAGAGTGTCTAATATATTGATATTATAAGAATCTCTTAACGAACAGAGCCGTTACGACACAGGTAAGGATATATATAAGAGAAACGAACATTAATCCCCAAATAAACTTATATTTTATCTTTATCAATTGAATACATAACATTTATACATTAACTACAGCAATACTCTGAATATTATCCTAAAAAAGAATTAATTAAATTAGTTTACCCACAAAAATTGGTTAACGTTTTGTCTACACACAACAATAATATAAGAATTGGGCTTACGGACTCATGTGGAGTTTAAAAGCCTCAGAAATGTTATTGACTCACGACGCGTGCCGTGTGTCCCGATGTAGATGGGCCAAATTCCACGGTCGTTTTGGCGAGGGTAGCGGCTGGGGGGTCCACACGTTCTTCCGGGGGGGGGAAAGAGTTCTTCAAGGACAAGAACCAATACGGTGCTTTATGCAACACCTAGGCAGTCGTGGTCTCTCTGGCGAGAGTGAGTCGAACTTGGTTCTTAAATCAAGTTAACTTGGAGTGCGGTGTGATCAACGAGTAACGAGCTCGAGGAGGAGCTTTTCTCCTTCGTTACTTATTTCCTTATGGACGAGGACTGAAGTCGGGGAGGGTCTTCTTCAAGGGCGAGGATGAGGGAGGGGGGTTTCTCTGGCGAGAATTATTTGAACTTGGTTCCTTACCAAGTTAACTTAGAAGTTCGGTTTGATAACCGGGAACTAGCTCAAGGATGAGTTTTTTCTTAGTTCCAGTCTTCTTCAAGGGCGAGTATAACGGAGGGGGATTTCTCTGGCGAGAATAATTTGAACTTGGTTCCTTACCAAGTTAACTTAAGAGTTCGGTGTGGCCACCGAATAACGGGCTCGAGGGAGAGCCTTTTCCTTCTTCTATTCTTAATTCCTCAAGGACGAGGAATACCCCTGGTGTTTAAGGTGCACCAGGATATGAGGAGTCTCTCTGGCGAGAGTAAATTGAACTTACCAACGTTAACTTATCGTTTGGTTTGATAACCAGGGACTTAGCTCGAGGATGAGCTTCTTCTTAGCCCCTTAAGATAGGTAGCCCTGCCTCTCTTGCAGGGTACTTCTTGGTCTGACGAGCCAAGTACACTACCTCTCCAGTCTCGGTAGTTCGGTTTGATCCGAAGACTTCGTCACCTAGAGACTGACGTATACTACCTATACAGTCTAGGTAGCTTGGTTTTAAATCCGAGGACTTCGTCACCTGGCCTGACGTATACTACCTCGATTTTCCTCAGAGTTTCTCATTTATACCTCTCACCCCACTGGGGGAGTGGTAAGGGGAAGAGGGGCTTGAGGACGGCCCCAGGAGATTTCTTTTGCCAAACGGTTTTTCACACGAAGTCAAACATCAGCTCCTCGTTAGCCTTCGAGATTGGAAGAAACCAGTCTCCAATTTCTTATTCGACGTGAAACTGGATCTCACTCTTCTGGGGAAGATCTTACATTTTGACCTTTAGGTTCTTTCATGGCACCGAGTTGTGCCACACTGTGGTTAAGCCTTGAACCTGCCGATGCCTTCGACGGATGTCTTTGCGGTAACCGCCTTAGGACTGCACCAAGAGTGAACGAGGGTGGAGGGGGGAGTGACCATTCCCCTACAATAGCCAAGAACATGAATTTTTTGAAGACTCATGGATTGAACGCCATATTATATAAACTACCTCAAAGACAACAAAGGAACCACAAAACAAAAATATTTAAAAAGTGATAGGCCTCATAATAAGGTTCTTACCATCTCTTTGCGCCCTACTACACTTCTTTCTCTTTTCAACACTTGTCTATTTTCCGCAATATTTTCCCACACCATTTCTTTTTACCCTACCAATACCTACACTCTTACAACAATTCAAATTCAAAATCTCATCCGAACAAAATCTCTTGATAAGATAAAGTATGATAGTGAATAAGGTCTCTTGATAAGGTATGGTAGTGCTTGATAAGGTAAGGTACAGTGTACATTAACACCTTAAATGACCAATTATTCATCATTTCATTCAAATGAAAGTAATGAACGTAGGGAGAGATTTTTAGAAAATTCAAAAGCTAAGCGAAAGAAATCTGTGGAAAGTATAGTACTTCCACTTCAACCAAGAGCGTTTTTTTATCTATTTATACTTTTGTAAACTTTCAGGTTACATTATCCGAACAGCTCAGAAATACTAGTCACTTTAACTTCAATCCTTAGTTCTGATGTACAAGGCTGGTGACTCACCCTCTGTCTACCATCCTCCACTAAGTACCAGCAACTACCTAATTTCAACATAAGGATGAAGTTTTGGAATAAATTTGGATCGAAAATTTGATACAAAATGTCCTATGATTTACTCAATAAAATATGATTACGACGTAAATAAAACAAGTTTTGTTGGCATATTTCTTTCACTTTCCTTTGAAGGCTTCTAACAAGGGAACAAGAGTTGAAATTATAGACATCGGCCTATTTAATCGGTACTTTAAATATTACATTTGCTCGAAATTAAGGCGCAATAACAACGAGGTTGCATCACGTAGAAATGAGAAATCTGTAAAGTATAACTGCGGGTACTGTAGCCTTAAAGCAGTTAGGACATATCTGCATATGAGCTAACCAGGCACATCTTCAAGTTTTATATTTGCTGACGAAGTGGTAACAGTAACATCTCAGTGTTAATGGCAATAATTCCCTTACTAAATAAACGGTACTATCCAAACCGATAGACTCAGGAAGCTTGTGAAGGTATAAAATGACGAAAAATTTGCTTCTGGTATAATAGAAGAGAGAGACATTTCAAAATGTTCCTTTGTTAGATAACAAAGGATGAGCGATAGGGGATGGCCCATGATGAGGTCATATTTTCGTCGGAGAAAACCATTACCTGTTTGAAACCTGCTTCGTAACACAAAGTTTAACCAGGTTAACTTTGTATAGTTAAGGTCTGTTGATGACGCCTTCCTAATTGGTCACTAAATCGTCTTGACTCAGGTGATAAGTTTTTCGACAGTCCTAATATCCGCCACCCCACCATAAATTGGGAAGCTGATAATTGTTTATCTTTCTTTGGTGTTAAAATCATAGAATTAATAATCGAACCACTTTTTCTGTTAACTTTATACCACACAATTTTAAGTCCAACTTTAATTTTCTTAGGTTATGATGTTAATATTAAAATGGCTGTTCCAATGTATATTTTAATAAGAGCATTTAGAATTTAACTGACCTAATTGTCGGTTGAAACTACATATACGAGATGTATCTTTATTGAATGAAATATCTTCTTCACATCATTGACGACAGTCTATCCAAAACCACATCAACCTTTTATTGCTTCAAGCAAGAAATCTAGCGGCTACTACAAATTGTCTATCGCTTCCGTTTTCTCCTTTAATTTAAGGATTAAACAATGTCCTTTACTCAATCTGTACCACGAATAAATACGCTTCGACGATTAAAAATGATTTTTTTTCGAATTAAACCAAAAGAGAACTAATAGAGGCTTCTACAGTCGTGGCAAAATGTTTATATACTATTTATATTTCTAGTCGCGGGCGACTCTAAATCTCATTATGGTGGTCACTCCCCGGTTATCTTTTTTTTCTTTTGGTAATAACATTGTAACTAATCGACCGATTGGAACTTTATGATGTTTTAAATTCTCATTCGAATAAGATAAATGCCAAAGTCCTCCTAAGGTTAGTCCAGGAATGATTTAAATTTTTGAAAGTTGTAAGCTAATAAATCAGAGTAAGTGACAAATATAGAAAAACATTCGAAGAAAATTGGTTAAACGTCACTATCTACCAGACTAACGAAACACTATAAACAAAAGATAACCTATGCAACATAAATAAACACATAACTAACCAAAGATTTGAGATCAAAGTTCCAACACTAAACACAGAAAATAAGAAACACATCAAACAACTAGGAATTCACACGGTTAAACTACATAATATTACTCTAAATCAAAATAAAAGAGATTAGCCTGACCACCAGGGGGCATATGCATCCCTTTAAAAAATTCATGCTTTCTTGTCAGTTAACCACTACATTAGAATGCACTCAACCAGATCCCCCCTCTCCCTGGCACTTACTAAGCCACTTCAACATATTCTAATATGAATACTTGGGTTTCCCTGCACCTTCTCTTTGCTCAGGAGGCAAAGGGGAAGGGTTAACTAACTGCTCGGCACTTACGGACTTAAAGTAATGGAGTCTTAAGTAGTACATAGGAATCTGTCGTAATTAATAATGGAGCTTTCACTGCATTTATCCTGCTTCATTTTAAAGCATGTGCCACCACATAATCTTCTTACAAGTTGATGCTGAGGTCTGAATCTCACAGCGCTGGGTAGGAAGGTTACTAAATGCCCTGCAAATATATTCTGTATGTACTCATTTACTCTGGTTTTCACGCCAATGTCAGTAACGCGAAAGTATGCCAAGGGCGACGCTGGTGGATGTAGTTTCGCTTATCCTCTCTCTCCATTTGTTCTCGAAAACATTCATCACTATATAAATATATATATATATATATAGTAACTCCCCAAAGTTCTGAGGTTGAGTAAGACTGAAATCGCCATGTTTGTCCTTTCGGTCGACGTAGAATCTAAGGAGGACTCCATATTTCTTGCAGATAAGGAGATTAAAACTTTTCTATAGTCAATTTTCCTGCCAAAGGATAAAGCAAAATTGTTTATTATTTTTCTCGCAAAGTTTCCAGCCCATTTCAACATAAAAATTCAATTTGATCTCAAATGGCACTAGAAAGCCTACTTGCAAAAAGGACTAAGTCCAGAAAAGTACCCTATAGGTAATGTTACCAATACATATTTACAGCAGACCAGATTAAATCTCATGATTTGCCACAAGACCCATCCTACCACTATCTTAGGCTGTGCAACTCATTCAACCCGAATGACAAAAAAGCGTGTGAGTAAAATTATCTTAGCTACCCAAAGAGAAGAGTAAATAAGGATTCCAAAATCTCTTTTTATCAAAGACCTTTTTAAGGAATGAAAAGAAAATAATCAAAAAAACTTGAATTATTCTAGACAGATGTTCTTCTTTTTCAAAACTTTAAGTGGGTGACACAATTAATACTGTTTTACTTACTTAATGGGGCTTAGAAAAACATTTCAAGAGTTCGTAATAGAATTAGAGAAAGTAATGAAACTGTATTGATTTTTGTTATACCCTTTGTTATTAGCGTTGCGGGTGGTCGAGGGAATAAAGGAAGAGGGAGAATGGGAGGAAGTCTTTAAATCGATAAGTGCAATAGGTAGTGAAGGCAATTTATAAAGATAAAAGAGCTAAATGATAGATCCTCGGCTGAACAATTCTCGGTTTGAGACTGTAGTCACTAAACTACTAGGTGCAGTATTCCTTTCTCTCGGCCCCCACTTATCCTTCACCCCCTACACCGTGTGTTTCCTTCCCCTTAATCATGAGCGACGTCAATTTGTTCCCTTTCGTCCCTTGGGACTCTCAGCTTTCGACCGCCGGGGCGACAAACCACAGAACCCCCATAAGTCGAGGATAATGAATGTTCATTGGGCTAATAAAGTAAAGGACTTATGAAAGGTTTCTTTGCTTTAGAACGCCAAAGCAGATAGTACTCATCCCTTGCACGCTATTCGGCCTAATTTAGCTGAAACCTTTATTCCAATATAGTCAATTTAATAAATATTTCTTCCTTATATTTGGAGCTAATTTACCAGTTTCATCTTCAGAAAATTTAGCCAGAGAAGATCTTTTGCGGTCTCCCGCCCTTCAGCACCTCTTGGTGGCCTTCAGGTTTGAGAGATAGTAGATTCCATGATCAGAAATATCGGCTCCCTGTGAAGAAAAACAGGAGTTTTCGGCCAAAAGTCAGGCGTTCGTATGATGACAATCCGCCTAGTGCCGAATTAATCCGTGTACATGACACTTCATATTTTGGCACCCATTGCCTCCTGGCATTTCTAAAAAGAAAAAAAAAATTCTAAAAACTTAAATCTCGGCATAAAAACGCAACTAAATCCAGATTGTGGCCCACTAATGTGTTTTTGAATGTCAGTATATGTTTTGAAATGGTATCTGTGATCTGGGAAAGAGAGTAAATGGTAGCTAATATCTTTAAAACATGGTGATTGCAGATGCATGCTCTATGTGTGACAAACATGAAAGGAAAGGAAGAGTTTGTGTGTGATAGAAAGAATGAATTTTGATCAGATATAGAGAGATCAAAGTGGTAGAAATTTAAAAGGTGTAACAATGCTTTAAAGTGATAAAGGACATAAGGTCTTGGTTTGATATAAAGATGTGAGCTCAACAATTATGCCCGTGAAGTTGAGATTTGGAAAGGTTAAACTGTGCATAGTTGTAGTTTATGTCCTCTGTAATTATCGAAGTGAATCTTAGAGAGAAAAGCTGCAATAGTTGGGAAAGGGTTGTGGATTGAATTTTAAATGGGTATCGGTTAATGGTTATAAGTTATATGATTGAACGAATAGGTGAAACAATGAGAGACGGAGATTTTGGTACACCTGGATAGATGGTAGTGACCTGGGATAGAAGAATATTTGTTAGAAAGCCCATTCTCTTAGCACAATGATAGCATTAATACAAATGAGTTGGGTTAAGAAGAAGGAGAGAATTTACGAATATGATATGTGCTTAGTAGGAGTGGATATGCTGATGTTAAAGCTGTATGGGGCTTAAATATGGTACTATCTGATACGGTCTTAGGTTAAAATTTTCTAGTCGAATGATGAGAAGTCATTAGAAAAGTGGGAAGGAAGAAAAAATCAGAAGTGAATTCTTATGGAATCAGAGAGAACGTGGAGAGTATGTCAGCATGGTTGAAGGAGAAGAGAGGAAATAAGACGATCATCGATGTAGAGCAAATCTTAAATAAATTAACATAGGTAGTAGTAGGCAGTGTGTGGGTGAGCCGGAAGTGTTTAGAGGAAGCAAACTTATGAATGGTAGAATGATGATTAATAACATGTAAAGGAAGTTAAAAGGAGGTTTACATGCAATTGCTTAATAGTGCAAATTAGACTGGCTTGCTGATGCTATTAAATGCAAAGATAGAAAAATGAAAGCGAAAACGGGTTTTAATCAGAATAGAAAATCAGCAAATCACGTGTTTAAAAAACGAGGAATAAGGATAACAATGGGAATAGGAAGATGAATGAGTATCTCGGTAGGAACAGGAAACTCTTCTCGAAGAAAGTGAGAAAGGTAAGGAACCAGGAAATTATAATAGGGTTAACATAAGTGACAAGAGTGGAAAGATAACACTGGTCAGCCCAAAAGAAAATTTCTCTTGGTTCTGGATCAAAATATTCTGGTTCTAGGGCAATTGTATGTGCTGAATTCATTAATGACATTCATATAGCTGTATGGGGCTCAGGTTTCCAGAACCAGCATATCTATATATATGGTGCACCATGTTAGTCATGCACTCGTTTATATGTTCATTGGTTCCACTTATGCAATAGTATTTTCTAATTTGCGTTTTTTTATTTGTTTCAGATTGCTGGATCATGGTAATACATATCTACAGCTGCCTAATTTCTAATTACTCTGAACTTAATAAAACATGGAATGAGGCAAGTGCGTGAACGATGCTGTTCGTTTTTTTACATATGTGCCTCCTTCACTCCTGGTAACCTCAAAAAAACAATCACAAAAGCTGTGCGACTGAACTACAAAGTTACCTTAACTGTCTTTTGGGTGACCTAGACAAGAAAGGGGCACCTCATATAGCTTGTAAGTCTTGTGTCAACCACCGGCGCTAGTGGATGTGTAGTAAGTAAAGTGCAAGAATGCCGTTTGTTGTACCAATGATATGGTGTGAACCCAAATACCGCAGCAGTGACTGGTACTTCAGTCTCACAATCATCAATGGAATAATCATGTAAACACGAGGCAAAGTACAGTACTCCAATATTGCTTCTACAATCCGACCAGTTCCGCAAAGCACTGAACTCTCAGTTTTAAATCTAACGACTGAACGAGAATGGATGAGTGATTTAGATTCTAATTCTACTTCAAATGAAGAAGACTACCAGGGTGACTGAAAATACCAGGCCTAACTTTTTACTCAAGAAGCGTTTCATGATCTCATTAGGGACCGCGACTTGTCCAAAGAAAAGTCCGTAGTTCTAGGATTCATACTCAAGCAGCGTAACATGCTGAAAGCTGAAGGCGCATCAACACATAGCTCGTTACTGACATTGAGAGCTATCTGCATTTTTCAAAATGGCAAACAATCTTTGGTACTGTGAGGACGCAGTATTTCTCATGCAACAATTCTGAAACTCTTAACCATACAATTCAGATGATTGGAGGCTGCTTATAGACTCTGGAGAATACTCTTTGAAAGCTGCTCTTTTAAACAATGACACTCGGTTTCCATCTGTTCCAATATATCATGCAGCAAAGTGGCTGAGAGCTATGAAACAATGAATAATTTGTTAGCTGCTATAGCATACGAGAAGCACCAGTTGGAGATATGTGGGAATCTCAAAGTCATCTGTTTCCTATTCTGGGCCTTCAGAATAGCTATAGAAAAAAAAATGTGCTTTTTGTGTTTGTGAGATAGCAGAGCTGACGCAGAGCATTATGTAAGAAAGGAATGACCGACAAGACCAGGAGATGCGCCTGGAGGTTCAAATGTGTTAACAATCCTCTTGTAGATCCAGAAAAGATATTTCTGCCTCTAAGGCATCTAAAGCTCTGTTTTGGGGGTTTCAAACCTTATGAGAGAAACTACGTGGTGTTGTTTTTGAAGCCAAGTCGAAAGCACGTGTCTTAATTGAACCACAGATTCGCATACCTGTTCACGATATCAAACTCATCAAGTCCTTGAACCCAATGGAGAAAAACTCATGGAAATCATTTGTTAATGTGTCAAAGCTGGCCTTGAAATTGTATTTTTCCATTCTCATATTGATTTTTTCCCCAAATAATCTTAAAACATTAGTCATGAACATGGTGAAAGATTTCATCAAGACATCGCCATAATGGAGAGCAGATATCAGGGACAATTTAGTCCTAACAGGATGGGCGACTATGGCTGGACGCTGTAACGAGAAGAGAGCGAGCTGTACAAACAAACGAAGAAGTTCAGAAGCACATTTACAACTTCATATTTTTCAATTATAAGTGATGGGAACTTATGCTCTGTGGTACAAATTTTATAAGCTTATTTCTGAGTAATGACATCATATGTACTACGTTTCTGATTGTTTAAGAAAGTAGATCTGATAGTAGAATAAAACATTTAAATTATACTAAATAATGCGAAATTAGTCATGGAAGCACAGTAACAAAAGACACAAGCTGGTCTGATTTGGGATAAATCTATGTTACACGACACAAGTGGCGGAATATTGAATACTTGTACCTATTGATTTTTTTTATAAAACCGAGTCTGATACGACATAACAAATATCAGATTTAAATTCAGAAATATAATATTAGAAGTATGAGCATAATCTCCTATGTGAACCATTTGGGCTCTTGACCAGTGTAATTGGGATCAAGGTGGAGGTGAAAAAGAGATGGGGAGAATATGGATATAAAAGATAATGCAACTGTATATATGATTGGCTCTTTGAGAGTCAATTGGGTGTTGTATCAGGATATAGAATAGATAATCTTGCAAGAGGTGATTAGGGCTTGTAAGTAGTCAGAAATAAGGAAAGGTAACTGGAGTAGATGATATAATTGATGACATTCTAGTAAGTGGTGGTGAATGTATTATGGGATTAGTCCCGTGTCTGTATTTGAGACTTTGTGAAGAAAATGGTGAATGCTGAAACTACAGCGCGATAAATTTGTTGGCTTTTGTAGGTGAATATTATAGAATTCTTCTTAATGGCACGTATAAGAAGGATAACCTAGGCATTAATGGAGAATGAACAAGGGATATTTAAAGTGGGTAGGATGTGTCTGTGGATAAAGGATTCGCAGTGAAAAAATAGATAGCTGAAAAAACAAGAGATAGATCTAAAGTGCATGATTGTCTGCTCATGGATGTGCAGAAAGATTGAGACCGTGTAGATAGAGAATGAATGTAACAAGTTTTAATAACCTAACTATGTAGGTATTGAATGATGTGAAAAGCATTTATGTTGGAGGTAAGCGTGCTTTAGGGTCAAAGATATCCAGAGTGAATGGGTTGACATACGTAGGAGTGTATTAATATGTTGCGTTATATTGCCATGGCTCTTGAGTATCTTTATTATTAGAGGAATATTTAGGGATGAGTTCTATCTATTCTTATATAAGCGGATGGCCTGGTGTTGGTGAAGAAAGATTTTGAGATGATGATTGTATTATCTAACATGTGGTGGAGAGGAGGGTTCAGAAAGTGAATGTTGAAAAGAGTAGATTTAAAGCATTTGAGGATCAAAATCGATGGGGATAAATTATATTCTACTGATGTATGTCACCCTTGTACATTTGCTAAATTTTTAGTGTTTATGATTTGTGATAGATTAAAATCGTACACAAGAAGGAAATTGCAACCACGAGTTTTTATATGGTAAGATAGTACCTGGATGAAAAGGAGCGAGAGTTAAATATTAGAGTTTGAATGTGTAACTTGCCAAGGAGTTGCATAAGATAATTCTTGTGCTAAGTTAGGGCGATGGAGATGTATGGAAGTACAAGAAGTTCTCTCGTGTAAGAGCATTAGGAATGGCCAACTTAAAAGGGATAATTTATTTACAAAAGATACATTAGGTGAGGAGACACTGGATAAGTGGTGTCTACGATGTGAATAAGAGTATGACTGAAAGTCTTTTGATGGGTTATTGAGAAAGAAGGATAATGTATGTGACAACGGTGAGAAGACTGCCTATAAAGTGACTTGATAAAGTGAATAAATGTTTGAGAGAGAAACATTCAACTGAGGTATGAGTGAAGGATAATGTTTATGATATGTGTGTTGAATATAGTTTTCGTGGTATTATAACTTATATGGAAAATAACTAGTTTTACTGGTAGGATAATTGCATTTCTGAATGTTCTTTCTTTAAATAATTGTTACTTGTAAAGTAATTGAAAAATTGTACATTAATCATTCTAATAAGGGTGATCACAACCTTTGCCAAACGCCTATGCACTTGATTAGAAAGACTAACAGAAACCAACATATTTTCATAAGGTCGATCAGCAATTTCTCTGGTTGAACAAAACCAACGAGAGGACTCTGAACGAGTCATCAGTGTATTCGACCGGTGTCGTCTCAAGATAAGACTTCTTAGCAGGCTAAAGGGATTTCTTCTGTACACTCTCTTATATGGTTAACTGTATCTTTCCCTCAGGGAGATCAAGATCATGGCAACCTAACTGTTGAAGAACCTAGCTGCAGCCTATCGAAGTGGCAGGAAGAAGTGCAAGAACGAACAGTACGAGTGTGGAAGTTACGAGCAGTACCCAGGTTTTATGTTCTTTTTTTGGTCAGGGATGAATCCTGCTGGACGACATGATATATCACCTCATCGCCATAAAACTCCAACTTGGAGTGGAAAAAACGATGGGTGGTCTTGAGCTTAAAGGAAATAAAGTAGAGAGGGGCATATCTTTTCCCCTACCCAAGGAACCAATTGTTTGGGGCCCTTAGTATGGTTTAAGTGTGGCAATGTAATCCAGGTATCAATAAGACACTGGGAAGGATGATGCTGTTCTTATTCTGGTGTGAAGTATGTACATGTGGCCTCGGTTGGATCCACTGGGCCACATAAGCGAGGAATTTGATAGTTGACAGCTATGGTCCACCGTCTGGTGAGTCTTTGCATCAGTTCTTACGCTTCATTTACTTCAACAACGATGGGAAATAACAGCAACATACTCCACTATTTCATCGGGACCAGGTGTTCTAGAATTGGTTGCAAGGTGTAACGCGAGAGTTAAAGAATGGTAGGACCACCGTATTCACCTAAAATCAACCAAATCGAGAATTTAGGCGCTGCGGTGACAGCTCTATTCGCACTCAATATCTGGCAACCATAAATCTCCGGGAAATCTATAGAGTTATCGAGATGGCACTGATCAAGATAGCACTATATTTCTCTCCATTGATGGAATAGAAGCCCCGTTTGATTTTACTACATAATTTTAATTAGCGAATAATTGAATCTTCGTATACCTTATATTAACCTGTTCCATAAATACTCTTACCACTATTTATGGTGAAGTAATTTAGATCCTGACTTTATTTTTTCATCTTCAAACTTCTTTGCTATTTTTGTTATTGGTTTTAATCAATAGAGGACATTAACTGTGTGGTAAATAGGTAGTTGTGGCATGGTGCCGAGATCCACTCAGCCATGCGCTGACAAAATTTGCCTTAGGAATGAAGAAAGATTAAGGTCTGTCAGGACAACAAGTTGTGTGCAGGCATAAAAACTGTAGCTGAAGGAAAGAGCAAATGTAGAAAGTCACAATGAATGTTAATAGCCACTATATACAAAAGAGGGGACTACTATGAGCATCTATTTCCTGTAAGAAACAACTTTAATGAACTTGGATGCGATTTCTAAGCACGAGGAAGAGGTTATTTTTTATATCCCCTCAAGTTTCGAGTAATACTTGAGTTAATTGATCACTCAATGTCATGTGGCGACTCATCTTCTGAGGTCACTTTTTCTTTATTGGTCAAACCCTGTTCTTCGAGATTTGATGAATTTCAGAACATCAAAATTGCAAAGTTTTGGTCCTTTTTTAAGTTTATGGAGAAATCTAGGTCAAAATTGATCGCTTTTCTTTTGTAATTTTGTTTGAATGATTACTGGCATCAGAAAGAAATTAGTTCTTTGCAAATATTTGTTTAGCATCTCTTTTTTTAACTATATTTGGTCACAAATGGTAAGTTTGAAATTGCATTGAGCTTTATAGCAAATAACATGCTTCTTTTGAATTTATTAAGGGATATTTAAGCTATTTCTGAAGAAATTTTACAGACTTTTAATTCTTAACAAGATAATCGAAATAAATAGAGATAAATACATAATTTGTACAATTTTAAAGAATGCTGAGTGCAAATTACGATGTCGTAGAGCTAGGAGCAAAGTTTCTATCCTTAATGTATTAAAATAGTTTTCGGAAGTGGGGCATTTCATAAGGTCACTCAGGATGTAATTTAATTCCGGAGCCTAATTCTGTTGATGAGAAAAGAGGTAATTAGTGATTTGAAAATCAAGGTTCATGTTTGCTTTATTGCTTCAATAAATGCATCGAAGTATATCTCTAAATCGGTACTGCCAATGAAGTTATTTTTATTATTATTCTATTCCCTATAATCTTGTTCACGTTTCCTTAAAATGTGATTTATTTTACAATAAATTTCCTCGGCTTAAATTCGATCCTCGTTATTTGCCTTGTTTTACCCTAGTCGGAATTGATTCACGGTAAATTTAAATGGTAATTCTAATAGCATATCTTGACCTTAAAGTCGATTGGGTTTTTGATGATAAAAAGACTTTAAAACTTAATTTACAATTTACTTAAAGGGCAAATGATATCATTTTATTTTTCTTTAAGGTTTGAAATTGACCTCCTGTAGTAGGAGATTTGGCAGATGCCTCGGAGTAAATGATGATGAAAATAATTATAGACCACAAAGGTTCTGAAGGGATTTGTCTCAAATAAAAGGCGTAGTCAAAAATAATAAAAATTAATTTGATCAATTTAATTTTGTGTCCGATATCAAATATTAATGAGAATTATAAGAAACTTAAGGAAGCTCTTGAACATGAATAAAATGTATTTATTTGCTTTCGCTCAAGTTTAGCTCCTAATTCAAAATCAAGGTAGCTCTCTTTGATTTAGAATCTAATCTTTGAGTGCATTATATGTAATGAGATTTTCAAAGATGATAATTATATCTAAAATCATCCATTTTTCTTGTTCTCATAAGCAATAATTTTGTGTATTTGGATCATCTGATCTGATAAAATTAATGATTTCTTTGCCATTTGCGGAAAATACAATCAAATCTGGTTTGGGTAATTTGACATAAATAGTCGTTATTAGGCAGAGATGATCCTTTGTATCACTAAATATTATGTGGCAACCGGAAAAAAATTTAGAGGGATAAATTAAACAATAACTAGATGAGAAACAAATTGTCAGAGTAGGAGAATAATTTGTAACTTAAATGATTTTGATTTGGTCTACAAAAGAAGAAACCCAAATTCACTTGTTAATTTGAATATATTATTGACTTTTATCCAAAAATTTTAGAAAAAGTATACCACGATAATATTAAAAATTGTAACTTGCAAAATCAACAATAGAATTCGATGCAATTGAAATTCGAAACCACAAATCTATTTTCTTATTAATATCCATATCGAGATCGGTGGACCGGCTGGAATGGTACTGGGGTTCCATAACGGTAACCACCGGGAACGCCGGAGTAACCACTCCTCAAGGGTGATCCCATCCTGTAGTAATTGCCACGCCGGCTTCTGTCGTATCCACCACGGTAGCGATCTTCATATCTCCATTGCTCGGGGCCGGATTGTGGGCGGAAAGGTTCGCCGCACCCACGGTTATATCCACCGAAATCTCGGAGGCTATCCGAAAGGGAATCTGTAAAAGTTCAAGGAACTGAGTTCAGTTAGGAAATAGAGTTAATCTTATATGAGCCCCAATTAACCGACGAAAGAGCAATAGTCAGTATAAAAAAGTTTGCCTATTTTAGGACCTGTTGTCAAGAGAGGCCTCTAGATGTTTTTAACAATAACTCGTTGAATTATTAAAATAACATGGAGTGCCCCATTATTGAAAGACTCAACAAATTGAGTTTAGAACCATAAACAAATTATCCTTTAGGCTAAATTCAAATAGAGATAAGATTTTCTAAAATAAATTTAACTATAGTTTCCATAATCTTTGACATGGAAAGCTAGAGATTTAGTAACTCAAGAATTATAGAAATAATATTACCAAAATAGTTTGGTTATCCCAGATAATATTTAATCAGTTCTAACTAAATTAAACTCGATTGTTTTGCTGCCATCTGATACCAAAATATTCCTTCCCCAAAATAGCTTCCATCAATAGATGAATCAACACCTAGATAGTGATTTTCAATATAAAACTTCTGGAAACTTGGTAAAATATATGAGCACATAAATGACTAGCTGATAGATCTCTAGATATTTTGAAGGCGTATAATCCCATCAGTATAATTTTGCTAAAATGTATAATAAATATTTACCTTTGGCCCTTTTACGATGGGATATTTAATCGTCGTCCACTTACCTGTCAAAGTCCATTCCGTAAGCAGGGCGACCTGGCGAGCCGTAATCCGCCCGTCCCATTCTACCATAATCGTAAATCGTTTCTCGCCCATAGACAGCTTTCATATCTCGGGGATCAGGTCGAGGACCTCCGTAGAAACCTCTTGGAGGGCCGTATGGCCCTTCTCTTTTCTTTTCCATGGGAACTCGCTCCAAGCTGGCGCTTCGTTGCCCTTCTGTCATGAAATGCCCTTCGTAGCCCTCTCGTTCTCCTTTCTCTCGTTCCATTTGGCCACCGCCACTTCTGAAGTGACTGCGGGCGCCGTAATCTCCTCTTGCCCCTGACCGGTTTTGTTTCAACTGTCCGCTGGGCATCGCTCCTTCGTCGCGAGCAGCAGATTCTGCATTAACATCCGGAACCATGATTCCTGAAAATACTGAAATTGTGTTCTAAAAGTTACATAGGGTAGTTTTAGGGTTTTTTCCACTAAATTAAGCAAATGTCTTAGAAATGGAACGCGTTCAGTATAGGGAGAAAAAATCATAAAAAAATGCGATCTTTAACATCAGTAAGAAGCAGGAAAGACATAAATTAATGTTATCGATAATAGTGAAACATGACTGAAAGCATCACAATTGAAGGAATTAACAGGTTTAATTATACATTCGCAGATATTTTGTATGAAAAAGCACTAATGAAATTTTTTAAATCGTCTTGTGGACAAAAATTGATAACACTTGACTTAGAAGTGAAAAGCAGGAGTATGATATCCTGAATATATATTGCATTTATATTTTAGTCAGATATTATTTAGTTCGAAAAATTTAGGAAAAGTGCATATAAAATTTTGAATAATCGCAAACTAAGAGTTAATAAGATTTTATAAATTACTGGAAAATTAGACGAATTACCTAGGAACTAAATTGCTATTTATTGTATTATTACTTGATACGGCTTTGATTGGATATAAACGGCTGGTGACAGACGAGGTCGAGTTAAACTGCAAAGTCTCACCACAGCGAGAGGTCTTTTATAGCTACTTTTCAGATCTTCGAGTGAGCTCGGATTTCCTCTTTGGAAACCCGTTTGACGAATCTGGAATAACCAGAGTGAATTTGATTACAGCTCCAGGTTAAGTGCCTGATTACTAAAACAAATTGAAGATAGGTTAGTGAAATCATTTTGCTTTAGCCAATTATCCCGCTAAATGTATTAAATCACTCATTCACTTCAAAGCTATAGAGATCCCAGAACAAGGGAGTTATTCTCATTACCAACAGAAGAAGAGCAGATAAGAGTTTATTAGTCTGTACTCCACCAAAGTCATGAATCATCCGTCGATGATTTACTCCACAAACAGAAGGAACGAATATAGAGTAGATTGAACGCAATTATGTCTCAGCTAGAGGAGAAGAGAATCGAGACCAACATCGGTAGAGGATCCACAATTGTATATGTATAAAGAAGCTACAATAAACTAATATCTATAAAAATTATTATATTAGATTAAGTTCTGCGATATTATTATGAATTATTGCATTTAAGAAAAATGCTACACTAAAGAAGCACGTGAGAAATTCTTTATATGCCTATTATATTTTATTTATAGGAATGTAGATATATTTTCCTAAAACATAAAATTTGAATTCGAATTTGAAAGAAGTGATGAGATAAGTATAATGCTAAAAAGTACTTAAAGTTAAAATGGAAAATTTTGTGGTGAAAACTAAAGAAACCATTAGGATTGCAGAGAGTTGAACATACGCCAGGAAAACCTGCTCCTTTCCTGATGAAGTTTTTTGTTTTTATTTCTGCTTGGTTTTAATACGGTTTGTTGTTGTTCATAAAATATTTTCATTTACTCTCATCTTCTTTCTGATTTTTTTTAGTTATTTTATTTTCTTTTTTCCATTTGGAAGGTTTCTGAAGCTGGACTGTTTAAGGCTCATTTAACATTGGTGACCTTTCGTTTGCGTCTAGTTTTCTTCAATTTCTTCAAAGTTTCTCTTATTGTGCTAGATCCTGCTTAACTGGTCGCTTTGGGGTACTTCTACTATGTTACTTGAGGGTGTTGGCTTTGAACTATAGGTCTGTCTTTGCTCCTTCTATGAAAAAAGCTCCCCCTTCACATTTTCGGGGGAAATTCATGGATATGTAATGTTTACGACTTAAAAATCACCTTCACCATCATTGGTTTTCACTTGGCCTGTTTGCGACTTCAGATTAATCTTTTATTCTTCCTATTAATTTTCTTCTTTATGAAGTATTTCATTGATATGACAGAGTATGGTCCACAGTAGTTTGATAAGCTTATGTGTTTCTTGTGGTAATCGAACACGAGGAGGTTGGATTGCTTTTGGCTTGTTGGGGATTCAGTTGTCTCTCTGCTTTAATTTGAAAGCATTTTATACAGGTCTTTATATGTATGTACCTTCTATATTTGTATTGTGGTCTTCATTCGGATAAAAGAAGCCTCGAGAGCTGGCCTTTCATGCATGCTTTGGAAAAAATCACGTTAATTGTTCTCGATGTTTGTTCATATTTTATAACGTATTTAATCTTGGCCCTTTCCTCTTTGGCTGTCCCTTCACAATTATATGGTACTGTTGCCTAAATACAAGAGATGTTTGGGCAATGATTTATTAGGGAACTACAGGCTCGACGGTTAGTTCTTTCACTTGTGTGGCCACTATATTAGTAAAACATTTTCTTGGTCCTGATCTATATAGCACATTGCTTGTAAGTATCTTTTTAAAACCACATTGAACCTTTTCGGATTGGCCAAGGCGAGGGGCAGGGTGATTGCCATGTACTCCTCTACAGAATAATACAACCAAATTGTCAAGATCCCCAGTAAGCTCCCTAAAGTGTCGTTACAAAAGGTAAGCATGAGAGAGAGTGGAACTAGAAAATTACAGGATACGATAGCGATGAAGTATCGAGGGAGACCTCAAAGTGGACATAGATAGCCATGAGAGCTAAATCTTAACGTGGAATACAAAGTAGAGTATCTAGGATATAAATCTTTTAATAAGTTGCTATTCATGTGATCCTTGTTAAACTTGTCTGACGTGAGTCCCCTGCGTGAGAATGAAAGATGATAATGAAGATGTTGATATTTGAACCAAGCGAGAAACTTTAAGAGTAGCTAGTTTGCCTTGAGATCAGGCTTATCTCTGTCCATTGTAGGTCGTTAAAGCATATTCGTTTACTTTAAATATGCGCTTGCGTGAGAATCATGCAATTCATTTATAAACCTGTATTTGACTATTTTTTTTTATGTATAAATGTTTGTTTATTTCAGACGTTCAAAACTTTGTTAGTAGATATACTTGCTAATACTGATATAGGCTTCTATCTCTTTCGCTAGTCTTTTCCTTTCCTATTTTAATCACCCTTGAGGATATACGTTTATCTAATAACAACGACTTTTATCGATCATTGTGGATGATCTCCTCGATTTCAATGACTAACGCCGGTATTCTGATGGTGTCAGATCATCGACCTTGCGGTTTCCTCTCTGTTGTCGCCTTCTAGTCGAATTCTGAATATTCGAGATCCTTTAAGGACCTTTCCCACAATCTGTATTCTGACATTGAGTAAGTCTGAAATCTCCTTGTTTGTGCTTTTAGCACGAAATTTAAAGCGGATTTCATGCATCTTTCACAGATTAGGAAGTTAAGAGATCTCCATAGTCAATTATTCTGCCAAAAGTTCAAGCAAATATGGTTATTAATTTTAAGAAGATATTCAGTTGACCAGTTATTTTTTTCACCTTCTGTCGTTCACTTTCTCGCAATGTTTCCAGTCTATTTCCACATATAAATTCAATTCATTCTTAAATGGTACTCGAAAGTCTGCTTGCAAATAGTATGAAGTCCATAAAAACACGTCAAAAATAATCTTGCCAATAGATATTTGCAACAAACCAGATTGAATCTTATCATTTACCACATGACCCATTTATCATTAATTTAGGCTGGGCTATTCATTACACCCGAATGACAACCAATCCGGTAAGTAAAATCATCTCACCCAAGGTAGAAAGTAAATAAAGATTCCAGATCTTTAATATTATTTTTTTCTCAAAGGCCTTTTCGAGGAATGAAAAGTTGGCGGAACATTTAATATTATTCTTATCTACTTTATGGGGCTTAGGAAAACAATTCAAGAGTTCGTATTAAAATTCGAGGAAGTATTGTGACCTCCCTTGATTAAAATACAACTCAATACAGATTTCCTTATACGCTTTGTTAATAGCGTTGAGGATATGGTAGTACGTTGGTTAAAGTAACTGAGGTAAACCTGTTTGAAAGTGGTGCGATTTGTCCCAGAACCTTTGGCTCCACTCTTGAGGCATACAAATAGTTTACTTTGTTCAGCTGAGCGGATGCCTAGTTGCTTCCTTAGTGAACGTCTTGTATTCACAAAGCTACGACTAAAAAAATAAAGCTCTCTTCTCGCTTAGCAGGCTGGGTAAATTGGTGATCAAAGCTTCCTTACAAGGCAAAAGGAATTTTTAGAGCTGGATTCAAACGTCTTTACTCGGTGGGATCTAGACTAGTTTTCAGGCAATGAAGAGAAAATATCTCTATCTTTTTGATTGGACATTGGACATAAATGAGAAGGAAAATAGTAGTAAAAGGTTATTAGGAGGAGAAAATAGTAAGGAAATTTGAAGGAAAAATAGGAAAGTGAAAATGAAAGTAAAATGAAAGTACAGGTCCCTGGTCAAAGGTAATATATGGCTTGCTTTGCGTTTTGGGTTTTTCGTTTTTTTAATTTTTTTAGTATATATAATATAAATATATATTAAAGGGCATTTTAACCTTTATGGCTGAGAGCGTTTTGTTCTCTACTGCTGGGGACGTCTTTTTCAACTGGTTATTTAGGCCCCACTTTGCGTTGTTTTTTTGGTCGCTTTTGTGTTTTTGGTTTTTTGAAAACGTTTTGGCGAGTTGGTCGCATGGACGGAATTTGAATTTAACAAATTTTATTGCGGAAAATGGGTTAAATGTTTGTTTGGTTTACGGTGTTTCGTGATCGGAATTATACGTGAACGTTGGATTTATGTCGTTGTTGATTAGCTGTTTGCTACTTGTAAATGATTTTGCATCTTATCTCATTAAACTCCATGTGCTCGAGATGCAAACTCCTAAGGTAGGTGATGGTGTACGGTGCTCCAGAACTTAATTGCATTTTTTGAAACTCAGCCTTTATGGGGGTTAATCCCAGTTCACCGTGGAGCTCACTCTGTCTTTACCTCTCCATCCATCGGTCCATCGTTATAATTAGGATAGCCTTATTATGAACACTTTGAAGTTTATGGACTTGGGTCTTGGGGTTCGCGTTTTTGGGGTTCGGTGTGAAAAAGAGTTTGGATCGGATGCACGCATTGTAGATCTTGAGTTTATAGAGGAACTTAGATCTACTATGAAGTGATAGAATTCACCAAATTCCTTCCGTCACATGAATCTCATGAATATCATACCCACCTGTCATAATCCCTAGTCCCAAAACCGTGCCTTCCATGTGGTATGAGATGTGTACTCCCCCACACGGATGTCTGCGAGAGTTCGTTGGAATAATGGAATTACCTGGAACTTTTAAGCATTGATGAATATCTTCCATCTCCTCTCGAAAGTTTTGATGTTTTCGAATTCCAACGCCGTACTCAGTGCCATATAATTTCCAGTCTTATAAAGTGTCGTTAGTTGTTAGTTAGTTAGTTAGCGCTAATCCTTCCATGATGCTGAGAAGATCCCCGAAAGGATAATGAAAGTTTTTATTTAAGTTCAGAAGGACAATCGCTTGTAGGTCCGAGGGCCCAAGGGGCCGGTACTCTTTTGGGGAGAGTTTCCAGGAATTATTATCTTTTGACACCAAACAGCGTTCAGGTGGAAGCCTTCGTCACCTCGACGGAGAGGGACCTGTTCCGCGTCAGAGGTACGTGAGTATAGATACCCATC
Source organism: Ceratothoa steindachneri (assembly GCA_963969495.1). Classification (NCBI taxonomy): domain Eukaryota; kingdom Metazoa; phylum Arthropoda; class Malacostraca; order Isopoda; family Cymothoidae; genus Ceratothoa; species Ceratothoa steindachneri. Next base: position 44,885,597 of record OZ018339.1, read on the forward strand.
GCAAGGTTTCCTTAGAACAGAGAGAGTGTGTGTGTTGTGCTGTGAGGGCGGGAGAGGAAAGAAAGCAGTGTTGTGATTGGCTTTGTGTGAGGTGAGAGGTGTAAGATCTACTCACCCGATAACGGGGTGAGCACAGCGCGTCCACCAATCGGTAGCCAGATCTCTACGTGCGCTGACGTTTGTGTCCGCTCATGCTGGGGTTCGGAATCGAACCCCGTACCACGACGTTGGGAGGCCAACGCCGTACAGATCATCGATATAACGTCCACAAATTTGACATAGAACGACCCGTCTATCAATGGTTCTGGAAGGTCTCTTGGAAATATCTACTAAAGCAGGGAACTTACGCATCAGCCTTGTGGCGGGTGTATAAGGAAATTTTTAACGCCAAACTAACGTTAAGCAGTTTTTCAACTTAAATATAAGCGACATAAAATTGGCCAATCAGCGCTAACGAAATGTTTAAAGGCTACCAAACGTTAGCCAGTTTTTAAACAAAGGCGCTACAAAATTGACCAAATAGCGTTCAGATAAATTTTAAGGGAATATTTATGTTAACTGATTTTTCAGTCATTACCTGATTCTTCAGACATCACGGATGGCAGAAAAAGAGGTAAAGACCTTCTCCCATGAAGAATATGAAGTAATCCTTAAGAGTTTTAAGCAAAAGTTGCCATGATAAATAGCATCGCAAAAATGCATCTAGTAAACGCTCGTCACAACATCAACGGATCTCTATTAAATATTTTTAATGCCTGCCTTAATTTGGGTCATTACCCAATCCAGATTATAAGAGCCCGTATGAAATTAATACCAAATCTCAGCAAGCCGAAATAAGAGATTAGCAGCTATCCTGCCATCTCTCTGCTGAAATTCATGGGTATATTGCTGGATAAACTTCTTGACAATAGACTAAGAAGCAACCTAGAATCCAAAGGTCTATATAATAACCAACAACGCGGCTTCCGGGGGAGACTTGGTACCGAGACGGCTCTGGCGTTAATTACTGAAAGAATAGGTATCAAACAGGTAATAAACGGCAATGGTAAAGTCATTTACCGAGATGTGGCTTCGGCATTTGACAACGTGTGGCTAACAGGATTCACTAAGCAGATCAGTCAACTAGGCATGGAGAAAAACCTAAAAGAATACTTTGCGGCTACCTGGAAGATCGAGAGGTAGTCGTAAGAGTAAACGGCATTTAAGTGAAACCTTTCAACCTAGAAGCACGGGTGCTACAGGGGGATTGTCTCAGCCTCACATTATATGCGGTGTATACCAGCGACCTGCCTAACCCTGACCAATACCTCGCTGAGTACGTCCTGCTGGTGGATGATTTCACAAAATTCATCTCCAGCTTGTATAAAAGCCTGTTGACTTTGCAAACAGGACAAGTAGGTAAATGGAGGACATCAATAACTTCGAGTTCAAAATAGGGCAATAGGATTCATTGACAACGTTACCCTATAGGACCACCTAACAACAGAAGTGTTACATGAAGCAACAGGTATTGAACGTATCAAAGTTATCCTGAATAGTCGAGAGAAGATTATATGGCAGAAGATATATCAAAACATGCCTAAAGATGGGTTGCACGGAATTCGACTACCTAAATGAAGAATTACCGGACTTGCGATTTAAAGAATCAATCAAAAGCAGCCAATTCAAACCTTAGAAAGAGACTAATACTATTTACTGACGAAAATGACAAAAGAATAAACGGTATATGAAAACCAAGCTTAAAAAATCATGATAAGAACAAAAGATCCGAAGTGGACAAATTCGATAGGAAAAAATAAATAATTAATGATCCGAGGAGGACAAACTCATTGTAAAAATAAATAAATAAAAGATCCGAATTCGAGAACTTTAAAAAAAATAACAAAAAGAAAAATAAATAAATAAAAATAAATAAATAAATGTTAAAAAGTGTACAATCATTAAATTAAAAAAGGAAAAAATATCCGATGTGGAAAACTTAATGCTAGAAAATAACACTAAAAAAATAATTAAATAAAGAAGGAATATAAAAAGATAGAATGCATTTACGTATAACAACCGGCTTAGAAATGAAAAAGGAAGGACCCTTAACACCATCTACAACAAACCTTGACATCGAGGACAAAAGGCTTCAATGCCAGCACATTGAATGAGTACTAAATGATATTACGAACTTAGGACCTGAAGAACTACTGAGGTAGCCAGACAACATGACACACATATTCTCTTACCCCCATTTCTATCTATTCTCTAAACACTATCCTCACATTCTTCTACCTTATACGATTGCTAATCCTTGATCGTTGATGAGGATGAGAGATTTGGAAATTTCTTCTTCGAAAGATAATCAAGCAAGGCATCCACACCTTGAAACTTTCGAAGCGAAATACCGTTTTTATCCTGAGAAGATTTTGAAGAGACTACGACTGATTGACAGCACTCTGACTGGATACATTAGACGGAGGAACCTTCTCTTCCTATCTGTCCTATTTAGGGCGAGTCGGCTAGGGAAGCAAAGTCTCCATAGGTACCTTATCAAGCCAGAGCCATATCTGAATCAAGTGGCTAATTCAGGGCAATCTGAGTTTGCAATTTTATTATTCGAAATGGAATGTGTACATAGGATTTTCAAATTTCGTTAGAATTGGCCAGATAGTTTTCATGTTTTTCAAAAAACAAAATAATTCCTGCGCTAGCTCTTTGAAGGACTTTGTCAATTATATTATTCAAATGAGAATGTAGAACAAATTAAGGGTTTCAAATTTCAGTAAAATCCGCCGAATAGTTATGATGTTTTTGCTAAAACAAAATAATTCTCGGGATAACAATGTTTGGACTTTGGCAGTTATTTCATTCGAATGAGAATGGAAAACAACATAAGCCATTCAAATATAGTTTGAATGGGCGGAATAGTTACAATGTTTTACAAAAACAATAAAAAAGAAAATCGGGGACCAACCGATATAGTGAGATGTATAAGCGCACGCGACTAAAAATGGAAAGAAGCGAAAAAATGTTGATGGATTTGATTAAACATTGAACTCTGCAATAAAATTGTAAGGATTCAATTATTATTATTTCACAAAGAAAGATTGCAAGGCAAGTCTTATGGGTTTTCATATTTTTCACTTTAATCCTACATTTTCCTTATAATTTACTGTAAGAATGAATCAGCTCGTAGATATAAATATTATCTCAGGTTCTTAATCTTTTACTGCTAACAATATGTTATTATTTAAATGAAATAAGTGAGTAAAGAGTAATAACTAAAATAGTAATAAAATCAACGCAAAGTAGTTGAATTAAAATATGCATGAAAAAATCATGAAAAATCGCAAAACTCTCTCGATTTAATTACAATTTTAAGTGAAAATGGCCTCTTTCACTTACCTAAGGCTAGGGATTTTCCCCAAACTTGAATTAGCAAAAGATATAGAGTTGTTATGCACGTCTCTTTTTATCGTTCTTCTTATTTTCATGTATAACCTTCTTAAATATATATAACGTCTCAGATTTAGAATCCATTTAAGGAAAAATATAAGAAATATTAACAAAGGATTCTCCCTGTTCATTGACATGACAAAATTAGGGTTGTTGAGCTGAAATAAGACCCATACACGGATCAAGTACTGCCAAAAAAATCTAGTGAGCCGAAAGGCGATATTCTGGCTTATGAAAACCGGCTTTGACATCGAAATATAAGATATCTGAAACTCAGTTAAGCTGGTGTATATAAAGCACCACCTCTGAGCCCTCCATTGTAGCGCTCCTTGGTCTATACCTTACACAACACAATAAATTGTGTAAGTACATTCCTGAAACATTTTTTGACAGTAACTTATTTCTGACTGCAATTCTTCATATAAAAGTGATTAATAAGCATCTTAATATAAACTTCTCGAATATTTTACTACAAAATACTATGTAAAGAAATCATTTTATTTCCTGCACAAGGGATGTGTTTGATATTGAATTCTTATGCTTTTATAAAGCAATTCTTGTCTCAGCGCATTTATTTTTCCCTGCATCTCCCCAGCTTAATTATTTTTGATTTTCCCGTTTGAATTGTATTTCATATTCTATTTTACTGTAATAAGGATTTCAATAATATTTCTAGAATTCGCCATTAAACAATTATATATACTATAAAATAACAATCTTAATAAACACAATAATTATAGTTAATTACTTCGGTCATTGAAAATCACAACTCGTCCCCTCCCATACGTAATAAAAGAGAGAGCAAATGGGAAAACAACTCCGAAGTTTAATTAGCGCAAATAGAAAATTTGGCTCTGCTAAAGACGATTACGTGGATTCATTGAAATTTGTTGCTATCATTTCTTAATGCATAGAATGTGATTTCATGAGGTAAATTCATATGTTATTTAGTTTTCCCGGTGTTTTATTCCAGGAATCATGTCGTACTGTAGCAGTAATGATGGTCACTTTGACCACGGTGATTACTGGTCTCGAAGAAACTACGGTAGTAATCGATTAATGGACGATTCCGATGGTTTCTATGGAAGACGCATGATGGGCGGAGACGATAACCGAGGTTACGGCTCCTACCGAGGCTCCTATGGTTCTATGGAGTCGCCATTAGGATACGGTCGGTCCTATGGTTACGGTGATATGTGCAGATACGATAGTGGGCCTTTTGGTTACTATGGTTACTGTAGTGACTCTGGGCAAGACGGCTCCATACGTTGGTATGGCGGTCGCTATGGGTACGGTGGCTATGAAAGGTCACCATATAGCTACTACAGGACCAGATCTGGTGACTGTTACGGCGAGTTTGGAAATGAGTATGGTAGAAGATTTGGTTATGATGGAGGGCATGGTTATGGTGGTGGCTACGGTAGCATGTATGGTTATGGTCGTTGCTACAGTAGCATGTATGGTTATGGTGGAGGATATAGCAGTAGCGGTCAACACGGATACGGCCGTGATTACACAGGTTGGTATGGTAGTGATTATGGTAGACAAGGGTGGTACGGCTATGGTTGTGGTTACGATATGCCCAGATACGACCGTTACGGCTGTGACTACAACCGATACGGAGATCGTAGCTGTTACGGGTACGGGGGATACAGGCGCAACTATTACAACCCATATGGCTACGGAGGTCATGGTTTCGATAATTACTATCCATATGGTTATAGAACTTACGATTACAATGGTGGTTACGGTGATCGTTATTATGGATATGGAAGAAATTACAGCCCATACCACTACGGAAGATACGGTTTTAGAGATTCCGGCTACGGCGACTCCATGGGAAGATACAGTTATGGCAATGGTTATTACAGACCCTACGGGTTCGGCTCAGGTAGATATCGTTTCAATGATTGCCACCAATTCCCTAATTTCAAACGAGGCTATTACCATCGATACCCATACCAAGGACGCTACGGTTACCCCTTCTACGAATACAATCCCTACTACGGCGAATGTCAATACGGTTACGGTTATAGGTATGGCGGATACAGGCCTTATTACTACGGCGGATACGGAAGCAGCCTTTACCCCAGGTACCCTTTCAGCGAAAACAGGTTTGGGTACGGGTACGGAGGTTACCCCGTGTTCCACTGTGACCAGTATGGATACCGAGGTCATTACTATGGCTACGGCGAAGACTACAACAGCAGCCGATATGGATGGGCCCCGTTCTTCGGAGAAAGCCCCAATGGTTCTTACCACCAAAGAGACTACCATACTGATCATCCTCCTTTCTTCGTAAGTTTTTTATGTTTTGTTATTATTTTTTTAGTAAACTTACCCTCTAGCTATGCTATGTCACCTAGGAACTTCTCTGATGTTTTTTTTAATCATTCTTCTATATTATTCTTATCTATATTCTAAATTCTAACTGTGATTTGGATTCTCTCAGCGTCGGATGTATTTGCAATGTCTATATTCCCTGTGGTTTCTCAGATTATTATTCCAAAATAGCCTCAGAAAGATAAATTTAATGCTTTCTTGCTGGATGCCATCCATAAATTGATATATTTCTATTAATTTAATGAACTAGTTCTCAGTATTGGACCCAAACCTTAAAAATAAGAGACGTGCTTCAATAACTCTCTAAATTTCAATAAAATATTATGAAATATTTAGGAGTGTTGAAATTTTTTTAGTCACCTCAATTTTTAGTGCTTGAAAAGTCAAAATTTTAATTCAAACTCTCTTTTTTTCAGGGTTATTACTATTAAACTGACAGTGATGTTTGATTTCCTTCTTTATTTATTAGTAGTAGTATTTTTTTCATTATTTACTTTAATGTACCAAAACATTATTCTATTAAAGCTTGTGATGTTTAGTTGTAGACTAAATCTAATGCTGCTTTATTATAAAAAAATAACTTTAGATAGAATAAACCTCTTGCAGCTAAAGCTCAAATTACCGTAACTATGTAAATTAGATTTCTTAAATGCTGTTTAAATTGTTAAATTAATATTAGTAAACTATGAAGCGAAACTAGCCGCTCTTTTTTATCTGAGCTGCAAATTTTATATTGAAAGTTCTATAAATTCAAATTCTTGCATTCTCATTTTCCCTTTTTTCCTATCCTTGTCTTTTATCACATTTTCTTAACATCATGGGAAAATGAGCTGAAGAAATAACTCACGAAGCTTAGTGATGAAAATGGAGTTCACGCATATCAACTTTCCTCTTCAAAACGTAAGAATAATTAATATTTATCTCACGTTGCCTCAGTAATTTTTCGTTCAATTTTAATTGCTTTATTCTAATTTAACCTCTCTATTGGTTGTCTTCAAAGGATGAAGCGTCCCGAATGATCAAAGAATAGTATAATAAATAAATTTCGATCCTTTAACTGTGTTACGATTAGACATCTTTTTAGAAACAGAATCTTTACAAATTAAGGAAAGTTTGACACAGAAATAAAAATTTAGTTAATGTTGAGACATGATGAAATTGTTCTTGTATAAAGATTTTAATCTAAAAAAAACCTTGATTTCAAAATAAATATTCGCCTTTCCCTGCCTCGCCCCAAATGCCATGAAACTCAGAGTTGAGGAAATTTATTTCAATTCAGTTAAATCAACCGAGAACTGCCCAAAGCGCTAAGAAATCATTAAAAGGAAGGAGGAAGAAGAGAAGAAAGACAAGGAGTTGACCTACGTGAAAGTTGCCAAGAAGAATAGAGAAATAAATACTGCACCTGCACAGATGAATGTCGCAGGAGATCTAAGTGCAAAGATACTGATCTGAATTACCTACGCAAATGTGGCTAATGCAGTAAAGCCTGGCTGCTACAATCATGTACTCAATCCATCTTAAAAGCCAATAATCTCCCAACGGTGATCATGACGGCAGACCTTGAATGCACCAAGGTATTTAAGGAATTAGTCATCAGAAATAGCAATGTCAAATCTGAACTGGAGGAGATCGTAGAAGCTTCCTAATCGGAAGAATTCAAAGAGGACGATGAAGAGGAAGATAGAAAGGCTGAAAATGAAGAGAGATCCTCCACTTCTGACAACAACAAGGGCTCTTGCGCCCGTAACGAGCTACGAAGAGTAGGTCCAATACCCCAAATCCACCTCCGAAAAAGGAAAACCCTGGGCACAGTAAATCCGCCCACCAGCTCCTAAAAAGAAAAACAAGAAGCATAGGTAAAAACAATTCACTATGTTACGGAACTCACTGAAGATATTGGAAATTAATACCAACGGCTGGACGACTAAAAGAACTCTTTACGGAAATGTATTCAGAGAAATTAAAGCAGGCATCATCTTAATTTCGGAACACGGGATCAACACGCGTAGTGCAGAAATGAACTACAAGCAAATAATAAATCAAGGAGAATCCTACATCGCAATTGGGGTCGAACGCCACAAAGAAAGTTGTCATTGCTCCTCGATATTAACCGCCAAAGAGAGACGTGTTACCAATTCACACTCTCACTGGTCTATTTGGCAGAAAAGTCCTTACTAAATTAATGGGGATCTGATCGCGAGATGACTATAGAAAGATGTCTGGAACTATTGCTGGACAAAAATTTTCCCAGCAAATAGTCCCTGACTTCCCTACCTTTATCAGAGCAGAAAGTTCCACAAAAAAAGACATCTGTCCGGCGAAACGGCGGCGGCCGTTCAATTACTACATGGGACCAGTCCAGGTAGCATGTGGTGACCATATAGGGATTAAACTCACTATCAACATAAGACCTATAGAAGTTTCAGCTGTAGTCAGAACGAACTACAGAAGAGCAAACTGGAAACGGTACGCGCGCCTTTTCCAGGCCTACGATACGACCGAGTTGAACGAAGCAATTATCGAGGTAATTGACGATGCACTCGAAAACCTTAATAACCATTTCATCAAGGCAAATAGAGCGAATGCATGAAGGAATTATACCGTGAGCTGAAATTATTGTATGAAATCAACATCAGGAATGCATCAGTTCACTCATTGCAACAAAGTAAAGAAATCAGAGAACTCAATCAGTTGATCCTCGAACCTTAAGAGAGACGATGGAGTGATGCAATCGATAGCCTAGATCACGAAGCACCTCCACAGATTTTTGGAAAAAGTTCAGAAATCTCAAAGGATTGACTGGGAAGAAGAAGATCGAGTTACAAAAAGAAGATGGAAATATCGAAACGGAAGAAGTAAGAATTGAAGAGCTATTCCAAAGTTATTAGGAAAAATCTTCCAATTAACTGAGGAGGAAAAAGAAGACTATGACCTAGAGTTGGAAAGCCACATCATATACAAACTTAATGAACAAATACACAAGACGCACCTCACCACCAGTGGATACACATCGCGACGGTACGCCAAAATTACCGAAGAAGAACTACTCGGCGCGCTCCGTTCATTCCGAAAAAAAGCCCCAGGTAATTTGGGGCTTACAAAGTTAAACATTCAAAAGGCACCAATCAATGTCATCGAATGGATTAGAAGAATATATAACGCCTGTCTGAACACCGGATAGTTTGGAGATGCTTAGAAAACGGCTAAGATGATTTTCTTGACTAAGCACAGAAAGAACCCAACGTTGAAGGACTGCTACCGGCCAATATCACTTCTAGAATTTGGTGGGAAGCTCTTCGAAAAGATCCTTAACCGAAGACTGGTGTTTGACCTGGAGGATAATTCCCTCTTCAACCCACATCAATTTGTGTTTAGGAGGAAGCGAAGTACGGATGTGGCGATTAATGTCATCACGTTGAAGCTAGCCTAAGCAAAACAAGAAAGAAGTTACGTGGACATTATTTATCGAGATGTATCCAAAGCATCTGATAAGGTGTGCCAACGGGGAATGCAGTACAAGATCTTACGATTGGGCCGAAGTGAAAACTTAGAAAGAACTCTCTGTGACTATATAATGGAGAGAGCGGCGTATATCAGTCTAGGGTGCACAGACGGACCTTAGTTTCCGCTTACTGCGACCCTCCTGGAGGGAGTGGGGTGCTCATCCTTCACTCTATTATTGATTTTCACGGCTGAGCTCCCAGCGCCTATAGGCTCCAATTTCCTCAACATTAAATTCGCAGACGATTTCTACCAGATAATCACTTATCCATTGATGAATGCGCCTTGGCAAGCTCGTATGACATCAGCAGAAATTGAAAACCTTAACACCTACGAGGCCTGGTTAAAGATCTGCACTAACCAGGAAAAGTTCAAAGTAGACCCATAGGCAGGAGACTACTTTACGACGTCAGGGTTTGGAAAAGATGTTGTCCCTACACCATGGAGTGCAATGTTCTCGGAATAAAGATTACTTAAGCCGGGTACAAAAAGAACTTTCATGAAAGAATCACCAAAGCAATATAAAAAGATCTACAATGCGCTTGTAAGATCGATGCTGCTATACCCCACTTCCGCCTGCTCATGTGTCTCGAAGACACAAAAGAGGAAACTAAAACTGGTGCATAAGAAATGTAAGTACCTAATTACAGGTATATATAGGCCAGAGAGAAGACGCCAGTAAGATCTGTCCTATTTACGTTGTCATAGAAGAACGGACAAGGAATATGCAGGAAATGGTTAATCGAGAATTGCTTGATGATAACGTTCAAATGATTAACAAGAACAGAAGAGGCATAAGTTGCGCGAGATTTCCAAGCTCCGCTGGGCTTTTAGCTGGCGGAGCAGAAGTGCTGTTCTACGCATGAAAATAAGAATGTTTTTACCCAGACAAAAGAAACCGACCAAGAAAAAGAAAACCCAATTAGTATGAAACCTCACCGATTTATACAAGAATTCACCGATGATGACCCCAAAATACGGAAGAAGACATAAAAAGACACGATTCACACTCACTACGTAATATACAAAAAAACAAAGACACTAAAGTGATTAAAGTAATTTATTACCACAACAGCAAATGAGCACATCATAGTTAAGAACAGTAATTTTTGGGAAGACAAATGGATTGAACGCCATATTATATAAACGACCTCAAAGACAACAATGGAACCACAAAACAAAAAAAAATTAATAAGCGATAGGCCTGATAACAAGGTTCTTACCATCTGTTTGAGCCCTACCACACTTCTTTCTCTTTTCAACACTTGTCTATTTTCCGCAATATTTCCCCACACCCTTTCTTTATCCCCTACCGATACCTACACTCTTACAACAATTCAAATTCAAAATCTCATCCGAACAAAATCTCTTGATAAGATAAAATATGGTAGTGAATAAGGTCTCTTGATAAGGGATGGTAGTGCTTAATAAGGTAAGGTACGGTTTGCATTACCACCTTACTAGTAATGATGGGGTAAAAATTAATTCTCTCTTATTTGTCTCACAGAGTTTTAACAAACCTAAGAATTAATTGAGAAAGTAAGATAAAGTAAACGCAGAGTAATGCGAACAGGGATCAAAAGTATAGTGTAAAAAAGAACTTGTAAGAAAAGTACCAAAACTTTAAAATGACCAATTATTTTTCATTTTCTTCAAATGAAAGAAATGAACTTAGGTAGAGATTTTTTTAAAATTTAAAAGCTAAGCGAAAAGAATGTGTGGAAGGTAGAGGCCTTCCACATCAAACGCGAGCTTACTTTTATTTATTTTTACTTTTTATAAAGTTTCAGGATATATTATCAGAACGTGCCACAAATACCAGTCACATTTACCTCAACACTGAGTCCTGATGCACAAGCCTGGTGACTCACGCCCCCCTCGTGTACCATCCTCCACTAAGTACCAGCAACTACCTGAGTTCCACATAAGGATAAGGTTTGGGAATAAAATTGGAACGAAAATTTGATACAAAATGGCCTATGATTTTACTGAATAAAATATGATTACGAAATAAAACAAGTTTTGATGGCATATTTTTTTACTTTCCTTTGACGGCCTCCATCAAGGGAACAGGAGTAGAAATTACAGACATAAGCCTATTTATTCGGTACTTTAAATATTACTTTTGCTCGAAATTAACGCGCAATAATAACGAGGTTGCATCACGTAGAAAGAAGAAATCTGCAAATTAGAGAAGGTGAACACAGTGAACACTGTGGAAAACCATTAGCCTCATGTCTTCCTGCAGGCATTCTGGCAGAGAGGATGTATAACTGCGGTTACTGTAGCCTTAAACCAGTTAGCACATATCTGTATATCACCTAACCTGGCACACCTTCGATTTTGATATGTGTGGACGAAGTGTTAACAGTAACATCTCAGTGGTAATGACACTAATCGCTTCACTAAATAAGCAGTACCACCCAAACCAACAGTCTCAGGAAGCTATTGAAGGTATAAAGTGACGAATAATTTGCTTCTGGTATAATAGAAGGGAGAGTCATTTCAAAATGTTCCATGAAAAGATTACAAAGGATGAGCGATAGGGGATTGCCCATGCTAAGGCCATATTTTTGTCGCAAGAAACCATTACTCGTTTGAAACCTGCTTCGTAACAAAAAGTTTATCCAGGTTAACTTTGTATGGTTCAGGTGTGTAGATGACGCTTTCCAAATTTGGTCATTAAATCGTCTAGACTCAGTTATTGGACAGTCCTAATATCCTCCATCACACCATAAATTTCAAAATTAAATGGGAAGCTGAAAATGTTTATCGTTCTGTGATGTTAAAATCATAGAATTAATAATCGAACCACTTTTAATGTTCAATTTATACCACACAATTTTAAGTACAACTTTCCGTTTTCTTAGGTTATGATGTTAAGATTAAAATGGCTGTTGCAATATCTATGTTTATAAGAACATTTAGAATTTAACATACTTATTTGTCGGTTGAAACTACATATACGAGATGTATCTTTATTGAATGAAATATCTTCTTCACATCATTAACGACAGTCTATCCAAAACCACATCAACCTTTTATTGATTCAAACAAGAAATCCAGCCGCTACTACAACTTGCCTATCGCTTCCGTTTTCACCTTTAATTTAAGGATTAAACAATGTCCTTTACTCAATATGTACCACGAATAAATACGCTTCGACGATTAAAAATGATTTTTGTTCGAATTAAACCAAAAGAGAACTAATAGAGGCTTCTACAGTCGTGGCAAAATGTTTATATACTGTTTATATTTCTATTCGCGGGGGACTCTAAATGTTGTTTGGTCCCTGTTTATCTTTTTTTCTTTTGGTAATAACATTGTAACTATTCGGCTGATTATTATGAGCTTTGAAACCTTTATCCTGTTTTACATTCTCTTTCGAATGATAAAATTAGCAATGTCTTGAAATTAACATCAGAACTATTTGGCCGATTCACAAAAAAAATTAAAACCCTAATGTTGTTTTACATTCTCATTTGAATAATATAAATGCCAAAATCCTCCTAAGATTAGTCTGGGAATTATTAAAAGTTTGGAAGCTCGTAAGCCCATAAAACAGAATAAGTGAGAGCACGCAATTGATCCCTCTGAGCTAAATGGTCGGCTCAAACTTTGCTAATTCGTTTTACATCTATTGAGTACTTTTTTGGCTCTCTTGTAATTATTTTGTTAAGAGCTCTTATCATTTCCTCCCTATGTAAGTCTCTTAGTCTTCTTAATTTGATTACCATATTATTTGTGATTATGTATATAGGTTTGTTCTGAACTCTTTGGAGTCTCCTCAATCTTGTGCTCGAGACGGTCTACATCGCTATTTATACATATCTTCTAGAAGATGCTACTACCACACAAACTAAATAAACCAAGGCAAGAAAACAGGAAAGATAGAAAAAGATTCGAAGAAAATGGGTTGAACATCACTATCTACCAGACTAACGACCACTATAAACAAAAAATAACCTATGCAACATAAATAAACACATACCTAACAAAAGATTTGAAATAAAAATTCCAATATCTAACACAAAAAATAAGAAACACATCAAACAACTAAAGATTTACACCGTTACACAATGTAGGGGAATAGTCACTCCCCCACCCCCTGTTCTCTCCGGGTGGAGTCACAAAGCGGTTACCGCAAAGACATCCGGCCCAGGCCTCGGCGGGTCAAACGCGTAACCACAGCGCTGCTCCACACGGCGCTATGAAAGACCAATGCAAGATCTCCCCCAAGAGAGTGAGATTCAATTTCACGTCAAATAAGAAATTGGAGACGTGTTTCTCCCAAGCTCGAAGGCTAACGAGGAGCCGATGTAAGACTCAGTGGGAAAAACCGTTGGCATAAGAACTCTCCTGGCGCCGTCCTTAAGCCCCTCCCCTATTACCACTACCCCAGTGGGGTGACAAGGTATAAATGAGGAACACTGAGGAAAATCGAGGTAGTATACGTCAGACTCCATGTGACGAAGTCCTTGATTAAAACCGAGCTACCTAGACTGGATTGGTAGTGTTCTTGGCTCACCAGACCAAGAAGTACCCTGCAAGAGAGGCAGGGCTACCTACCTTAAGAGGCTAAGAAGAAGCTCATCCTCGAGCTAGTCCCTGGTTATCAAACCGAACGCTAAATTAACTTTGTTAAGTTCAACTTACTCGCGCCAGAGAGATCCTCATATCCTGGTGCACCTTAAACACCAGGGGTATTCCTCATCCTTGAGGAATTAAGAAAAGAAGAAGGAAAAGGCTCTTCCTCGAGCCAGTTACTCGGTGGCCACACTGAACTCATAAGTTAACTTAGTTGAGGAACCAAGTTCAACTTACTCTCGTCAAAGAGACTCTTCATATCCTGGTGCATCTTAAACACCAGGGGTATTCCTCGTCCTTGAGGAATTAAAGAAAGAAGGAAAAGGTTCCCCCTCGAGCCCGTTACTCGGTGGCCACACCAAACTCATAAATTACCCTTGGTTGAGGAACCAAGTTCAACTTGTTCTCGTCAGAGAAACCCCCCTCCGTTATACTCGCCCTTGAAGAAGACTGGAACTAAGAAGAAGCTCATCCTTGAGCTAGTTCCCGGTTAGCAAACCGAACTTTAAGTAACTTATTCTCGTCAGAGAACCCCCCCTCCCTGCATCGATCCTCGCCCTTTGAAGAAGACCCTCCCCGAGTTCAGTCCTCGCCCATGAGAAATTAAGTAACGAAGGAGAAAAGCTTCCCCTCGAGCTCGTTACTCGGTGGTCACACCGGACTCCAAGTTAACTTGGTTTAAGAACCAAGTTCGACTCCCTCTCGCCAGAGAGACCACGACTACCTTGTTGCCGAATAGAGCACCGTAATTGTTCTCGTCCGTGAAGAACCCCCCCCCCCCGGAATAAAGTGTAAACCCCCCAGCTGCTACCCTCGGCAAAAAGACATCCGTGATCTCGCCCATCTACATCTGGCCAGGCGGCACGCGTCGTGAGACAAAAACATTTCTGAGGCATTTAAATTCCAGTAGAGTCCGTAAGCATAAATCTTATATTATTGTTGTGTTTAGAGAAATTAACCAATTTTTGAGGATCTTGTAATTTAATTAATTCTTGTTTATGATAATATTAAGAGTATTGCTGTGATTATGTTTAAAGGTTGTGTATTCAATGGTTAAAGTTAAAATATAAGTTTATTTTGGAATTATTGTGCGTTTCTCTATATCCTTACGTGTTTCCAACGGCTCTATTCTTTAAGATATTGTTGCAATAACAATATATTAGAGGCTTAGCACTCTTAGAACAAAAAGGGAGGGGCATTCTACGACACACAACATATAATTACTTTAAATAAAAATATAAGAGAAAATTTTAAAATGTAATGCTTTCTTGTCAGTTAACCACTGCTTTAAAAGTCACTCAACTAAATTCCCCCTCTCCCTGACACTTACTAAACCACTTCAACTAATGCTAATACGAATACTTGGGTTTCCCTGCACCTTCTCTTTGCTCAGGAGGCAAAGGGGAAGGGTTAACTAACTGCTCGGCACTTACGGACTTAAAGTAATGGAGTCTTAAGTAGTACACAGGAATTCTGTCGTAATTAATAATGGAGCTTTCACTGCATTTATCCTGCTTCATTTTAAAGCATGTGCCACCACATAATCTTTTTACAAGTTGATGCTGAGGTCTGAATCTCACAGCGCTCGGTGGGAAGGTTACTAAATGCCCTGCAAAGATATTCTGTATGTACTCATTTACTCTGTTTTTCACGCCAATGGTGGAGATGGATATGTAGTTTAGCTTACCCTCCCTCTCCATTTTTCTCGAAAACACTGATCAATATATATATATATATATATATATATATATATATATATATATATATATATATATATATATATATATATATAAATATATATATATATAAATATAAATATATATATATACATAAATATATATAGTCACTCCCCAAAGTTCTGACGTTGACTAAGACTGAAATCGCCATGTTTGACTTTTCTGTCGGCGTAGAATCTAAAGAGGACTCCATACTTCTTCCCCAGATAATGAGATTAAAACTTTTCTATAGTCAATTATTCTGCCAAAACATAAATCAAAATTGGTTATTAATTTTCTCGCAAAGTTTCTCGCCACTTTCAACATAAAAATTCAATTTCATCTCAAATAGCAGTAGAAAGTCTGCTTTCAAAAAGGACTAAGTCCATAAAAGTACCTTATAGGCAATGTTACCAATACATATTTACAGCAGACCGGATTAAATCTCAACATTTGCCACATTTGCAACTCATTCCACCCGAATGAAAAGAAAGGCTGTGAGTAAAATGATCTTAGCTTCCCAAAGACGAAAGTAAATAAAAGATTCTCCTTGTGAGGGAATCCCCACGTGGAAGATCTTTAGCAGAAAGTAACTCTTATGTGCAGCAGAAGGCCCGGCTAGGACTAAAGGGGTTAGCCTACAACCCCCTTCCCCCCTTCCACAAGCGGTAGCCTCGAATCGAGTCCCCTATGATTCACCTTTATGCGGGCTAAAATAGCTCTGCAAGAAGATTCAAAGACCTTCAAGAGTAGAGCTGTTTCCCGCTAACCCCCAACTCTGGGGAGAGCCTCGGACATAAATAACGCTCGACTCCCCAAAAGAGACACAGAGTTGAGGAGTCTCGCCAGAACCTAGAAGATTTCCCCATGGTTCCAAGTCAAGTGGTAGCAACAAAGCAAAGTGACAGCTGGACTATTTTTTGTATTTGGAATTAGCCCCAGCCAGGAGGTAATTCCACTGAACGATCGCCCCGAGTGATTTTTCTGACTTCTTTCATCAACGCCTGTTGAAGCTTCCCTTATTTCGGGTAGCCTAAATTCTCTCCCCTGGACCGTAAGTTACCCCCCCCCCCTTGCTTTTGGAGAACCGTCATCTCTCAACCTCCCGCTCTGAAGTCCGAGTGGTCTCACCTCACGTACAGAAGACATCCGTAAGCCAACCCCCCTCCCCCCTTCAGTAACCCAATTGAGTTAATCTTCCCCCTTTCGTTTATTGATGTGATTTTTTTCCGTTAATTCTGTGAGGTAATTTTACCCTTCAATTATCTTATTAATTTTTTTGTGTAAATAAAATTCTATTTTTGTTGAAGTCTCTTTAAATAACCTTGAACTTTGCCATTGTCCATAATTTACCTGACCTCGTTTCACTCTCTCGTTACTCAGCCCGTCTGAACGCGTGGTTTTCCGTCCCTTTTGTCGGTTCGCTTTCAAGCTAGTGGTCCTCTCCCATAGATATAATATGGTATTGATATAATTTAATGTCATACCACCAAACCCATAAATAGTTTTTCTCCAAAAACTTTCCAAGGAATGAAAAGAAAATAAGCAAAAAAACTTGAATTATTCTAAAAAGATGTTCTTCTTTTTCGAGACTTTAAGTTGGCAGCACATTTAATACTGTTTTACTTACTTAATGGGGCTTAGAAAAACATTTCAAGAGTTCGTAATAGAATTAGAGAAAGTAATGAAACTGTATTGATTTTCTTATACCCTTTGTTATTAGCTTTGCGGGTGGTCGAGGGAATAAAGAAAGAAAGAGAATGGGAGGAAGTCTTTAAATCGATAAGTGCAATAGGTAAATGATAGATCCTCGGCTGAACAATTGTCGGTCTGAGACTGTAGTCACTAAACTACTAGTTACAGTATTCCTTTTTCTGGCCCCTACTTATCCCTCACCGATTACACAGTGTGTTCCCTTCCCCTTAATCACGAGCGACGTAAATTTGTTCTCTTCCGTCCCTTGAGACTCTCAGCTGTAATTGGTTTCCAGATCTTGAATAATCGCATTTCTTTGCCTTTCGACCGCCGGGGCGACAAAGCCACAGATCCCCCATTAGTCGAGGATGATGAATGTTCATTGGCCTCATAACTTTAAAAGGCCAAAGCAGTTGGTACTCTCTAGTAGGATTGGTCAAATTTGTATCCCTTCCAATCATTTCGGATTAATTTAACTGAAACCTTTATTCCAATTTAGTCAATTGAATAAAGATTTCTTCCTTATATTTGGGGCTAATTTAGCAGTTTCATCTTCAGAAAATTTAGCCAGAGAAGATCTTAAGCCGGCTGTCGCCCTTCAGCACATCTTGGTGGCCTTCAGGTTTGAGAAAAAGGAGATTCCGTTATCAAAAATATCGGCTCCCAGTCAGCAAAAACAGGAGTTTTCGGCCAAATATACTCCGGTTGTATGATGACAATCTGCCTGGTGCCGAATTAATCCGTGTACATGACACTTCACATTTTTGCACCCATTGCCTCCTGGCATTTCCCCCCCCAAAAAATTCTAGTAACTTAAATCTCGGCATAAAAAGCAACTTAACCCAGATTATGGCCCACTAACGTGTTTTTGAATGTCAGTATATGTAATGGAATGGTATTTGTGATCTGGGAAAGAGAGTAATTGGTAGATAATATCTTTAAAACATGATGATTGCAAATGCGTGCTCTATGTGTGACAAACTTGAAAGGAAAGGAAGCGTTAGTGTGTGATAGAAAGAATGAATTTTGATCAGGTATAGAAAGATCAAAGTGGTAGGAATTTAAAAGGTGTAACAATGCTTTACAGTGATAAAGGATATGGGGTCTTGATTTGATATAAAGATGTGAGCTCAACAATTATGCCAGGGAAGTTGAGATTTGCTAGAGTTAAACTGTGCATAGTTGTAGTTTATGTCCTCTGTAATGATGGAAGTGAATCTGAGAGAGAGAAGATGCAATAGTTGGGAAAGAGTTGTGGATTGAATTTTAAATGGGTATCGGTTAATGGTTATAAGTGATATGAGTAAAGGAATAGGTGACACAATGTGAGACGGATATTTTGGTACACCTGGATAGATGGTAGTGACCTGGGCTAGAAGAACCTTTGGTAGAAAACGTATTCTCTTAGCACAATGATAGCATGAATAACACATGGGTTGGGTTAAGAAGAAGGATAGAACTTAAGAATATTGTATGTGCTTAGTAGGAGTGGATATGCTGATGTTAAAGCTATATGGGGCTTGAATATGGTACTATCTGATACGGTCTTAGGTTAAAACTTTCTAGTCAAATGATGAGAAGACATTAGAAAAGTGGAAAGAACGAAAGAATCAGAAGTGATTTCTTATGGAATCAGAGAGAAAGTGGAAAGTATGTCAGCATGGTTGAAGGAGAAGAGAGGAAAAAAGACGATCATCGATGTAAAGCAAATCTTAAATAAATTTACATAGGTAGTAGTAGGCAGTGTGTGGGTGCGCCAGAAGTGTTTAAAGGGAACGAAACTTATGAGTCGTAGAACGATGATTAATAACATGTAGAGGAAATTAAATGGAGGTTTACATGCAATTGCTTAATAGTGCAAATAAGACTGGCTTGGTGATGCTATTAAATGCAAAGATAGAAAAATGAAAGTTAAACCGGCCGTTAAACAGAATAGGAAATAAGCAAATGAAGTGTTTAAAAAAATGATGAATGAGGATAACAATGGGAATAGGAAAATGAATGAGTATATCGGTAGGAACTCGAAACTCTTCTCGAAGGAAGTGAGATAGGTGAGGAACCAGGATATTATAATAGGGTTAACATCAGAGAAAAGAGTGGAAGGATAACACTGGTCAACTTAAAAGAAAAATATCTCTTGGTTCTGGATCCAAATTTTTCTGATTTGAGGGTAATTGTATGTGCTGAATTCAATAGACATCCGTATAGCTTTATGAGGCTCAGTTTTCCAGAACCAGCATATCTATATATTTGGTGCACCATGTTAATCATGCACTAATTTATATGTTCATTGGTTGCACTTATGCAATAGTTTTTCCAAATTTGCGTTTTTTTATTTGTGTCAGATTGCAGGTTCATGATAGTGCATATCTACAGCTGCCTATTTTATAATTACTCTAAACTTAATCAAAGAAGGAATAAGGCAAGTGCTTGGACGATGCTGATTGTTTTTGTTACATATGTGGCGCCTCACTGGTAGCCTCAAAAAAACGATCACAAATCTGTTCGACTAAACTACCAAAGTTACTTCAAATGTCATTTGGGTGACTAAGAGAAGAAATGGGCACCTCATATATATTGTAAGTCTCGTGTCAACCATCAGAGCAATTGGATGTGTGGTAAGTAAAGCTCAGGAATGCCGTTTGCTGTACCAATGATAGGCGTGAACCCAAATGCCAGAGCAGTGACTGCTACTTCTGTTTCACTAACATCAAGGCAAGGTGCAGTATCCGAATATTGTTTCTGCAATCAGACCAGTTCCGGACAGCGCTGAACTCCAAGTCCCATTCTACCGACTCACCAAGAATTGATGAGTGATTCCGATTCCAATTCTACCTCAAATCAAGACGACTACCAGGATGACTCTGAAAATACCAAGCCTAAACTTTTTCTCAAGAAGCGTTTCATAAACTCAGCAAGAATCTAGACTTGTCTAGAGAAAAGGCCAAGTTCTGGGATTCGGACTAAAACACCGTAACATGCTGGAAGCTGGAGTCGTATCACTACATAGCTCGTTACTGACATAGAGAGCTATCTGCATTTTTCACAGTGGCAAACAACCTTTGGTACTGTGAGGACGCAGTATTTCTCATGCAACAATTGTCAAACTCTTAACCATACGATTTAGATGATTGGAGGCTGTTTATAGACTCTTGAGAATACTCTTTAAAAGCTGCTCTTTTACACAATGACAATCGGTTTCTATCTGTTCCAATAGATCATGCAGCAAAGTGGCTGAGACTTATGAAACAATGAAGATTTTGTTAGCTGCTATAGCGTACGAGAAGCACCAGTGTGAGATATGTGGGAATCTCAAAGTCATCTGCTTACTTGTTGGCCTTCAGAATGGCTATAGAAAAAGATGTGCTTTTTGTGTTTGTAGAATAGCAGAGCTAATGCAGAGTACTATGTGAGAAAGGAATGGCCGAAAACACAATGTGATGCGCCTGGAGGTTCAAATGTGTTCACAATCCTTTTGTAGATCAAGAAAAGATATTTCTGCCTCTAAGGCATCTAAAGCTCTGTTTTGGGGGTTTAAAAACTTATGTGAGAAACTACGTGGTGGTGTTCCTGAAGCCAAGTCGAAAGCACGTGTCTTAATTGGACCACAGATTCTTATCGTTGTTCACGATATCAAACTCATGAAGGCCTTAAACCCAATGGAAAAAAACTCATGGAAATCATTTGTTAATGTGTCAAAGCATTTCCTTGAAACATAGCCTGCTGGAAACTACAAGGAAATCGTTACAATCATGCTGCCGAATTACATGCAATGAGAGCAAACCTAGCCTTGAAATTGTAATTTTCTACTCTCATATTGATTTTTCCCCAAATAACTTTAAAACATTAGTGATGAACACGGTGAAAGATTTCATCACGACATCACCATAATGGAGAGCAGATATAAGGGACAATTGAGTCTTAACAGGATGGGCGACTATGCCTGAACCCTGCAACGAGAAGAGAGCGAGCTGTACAAACAAACGGGGAAGTTCAGAAGCACATTTACAACTTCACATTTTGTCATTTATAAATGATGGGAACTTATGCTTTCTGGTACAAATTTTATAAGCTTATATGTGAATAATGACATCATATGTACTACGTTTCTGATTGTTTAAGAAAGTAGATCCGATAGTAGAATAAAACATCTAAATCATACTTAGTAATGCGAAATAAGTCATGTTAGCACAGTCACATAAGATACAAGCTGGTCTGTTTTGGGTTAAATATCTGTTGCACCAGACAATTGACGGAATATTGAATATTTGTACCTATTGTTTTTTTTAATAAAACCGAGTCTGATACGACATAACAAATATCAGATTTAAATTCAGAAATATAAAATTAGATTTGTTAGCATAATCTCATATGTGAACCATTTGGGCTGTTGACCAGTGTAATTGGGATAGAGGTAGAGGTCAAAAATAGATGGGGAGAATATGGATATAAAAGATAATGCAACTGTATTTATGATTGGCTCTTTGATAGTCAATTCGGTTTTGTATCAGGATATAGAATAGATAATCTTGCAAGAGGTGATTAGGGTTTGTGAGTAGTCAGAAATAAGAATAGGGTACTGTAGTACATGACATAATTGATGACATTCTATTAAGTGGTTGTGAATGTATTATGGGATTGGTCTCGTGTCTGTATTTGAGACTTTTTCAAGAAAGTGGTGAATGCTAAAACTACAGAGGGATAAACTTGTTGGCTTTTGTAGGTGAATATTATGGAAACCTTCTTAATGGCACGTATAAGAAGGATAACCTAAGCATTAATGGAGAATGAACAAGAGATATTTAAAGTGGGTAGGATGTGTCTGTGGATAAAGGATTTGCAGTGAAAAAATAGCTGAAAAAACAAGAGATAGATCTAAAGTGCATGATTGTCTGCTCATGGATGTGCAGAAAGATTGAGATCGTGTAGATAGAGGATAAATGTAACTAGTTTTAATAACCTAACTATGTATGTATTAAAGCACGCTTTAAGGTGAAAGATATCCAGAGTGAATGGGTTGACATACGTAGGAGTGTATTAAAATGTTGCGTTATATCGCCATGGCTCTTGAGTATCTTTATTATTAGAAGAATATTTAGGGATGAGTTCTATCTATTCTTATATAAGCTGATGGCCTGGTGTTGGTTTAAAAAGATATTGAGATGTTGATTGTATCATCTAACATGTGGTGGAGAGGAGGGTTCAGAAAGTGAATGTTGGAAAGAGTAGATTTAAAGCATTTGAGGATCAAGATCGATGGGGACAAATTATATTCTACTCATGAATGTCACCTTTGTACATGTGCTAAATTTTTAGTGTTTATGATTCGTGATAGATTAAAATGGTACACAAGAAGGAAATTGCAACCACGAGTTTTTATTTTGAAGGAAAGTGCCTGGGTGAAAAGAAGCGAGAATTAAATATTAAAGTTTGAGTGTGTAACTCGCCAAGGAGTTGCATGAGAGAATTCTGGTGCCAAGTTGGGTGTATGGAGATGTATGGAAGTACAAGAAGTTATCTCGTGTAAGAGCAGTAGGAATGGCCAACTTAAGAGGGATAATTTATTTAGAAAAGATACATTAGGTGAGGGGACACTGGATAAGTGGTGTCTATGATGTGAATAAGAGTATGACTGAAAGCCTTTTGATGGCTTATTGAGAAAGAAGGAGAATATATGTGACAACGGTGAGAAGACTGCCTATAAAGTGACTTGATAAAGTGAATAAATGTTTGAGAGAGAAACATTTGACGGAGGTATGAGTGAAGGATACTGTTTATGATATGTGTGTTGAATATAGTTTTCGTGGTATCACAACCTTTGCCAAACGCCTATGCACTTTATTATAAAGAATAACAGAAACCAACATATTTTCATAAGGTCCATCAGAAATTTCTCTGGTTGAACAAAACCAGCAAGAGGACTCTGAACGAGTCATCAGTGTATTCGACCGGTGTCGTCTCAAGACGGTACTTCTTAGCAGGCTAAAGGGATTTCTTCTGTACACTCTCTTATATGATTAACTGTATCTTTCAGTTATGGAGATCAAGATCATGGCACCCTAACTGTTGAAGAACCTAGCTGCAGCCTATCTATTTGGGCGGAACGACGGAAGTGGCAGGAAGAAGTGCAAGAAAGAACAGTACGAGTGTGGAAGTTAAGAGCAGTACCCAGGTTTTATGTTCTTTTTCTTGGCAGGGATGAATCCTGCTGGACGACATGATACATCACCTCATCACTATAAAGCTTCAACTTGGAATGGAAAAAATGATGGGTGGCCTTGAGCTTAAAGGAAATAAAGTGGAGAGGGGGGTATATTTTCGCCTACCTAAGGAACCAACTTTAGGGGGCTATTGGCATGGTTTAAGTGTGGCAATGTAATCCAGGTATCAATACGACACTGTGAAGAATGATGCTCTTCTTATTCTGGTGTGAAGTGTGTACATGTGGTCTCGGTTGGATCCACTGGGCCACATAAGCAAGGAATTTGATAGTTGACTGCTATGGTCCACTGTCTGTTGAGTCTTTGCATCATTTATTAGGCTTCATTTACTTCAACAACGATGGGAAATAACAGCAACATACTCCACTATTTCATCGGGACCAAGTGTTCTAGAATTAGTTGCAAGGTGTAACGCGAGAGTTTAGGAATGGTAGGACCAACGTGTTCACCCAAGATGAACCAAATCGAGAATTTAGGCGCTGCGGTGACAGCTCTATTCGCACTCAATATCTGGCAACCATAAATCTCCGGGAAATCTAGAGAGTTATCAAGATGGCATTGATCAAGATATCACTAGAGTTCTCACTACTGACGGAATCGAAGACACGTTTGATTTCACTACATAATTTTAATTAGTGCATAATTGAGTCTTCGTAAACCTTATATGAACTCGTTCCATAAATACTCTTACCACTATTTATGGTGAAGTAAGTTAGATCCTGACTTTATTTGACATCTTCAAACTTCTTTGCCATTTCTGTTATTTGTTTTAATCAATAGAGGACATTAACTGTTTGGTAAATAGGTAGTTGTGGCATGGTGCCGAGATCCACTCAGCCATGCGCTGACAAACTTTGCCTTAGGAATGAAGAAAGATTAAGGTCTGTCAGGACAACAAGTTGTGTGCAGGCATAAAAACTGTAGCTGAAGGAAAGAGCAAATGTAGAAAGTCACAATGAATGTTAATAGCCACTATATCCAAAAGAGGGGACTACTATGAGCATCTATTTCCTGTAAGAAACAACTTTAATGAACTTGGCTGCGATTTCTAAGCACGAGGAAGAGGTTATTTTTTATATTCCCTCAAGTTTCGAGTAATACTTTGGTTAATTGATCACTAAATATCATGTGGCCACTCATCCTCTGACGTCACTTTTTCTTTATTGGTCAAACCCTGTTCTTCGAGATTTGATGAATTTCAGAACATCAAAATTGCAAAGTTTTGGTCCTTTTTTAAGTTTATGGAGAAATCTAGGTCAAAATTGATCGCTTTTCTTTTGTAATTTTGTTTGAATGATTACTGGCGTCAGAAAGAAATTAGTTCTTTGCTTATATTTGTTTAGCATCTCTTTTTTTAACTATATTTGGTCACAAATGGTAAGTTTAAAATTGCATTGAGCTTTATAGCTAATAATATGCTTCTTCTGAATATGTTAAGGGATATTTAAGCTATTTCTGCCGAAATTTTTACAGACTTTTATTTGTTAAGAAGATAATTAAAATAGTTAAAGATAAATACATAATTTTTACAATTTTAAAGAATGCTGAGTGCAAATTACGATGTCGTAGAGCTAGGAGCAAAGTTTCTTTCCTTAATGTATTAAAATAGTTTCCGGAAGTTGGGCATTTCATAAGGTCACTCAGGATGTAATTTAATTCCGGAGCCTAATTCTGTTGATGAGAAAAGAGGTAATTAGTGATTTGAAAATCAAGGTTCATGTTTGCTTTATTGCTTCAATAAAAGCATCGAAATATATCTCTAAATCGGTACTACCGAAGAAATTATTTTTATTATTATTCTGTTCACTATAATCTTGTTATTTTGGATTTAAATTATGTTTTTCTCTTTTTAATCTCATTGTTAACGTTCCCTCAAAATGTGATTTATTTTTCAAAAAGTTCTCTCTGCTTAAATTCAATCCTCGTCATTTGCCCTGTTTTACACTAGTCTGAATTGATTCACGGTAAATTTAAATGGTAATTCGAATAGCATATCTTGAACTTAAAGTTGATTGGGTGTTTGATGATGAAAGACTTTAACTTAATTTTCAATTTACTTACACGTAATATGATATCATTTTACTTTTCTTCGAAATTGACCTCCTGTAGTAGGAGATTTGGCAAATGCCTCAGGGTAAATGTTGATTAAAATAATTCTAGACCACAAAGGCTCTGAAGGGATTTGTCCCAAATAAAAGGCGTAGTCAAAAATAATAAAACTCAATTTGATCAATTCAATTTTGTGTCCGATATGAAATATTAATGAGAATCTAAAGAAAGCTCTTGAACATGAATAAAATGTATTTATTTGAGTCCGCTCAAGTTTAGCTCCTAATTCAAAATCAAGGTAGCTTTCTTGGATTTAGACTATAATCTTTGAGTGCATTATATGTAAATAGATTTTCAAAGAGGA
Source organism: Ceratothoa steindachneri (assembly GCA_963969495.1). NCBI lineage: Eukaryota > Metazoa > Arthropoda > Malacostraca > Isopoda > Cymothoidae > Ceratothoa > Ceratothoa steindachneri. The sequence continues at coordinate 44,911,516 of OZ018339.1, forward strand.
TAATTATATCTAAAGTCATCCATTTCTCTTGTTCTCATAAGAAATAATTTTAAGTATTTAACTCATCTGATTTAATAAATTAATGATTTCTTTTCTATTTGCGGGAAATACCCTCAAATCTGGTTTGGGTAATTTGAAATAAATAGTCGTTATTAGGCAGAGATGAAACATGGAATTAATAAATATTATGTGGCAATCGGAATAAAATTTATATTTAGAGGGATAAATTAAACAATAACTAGATGAGAAACAAATTGTCAGAGATAGAGAATAATTCGTAATTTAAATTGTTTTGATTTGGTCTACAAAAGAAGAAACGAAAATTCACTTGTTAATTTGAATGTCAAATGATGCACTTTTAAAAGAGTTCCAAATATATTATTTACTTTTATCCAAACATTTCAGAAAAAGTATACCACAGATAATATTAAAAATTGTAACTTGCCAAATCAACAGTAGAATTTGACGCAATTGAAATTAAGAACCACAAATCCATTTTCTTATTAATATCCATATCGAGATCGGTGGACCGGCTGGAATGGTACTGGGGTTCCATGACGATAACCACCGGGAACGCCGGAGTAACCACTCCTCCAGGGTGATCCCATCCTGTAGTAATTGCCACGCCGGCTTCTGTCGTATCCACCACGGTAGCGATCTCCATATCCCCATTGCTCAGGGCCGGAGTGTGAGCGGAAGTGTTCGCCGCGCCCACGGTTATATCCACCGAAATCTCGGAGGCTATCCGAAGGAAATCTGTAAAAGTTCAAGGAACTGAGTTCAGTTAGGAAATAGAGTTAATCTTATATGAGCGCCAATTAAACGATGAAAGAGCAATAGTCAGTAGAATATGTTTGCCTAGTTTTGGACCTGTTTTCAAGAGAGGCCTCTAGATGTTTTTAACAATAACTCGTCGAATTATTAAAATAACATGAAGTGCCCCATTATTGAAAGACTCAAGAAATTGAGTTTAGAACCATAAACAAATTATCCTTTAGGCTAAATTCAAATAGAGATAAGATTTTCTAAAATAAATTTTACTATAGTTCCCATCATCTTTGACATGGAAAGCTAGAGATTTAGTATCTAAAGAATTATAGAAATAATATTACCAAAATAGTTTGGTTATCCCAGATAATATCTAATCAGTTCTAACTAAATTAAACTCTATTGTTTTGCTGCCATCTGATACCAAAATATTCCTTTCCCAAAATCGCTTCCATCAATAGATGAATCAACTCCTAGATAGTGATTTTCAATATAAAACTTCTGGAAACTTGGTAAAATATATGAGCACATAAATGACTAGCTGATAGATCTCTAGATATTTTGAAGGCGTATAATCCCATCAGTATAATTTTGCTAAAATGTATAATAAATATTTACCTTTGGCCCTTTTACGATGGGATATTTAATCGTCGTCCACTTACCTGCCAAAGTCCATTTCGTAAGCAGGGCGACCTGGCGAGCCGTAGTCCGCCCGTCCCATTCTACCATAACCGTACATCCTTTCGCGCTCAAAGCCAGCTTGCATATCTCGGGGATCAGGTCGAGGACCTCCGTGGAAACCTCTTGGAGGGCCGTATGGCCCTTTTCCTTTCATTTCCATGGGAACTCGCTCCAAGCTGGCACTTCGTTGCCCTTCTCTCATTAAGTGCCCTTCGTAGCCCTCTCGTTCTCCTTTCTCTCGTTCCATTTGGCCACCGCCACTTCTGAAGTGACTGCGGGCGTCGTAATCTCCTCTTGCCCCTGACCGGTTTTGTTCCAACTGTCCGCTGAGCATCACTCCTTCGTCGCGAGCAGCAGATTCTGCATTAACTTTCGGAACCATGATTCCTGAAAATAGTGAAATTGTGTTCTAAAAGTTACATAGGGTAGTTTTAGGGTTTTTCCACTAAATTAAGCAAATGTCTTAGAAATGGAACGCGTTCAGTATAGGGAGAAAAAATCATAAAAAAATGCGATCTTTAACATCAGTAAGAAGCAGGAAAGACATAAATTAATGTTATCGATAATAGTGAAACATGACTGAAAGCATCACAATTGAAGGAATTAACAGGTTTAATTATACATTCGCAGATATTTTGTATGAAAAAGCACTAATGAAATTTTTTAAATCGTCTTGTGGACAAAAATTGATAACACTTGACTTAGAAGTGAAAAGCAGGAGTATGATATCCTGAATATATATTGCATTTATATTTTAGTCAGATATTATTTAGTTCGAAAAATTTAGGAAAAGTGCATATAAAATTTTGAATAATCGCAAACTAAGAGTTAATAAGATTTTATAAATTACTGGAAAATTAGACGAATTACCTAGGAACTAAATTGCTATTTATTGTATTATTACTTGATACGGCTTTGATTGGATATAAACGGCTGGTGACAGACGAGGTCGAGTTAAACTGCAAAGTCTCACCACAGCGAGAGGTCTTTTATACCTACTTTTCAGATCTTCGAGTGAGCTCGGATTTCCTCTTTGGAAACCCGTTTGACGAATCTGGAATAACCAGAGTGAATTTGATTACAGCTCCAGGTTAAGTGCCTGATTACTAAAACAAATTAAAGATAGGTTAGTGAAATCATTTTGCTTTAGCCAATTATCCCGCTAAATGTATTAAATCACTCATTCACTTTAAAGCTATAGAGATCCCAGAACAAGGGAGTTATTCTCATTACCAACAGAAGAAGAGCAGATAAGAGTTTATTAGTCTGTACTCCACCAAAGTCATGAATCATCCGTCGATGATTTACTCCACAAACAGAAGGAACGAATATAGAGTAGATTGAACGCAATTATGTCTCAGCTAGAGGAGGAGAGAATCGAGACCAACATCGGTAGAGGATCCACAATTGTATATGTATAAAGAAGCTACAATAAACTAATATCTATAAAAATTATTATTTTAGATTAAGTTCTGCGATATTATTATGAATTATTGCATTTAAGAAAAAATGCTACACTAAAGAAGCACGTGAGAAATTCTTTATATGCCTATTATATTTTATTTATAGGAATGTAGATATATTTTCCTAAAACATAAAATTTGAATTCGAATTTGAAAGAAGTGATGAGATAAGTATAATGCTAAAAAGTACTTAAAGTTAAAATGGAAAATTTTGTGGTGAAAACGAAAGAAACCATTAGGATTGCAGAGAGTTGAACATACGCCAGGAAAACCTGCTCCTTTCCTGATGAAGTTTTTTGTTTTTATTTCTGCTTGGTTTTAATACGGTTTGTTGTTGTTCATAAAATATTTTCATTTACTCTCATCTTCTTTTTGATTTGTTTTAGTTATTTTATTTTCTTTTTTCCATTTGGAAGGTTTCTGAAGCTGGACTGTTTAAGGCTCATTTAACATTGGTGACCTTTCGTTTGCGTCTAGTTTTCTTCAATTTCTTCAAAGTTTCTCTTATTGTGCTAGATCCTGCTTAACTGGTCGCTTTGGGGTACTTCTACTATGTTACTTGAGGGTGTTGGCTTTGAACTATAGGTCTGTCTTTGCTCCTTCTATGAAAAAAGCTCCCCCTTCACATTTTCTGGGGAAATTCATGGATATGTAATGTTTACGACTTAAAAATCACCTTCACCATCATTGGTTTTCACTTGGCCTGTTTGCGACTTCAGATTAATCTTTTATTCCTCCTATTAATTTTCTTCTTTATAAAGTATTTCATTGATATGACAGAGTATGGTCCACAGTAGTTTGATAAGCTTATGTGTTTCTTGTGGTAATCGAACACGAGGAGGTTGGATTGCTTTTGGCTTGTTGGGGATTCAGTTGTCTCTCTGCTTTAATTTGAAAGCATTTTATACAGGTCTTTATATGTATGTACCTTCTATATTTGCATTGTGGTCTTCATTTGGATAAAAGAAGCCTCGAGAGCTGGCCTTTCATGCATGCTTTGGAAAAAATCACGTTAATTGTTCTCGATGTTTGTTCATATTTTATAACGTATTTAATCTTGGCCCTTTCCTCTTTGGCTGTCCCTTCACAATTATATGGTACTGTTGCCTAAATACAAGAGATGTTTGGGCAATGATTTATTAGGGAACTACAGGCTCGACGGTTAGTTCTTTCACTTGTGTGGCCACTATATTAGTAAAACATTTTCTTGGTCCTGATCTATATAGCACATTGCTTGTAAGTATCTTTTTAAAACCACATTGAACCTTTTCGGATTGGCCAAGGCGAGGGGCAGGGTGATTGCCATGTACTCCTCTACAGAATAATACAACCAAATTGTCAAGATCCCCAGTAAGCTCCCTGAAGTGTCGTTACAAAAGGTAAGCATGAGAGAGAGTGGAACTAGAAAATTACAGGATACGATAGCGATGAAGTATCGAGGGAGACCTCAAAGTGGACATAGATAGCCATGAGAGCTAAATCTTAACGTGGAATACAAAGTAGAGTATCTAGGATATAAATCTTTTAATAAGTTGCTATTCATGTGATCCTTGTTCTACTTGTCTGACGTGAGTCCCCTGCGTGAGAATTAAAGATGATAATGAAGATGTTGATATTTGAACCAAGCGAGAAACTTTAAGAGTAGCTAGTTTGCCTTGAGATCAGGCTTATCTCTGTCCATTGTAGGTCGTTAAAGCTTATTTGTTTACTTTAAATTTGCGCTTGCGTGAGAATCATGCAATTCCTTTATAAACCTGTATTTGACTATATATTTTTATGTATAAATGTTTGTTTATTTCAGACGTTCAAAACTTTGTTAGTAGATATACTTGCTAATACTGATATAGGCTTCTATCTCTTTCGCTAGTCTTTTCCTTTCCTATTTTAATCCCCTTTGAGGATATACGTTTATCTAATAACAACGACTTTTATCGATCATTGTGGATGATCTCCTCGATTTCAATGACTAACGCCGGTATTCTGATGGTGTCAGATCATCGACCTTGCGGTTTCCTCTCTGTTGTCGCCTTCTAGTCGAATTCTGAATATTCGAGACCCTTTAAGGACCTTTCCCACTTTCTTTATTCTGACATTAAATAAGTCTGAAATCTCTTTATTTGTGCTTTTAGCGTGAAATTACAGGCGAATTCCATGCATCGACCACAGATTAGGAGGTTAACAGATCTCCATAGTCAATTATTCTGCCTAAAGAAAAAGCAAATATGGTTATTAATTTTAAGAAGATATTCAGTTGACCACTTATTTTTTTCATCTTCTGTCGTTCACTTTCTCGCAATGTTTCCAGTCTATTTCCACATATAAATTCAATTTATTCTTAAATGGTACTAGAAAGTCTGCTTGCAAATAGTATGAAGTCCATAAATACACGTTAAACATAACCTTGCCAATAGATATTTGCAACAAACCAGATTGAATCTTATCATTTACCGCATGACCCATTTATCATTAATTTAGGCTGGGCTATTCATTACACCCGAATGACAACCAATCCCGTGAGTAAAATGATCTCACCCAAAGAATAAAGTAAATAAAGATTCCAGATCTTTAATATTATTTTTTTTTCAAAGGCCTTTTCGAGGAATGAAAAGTTGGCGGAACATTTAATATTATTCTTATCTACTTTATGGGGCTTAGGAAAACAATTCAAGAGTTCGTATTAAAATTCGAGGAAGTATTGTGACCTCCCTCGATTAAAATACAACTCAATACAGATTTCCTTATACGCTTTGTTAATAGCGTTGAGGATATGGTAGTACGTTGGTTAAAGTAACTGAGGTAAACCTGTTTGAGAGTGGTGCGACTTGTCCCTGAACCTTTGGCTCCACTCTTGAGGCATACAAATAGTTTACTTTGTTCAGCTGAGCGGATGCCTAGTTGCTTTCTCAGTGAGCGCCTTGTATGCACAAGGCTACGACTAAAAAAATAAAGCTCTCTTCTCGCTTAGCAGGCTGGGTAAATTGGTGATCAAAGCTTCCTTACAAGGCAAAAGGAATTTTTAGAGCTGGATTCAAACGTCTTTACTCGGTGGGATCTAGACTAGTTTTCAGGCAATGAAGAGAAAATATCTCTATCTTTTTGATTGGACATTGGACATAAATGAGAATGAAAATAGTAGTAAAAAGTTATTAGGAGGAGAAAATAGTAAGGAAATTTGAAGGAAAAATAGGAAAGTGAAAATGAAAGTAAAATGAAAGTACAGGTCCCTGGTCAAAGGTAATATATGGCTTGCTTTGCGTTTTGGGTTTTTCGTTTTTTTAATTTTTTTAGTATATATAATATAAATATATATTAAAGGGCATTTTAACCTTTATGGCTGAGAGCGTTTTGTTCTCTACTGCTGGGGACGTCTTTTTCAACTGGTTATTTAGGCCCCACTTTGCGTTGTTTTTTTGGTCGCTTTTGTGTTTTTGGTTTTTTGAAAACGTTTTGGCGAGTTGGTCGCATGGACGGAAAATGGGTTAAATGTTGGTTTGGTTTACGGTGTTTCGTGATCGGAATTATACGTGAACGTTGGATTTATGTCGTTGTTGATGAGCTGTTTGCTACTTGTAAATGATTTTGCATCTTATCTCATTAAACTCCATGTGCTCGAGATGCAAACTCCTAAGTTAGGTGATAGCCTTATTATAAACACTTTGAAGTTTATGGACTTGGGTCTTGGGGTTCGCGTTTTTGGGGTTCGGTGTGAAAAAGAGTTTGGATCGGATGCACGCATTGTAGATCTTGAGTTTATAGAGGAACTTAGATCTACTATGAAGCGATAGAATTTACTAAATTCCTTCCGTCACATGAATCTCATGAATCTCATACCCACCAGTCATAATCCCTAGTCCCAAAACCGTGTCTTCCATGTGGTATGAGATGTGTACACCCCCACACGGATGTCTGCGAGAGTTCGTTGGAATAATGGAATTACCTGGAACTTTTAAGCATTGATGAATATCTTCCATCTCCTCTCGAAAGTTTTGATGTTTTCGAATTTCAACGCCGTACTCAGTGCCATATATTTTCCAGTCTGATAAAGTGTCGTTAGTTGTTAGTTAGTTAGTTAGCGCTAATCCTTCCATGATGCTGAGAAGATCCCCGAAAGGATAATAAAAGTTTTTATTTAAGTTCAGAATGACAATCGCTTGTCGGCCCGAGGGCCCAAGGGGCTGGCACTCTTTTGGGGAGAGTTTCCATGAATTATTATCTTTTGACACCAAACAGCGTTCAGGTGGAAGCCTTCGTCACCTCGACGGAGAGGGACCTGTTCCGCGTCAGAGGTACGTGAGTATAGATACCCATCGGAAGGTTTCCTTAGAACAGAGAGAGTGTGTGTGTTGTGCTGTGAGGGCGGGAGAGGAAAAAAAGCAGTGTTGTGATTGGCTTTGTTTGAGGTGAGAGGTGTAAGATCTACTCACCAGATAACGGGGTGAGCACAGAGCGTCCACCAATCGGTAGCCAAATCTCTACGTGCGCTGACGTTTGTGTCCGGTCATGCTGGGGTTCGGAATCGAACCCCGTACCACGACGTTGGAAGGCCAACGCCGTACAGATCATCGATATAACGTCCACAAATTTGACATAGAACGACCCGTCTATCAATGGTTCTGGAAGGTCTATTGGAAATATCTATTAAAGCAGAAAACTTACGCACCAGCCTTTGTGGCGGGTGTATAAGGAAATTTTTAACGCCAGTTTTTCAACTTAAATATAAGCGACATAAAATTGGCCAATCAGCGCTAACGAAATGTTTACAGGCTACCAAACGTTAGCCAGTTTTTAAACATAGGCGCTACAAAATTGACCAAATAGCGTTCAGATAAATTTTAAGGGCATATTTATGTTAACTGATTTTTCAGTCATTACCTGATTCTTCAGACATCACGGATGGCAGAAAAAGAGGTAAAGACCTTCTCCCATGAAGAATATGAAGTAACCCTTAAGAGTTTTAAGCAAAAGTTGCCATGATAAATAGCATCGCAAAAATGCATCTAGTAAACGCTCGTCACAACATCAACGGATCTCTATTAAATATTTTTAATGCCTGCCTTAATTTGGGTCATTTCTCGGTCCAGATTAAAAGAGCCCGTATGAAATTAATACCAAATCTTAGCAAGCCGAAATAAGAGATTAGCAGCTATCCTGCCATCTCTGTGCTGGAATTCATGGGTATATTGCTGGATAAACTTCTCGACAATAGACTAAGAAGCAACCTAGAAACCAAAGGTCTATATAATTTCCAACAACACGGCTCCCGCGGGAGACTTGGTACCGAGACGGCTCTGGCGTTAATTACTCAAAGAATAGCTAGCAAACAGGTAATAAACGGCAATGGTAAAGTCATTTACCGAGATGTGGCGTCGGCATTTGACAACGTGTGGCTACCAGGACTAAAAAAGCAGATCAGTCAACTAGGTATGGAAAAAAACCTAAAAGAATACTTTGCGGCTACCTGGAAGATCGAGAGGTAGTCGTAAGAGTAAACGGCATTTAAGTGAAACCTTTCAACCTAGAAGCACGGGTGCTACAGGGAGGTTGTCTCAGCCTTACATTATATGCGGTGTATACCAGCGACCTGCCTAACCCTGACCAATACCTCGCTGAGTACGTCCTGCTGGTGGATGATTTCACAAAAGTCATCTCCAGCTTGTATAAAAGCCTGTTGACTTTGCAAACAGGACAAGTAGGTAAATGGAGGACATCAATAACTTCGTGTTCAAAATAGGGCAATAGGATTCATTGCCAACGTCACCCTATAGGACCACCTAACAACAGAAGTGTTACATGAAGCAACAGGTATTGAACGTATCAAAGTTATCCTGAATAGACGAGAGAAGATTATATGGCAGAAGATATATCAAAACATGCCTAAAGATGTGTTGCACGGAATTCGACTACCTAAATGAAGAATTACCGGACTTGCGATTTAAAGAATCAATCAAAAGCAGCCAATTCAAACCTTAGAAAGAGACTAATACTATTTACTGACGAAAATGACAAAAGAATAAACGGTATATGAAAACCAAGCTTAAAAAAATCATGATAAGAACAAAAGATCCGAAGTGGACAAATTCGATAGGAAAAAATAAACAATTAATGATCCGAGGAGGACAAACTCATTGTAAAAATAAATAAATAAAAGATCCAAATTCGAGAACTTTAAAGAAAATAACAAAAAGAAAAATAAATAAATAAAAATAAATAAATAAAAGTTAAAAAGTGTACAATCATTAAATTAAAAAAGGAAAAAATATCCGATGTGGAAAACTTAATGGTAGAAAATAACACTAAAAAAATAATTAAATAAAGAAGGAATATAAAAAGATAGAATGCATTTACGTATAACAACCGGCTTAGAAATGAAAAAGGAAGGACCCTTAACACCATCTACAACAAACCTTGACATCGAGGACAAAAGGCTTCAATGCCAGCACATTGAATGAGTACTAAATGATATTACGAACTTAGGACCTGAAGAACTACTGAGGTAGCCAGACAACATGACACACATATTCTCTTACCCCCATTTCTATCTATTCTCTAAACACTATCCTCACATTTTTCTACCTTATACGATTGCTAATCCCTGATCGTTGATGAGGATGAGAGATTTGGAAATTTCTTCTTCGAAAGATAATCAAGCAAGCAATCCACACCTTGAAACTGTTTGAAGCGAAATACCGTTTTTATCCTGAGAAGATTTTGAAGAGACTACGACTGATTGACAGCACTCTGACTGGATACATTAGACGGAGGAACCTTCTCTTCCTATCTGTCCTATTTAGGGCGAGTCGGCTAGGGAAGCAAAGTCTCCATAGGTACCTTATCAAGCCAGAGCCATATCTGAATCAAGTGGCTAATTCAGGGCAATTTCATTTAGCAATTTTATCATTCGAAATGGAATGTGAACATAGGATTTTCAAATTTCGTTAGAATTGGCCAGATAGTTTTCATGTTTTAAAAAAAAATAATAATTCCTGCGCTAGCTCTTTGAAGGACTTTGTCAATTATATTATTTAAATGAGAATGTAGAACAAATTAAGGGTTTCAAATTTCAGTAAAATCTGCCGAATAGTTATGATGTTTTTGCTAAAACAAAATAATTCTCGGGATAACAATGTTTGTACTTTGGCAGTTATTTCATTCGAATGAGAATGGAAAACAACATGAGCCATTCAAATATAGTTTGAATGGGCGGAATAGTTACAATGTTTTACAAAAACAATAAAAAAGAAAATCGCGGACCAACCGATATAGTGAGATGTATAATCGCACGCGACTAAAAATGGAAAGAAGCAAAAAAAATGTTGACGGATTGGATTAAACATTGAACTCTGCAATAAAATTGTAAGGATTCAATTATTATTATTTCACAAAGAAAGATTGCAAGGCAAGTCTTATGGGTTTTCATATTTTTCACTTTAATCCTACATTTTCCTTATAATTTACTGTAAGAATGAATCAGCTCGTAGATATAAATATTATCTCAGGTTCTTAATCTTTTACTGCTAACAATATGTTATTATTTAAATGAAATAAGTGAGTAAAGAGTAATAACTAAAATAGTAATAAAATCAACGCAACGTAGTTGAATTAAAATATGCATGAAAAAATCATGAAAAATCGCAAAACTCTCTCGATTTAATTACAATTTTAAGTGAAAAGGGCCTCGTTCACTTACCTAAGGCTCTGGATTTTCCCAAAACTTGAATTAGCAAAAGATATAGAGTTGTTATGCACGTCTCTTTTTATCATTCTTCTTATTTTCATGTATAACCTTCTTAAATATATATAACGTCTCAGATGTAGAATCCTATAAGGAAAAATATAAGAAATATTAACAAAGAATTCTCCCTGTTCATTGACATAACGAAATTATGGTTGTTGAGCTGAAATAAGACCCAGACACGGTTCAAGAACTGCCAAAAAAATCTAGTGAGCCGAAAGGCGATATTCTGGCTTATGAAAACCGGTTTTGGCATCGAAATAAAAGATATCTGAAACTCAGTTAAGCTGGTGTATATAAAGCACCACCTCTAAGCCCTCCATTGTAGCGCTCCTTGGTCTATACCTCACACAACATAATAAATTGTGTAAGTACATTCCTGAAACATTTTTTGACGGTAACTTATTTCTGACTGCAATTTTTCATATAAAAGTGATTAATAAGCATCTTAATATAAACTTCTCGAATATTTTACTACAAAATACTATGTAAAGAAATCATTTTATTTCCTGCACAAGGGATGTGTTTGATATTGAATTCTTATGCTTTATAAAGCAATTCTTGTCTCAGCGCATTTATTTTTTCCCTGCATCTCCCCAGCTTAATTATTTTTGATTTTCCCGTTTGAATTGTATTTCATATTCTATTTTACTGTAATAAGGATTTCAATAATATTTCTAGAATTCGCCATTAACCAATTTTATATACTATAAAATAACAATTTCTATAAACAATATAATTATAGTTAATTACTTCGGTCATTGAAAATCACAACTCGTCCCCTCCCATACGTAATAAAAGGGAGAGCAAATGGGGAAACAACTCCGAAGATTAATTAGCGCAAAGAGAAAATTTGGCTCTGCTAAACACGATTACGTGGATTCATTTAAATTTGTTGCTATCATTTCTTAATGCATAGAATGTGATTTCATGAGGTAAATTCATGTGTTATTTAGTTTTCCCGGTGTTTTATTCCAGCAATCATGTCGTACTGTGGCAGTAATGATGGTCACTTTGACCACGGTGATTACTGGTCTCGAAGAAACTACGGTAGTAATCGATTCATGGACGATTCCGATGGTTTCTATGGAAGACGCATGATATGCGGAGACGATAACCGAGGTTATGGCTCCTACCGAGGCTCCTATGGTTCTATGGAGTCGCCATTAGGATACGGTCGGTCCTATGGTTACGGTGATATGTGCAGATACGATAGTGGGCCTTTTGGTTACTATGGTTATGGTAGTCACTCTGGGCAGGACGGCTCCATGGGTGGGTATGGCGGTCGCTATGGGTACGGTGGATATGAAAAGTCACCATATAGCTACTTCAGGCCCGGATCTGGTGACTGTTACGGCAAGTTTGGAAATGAGCATGGTAGAAGATTTGGTTATGATGGAGGGCATGGTTATGGTGGTGGCTACGGTAGCATGTATGGTTATGGTGGTCGCTACAGTAGCATGTATGGTTATGGTGGAGGATATAGCAGTAGCGGTCAACACGGATACGGCCGTGATTACACAGGTTGGTATGGTAGTGATTATGGTAGACAAGGGTGGTACGGCTATGGTTGTGGTTACGATATGCCCAGATACGACCGTTACGGCTGTGACTACAACCGATACGGAGATCGTAGCTGTTACCGGTATGGGGGATACAGGCGCAACTATTACAACCCATATGGCTACGGAGGTTATGGTTTAGATAATTACTATCCATATGGTTATAGAACTTACGACTACAATGGTGGTTACGGTGATCGTTATTATGGATATGGAAGAAATTACAGCCCATACCACTACGGTAGATATGGTTTTAGAGAATACGGCTACGGCGACTCCATGGGAATATACAGTTATGGCAATGGTTATTACAGACCCTACGGGTTCGGCTCAGGTAGATATCGTTTCAATGATTGCCACCAATTCCCTAATTTCACACGAGGCTATTACCATCGATACCCGTACCAAGGACTCTACGGTTACCCCTTCTACGAATACAATCCCTACTACGGCGAATGTCAATACGGTTACGGTTATAGGTATGGCGGATTCAGGCCTTATTACTACGGCGGATACGGAAGCAGCCTTTACCCCAGGTACCCTTTCAGCGGAAACAGGTTTGGGTACGGGTACGGAGGTTACCCCGTGTTCCACTGTGACCAGTATGGATACCGAGGTCATTACTATGGCTACGGCGAAGACTACAACGGCAGCCGATATGGATGGGCCCCGTTCTTCGGAGAAAGCCCCAATGGTTCTTACCACCAAAGAGACTACCATAGTGATCATCCTCCTTTCTTCGTAAGTTTTTTATGTTTTGTATCATTTTTAAGTAAACTTACCCTCTAACTATATTCTATATTCTAACTGTGATTTGGATCCTCTCAGCGTCGGATGTATTTGCAATGTCTATATTCCCTCTGGTTTCTCAGATTATTATTCAAAAATAGCCTCAGAAAGATAAATTTAATGCTTTCTTGCTGGATGCCATCCTTAAATTTATATATTTCTATTAATTTAATGAACTAGTTCTCAGTATTGGACCCAAACCTTAAAAATAAGAGACGTGCTTCAATAACTCTAAATTTCAATAAAATATTATGAAATATTTAGGAGTGTTGAAATTTTTTTAGTCACCTCAATTTTTAGTGCTTGAAAACTCAAAATTTTAATTCAAACTCTCTTTTTTTCAGGGTTATTACTATTAAACTGAGAGTGATGTTCGATTTCCTTCTTTATTTATTAGTAGTAGTATTTTTTTCATTATTTACTTTAATGTACCAAAACATTATTCTATTAAAGCTTGTGATGTTTAGTTGTAGACTAAATCTAATGCTGCTTTATTATAAAAAAATAACTTTAGATAGAATAAACCTCTTGCAGCTAAAGCTCAAATTACCGTAAATATGTAAATTAGATTTCTTAAATGCTGTTTAAATTCGTAAATTATTATTAGTAAACTATAAGGCGAAACTAGCCGCTCTTTTTTATCTGAGCTGCAAATTTTATATTGGAAGTCCCATAAATTCAAATTCTTGCCTTCTCATTTTCCCTTTTTTCCTATCCTTGTCTTTTATCACATTTTCTTAACATCATGGGAAAATGAGCTGAAGAAATAACTCACGAAGCTTAGTGATGAAAATGGAGTTCACGCATATCAACTTTCCACTTCAAAACGTAAGAATAATTAATATTTATCTCACGTTGCCTCAGTAATTTTTCGTTCAATTTTAATTGCTTTATTCTAATTTAACCTCTCTATTGGTTGTCTTCAAAGGATGAAGCGTCCAGAATGATTAAAGAATAGTATAATAAATAAATTTCGATCCTTTAACTGTGTTACGATTAGACATCTTTTGGGGAACAGAATCTTTACAAATTAAGGAAAGTTTTACACCAAAATAAAAATTTAGTTAATGTTGATATATGATGAAATTGTTCTTGTATAAAGATTTTAATCTAAAAAAAACATTTATTTCAAAATAAACATTGTTACGATCAAGTTAATTATCGCATCTACTTCAATAGGGACGTTCGTTGCACCTAGCAATATTCGCCTTTCCCTGCCTCACCCCAAATGCCATGAAACTCAGAGTTGAGGAAATAAATTTCAATTCAGTTAAATCAACCGAGAACTTCCCAAAGCGCTAAGAAATCATAAAAAGGAAGGAGGAAGAAGAGAAGAAAGACAAGGAGTTGACCTACGTGAAAGTTGACAAGAAGAACAGAGAAATAAATACTGCACCTGCACAGATAAATATCGCAGGAGATCTAAGTGCAAAGATACTGATCTGAATTACCTACGCAAATGTGGCTAATGCAGTAAAGCCTGGCTGCTACAATCATGTACTCAATCCATCTTAAAAGCCAATAATCTCCCAACGAGATCATGACGGCAGACCTTGAATGCACCAAGGTATTTAAGGAATCATTCATCAGAAATAGCAATGTCAAATCTGAACTGGAGGAGATCGTAGAAGCTTCCTAATATGAAGAATTCAAAGAGCACGATGAAGAGGAAGATAGAAAGGCTGAGAATGAAGAGGGATCCTCCACTTCTGACAACAACAAGGGCTCTTGCGCCCGTAACGAGCTACAAAGAGTAGGTCCAATACCACAAATACACTTCCGAAAAAGGAAAACCCTGGGCACAGTAAAACCGCCCACCAGCTCCTAAAAAGAAAAACAAGAAGCATAGGTAAAAACAATTCACTATGTTACGGAACGCACTGAAGATATTGGAAATTAATACCAACGGCTGGACGACTAAAAGAACTCTTTACGGAAATGTATTCAGAGAAATTAAAGCAGCCATCATCTTAATTTCGGAACACGGGATCAACACGCGTAGTGCAGAAATGAACTACAAGCAAATAATAAATCAAGGAGAATCCTACATCGCAATTGGGGTCGAACGCCACAAAGAAAGTTTTCATTGCTCCTCGATATTAACCGCCAAAGAGAGACGTGTTACCAATTCACACTCTCACTGGTCTATTTCGCAGAAAAGTGCTTACTAAATTAATGGGGATCTGATCGCGAGATGCCTGGAATCCGGTTACAGTACCCACAGCGGTATAGAAAGATGTCTGGAACTATTGCTGGACAGAAACTTTGCCCAGCAAATAGTCCCTGACTTCCCTACCTTTATCAGAGCAGAATGTTCCACAGAAAAAGACATCTGTCCTGCGAAACGGCGGCGGCCGTTCAATTACTACATAGAACCAGTCCAGGTAGCATGTGGTGACCATATAGGGATTAAACCTAACTATCAACAGGAGACCTATAGAAGTTTCAGCTGTAGTCAGAACGAACTACAGAAGAGCAAACTGGAAACGATACGCGCGCCTTTTCCAGGCCTACGATACGACCGAGTTGAACGAAGCAATTATCGAGGTAATTGACGATGCACTCCACAACCTTAATAACCATCTCATCAAGGCAGATAGGGCTTGAATGTCTAAATCCGAGTATAGGATCATCTTTACCAACAAATAGAGCGAATGCATGAAGGAATTATACCGTAAGCTGAAATTATTGTATGAAATCAACATCAGGAATGCATCAGTTCACTCATTGCAACAAAGTAAAGAAATCAAAGAACTGAACCAGTTGATCCTCGAACCATAAGAGAGACGATGAAGTGATGCAATCGATAGCCTCGATCACGAAGCACCTCCACAGATTTTTGGAAAAAGTTTAGAAATCTCAAAGGATCGACTGGGAAGAAGAAGATCGAGTTACAAAAAGAAGATGGAAATATCGAAACGGAAGAAGTAAGAATTGAAGAGCTATTCCAAAGTTATTAGGAAAAATCTTCCAATTAACTGAGGAGGAAAAAGAAGACTATGACCTAGAGTTGGAAAGCCACATCATATACAAACTTAATGAACAAATACACAAGACGCACCTCACCACCAGTGGATACACAGCGCGACGGATACGCCAAAATTACCGAAGAAGAACTACTCGGCGCGCTCCGCTCATTTCGAAAAAAAGCCTCAGGTAATTTGGGGCTTACAAAGTTAAACATTCAAAAGGCACCAATCAATATCATCGAATGGATTAGAAGAATATATAACGCCTGTCTGAACACCGGATAGTTTCGAGATGCTTAGAAAAAGGCTAAGATGATTTTCTTGACTAAGCACAGAAAGAACCCAACGTTGAAGGACTGCTACCGGCCAATATCACTTCTAGAATTTGGTGGGAAGCTCTTCGAACAGATCTTTAACCGAAGACTGGTGTTTGACCTGGAGGATAATTCCCTTTTCAACCCACATCAATTTGGGTTTAGGAGGAAGCGAAGTACGGATGTGGCGATTAATGTCATCACGTTGAAGCTAGCCTAAGCAAAACAAGAAAGAAGTTACGTGGACATTATTTATCAAGATGTATCCAAAGCATCTGATAAGGTGTGCCAACGGGGAATGCAGTACAAGATCTTACGATTGGGCCGAAGTGAAAACTAAGAAAGAACTCTCTGTGACTATATAATGGAGAGAGCGGCGTATATCAGTCTAGGGTGCACAGGCGGACCTTAGTTTCCGCTTACTGCGACCCTCCTGGAGGGAGTGGGGTGCTCATCCTTCACTCTATTATTGATTTTCACGGCTGAGCTCCCAGCGCCTATAGGCTCCACTTTCCTCAACATTCAATTCGCAGACGATTTCTCCCAGATAATCACTTATCCATTGAGGAATGCGCCTTGGCAAGCTCGTATGACATCAGCAGAAATTGAAAACACGAGCTTACTTTTATTTATTTTTACTTTTTATAAAGTTTCAGGATATATTATCAGAACGTGCCACAAATACCAGTCACATTTACCTCAACACTGAGTCCTGTTGCACAAGCCTGGTGACTCACGCCCCCCTCGTGTACCATCCTCTACTAAGTACCAGCAACTACCTAAGTTTCAAATTAGGATGAAGTTTGGGAATAAAATTGGAACGAAAATTTGATACAAAATGGCCTATGATTTTACTGAATAAAATATGATTACGAAATAAAACAAGTTTTGTTGGCATATTTTTTTACTTTCCTTTGACGGCCTTCATCAAGGGAACAGGAGTAGAAACTACAGACATAAGCCTATTTATTCGGTACTTTAAATATTACTTTTGCTCGAAATTAACGCGCAATAACAACGAGGTTGCATCACGTAGAAAGGAGAAATCTGCAAATTAGAGAAGTTGAACACAGTGAACACTGTGGAAAACCATTAGTCTCATGTCTTCCTGCAGGCATTCTGGCAGAGAGGATGTATAACTGCGGTTACTGTAGCCTTAAACCAGTTAGCACATATCTGCATATGACCTAACTTGGACCACCTGTAATTTTGATATGTGTGGACGAAGTGTTAACAGTAACATCTCAGTGGTAATGGCACTAATCGCTTCACTAAATAAGCAGTACCACCCAAACCAACAGTCTCAGGAAGCTAGTGAAGGTATAAAGTGACGAATAATTTGCTTCTGGTATAATAGAAGAGAGAGATCATTTCAAAATGTTCCATGAAAAGAATACAAAGGATGAGCGATAGGGGATTGCCCATGCTAAGACCATATTTTTGTCGCAAGAAACCATTACTCGTTTGAAACCTGCTTCGTAACAAAAAGTTTATCCAGTTTAACTTTGTATGGTTCAGGTGTGTAGATGACGCTTTCCGAATTTGGTCATTAAATCGTCTAGACTCAGTTCTTGGACAGTCCTAATATCCTCCATCACACCATAAATTTCAAAATTAAATGGGAAGCTGAAAATGTTTATCGTTCTGTGATGTTAAAATCATAGAATTAATAATCGAACCACTTTTAATGTTCAATTTATACCACACAATTTTAAGTACAACTTTCCATTTTCTTAGGTTATGATGTTAAGATTAAAATGGCTGTTGCAATATCTATGTTTATAAGAGCATTCAAAATTTAACATACCTTTTTTTCGGTTCAAACTACATATACGAGATGTATCTTTATTGAATGAAATATCTTCTTCACATCATTAACGACAGTCTATCGAAAACCACATCAACCTTTTATTGCTTCAAACAAGAAATCCAGCCGCTACTACAACTTGTCTATCGCTTCCGTTTTCACCTTTAATTTAAGGATTAAACAATGTCCTTTACTCAATCTGTACCACGAATAAATACGCTTCGACGATTAAAAATGATTTTTGTTCGAATTAAACCAAAAGAGAACTAATAGAGGCTTCTACAGTCGTGGCAAAATGTTTATATACTGTTTATATTTCTATTCGCGGGGGACTCTAAATGTTGTTTGGTCCCTGTTTATCTTTTTTTCTTTTGGTAATAACATTGTAACTATTCGGCTGATTATTATGAGCTTTGAAACCTTTATCCTGTTTTACATTCTTTTTCGAATGATAAAATTAGCAATGTCTTGGCATTAACATCAGAACTCTTTGGCCGATTCACAAAGAAATTGAAACCCTTATGTTGTTTTACATTCTCATTTGAATAATATAAATGCCAAAGTCCTCCTAAGATTAGTCCCGGAATTATTAAAAGTTTTAAAGCTCGTAAGCCCATAAAACAGAATAAGTGAGAGCACGCAATTGATCCCTCTAAGCTAAATGGTCGGCTCAATCTTTGCTAATTCGTTTTACATCCATTTAGTACTTTTTTGGCTCTCTTGTAATTATTTTGTTAAGAGGTCTTATCATTTCCTCCCTATGTAAGTCTCTTAGTCTTCTTAATTTGATTACCATATTATTTGTGATTATGTATATAGGTTTGTTCTGAACTCTTTGGAGTCTCCTCAATCTTGTGCTCGAGACGGTCTACATCGCTATTTATACATATCTTCTAGAAGATGCTACTACCACACAAACTAAATAAACCTAAGCAAGAAAACAGGAAAGATAGAAAAACATTCGAATAAAATGGGTTGAACATCACTATCTACCAGACTAACGACCACTATAAACAAAAAATAGCCTATGCAACATAAATAAACACATACCTAACAAAAGATTTAAAATAAAAATTCCAATATCTAACACAAAAAATAAGAAACAAATCAAACAACTAAAGATTCACACTCCCTCCCCCCCCCCCGCCTGTTCTCTCCGGGTGGAGCTACCTAGACTGGATTGGTAGTGTTCTTGGCTCACCATACCAAGAAGTACCCTGCAAGAGAGGCAGGGCTACCTACCTTAAGGGGCTAAGAAGAAGCTCATCCTCGAGCTAGTCCCTGGTTATCAAACCGAACGCTAGGGTTAAATTTGTTAAGTTCAACTTACTCTCGCCAGAGAGACTCCTCATATTCTGGTGCACCTTAAACACCAGGGGTATTCCTCGTCCTCGAAGAATTAAGAAAAGAAGAAGGAAAAGGCTCCCACTCTAGCCAATTACTCGGTGGCCACACCAAACTCATAAGTTAACTTGATTGAGGAACCAAGTTCAACTTACTCTCGTCAGAGAGACTCCTCATATCCTGGTGCATCTTAAACAGCACGGGTATTCCTCGTCCTTGAGGAATTAAAGAAAGAAGGAAAAGGTTCCCCCTCGAGCCTGTTACTTGGTGGCCACACCGAACTCATAAATTAACTTGGTTGAGGAACTAAGTTCAACTTGTTCTCGTCAGAGAAACCCCCCTCCGTTATACTCGCCCTTGAAGAAGACTGGAACTAAGAGGAAGCTCATCCTCGAGCTAGTTCCCGGTTACCAAATCAAACTTTAAGTAACTTATTCTCGTCAGAGAAACCCCCCCCCCCCCCACTCTGCATCGATTCTCGCCCTTTGAAGAAGACCCTCCCTGAGTTCAGTCCTCGCCCATGAAGAATTAAGTAACGAAGGAGAAAAGCTCCCCCTCGAGCTCGTTACTCGGTGGTCAAACCGCACTCCAAGTTAACTTGGTTTAAGAACCAAGTTCGACTCCCTCTCGCCAGAGAGACCACGACTACCTTGGTGCTGCATAAAGCACCGTAATTGTTCTCGTCCGTGAAGAACCCAGCCTCCCCCCGGAATAACGTGTGAACCCCCCAGCTTCAACCCTCGCCAAAAGGACATCCGTGATCTCGCCCATCTACATCTAGCCAAGCAGCACGCGTTGTGAGACAATAACATTTCTGAGGTATTTAAATTCCAGTAGAGTCCGTAAGCCTAAATCTTATATTATTGTTGTGTGTAGAGAAATGAACCAAATATTGAGGGTCAAACTAATTTAATTAATTCTTGTTTATGATAATATTCAGAGTATTGCTGTGGTTAATGTTTAGAGGTTGTGTATTCAATGGTTAAAGTTAAAATATAAATTATATTGGAATTATTGTGCGTTTCTCTATATCCTTACGTGTTTACAACGGCTCTATTCTTTAAGATATTGTTATCGTCGTAGAATAGACTCTCGACGATATACCATATATAACTTTTCGTTGAGGGATCTTATTTAATTATCTTTAGAATGCGTGGATGTCTAGGTTGACCGATATTATGTATCTTCGATATGCTTTAGAAGTGGAACTGAGCTCAAGGATAATAATATTGCTATCATTAATAAAATAGAGTTTTATTAATGAAAACTATCATCAACACACAAAACGGAAAATATTGACATAAACAGAGAATGGAAAGGGTCATGGGTAATCTAGCTAATCCAAGGATTAAGAGTTTTAAAAAGGTAAAAAAAATATAAATTAAAGGGATGAGATGGTTCGCTAAACCATTTGAAGCACAGGATAGAGCTGACAAAAGGGTTAAATACTCAAAGGTAACGTTCAGGTTACTTAATCACACTTGTTGTGCAGAGGAAGGCGACGTGAAGGAATTTTCAGTCCACTGGCGAGTTCCAGCCGAAGGGGGGGGGGGGAATTAAATGATCCTGACGTAGCGTCTTGGGAATGAGAACCGTTTCTTGACGAACGGGCTTGAAGAACAATGGCTGTTCTACGTTGTTCTCTTCTGAACAACAAGTGGGGTGAGAACCGTCTCTTGTCTACGGGCTCGAGAACAATGGCTGTTCTAATGTTGTTCTCTTCTGAACAACAAGGGGAAAGGGTAAGAACCGCTTCTTGGCGAACTAGCTGGAAGAACGCTGGTTGTTCTACGTTGTTCTCTTCTGAACAACAGGGGGGGGAGAGAACCGTTTCTTGTCAACGGGCTCAAACGAACAATGGCTGTTCTAACGTTGTTCTCTTTCTGAACAACAGGGGAAGCCTAGTGGACTTGGCGTCACGAAGGCTCGAACCTTGACACTCAAGGGATATTGTCCTTCTTCTAGACCAGTGTTCGTGGATCTCGAGGTCGAGGGCCCTTTGGTGCACAAGGTGAGACTGGACCGTAGTGATGTCTAGCGAAGAAAATCTGGATCTCTAATCTGAATCTTAGTGGCTAAGTTTCCATATAAATAGTCGAGACATTCCCTTGGCGTGGGGGACAATGGAGTGGGGGCTTCGAGGAAATGCACAGCCGAGCCTGATAACAATACCTTATCTGCTCATATGCCTAACTCAATCTGGCGAGGTCGGTGCATGGGGTGGCGGGGGAAGATAAACCTCCTTGTTTAAACATTTACTCAGGTGGCTGCGATTATGCGCCCGGCTTCAAAGCGAAGATGCACGTGGGTAGCATCGTGGTTTTAAATAACATGTGATAGTGGTTGAAATTGAGGGGCTTTAACCCGTTCTATCACACCCCTCCATTCCGGGGGAAGTTGGCACTTCGAAAAAAAAAGAGAGAAGGGACAACGATAGAGCTCCGTTGTGGGGAACTCGTTTTCTTGTACCAACCGTACCTTCATGCACTTAACTGGGATTACCTCAATACATATGATTATTTTGATCTTTTGATTATAGGGGAAAATAACCTTTAATACAAACTTAATATAAAAAAGGGGCATGGAACAATGAAATGATATAAAATTAGTACATATGGGACAAAATAATTTATACGTAATTTAATGGGTACAAATATATATACATACAAAAAAAAACATTGAGCGTTACAAAATTCAGACATATACATTAACTAATTATATTACAAGAGAATCTAATTTAAGTCGTACAAGACGGTATATACATACATGGAGATCCTAATCCTACGAATACAATTACTCTACGCTATTCGGTAACGCATTCTAACTGAGTGCGTCAGCGACATGGTTATCGGAACCTTTTATATAATTTATTTTAAATTGATACTCTTGCAAGAGTAAACTCCAGTGCATGATTCGGCCGTTGGAGTGTCGCACATTCCTAATATAGGCTAACGGACGGTGGTCGGTTCCTATCTGAAATTCTTTTCCTATCAAGTACATTTTGAATTTGTCTATAACCCAGATAATTGATAGAGCTTCCTTCTCTATAGTGGCATATCTCTTTTCGCGTGGTAATAATTGGCGACTAGCATATGCAACTGGATGACTCGTCACGTCCTCCTCGTATTGAAGGAGTACACCTCCAATGCCCTCGTTGCTCGCGTCGGTCTTAATCTCAAAGGATTTTTCCGGGTTGGGCAACTTTAAAATGGGGGCAGAAATGAGCTTACTCTTGAGCTGATTAAAATGGGAAACAGCGACATCATTCCAACGTAGACGATCGGGGGAATTCTTTTTTAAAAGGGAGTTGAGGGGCGCCGAAATTGCAGCGAAATTCGAAACAAATCGCCGATAGTAAGAAGCTGATCCTAGGAACGATCTTAATTGCTTCTTTGTAATCGGGAGGGGCATGTCGGCGATTGCCTTAATCTTGTCCTCTTGGGGGACCCAACTGGCTTTGTCCTATTTTGAAACCCAAATATTTTATGGTTTCGTGGGCAAAATGGCATTTGCTGGGGCCAATGGTGAAGACATTTTCGCGCAGTCACTCGAAGAGAGCTAATTGGGTGGTTAAATGGTGACTCCATTCGTGAGTAGCGACGTAGACATTATCGACGTAAAAGGATACATTCGAAAGTCCATCCAACAACCTTCTCATGAGACGGTTATAGTTGCTACAAGTAGTGACGAGGCTAAAAGGAAGGCGCTTGAATTGCATAAGGCCTTTCTCCTTTACAAAGGCGGTATATGCTTTCACCTCGGGCCGGAGGGGGATTTGATAATACGCCTTGCACAAATTGAGTTCTAAGATGAACTTGGCGTTTTCAAAAAGGTGGAGGTTTTGGTCTACCAACGGGATGGGCTCGGCGTCGAACACAGTTACCGAATTTAACTTCCGGAAGTCGATGCACATCAGATAAGAACCAGCAGGTTTCTGGACCATGACGATTGGGGAACAATACCTAGAGGTTGAAGGTTCTACTATGTCTAAACTAATTAAATTATCAACTTCGGCGTTAAAGGCTTGGCGTAAATGAATCGGCATGGGATAGGGTTTTGAGCGGACGGGTTCTAAGGTTGTTAATTTGATATCATGCTCAAAGCTAGTAGCGCACCCAGGCTTCTCTGAAATAACGTCTTTGAACTGACATAATAGTTCTTGTAGCTGACTCCGTTGATGTGGTGTCAGCTGCGCGTCGATATCCAGGTCAGAGGGTTCAAAAGGCTCGCCGGGTAGGGTAGAAAGAGGGTAATGGGCATCAGGTTGTATGCACAATGTCTGTATTACATTAAGGGACTCCGCGGGATAATCCTCTTCAAGCGCCGATGTTTAGTCTAGTGCTACGAAGGTATCTCCATGAGCTCGTCGGTGGTACTTTTTCAATAAGTTGACGTAAAAGAGCTTATCGCCTGCTGGGGTACCTATGAGGTTATCTACCGGTTCTCGTACCTCGCAGACCGAGTACAGACCTTTCCATTGGCTCAGTAATTTATTACTGGCTGTGGGAAGGTGCAGGAGTACCTTATCGGGGGGCTTAAATTTACGATCTTCGGACCTGACATCAAAATAGGTTTTGTATTTTTTCAAATTGACATCGGCATTTTCATAGGCGATGTTTGCACATTTCTCGAGCCTCTGGCGTAGTTCCAAGACATAGGCGTTTGATGACTGGAGTTCTTGATCCAGTTGGGGCTTGATTAACAACTCCTTTAAAATACTGAGTGGCCCGCGTACATTACGTCCATAAAGGAGCTCGAACGGGGCGAAGCCTAATGTACGGTGGGGAATTTCCCGATAGGCGAATAGGGCGACCGGGAGATATCGGTGCCATTCGCGGGGCTGCTCGGCACAGATCTTCTTAATAATGGATTTTAAATTTCCATTTAATTTCTCGCACATCCCGTTTGTCTGTGGCCGGAAGGGGGTGGTAAAAAGGGGCTTTACCATGAGCAGCTTCCCTA
The DNA here is from genome assembly GCA_963969495.1 of Ceratothoa steindachneri. Taxonomy (NCBI): domain Eukaryota; kingdom Metazoa; phylum Arthropoda; class Malacostraca; order Isopoda; family Cymothoidae; genus Ceratothoa; species Ceratothoa steindachneri. The sequence goes on from OZ018339.1 coordinate 44,935,907, forward strand.
CGTACTCCATCAACTCAGAGGTGAATTTTCGGCCTCTATCAAAGAGTATTTCCTTGGGGATACCTACCCTTGAAAAGATGGAAATGAGGGCCTCGGCGCAAGAAATACTGTCGATTCGGCGAAGGGGGACAGCCTCGGGAAAACGGGTAGCAATGTCTACCAAGGTGACAATGTAGCTGTGCCCTTCGCTCGAAGGGGGGGGGGATAGAGCCAACCAGGTCAATGGCCACTCTGGAGAAGGGTTCAGTAATGACTGGTCCCCTTTGTAAGGGAGCAGGTTTGACCCGCCCCTTAGCAGACGTCTTCTGACACACATCGCACGATCAACAATGCTTTAAGATGTCAGCTGCAGCACCCGGCCAATAAAAATATTTTAAAATGCGCTGACCCGTTTTAGTGTCACTAAAATGACCGGAAAAAATGCTGTCATGAGCCACTTTGAGCACTATAGGGACATGGGATCGTGGAAGGCATAGGACAGTAGTAACAGCGTTATTTCTGTCCTCGGCGGGTCGATAAAGTAAGCCACCTTGCTCCAGGTACCTGATGACTTTGGGTCCACGGACAGTCTCCGTGTCCTGGTTTTGGGCCTTATCCCATTAGGGGGGTAAGTGCTTCACACTTCTTTTGTGCCGTCCTAAAGTCCTGGTTAAGGATTCTAGCTTAAAGCAGTACGTGACAAGTTGATAACTACTTTTTCCGAATCCATAAAGGTTGGAAAGGACAATCCCAAATTCGACAACTTTCTGGTGTGTCTTTGTATGCATACATTTTGGTGAAATATTTTGGTTTTATGCAAAAAATACCTTATGAGGAGAATGTCTAAAAGAGACAAATGCGTCTTCAAATTGGCAAATCCTTCGGTTATATTATGTTGATGAAGAGTAAACTTTTTTGATTTAGAAGTTATTTCTAGGTTGATAAGTTGATCCAAGGAATCCTTATAGAAATACGAGTTATACAGAGATTTGCGATGTAGCTTAAAATAAAGAAATTTAGGATAAGTTTTGGAATTAATACAAACTTCAAGGAAGACGATGTCCTGTCTGGCCTTAATCATCTTCATAGTTTCCTTCTCAAGATGGCGAATAACTGCGATAACTTGCTGCCCATAATTGGTATAGATATATCCATATGGAGCTCGGCTGTGAAGCCTGCATTTAATATTGAGGATAAATCCCAGAGCCAAGTTTTCTTCATACATATTAACTTTGTAAACTTATTCTAGCCTGAAGATGAAAACTTGTAGTTTTCGAAACGTAGTGAAAAATTAAAAGATGCTACATCCGTTTAACGTGGCTCTGGGATTAATCCAGATATTTTGTAATTGGTCACCTTTAAAATAATGTCTTGTTGGCCTTTTCAAGTTTTCTTCATACATATTAGCTTTGTAAACTTATTCTAGCCTGAAGATAAAAACTTGTAGTTTTCGAAACGTAGTGAAAAATTAAAAGATGCTACATCCGTTTCTCGTGGCTCTGGGATTGATCCTCAATATTATATATATATATATACATATATATATATATATATATATATATATATATATATATATATATATATATATATATATATATATATATATATAAATATATATATATATATATATACATATATATATATATATATATATATATATATATATATATATATATATATATATATATAGTCACTCCCCAAAGTTCTGACGTTGACTAAGACTGAGTTCGCCATGTTTGTCTTTTTTGTCTGCGTAGAATCTAAAGAGGACTCCATACTTCTTTCCCAGCTAATGAGATTAAAACTTTTCCATAGTCAATTATTCTGCCAAAACATAAATCAAAATTGGTTATTATTTTCTCGCCGCTTTCAACATAAAAATTCAATTTTATCTCAGATAGCAGTAGAAAGTCTGCTTTCAAAAAAGACTAAGTCCATAAAAGTACCTTATAGGCAATGTTACCAATACATATTTACAGCAGACCGGATTAAATCTCAACATTTGTCACATTTGCAACTCATTCCACCTGAATGAAAAGAAAGGCTGTGAGTAAAATGATCTTAGCTTCCCAAAGACGAAAGTAAATAAAAGATTCTCCTTGTGAGGGAATCCCCACGTGGAAGATCTTTAGCAGAAAGTAACTCTTATGTGCAGCAGAAGGCCCGGCTAGGCCTAAAGGGGTTAGCCTACAACCCCCTTCCCCCCTTCCACAAGCGGTAGCCTTCGAATCGAGTACCCTATGATTCACTTTTATGCGGGCTAAAATAGCTCTGCAAGAAGATTTAAGGACCTTCAAGAGTTAGCTGTTTTTCGCTAACCCCCAACTCTGGGAAGAGCCTCTGACATAAATAACGCTCGACTTCCCGGAAGAGACACAGATTTGAGGAGTCTCGCCAGAACCCAGAAGATTTCCCCATGGTTCCATGTCAAGTGCAAGCAAAAAAGCAAAGTAACAGCTGGACTATTTTGTGTATTTGGAATTAGCCCCAGCCAGGAGGTAATTCCACTGAATGATCGCCCCGAGTGATTTTCCCGACTTCTTTCATCAACTCCTGTAGAAGCTCCCATTATTTCGGGTAGCCGAAATACTCTCCCCTGGACCGGAAGTAACCCCCCCATCCTTGCTTTTGGAGAACCGTCATCACTCCAACCTCCCGCTCTGAAGTCCGAGTGGTCTCACCTCACGTACAGAAGACATCCGTAAGCCAACCCCCCTCCCCCCTTCAGTAACCCAATTGAGTTAATCCTGCCCCCTTCGTTTATTGATCTGATTTTTTCTCATTAATTCTCCGAGGTAATTTTACCCGTCAATTCTCTTATTAATTTTTTGTGTAAATAAAATTCTATTTTTGTACAAGTCTCTTTAAATAACCTTTAACTTTGCCATTGTCCATAATTTACCTGACCTCGTTTCACTCTCTCGTTACTCAGCCTGTCTGAACGCGTGGTTTTCCGTCCCTTTTGTCGGTTCACTTTCAAGCTAGTGGTCCTCTCCCATAGATATAATATGGTATTGATATAATGTAATGTCATACCACGACACCCATAAATAGTTTTTCGTCAAGAACTTTTCAAGGAATGAAAAGAAAATAGGCAAAAAAACTTGAATTATTCTAAATAGATGGTCTGAGACTGTATTCACTAAACTAATAGGTGCAGTATTCCTTTCTCTGGCCCCCACTTATCCCTCACCCCCTACATCGTGTGTTCACTTTCCCTTAATCATGAGCGACGTCAATTTGTTCCCTTCCGTCCCTTGAGATTCTCAGCTGTAATTGGTTTCCAGATCTTTAATAATCGCCTTTCTTTGCCTTTCGACCGCCGGGGCGACAAAGCAACAGAGCCCCCATTATTCGAGGATGATGAATGTTTATTGGCCTCATAAATGATGGAATTATGAAATGTTTCTTTGGTTTAGAAGCCTAAGGCAGTTAGTACTCTCTGGTAGGATTGTTCAAATTTGTATCCCTTCCAATCTACTTGGATTAATTTACCTGAAAGCTCTATTCCAATTTAGTCAATTTAATAAATATTTTTTTCTTATATTTGGGGCTAATTTACCAGTTTCATCTTCAGACAATTTAGCCAGAGAGGATCTTTTGCGGGCTCCTGTCCTTTAGCACATCTTGGTGGCCTTCAGGTTTGAAATATCGGCTACCAGTGAACAAAAACAGGAGTTTTCGGCCAAATATCCTGCGGTCGTATGATGACAATCCGCCTTGAGCTGAATTAATCCGTGTACATGACACTTTACATTTTTGCCCCCATTGCCTCCTCGCATTTCCAAAGAGGAAAAAAAAATTTTTAGTAACTTAAATCTCGGCATAAAAAGCAACTAAACCCAGATTATGGCCCACTAATGTGTTTTGGAATGTCAGTATATGTAATGGAATGGTATCTGTGATCTGGGAAAGAGAGTAAATGGTAGCTAATATCTTTAAAACATGTTGATTGCAGATGCGTGCTTTATGTGTGACAAACATTAAAGGAAAGGAAGAGTTTGTGTGTGGTAGAAAAAAGGAATTTTGATCAGGTATAGAGAGATCAAAGTGGTAGGAATTTAAAAAGTGTAATAATGCTTTACAGTAATAAAGGACATGAGGTCTTGATTTGATATGAAGATGTGAGCTCAACAATTATGCCGGTGAAGTTAAGATTTACTATGGTTAAACTGTGCATAGTTGTAGTTTATGTCCTCTGTAATGATGCAAGTGAATCTGAGAGAGAGAACTGCAATAGTTGGAAAAGAGTTGTCGATTGAATTTTAAATGGATATCGGTTAATGGTTATAAGTGAAATAAGTGAACGAATAGGTGACACAATGTGAGACGGAGATTTGGGTGCACCTGGATAGATGGTAGTGACCTGGGCTAGAAGAACATTTGGTAGAAAACGCATTATCTTAGCACAATGATAGCATGAATAACACATGGGTTGGGTTAAGAAGAAGGATAGAACTTAAGAATATTGTATGTGCTCAGGAGGAGTGGATATGCTGATGTTAAAGCTGTATGGGGCTTGAATATGGTACTATCTGATATGGTCTTAGGTTAAAACTTTCTAGTCAAATGATGAGAAGACATTAGGAAAGTGAAAGAAAGAAAGAATCAGAAGTGAATTCCTATGGAATCAGAGAGAAAGTGGAGAGTATGTCAGCATGGTTGAGGGAAAAGAGAGGAAATAAGACGATCACCGATGTCAAGCAAATCTTGAATAAATTCTACATAGGTAGTAATAGGCAGTGTGTGGGTGAGCCAGAAGTGTTTAGAGGAACCAAACTTATGAATCGTAGAACGATGATTAATAAAATGTAAAGGAAATTAATGGGAGGTTTACATGCAATTGCTTAATAGTGCAAATGAGAATGGCTTGGTGATGCTATTAAATGTAAAGATAGAAAAATGAAAGTTAAAACGGCTGTTAAACAGAATAGGAAATAAGCAAATGAAGTGTTTGAAAAAACGATGAATGAGGATACCAATGAATGAGGAACTCGAAACCTTTCTCGAAGGAAGTCAGAAAGGTGAGGAACCAGGATATTATAATAGGGTTAAACTCAGAGACAACTTAAAAGAAAATATCTCCTGGTTCTGGATCAAAATATTCTGATTCGAGGGTAATTGTATGTGCTGAATTCAATAATGACATCCGTATAGCTTTATGAGGCTCAGGTTTCCAGAACCAGCATATCTATATATTTGGTGCACCATGTTAATCATGCACTAATTTATATGTTCATTGGTTGCACTTATGCAATAGTTTTTCCAAATTTGCGTTTTTTTTATTGGTGTCAGATTGCAGGTTCATGATAGTGCATATCTACAGCTGCCTAATTTATAATCACTCTGAACTTGATCAAAAATGAAATGAGGCAAGTGCATTGATGATGCTGATCGTTTTTGTTACATATGTGGTGCCTCACTGGTAGCCTCAAAAAAACAATCACAAATATGTTCGACTGAACTACCAAAGTTACTTCAAATGTAATTTGGGTGACCAAGAGAAGAAATGGGAACCTCATATGGATTGTAAGTCTTGTGTCAACCATCAGAGCGATTGGATGTGCGGTAAGTGAAGCTCAGGAATGCAGTTTGCTGTACCAATGATAGGCGTGAACCCAAAGGCCAGAGCAGTGACTGCTACTTCTGTTTCACAAACATCAAGGCAAGGTGCAGTATCCGAATATTGTTTCTGCAATCAGACCAGTTCCTGACAGCGTTGAACTCCAAGTCCCATTCCACCGACTCACCAAGAATTGATGAGTGATTCCGATTCCAATTCTACCTCAAAACAAGACGACTACCAGGATGACTCTGAAAATAACAGGCCTAACCTTTTACTTAAGGAGCGTTTCATGAACTCAGCAGGAATCTACACTTGTCCACAGAAAAGGCCTAGGTTCTGGGATCCGGACTAAAGCACCGTAACATGCTGGAAGCTGGAGTCGTATCACTACATAGCTCGTTACTGACATAGAGATCTATCTGCATTTTTTGAAATGGCAAACAACCTTTGTTACTGTGAGGACGCAGTATTTCTCATGCATTAATTTTGAAAGTCTTAACCATACAATTCAGATGATTGGAGGATGTTTATAAAGTCTGGAAAAGACTCTTTGAAAGCTGCTATTTTACACAATGACAATCAGTTTCCATCTCTTCCAATAGACCATGCAACAAAGTGGCTGAGAGCTATGAAACAATGAAGATTTTTTTAGCCGCTATAGCGTACAAGAATCACTAGTGGGAGATATGTAGGAATTTCAAAATCATCTGCTTACTCTGGGCCTTCAGAGTAGCTGTAGATATAAGATAGGCTTTTTGTGTTTGTGGGATAGCAGAGCTGATTTAGAGGACTATGTGAGATCGAAATGACCAAAAAGACCATGAGATGCGCCTGGAGGTTCAAATGTTTTCACAATCTTTCTGTAGATCCAGTAAAGATGTTTTTGCCTTTACGGCATCTAAAGCTCTCTTTTGGGGGTTTCAAATCTTATGTGAGAAACTAAGTGGTGTTGTTTCCTAAGGCAAGTCAAGAGCACGTGTCTTAATTGGACCACAGATTCGCATCGTTGTTCATGATAGCAAACTCACGAAGGCCTTGAACCCAGTGAGAAAAACTCATGGGAATCATTTGTCAATGTGTCAAAGCATTTTCCTGGAACATAGCCTGCAGGAAACTACAAGGACATCGTTACAATCCTGCTGCATAATTACATGCAATGAGAGCAAAGATGGCCTTGAAATTGTATGTTTTTCACACTCATATTGATTTTGCTCCAAATAACCTTAAACATTAGTGATTGTCGTAGAATGCCCCCCCTTTTTGTTCTAAGTGTGCTAAGAGTGTAATATATTGATATCTGAATATCTTAAAGAACAGAGCCGTTCCGAAACACGTAAGGATATAAGAGAAACGCCCACTAATTCACAACATAAACTTATATTTTAACTTTAACCATTGAATATACAACATCTAAACATTACTACATCAATAATATTATCATAAACAAGAATTAATTAAATTAATTTGACCATCAAAAATTGGTTAATTTCTCTACACACAACAATAATAAAAGATTTAGGCTTACGGACTCATCTGGAGTTTAAAAGGCCTCAGGAATGTTATTTACTCACGACGCATGCCCCCAGGCCAGATGTAGATGGGCAGGATCACAAGGTCGTTTTGGCGAGGGTAGCAGCTGGGGGGTCCACACGGTATTCCGGGGAGGGGGGTCACGGAAGAAAACAATTACGGTGCTTTATGCAACACCAAGGTCGTGGTGGTCTCTCTGGCCAGAGGGAGTCGAACTTGGTTCTGCAACCAAGTTAACTTGGAGTGCGGTGTGACCACCGAGTAACGAGCTCAAGGAGGAGCTTTTCTTCTTCGCTACTTAATTCCTCATGGACGAGGACTGAACTCGGGGTAAGTCTTCTTCAGAGGCGAGGATAACGGAGGGGGATTTCTCTGGCGAGAATAAGTTACTTGAAGTTCGGTTTGGTAACCAGGAACTAGCTCGAGGATGAGCTTCTTCTTAGTTCCAGTCTTCTTCAGGGGCGAGTATAATGGAGGGGGGTTTCTCTGACGAGAATAAGTTGAACTTGGTTCCTTACCAAGTTAATGTAGAAGTTCGGTGTGGCCACCGAGTAACGGGCTCGAGGGGGAGCCTTTTCCTTCTTCTTTTCTTAATTCCTCAAGGACGAGGAATACCCCTGGTGTTTAAGGTGCACCAGGATATGAGGAGTCTCTCTAGCGAGAGTAAGTTGAACTTAACAAAGTTAACCCTAGCGTTCGGTTTGACAACCAGGGACTAGCTCGAGGATAAGCTGCTTCTTAGCCCCTCAAGGTAGGTAGCCCTGCCTCTCTTGCAGGGTACTTCTTGGTCTGGCGAGCCAAGTACACTACTAATCCAGTCTAGGTAGCTCGGTTTTAATCGAGGACTTCCTCACCGGGAGACTGACGTATTCTACCCAGATTCTTCTCAATGTTTCTCATTTATACCTAGTCACCCCACTGGGGGATTGGTAAGGGGAGAGGGGCTTGAGGACGACCCCAGGAGAGTTCTGTTTATAAACAGTTTTACCCACGAAGTCAAACATCGGCTCCTCGTTAGCCTTCGAGCTTGGGAGAAACACGTCTCCAATTTCTTATTTGACGTGGAACTGGATCTCACTCTCCTGGGTGAGATCTTGCATTTTGACCTTTAAGGTCTTTCATGGCGCGGTCTGGTGCAGCGCTGCGGTCCTGCGTTTGACCCGCCGATGCCTGGGCCGGATGTCTTTGCGGTAACCGCCTTGTGACTCCACTAAGAGTGAAAGGGGGAGGAGGGAAGTTACGATTCCCCTACAGTAATGAACACGGTGAAAGATTTCATCAAGACATCGCCATAATGGAAAGCAGATATCAGGGACAATTCAGTCCTAACAGGATGGGCGATAATTGCTGGACGCGGCAACGAGATGAGAGTGAGCTGTACAAACAAACAGGCGAAGTTCAGAAGCACTTTTACAACTTCATATTTTGTCAATTTTAAATGATCATACTTAACAATGCGAAATTAGTCATGGAAGCACAGTCACATAAGATACAAGCTAGTCTGTTTGGGAACAATCTCTGTTGCACGACACAAGTGGCGGAATATTGAATATTTGTGCCTATTGATTTTTTTATAAAACCTGGTCTAATAGAACAAAAGCGTTATCAGATTCAAATACAGAAATATGAAATTAGATGTGTGAGCATAATCTCCGATGTGAACCATTTGGGGTGTTGACCAGTGTATTTGGGATCAAGGTGGAGGTCAAAAATAGGTGGGAAGAATATGGATATAAAAGATAATGCAACTGCATATATGATTGGCTCTTTGAGAGTCAAGTGGGTTTTGTATCAGGATATAGAATAGATAATCTTGCATGAGGTGTTTAGGGCTTGTGAGTAGTGAGAAATAAGGAAAGGCAAATGGAATAGATGATATAATTGATGACATTCTAGTAATTGGTGGTGGCTTGATTATGGGATTGGTCTCGTGTTTGTATTTGTGAAGTTCTAAAGAAAATGGTGAATGCTAAAACTAAAAGGGGATTATTCTCTTGAGTGTTGTAGGTGAATTTTATGCAAACCTTATTAATGGCACGTATAAGAAGGATAAGCAAAAAATTAGTGGACCATAAACAAGGGATGTTTAAAGTAGGTAGGATGTTTGGTTGGATAAATGATTTGCAGTCGAAAAATAGGTAGCTGAAAAAACAACGGATAATAGAACTAAAGTGCATGATTGTCTGCACATGGATGTCCAGAAAGCTTAAGATCGTGGAGATAGAGAAGAAATGTAACAAGTTTTAATAACCTAGCTATCTATGTATAAATTGGGAAGGGATCATTTTATGTAGAATGTAATTGTGCTTTAGGGTGAAAGATATCCAGAGTGAATTGGTTCACATATGTAAGAGTGTTTGAAAATGTTGCGGTATGTAGCCATGGCTGTTTGTATCTTTATTTTTAGAGTACTGAGATGAGTACGAGCGTGAAAGAGAAAACGGTGTGAGATTGATGAGGAAGGTTGAGGGATGGGTTCTATCTATGTTTATGTAATCTGATGTCCTGGTTTTGGTGGCTGAGAGTGACAAAGATTTTTAGATGTTGATTGTATCATCTGACATGTTGTGTAGAGGGGGTTCAGAAATGAATGTTGAAAAAGGTTGATTCATGCATTTGAGTATCAAAATGGATGGGGACAAATATTATTCCACTCATGTGTGTCACCCTTGTACATGTGCGAACAATTTAGTGTTTATGAATCGTGATAGATTTAAATGGTATACAAGAAGGAAATTGCAACCACGAGTATTTATATGGTAGAAAAGTGCCTGGATAAAAATGAGCGAGAGTGAATGATTAAAGTTTGACTGTGTAACGTGCCAGGGAGTTGCATGAGAGAATGCTGGTGCCAGGTTAGGGGAATGGAGATGTATGGAAGTACACGAAGTTTTCTTGAGTAAGAGCAGTAGGTATGGACAACTTAAGAGGGATAATTTATGTACAAAAGATACATTAGTGAGGAGACACTGGATAAAGGGCGTCTACGATGTGAAGAAGAGTATGACTGAAAGTCTTCTGATGGGGTATTGAGAAAGAAGTAGAAGGTGTGTGAGAACGGTGAGAAGACTGCCTATAAAGTGACTTGATAAAGTAAATAAATGTTTGAGAGAGAAACATTTGACTGAGGTGGGAGTAGATGATAGTGTTTATAATATTTGTGTTGAATATAGTTTTGATGGTATTATAACTTATAAGGAAAATGACTAGTTTTTACTTGGAGGATAATTGATTTTCTAAATGGCCTTTCTTTAAATAATTTTCACTTATAAATTATTTTAGAAATTGTACATTAATCATTCTGCTACAGATAACCACAACCCTTGCTAAACGTCTATGAACTTTATTATGGAGAATAACAGACAGCAAGATATTTTCATACAGTCGATCATCAATTTCTCTAGTTGACCAGAACCAACGAGAGGACCCTAAACGAGTCATCAGTGTCTTCGACCCGTGGCGTCTCACGATGGTACTTCTTAGCAGGCTAAAGAGATTTCCTCTGTACACTCCCTTATATGGTTAACCGCATCTTTTCGTCATGGAGATCAAGATCATGGCACCCTAACTGTTGAAAAACCTAGCTGCAGCCTATCGATTTGTGCTGAACGACGCAGGTAGCAGGAAAACGTGTAAGGAAGAACAGTACGAGCATGAAAAATAAGCGAGCAGTAGTTCGGAAAATGGCAGGTTATGAAAGTAGTAAGTGAAACACCTTGTGTAAGAACGGGTGACCGGTTGCCCGGTCTATTATCCAAATTTAATAAAAACTCGTGTTTTATATTTCTGCAAGAAATATTAGTTAGTAACACATTTTATTTTACTTATTTTTACCCAGGTTTTATGTTGTCTTTCTGGCCAGGAATAAATCCTGCTGTCGACATGATACATCACTTCATCGCAATAAAGCTCAAACTTGGAGTGGAAAAAATGATGGGTGGCCTTGAACATAAAGAAAATAAATTAGAGAGGGGCGTTTATTTGCCCCTACCCAAGGAACAAATTGTTTTGGGGCTATTGGTATGGATCAAGTATGGCAATGTAATCCAGGTATCAATACGACACTGTGCAGGATGATGCTGGTCTTATGCTGGTCTGAATTGTGTACATGTGGCTTCGGTTGGATCCACTGGGCTACATAATCAAGCAATTTGATAGTTGATTGCTATGGTCCACCGTCTGGTGAGTCTTTGCATCATTTCTTAGGCTTCATTTACTTCAACGACGATGGGATATAACAGCAAGATATTGCACCATTTCATCGGGACTAATCGTTCCAGAATTGGTTGCAAGACGAAACGCTAGAGTTTACGATTGGTGTAACCACCATGTTCAACTGACATAAACCAAATCGGGAATTTAGGCGATGTGGTGACAGCTCTATTCGCACTCAATATCTGGCAACCATAAATCTCCGGGAAATCTAGAGAGTTATCGAGATGGCATTGATCAAGATATCACTAGAGTTCTCTCCACTGATGGAATCGAAGCCAAGTTTGATTTTACTACATAATTTTAATCAGCGCATTATTGAGTCTTCGTAAACCTTATATGAACTCGTTCCATAAATACTGTTACCATTATTTATGGTGAAGTTAGTTAGATCCTGACTTTATTTGTCATCTTCAAACTTCTTTGCCATTTCTGTTATTTGGTTTAATCAATAGAGGACATTAACTGTGTGGTAGATCGGTAGTTGGGGCATGGTGCTGAGATCCACTCAGCCATACGCTGACAAAGTTTGCCTTAGGAATGAAGCTGAAGAAAAGAGCAAATGTTGAAAGTCACAATGAATGTTCATAACCACTATATCCAAAAGAGGGGACTACTATGAGCATCTATATCCTGTAAGAAACAACTTTAATGAACCTGCTGTGATTTCTAAACACGAGAAAGAGGTTATTTTTTATATCCTCACAAGTTCCGAGTAATACTTTGCTTAATTAATCATTTAATATCATGTGGTGACTCATCCTCTGAGGTCACTTTTTCTCAATTGATAAAACCATGTTCCTCGAGATTTGATGAATCTTAGAACATCAAAATTGCAAAGTTTTTGTCCTTTTGTAAGTTTATGGAAAAATCTAGGTCAAAATTGATCGCTTTTCTTTTGTAATTTTGTTTGAATGATTACTGGCGTCAGAAATAAATTAGTTCTTTGTTTATATTTGTTTGGCATCTCTTTTTTCAAATATATTTGGTCACAATGGTAATTTTAAAATTGCATTGAGCTTTATAGCCAATAACATGCTTCTTTTGATTTTGCTGAGGGATATTTAGGCCATTTCTCAAGAAACTTTTACAGAGTTTTATTTGTTCAAAAGATAATTGAAATAATTAAAGATAAATACATAGTTTCTGCAATTTTAAAAAATGCTGAGGGCAAAGTTGCGATGTAGTGAATCTAGGAGCAAAGGTTTCATCCTTAAAACAGTTTCTGGAAGTTGGGCATTTCATAAGGTCACACAGGATGTAATGCAATTCCGGATCCTAATTCTGTTGATGAGAAAAGAGGTAATTAGTGATTTGAAAATTAAGGCTCATATTTGCTTTATTGCTTCAATAAATGCATCGAAGTATATCTCTAAATCGGTACTACCAAAGAAATTATTTTTATTATTCTGTTTCCTATAATCTTGTTATTTAGGATTTAAATTATGTGTTTTTCTCCTCTTTATCTATTTATTCACGTTTTCCTTAAATGTGATTTTATTTTTCAATAAATTCGCTCTGCATAAATTCGATCCTCGTCATTTGCCCTGTTTTATACTGGTCTGAATTGATTCATGGTAAATTTAAATGGTAATTCTAATAACATATCTTGAGCTAGGAGTCGATTGGGTGTTTGATGATAAAAAGACTTTAACTTAATTTACAACTTAAATAAAAGGCAAATGATATCATTTTATTATTCTTTAAGGTTCGAAATCGACCTCTTGTAGTAGGAGATTTAGTTGATGACTCAGGGAAAATGTTGATGAAATTAATTCAAGACCACAGAGTTTAAGAAGTGATTTTGCCTCAAATAAAAGGTGAAGTGAAATATAATAAAAATCAATTTGATAAATTAAATTTTGTGTCCGATGTCAACAATTAATGAGAATGATAAAAAAGTAAAGGAAGCTTTGAACATGAATAAAATGTATTTAATTGCTTCCGCTCAAGTTTAGCTCCTAATTCAAAATCAAGGTAGCTCTCTTTGATTTAGAATCTAATCTTTGAGTGCATTAAATGTAATGAGATCTTAAAAGAGGATAACTATATCTAAAATCATCCATTTCTCTTTTTCTCATAAGCAATAATTTTGTGTATTTGGATAATCCGATTTTATAAAATTAATGATTTTTTGGCCATTTGCGGAAAATACCATCAAATCTCGTGTGGGTAATTTGACATAAATAGTCGTTATTAGGCAGAGATGAAACTTTGTATTAATAAATATTATGTGGCAATCGAAATAAAATTTATATTTAGAGGGATAAATTAAACAATAACTAGATGAGAATCAAATTGTCAGAGATAGAGTAATTCGTAACTTAGAATTAGAAGAATTACAAAAGAAGAAACCCAAATTCACTTGTTAATTTGAATGTCAAATGATGGACTTATAAAAGAGCTCCAAATATATTTTTGACTTTTATCCAAACTTTTTAGAAAAAGTATACCACAGATAATAGTAAAAATTGTAACTTGCCAAATCAACGGTAGAATTCGACGCAATTGAAATTAGGAACCACAAATCCATTTTCTGATTAATATCCATATCGAGATGGGTGGACCGGCTGGAATGGTACTGGAGTTGCATAACGGTAACCACCGGGAACGCCGGAGTAACCAGTCCTCAAGGGTGATCCCATCCCGCAGTAATCACCACGCCGACTTCTGTCGTATCCCCTACGGTAGCGATCTCCATATCCCCATTGTTCGGGGCCGGACTGTGGGCGGAAGGGTTCGCCGCGCCCACGGTTATATCCACCGAAATCTCGGCAGCTCTCCGAAGGCAATCTGTAAAAGTTCAAGAAACTCAGTTCAGTTAGGAAATAGAGTTAATAAGGGCCAATTAAACGACGAAAGAGAAATAGGCAGTACAATAGGTTTGCCTATTTTAGGACCTGTTTTTAACAATAACTCGTCGAATTATTAAAATAACATGAATTGCCCCATTATGGAAATACTCAACAAACTTAGTTCATTTGAATGCTAAAGTTTAGGACCATAAACAAATTATCGTCTAGGCTAAATACAAATAGAGTTAAGATTTTCTAAAATAAATTTAACTATAGTTCCTATTATCTTTGACATTGAATGCTAAAGATGAGTAACTAAAGAATTATAGAAATAATAGTACCAAAATGCTTTGGTCATTTCATATAATATCTAATTAGTTCTTAGTAAATTAAACTCGATTATTTTTCTGCCATCTGATACCAAATTCTTTCCCCACCCCAAAAAATAGCTTCCATTGATAGATGAATCAATTCAAAAACAGTAATTTTGAATTGTGAATCTTCCGAAAAATTGGTAAAAATTATGAGCACATAAATGACTAGCTCATAGGGCTTTAGTTTTTTTGATTGCTTATTTTCGCAGCAGTATACTTTTGCTAAACCGTATAATAAGTATTTACCTTTGGCCCTTTCACGATGGGGTATTTAATCGTTGTCCACTTACCTGCCAAAGTCCATTCCGTAAGCAGGGTGACCTGGCGATCCGTAATCCGCCCGTCCCATTCTGCCATAACCGTACATCCTTTCGCGCTCATAGCCAGCTTGCATATCTCGGGGATCAGGTGGAGGAACTCCGTAGAAACCTCTTGGAGGGCCGTATGGCCCTTCTCCTTTCATTTCCATGGGAACTCGCTCCAAGCTGGTGCTTCGTTGCCCTTCTCTCATTAAGCGCCCCTCGTAGCTCTCTCGTTCTCCTCTCTCTCGTTCCATTTGGCCACCGCCGCTTCTGAAGTGACCGTAAGCGCCGTAATCTCCGCTTGTCCCTGAGCGGTTTTGTTCCAACTGTCCGCTGGGCATCGCTCTTCCGTCGCGTAGAGCAGGATCTTCATTAACATCGGGAACCATGATTCCTGGAAATAGTGAAATTGTGTTCTAAAGGTTACATGAGCTAGTTTTTAGGTTTTTCCACTAAATTAAGCAAATGTCTTCGAATTGGAACGCGGTGACTAAAGTACATATTCTTTAACATCAGTAAAAACCAGGTAAGTCTTGAATTAATGTTATCGATAGTAGATAAACAAAAATGAAAGCCCCACAATTATCAGAGTTAATTATACATTCGCAGATATTTTGTATCGAAAAGCACCAATGAAATTTTCAAAAGGTCCTGCAGACAAAAATAAATAAGACTTGACTTAGAAGTGAAAAGCAGGAGTAAGATATCCTGAATTAATACTGCATTTTAAATATTATCCAGATATTATTTAGTTCGTAAAAATCATGAAAAGTTCATATAAAATTTTGAATAATTAAAAACTAAGAGTGAATAAGATTTTATAATTTACTGGAAAATTACATGAATTACATAGGAACTAAATTGCTATTTATTATATTATTACTTGATACGGCTTTGATTGTATATAAACAGCAGGTGACAGACGAGGTCGAGATAAACTGCGGTCTTACCACAGCGAGAGGTCTTTTATACCGACTTTTCAGATCTTCGAGTCATCTCGGATTTCCTCTTTGGAAACCAGTTTGACGAATATGGAATAACTAGAGTGAATTTGATTAAAGGAGAGAATTGAGACCAACATCGGAAGAGGATCCACAATCGTATATGTATGAAGAAGCCACAGTAAACTAATATATATGAAAATTATTATTTTAGATTAAGTTCTGCGATATTATTATGAATTATTGCATTTAGGAAAAAATGCTACCACAAAGTCACGTGAGAAATTCTTAATATGCATATTATATTTTATTTATAGAAATGTACATATATTTTCCTAAGACCCAAAATTAGAGTTCGAATTTAAAAGAAGTGATGAAAAGTACTTAGAGTTAAAATGGAAAAATAGGGGTGAAAACGAAAGAAAGATTTAGGATTGCAGAGAGTTCAACAGACGCAGGAAAAACCTGTTAATCTCTTGATGAGGTTTTGCGTTTTGCTTTCTGCTTGGTTTTAATAGGGTCTGTTGTTGTTCATTAAATATTTTTATTTCCCGTTATCTTTTTTCTGATTTGTTTTAGTTATTTCATTTTCTTTCTCCATTTGAAAGGTTTCTAAAGCTATGACTGTTTAAGGCTCATTTAACATTGGTGACCTTTCGTTTGCGTCTAGTTTTCTTCAATTTCTTCAAAGCTTCTCTTATTGTGATAGATCCTGCTTAACTGGTCGTTTTGTGGTACTTCTACTCTGTTACTTGAGAGGGTTGGTTGAAAGCTATAGGTCCGTCCTTGCTCCCTCTATGTTTTAAGCTCCCCTTTAGTTTTCTGGGGAAGATTCAAGGATGTGTAATGTTTACGACTTAAAAATAACCTTCACCATCATTGGTTTTCAATTGGCCTGTTTCTTACTCCAGATTAATCTTTTATTCCTCCTATTAATTTGCTTCTTTATGAAGTATTTCATTGATATGACAGAGTATGGTCCACAGTAGTTCGATAAGCTTATGTGCTTCTTGTGGTAATCGAACGCGAGGAGGTTGGATTGCTTTTGGCTTGTTGGGGATTCAGTTGTCTCTCTGCTTTAATTTGAAAGCATTTTATACAGGTCTTTATATGTATGTACCTTCTCTATTTTTATTGGGGTCATCATTTAAATAAAGGCAGCTTCTTGAGCTGTCCTTTCATGCATGCTTTGTAAAAAATTATCTTAATTGTTCTCGATGTTTGTTCATATTTTATAACGTATTTAATTTTTGCCCATTCATCTTTGGTTGTCCCTTCACAATTATATGGTACTGTTGCCTAAATACAAGAGATGTTTGGGCAATGATTTTTTAGAATACTACAGTCTTGACGGTTACTTCTTTCACTTGTGTTGCCAGCATATTAGTAAAATATTTTTCTGGTCCTGATCTATATGTCACATTCCTTGCAAGAATCTCTTTAAACCCACAGTAAACCTTTTCGGATTGGCCAAGGCGAGGGGCAGGGTGGTTACCATGTACTTCTCTGCAGAATAATACATCCAAATTGTCAAGTGCCTCAGTAAGCTCCCTGAAGTGCCGTTACAGAACGTAAGTATGAGAAAGAGTGGGACTAGGAAATTTCAGGATACGATAGCGATGAAGTATCGAAGGAGACATCAAAGTGGACATAGTTATCTAGAATATAACTCATTTAATAAGTTGCTACTCATGTGATCCTTGTTCTACATGTATGATGTGAGTCCCCTGTGTGAGAATGAAAGATGAAAATGAAGATGTTGATATTTGAACAAGGCGAGAAACTTTTAGAGTTGCTAGTTTGCCTTGAGATCAGGCTTATCTCTGTCCATTTTATGTATTAAAGGTACTGTGTTCAAGTGCAATTTTCGCTTGCCTTAGAATCATACAATTCCTTTATAAACCTGTATTTCACTATATCTTTTTTTGCATTAATTTTTGTTTATTTAAGACGGTCAAACCTTTTTGGTAGATATACTTACTAATAGTGATATAAGCTTTTCTCTCATTCGATATTTATTTCCTTTCCTATTTTAATCATCCTTGATGATATAGTTTTATCTAATAACAACGACTTTTATCGATCATTGTTGATGATATCCTGAATTTCCATGACAAACGCAGGTATTCTGATGGTGTCAGATCATTGACCTTATGGTTTCCTCTCTGTTGTCGCCTTTTAGTCGAATTCTGAATATTCGAGCTCCTTTAAAGACCTTTCCCACAATCTGTATTCTGACATTGAGTAAGTCTGAAATCTCCCTGTTTGTGCTTTTAGCGCGAAATTTAAGGCGGATTCCATGCATTTTCCACAAATTAGGAGTTTAAGAGATCTCCATATTTAATTATTCTGCTAAAAGATAAAACAAATATGGTTATTAATCTTAAGAAGATATTCATTTGACCACTTATTTTTATACCTTCTTTCTTTCACTTTCTTGCAATGCTTCCAGGTTATTTACACATATAAAATCAATTCATTCTTAAATTGTACTCGAACGTCTGCTTGCAAATAGTATGAAGTCCATAAATACACGTCAAACGTAACCTTGCCAATAGCTATTTGCAACAGACCAGATTGAATCTCATCATTTGCCACATGACCCATTTACCATTAATTTAGGCTGGGCTACTCATTTCACCCGAAGGACAACCAATCCCATGAGTAAAATGATCTCACCCAAAGAAGAAAGTAAATAAAGATTTCAGATCTTTAATATTATTTTATTTCTCAAAGGCCTTTCTAAGAATGAAAAGTTAGCGGCACAGACAATATTTTCCTTATCTACTTTATGGGGCTTAGGAAAACAATTCAAGAGTTCGTATTAAAATTCGAGGAAGTATTGTGACCTCCCTCGATTAAAATACAACTCAATACAGATTTCCTTATACGCTTTGCTAATAGCGTTGAGGATATGGTACTAGGTTAGTCGAGGTAACTGAGGTAAACCTGTTTGAGAGTGGTACCATTTGTCTCCGAACTTTTGGCTCCAGTCTTAAGGCATAGAAATGGTTTACTTTGTTCAGCTAAACGGATGCCTAGTTGCTTCCTCAGTGAACGTCTTGTATTCGCAAGGCTACGAGTACAAAAGGAAAGCTTTCTTCTCGCTTAGTAGGAGGGGGAAATTGGTGATCAAAGCTTCCTTAAAAGGTAATGGGAATTTGAAGAACTGGATTCAAACGTCGATATTCAGTGGGAGCGTGAACTGAACATAAATGAGTAAGGAAAATAGTGGTAGAAGGTAATTAGGAGGAGAAAATAGTGGGGAAATTTGGGGAAAAGATAGGAAAGTGAAAATGAAACTAAAATGATATTACAGATCCCTAGTCAAAGGCTATCTATGGCTTTCTTTGCGTTTTGGCTTTTTTGGTGTTTTGATTTTTTTAGTATATATATTATAAATATATATTAAAAAGGCATTTTAGCCTTTATGACAGAGAGAGTTTTGGTCTCTACTGCTGGTGATGTCTTTTTAATCTGGGTTTTTTAGGCCCGGAATTTAAGTTGTTTTGGTGGTTGCTTGTGTTTTTTTTGTTTTTTGAAAACGCTTGTGGCGAGTTGGTCACGTTGGGGGAATTAGAATTTAACAAATTCTATAGAGGAAAATGGGTTCAATGGTGGTTTTGTTTACGGTGTTTCTTGATCGGAATTTTACGTGAACGTTAAGTTTATGTCGTTGTTGATGAGCTGTCTGCTACTTGTAAATGATTTTGCGTGTCTAATCTCATTAAACTCCATGTGCTTAAGGTACAAAGTATTAAGGTAGGTTAGAGTGTACGGTTCCCAGATCTTTATTGCTTTTTTTGAAGCTCAGCCTTTATGGGGGTTAACTCCATTTCACCGTGGAGCTCACTCTGCCTTCTTTTCTCTTTTCTTTCCTTCGTATCATTGTTATAATTAGGACAGCCTTATTATGAATCCTTTGAAGTGCAGGGGATTGGGTCTTGGGACTCGCGTTTATAGGGCCCGTGGTGTCCAAGAGTTTGGATCGGATGCACGCATTGTAGATCTTGAGGTTGTTGTAGGAACTTAGATCTACTATGAAGTTATAGAATTCACCCACTTCCTTCCGTATATTCGCTGCGATGCTTGTCTTCTGACGCCCATACCCACCAGTCATAATCCGGAGTCCCAGTACCGTGCCTTCCATGTGGTTAGAGATGCGTACTCCCCCACACGGATGTCTGCAAGAATTCGTTGGAATAATGGAATTATGTGGAACTTTTGGGCATTGGTGTATCTCTTCCATCTCCTTTCGCAAGTTTTAATGTTTTCGAATTCTAACGCCGTCTTCAGTGCCATATAATAAACATTCCGATAAGGTGTCGTACAGATCCTCGATATGACGTCCGCAAATTATACATATAACGATTCTTCTGTCAGAGGTTCTGGAAGGTCTATTGTAAATATGTACTAAAGTAGGGAACTTATACACCACCCTTGTGGCGGGTGTATAAGGAAATTTTTAACGTCAAACTAACGTTATCCAGTTTTTCAACTTAAACATAAGCGACACAAAATTGACCAATCAGCGCTAAGGCAATTTTTATGCGCTCCAAAACTTTAGCCAGTTCTAAAACATAGGGGCTACAAAATTGACCAATTAGCATTAAGATTAATTTTGACTGCTAAGATTTTCTCGACAGATCTTGTTTCTCTCAGTATGTTACATCCGTAAAAGGAGGTTACCGATTGTGAAGTTTACCAATAGCTTCCAAAGATTTTTCAAACTGTGAAATCATCATGTGTTAAACCTACCTATCCGCCAAGTATAAACAGTGTGTGTGGTACATACTAAATACCACACAAATTGCCAGTGCTACCACAAATCTTTGATTACGGCAAGTTACCGGACTCAGAATCTCATCTTTAAAAGGTAAAGTGATAATTACACTTCAGAAATTTGATCTATTTCTCTGTTTTCTGACCTTCCACCTTTTACACACATCTGACAAATTGACAATGACGGTAAAACGACGAGTGACGTACTAAGGATTAGTCTGAGGAATCTCTCCGAAAGGACAAAGCCTGATCCGGGAGATGTTTTCTCCATAGTTTACGTGGAGCTGGACGCCGCACTCGTGAGACTTATAGACACTCCCTTTGGTTACACTAATGATCTTCCGGAACGAAAAGAATGCAGGACTCATGGCTTCGTCCAAAACCACTGCAGTATTCAACATTATCAATTTAACTTCCAAAATTACGCCACAAATTCAGTCACATCGTAGCGTTATGTGCCGTAAATTAGATCCATGGGTGAAACACCACTCAAGCGGCGAAATCTCTCAAGAGATTGAGAGGAACCACCAGTGGGCTAAAGCCTCTGAAATTATAAAGTTTAAAGACTACAGCTACGTATTTAGGGTGGTTTTCTAGAAAACAATAATGGCGCAAAAGGCTAAAGAGTTAAGTCTCCTTCTCTTCCACGTCAGGGTCTACCCTTACAAGATTGAAAGAGAAGAATTTACACAAGTACAAACCTGCTACAAGTGCTACGAACACAAAGATCACACTACTAAAGCACGCCCAGAGACGGAAGGTGTTTGTTCCATCTGCAGCAAATCTGGCCACATCTGGAGTGACTGCAGGAGTAGGGAGAGAAGATATGTAAATTGAGAAGAGGACCACGGGGCAATGGCAATGTCATGCCCAGTAAAAATGAAGCAATGAGAAAGAAGCAACAGCTAAGGGAAGAGAAAGCAGAGGCCAAGAACAACAGGTCCTATTCGAAAGTGGCAAAAAGGCAATAAGAGAGGCCTCAGCACAACCTACCTACCTTAGGGCAGAAAATGAACAATCTACAAAAATCATGTGCTGCATATACTATGCGCACATCACTGACCTTACTAGGCCAGGCTCCTTCAAGAAGGAGCTAAATCAAATGCTGACGAAGAACCGGATGGATGAAATGTGGTTCCCGGAGAACCCTCCATCTGAGGAAGTGCTTCGCATCCAAATGAATCCTCCCCAAACCCCAAAACCCATCACGTAGGAAAGAACTATTCCCCCTCCAACAATCATCACTCCGAAAAACCCTGAAGCCCCAACAAATAAAACTCCCAATACTGACATAGAAACCAACACCACAAGTAAAACAAAAACGAAACACCGTCACGGTAGCCGTACCAAACGGTCACCCAACCGGCAGGGGATGAGATCCACCTCCTCCTCGAGAGAAGGTAAACATACCTATCATGGCAGGAGAATCCAACTAAAAATATATACTACAGAGAGTGCCCCATTCCCGGGAACCAGGAAGGGGAAAGATGTAAGTGACGGCGTGACAACCGGCCGTTACAAATGGAAGTACAGTGAGGAAATTCCTGAGAAGGGGCTCGAAGGGGCCCTCATTCTAGGAATGTTCCCGCTGAATCAAGATGCCTTTGCAACGTTGACGACCTCGGAATTCAATAAAAAGAGATCCAGAAAATCCCGCTCTCCCCCAGCCAGCCCCTCTACTCCAAAGAAACAAGGAAAAAGGAACGACTAATTGACAGAAATCATGTACGGACCGACAAAAGACCTGACAATACTACAAATGAACACGGATGGGTGTATTGACAAACAAATGACTTACGGCAATATAATCAGACAATGTGATCCTGATATCGTTCTGATATCAGAATACGGACTTGACACAACGCAGAAAATTATGAAAATCTTTAACTACGCAATAATAACAAAGAACCACAGCCAGGAAGGTTTCGATGGCGTTGCATTGGCAGTTAAAAAGGGTATTTTATTCGGGTTACCCCCCAGATTTAGACGAATCCTATCTGGCCATCGAGATCCAGACTACTCTGGGCCACTAGTAGTGTCCACCGGGCACCAACCCCCAAGACGGGACTATATCGCGATGCACAACTTTCTCCAACTGTGTGCACCTGGAAGAACAGTCTTCGGGGGAGATCTCAACGCTAGATGCCAGGAATCCTGATATACCGGACGTCTAAATAAAAAGGGAAGAATTTGAGGAACCTTATTGTCGGGGGTATTGTTGCTCGCATTGGGCCAGACTTCTCCATCTATATCACTGAAACCTACGCAACAAAGCCGAATATCATCCTGACCAGCTCACAATTTCTCTACAACTATAAGATTCAACCCGGCCCTCTAATCCCAAGCGAACACGTCGCTACCCTGATCAAGATATACTCAAGCCCATTTCAGATACCCGTCAGTAAGAGAAAGTGCTTTTCTAGAACGAACTGGGAAGAGTACCGTACCCTTTTCGGTGAGTTCAGACCTATACCCCTCGAGGAAGCCACTATGGAAGAAATCGCCAGGAACTGGCAAGGTTAACGGAGATAATGGTGGAAGCGGACCGCGCAGCAATACCCAAAACATATTACAAAACTTTACTAGCACCAAGGTGGACACAGGAACTATACGAATTAATGGATGAATACAAAATACTATTTGAAGAAATCAGACTGACTGGCAAAGACAGAATTAAAAACAGACGTCAAAAAATACTAAGGACTAAAATGAAGAGACACATAACTGAGCAGCAAGAAGCTCTTTGGAATAACCTCGTAGACAAGATGGACGATAAAGTGGATCCCCGAACATTCTTGAATACTCTTTCAAGACTAAAGGGTAAGCCACCTGACAAGAACATACTTCTTAAAAAAGACGACTGAACAAAAATGACCCCAATAGAAACGGAAGAAGTGTTAAGAATCTACTGGAGGAATGTATTCATCATTACACTAGAAGAAAATGAACACTTTGACCCAGACTGTGAAGAACATATTAACGACCAGTTAAGACAAGTAATAGACAGTACGTACCCTTTCAATATTACAACTGCGAACAGAGAGATGACTGGATATGGACGTAAGATAAGAGAGGAAGGATTACTATCTACGCTACGTACCTTCAAGCAGAGAGCTCCAGGGAAAACATATTTGACCAAACTGAACTGGTTGAACGTCCCCCATAACATCTTAGAGGTGCTGGTCAATATAATGAACGCGTGCCTAAACCTTTGCTATTTTCCGGACGAATGGAAGATCGCCAAAATAATCTTCATTCCAAAAGCTGGAAAACCGCCAGACTGCCCAGCGAATTTCAGACCCATTTCCCTCCTCGAAGTGGCAGGCAAGGTCTTTGAAAAGATCTTTGCTAATAGAATCCAAGATTTTATGGAGGGAAACAACCTCTATAACTAACACTAACATGGATTCCAAAGATGGAGGGGGACTGATACGGCGCTGGAAATAATCACTGAGAATCTGGCGAAGATCGCTAACCAGAAAAGGTACGCGGACTTGGTGCTCAGAGATGTTAAGAAGGCATTCGACAAAGTATGGAGGACTAGGCTTCATTAAAACTACATACTGAGACTTGGACTAAACCCATGACTAGAAAAAATTCTATCTAAATATGTGACTGACAGAATAGCGTATATACAAATATTCTACTACACGGGAATAGACTTCGAGTTGACTGCAGGCGTACCGCTAGGGGGGTGCCAAAGCCCGCTCTTAAATAACATATACACCCTCTATCCACCCGATCCGATCAGGGAAGATTCGCTGTACGTCCAGTTCACTGCTTACATCAGCCAAATCATGACTGCCCCCTTCAAGAGTGCCGAACTGAAGGCAGAGATCACCGCCAGGGAGATCGACCCCGTCAGCAGGTTTGAGAGAAGATGGAAGATCGCCACTAACACCCAGAAATTGAAGGTGATTTCGTTCTTCCGTATGAACCTGGCCCATATCGTAACAGATAACGCTCGTATTTCATACAGCTCTGATGGGACAGTACTTGGACTCAAAATAGGTAAAAATGGATACGGTAGCCACGTTACCCAGACGGCAGCACGCGCGAAGGTCGAGCTTTCAAAGCTGTTAAGGTTCAAAAACCTAAACACGGCCAACAAGAAGAAAATATATAACGCGCTCATAAGATCTAAGCTGCTGTATCCACCGATACCTATCTGCACTAGTTCTAAGAATAAAAGGAGACTCCTCCAAAGAGTACAGAAGAAAAGTGTACTCTTAATAACAAACACCAGGAGGAGAGAAAGAAGGAGGCAGAGGGACCTACACCACACCATCCAAATGACTCCAATTAACTTGGAGCTGCAAAGTAGAGCCCGTAAAATCTGGAACAAAGTACCACGACTTATTGCTGACGAAACCAGGCAAAGACACATAGACATTCTGCCAGAAGACAGAAACAGAACAAGACTAGACTTTATTAGCAGTAAAGCGCAGACCAAAAGACAGGAAGAACCGATCTACACATAAGACTTTACATCGACAAACAATAAACGTCGCAAAGAATACCCATGAACAGAACACTTAAAAAATACACAAACATACAACGAGAAAAACACAAGAGATACGGAAAACACCTACAAAGGCTTGAACGCTATAAGAAAATTATCATAATCTACACGAAAAAAAATGATAAGACAAACAGTAAAAACAAAAATCAGAAACAACAGAAACTAACATGCAAAAGAATCATAAACCAAGAGGAACACAAGAAAAAATAAAAAAAAACATAAAAGATTACGCAAAAGATCATGAATATTAAGACAAAACACTGAGAAGAACATGAAACTCAAATAACGCTTGTAATTCTCTATCACCAGGGATTTTCTATCCTTCTACGCTTTCACCAGGGGAGTCTATCCCTATCTATCAATCTCCTACTATTACATACAGATATGCATAAATGAGTGCAATTGCAATTTTATATGCGTTTATGTATTTTCCTTTCACAATGAATATGTCTAATGTTCAAGATAAATTTTTATGGAATGTTTACGTTAATTGATTTTTCAGTCATTACCTGATTCCTCAGACATAACGGCTGGCAGAAGAAGAGGGAAAGACGTTCTCCCATGACGAATATGATGTAGCCCTGAAGAGCTTTAAGCAAAAGGTGCCAGGATAAATAGCATCGCAAAAATGCATCTAGTAAACGCTCTTCACAACATCAACGGAGCTTTATTAAATATATTTAATGCCTGCCTTAATGTGGGTTATTTCCCAGCCTAGTTTAAAAGAGCCCGTATGATATTCATACAAAAACCTTGCAAGCCGAAACAAGGGAATAGCAGCTATCCTGCCATCTCTCTGCTGGAATTCATGGGTATATTGCTGGATAAATTTCTCAACAATAGACTAAAAACCCACTTATAAACCAAAGGTCTATATAATAACCAACAACACGGCTTCTGGAGGAGACTTGGTACCGAGACGGTTCAGGCGTTAATCACTGAAAGGAGAGCTATCGAAAAGATAAGAAACCGCAATGTTAACGTCATTTTGCGAGATGTGGCCTCGATCTTTGAAAACGTGTAGCTACCAGGACTAGGGAAAGAAGATCAGTGAACCAGGTATGGAGCAAAACCTAACAACAAATACTTTGCGACTACCTGAAAGATCGAAAGGTAATCGTAAGAGTAAACGGCATTAAAGAGGAACCATTAAACTTGGAAGCAGGAGTGCCACCGGGAAGGGGGTTGTCTTAGCCTTACATTATATGCAGTGTATACTGGTGACCTCCCTTACCTCGAACCAGACTTCGCTTAGTACGTCCAGCTGGTGGATGATTTCATAAACCTATCAAAGTTTCCCTGAATAGACGAGAGAAGATTATATGGCAGAAGATATATCAAAACAGGCGTGAAGATGTGCTGCACGAAATTCGACTACCAAATGAAGAATTCCCCCTCCAACAATCAACACTCCCAAAAAACCTGAAGCTCTAAAAAACAAAACTCCCAATACTGACATAGAAACCAACACCACAAGTAAAACAAAAACGAAACACCGTCACGGTAGCCGTACCAAACGGTCACCCAACCGGCAGGGGATGAGATCCACCTCCTCCTCGAGAGAAGGTAAACATACCTATCATGGCAGGAGAATCCAACTAAAAATATATACTACAGAGAGTGCCCCATTCCCGGGAACCAGGAAGGGGAAAGATGTAAGTGACGGCGTGACAACCGGCCGTTACAAATGGAAGTACAGTGAGGAAATTCCTGAGAAGGGGCTCGAAGGGGCCCTCATTCTAGGAATGTTCCCGCTGAATCAAGATGCCTTTGCAACGTTGACGACCTCGGAATTCAATAAAAAGAGATCCAGAAAATCCCGCTCTCCCCCAGCCAGCCCCTCTACTCCAAAGAAACAAGGAAAAAGGAACGACTAATTGACAGAAATCATGTACGGACCGACAAAAGACCTGACAATACTACAAATGAACACGGATGGGTGTATTGACAAACAAATGACTTACGGCAATATAATCAGACAATGTGATCCTGATATCGTTCTGATATCAGAATACGGACTTGACACAACGCAGAAAATTATGAAAATCTTTAACTACGCAATAATAACAAAGAACCACAGCCAGGAAGGTTTCGATGGCGTTGCATTGGCAGTTAAAAAGGGTATTTTATTCGGGTTACCCCCCAGATTTAGACGAATCCTATCTGGCCATCGAGATCCAGACTACTCTGGGCCACTAGTAGTGTCCACCGGGCACCAACCCCCAAGACGGGACTATATCGCGATGCACAACTTTCTCCAACTGTGTGCACCTGGAAGAACAGTCTTCGGGGGAGATCTCAACGCTAGATGCCAGGAATCCTGATATACCGGACGTCTAAATAAAAAGGGAAGAATTTGAGGAACCTTATTGTCGGGGGTATTGTTGCTCGCATTGGGCCAGACTTCTCCATCTATATCACTGAAACCTACGCAACAAAGCCGAATATCATCCTGACCAGCTCACAATTTCTCTACAACTATAAGATTCAACCCGGCCCTCTAATCCCAAGCGAACACGTCGCTACCCTGATCAAGATATACTCAAGCCCATTTCAGATACCCGTCAGTAAGAGAAAGTGCTTTTCTAGAACGAACTGGGAAGAGTACCGTACCCTTTTCAGTGAGTTCAGACCTATACCCCTCGAGGAAGCCACTATGGAAGAAATCGCCAGGAACTGGCAAGGTTAACGGAGATAATGGTGGAAGCGGACCGCGCAGCAATACCCAAAACATATTACAAAACTTTACTAGCACCAAGGTGGACACAGGAACTATACGAATTAATGGATGAATACAAAATACTATTTGAAGAAATCAGACTGACTGGCAAAGACAGAATTAAAAACAGACGTCAAAAAATACTAAGGACTAAAATGAAGAGACACATAACTGAGCAGCAAGAAGCTCTTTGGAATAACCTCGTAGACAAGATGGACGATAAAGTGGATCCCCGAACATTCTTGAATACTCTTTCAAGACTAAAGGGTAAGCCACCTGACAAGAACATACTTCTTAAAAAAGACGACTGAACAAAAATGACCCCAATAGAAACGGAAGAAGTGTTAAGAATCTACTGGAGGAATGTATTCATCATTACACTAGAAGAAAATGAACACTTTGACCCAGACTGTGAAGAACATATTAACGACCAGTTAAGACAAGTAATAGACAGTACGTACCCTTTCAATATTACAACTGCGAACAGAGAGATGACTGGATATGGACGTAAGATAAGAGAGGAAGGATTACTATCTACGCTACGTACCTTCAAGCAGAGAGCTCCAGGGAAAACATATTTGACCAAACTGAACTGGTTGAACGTCCCCCATAACATCTTAGAGGTGCTGGTCAATATAATGAACGCGTGCCTAAACCTTTGCTATTTTCCGGACGAATGGAAGATCGCCAAAATAATCTTCATTCCAAAAGCTGGAAAACCGCCAGACTGCCCAGCGAATTTCAGACCCATTTCCCTCCTCGAAGTGGCAGGCAAGGTCTTTGAAAAGATCTTTGCTAATAGAATCCAAGATTTTATGGAGGGAAACAACCTCTATAACTAACACTAACATGGATTCCAAAGATGGAGGGGGACTGATACGGCGCTGGAAATAATCACTGAGAATCTGGCGAAGATCGCTAACCAGAAAAGGTACGCGGACTTGGTGCTCAGAGATGTTAAGAAGGCATTCGACAAAGTATGGAGGACTAGGCTTCATTAAAACTACATACTGAGACTTGGACTAAACCCATGACTAGAAAAAATTCTATCTAAATATGTGACTGACAGAATAGCGTATATACAAATATTCTACTACACGGGAATAGACTTCGAGTTGACTGCAGGCGTACCGCTAGGGGGGTGCCAAAGCCCGCTCTTAAATAACATATACACCCTCTATCCACCCGACTCGATCAGGGAAGATTCGCTGTACGTCCAGTTCACTGCTTACATCAGCCAAATCATGACTGCCCCCTTCAAGAGTGCCGAACTGAAGGCAGAGATCACCGCCAGGGAGATCGACCCCGTCAGCAGGTTTGAGAGAAGATGGAAGATCGCCACTAACACCCAGAAATTGAAGGTGATTTCGTTCTTCCGTATGAACCTGGCCCATATCGTAACAGATAACGCTCGTATTTCATACAGCTCTGATGGGACAGTACTTGGACTCAAAATAGGTAAAAATGGATACGGTAGCCACGTTACCCAGACGGCAGCACGCGCGAAGGTCGAGCTTTCAAAGCTGTTAAGGTTCAAAAACCTAAACACGGCCAACAAGAAGAAAATATATAACGCGCTCATAAGATCTAAGCTGCTGTATCCACCGATACCTATCTGCACTAGTTCTAAGAATAAAAGGAGACTCCTCCAAAGAGTACAGAAGAAAAGTGTACTCTTAATAACAAACACCAGGAGGAGAGAAAGAAGGAGGCAGAGGGACCTACACCACACCATCCAAATGACTCCAATTAACTTGGAGCTGCAAAGTAGAGCCCGTAAAATCTGGAACAAAGTACCACGACTTATTGCTGACGAAACCAGGCAAAGACACATAGACATTCTGCCAGAAGACAGAAACAGAACAAGACTAGACTTTATTAGCAGTAAAGCGCAGACCAAAAGACAGGAAGAACCGATCTACACATAAGACTTTACATCGACAAACAATAAACGTCGCAAAGAATACCCATGAACAGAACACTTAAAAAATACACAAACATACAACGAGAAAAACACAAGAGATACGGAAAACACCTACAAAGGCTTGAACGCTATAAGAAAATTATCATAATCTACACGAAAAAAATGATAAGACAAACAGTAAAAACAAAAATCAGAAACAACAGAAACTAACATGCAAAAGAATCATAAACTAAGAGGAACACAAGAAAAAATAAAAAAAAACATAAAAGATTACGCAAAAGATCATGAATATTAAGACAAAACACTGAGAAGAACATGAAACTCAAATAACGCTTGTAATTCTCTATCACCAGGGATTTTCTATCCTTCTACGCTTTCACCAGGGGAGTCTATCCCTATCTATCAATCTCCTACTATTACATACAGATATGCATAAATGAGTGCAATTGCAATTTTATATGCGTTTATGTATTTTCCTTTCACAATGAATATGTCTAATGTTCAAGATAAATTTTTATGGAATGTTTACGTTAATTGATTTTTCAGTCATTACCTGATTCCTCAGACATAACGGCTGGCAGAAGAAGAGGGAAAGACGTTCTCCCATGACGAATATGATGTAGCCCTGAAGAGCTTTAAGCAAAAGGTGCCAGGATAAATAGCATCGCAAAAATGCATCTAGTAAACGCTCTTCACAACATCAACGGAGCTTTATTAAATATATTTAATGCCTGCCTTAATGTGGGTTATTTCCCAGCCTAGTTTAAAAGAGCCCGTATGATATTCATACAAAAACCTTGCAAGCCGAAACAAGGGAATAGCAGCTATCCTGCCATCTCTCTGCTGGAATTCATGGGTATATTGCTGGATAAATTTCTCAACAATAGACTAAAAACCCACATATAAACCAAAGGTCTATATAATAGCCAACAACACGGCTTCTGGAGGAGACTTGGTACCGAGACGGTTCAGGCGTTAATCACTGAAAGGAGAGCTATCGAAAAGATAAGAAACCGCAATGTTAACGTCATTTTGCGAGATGTGGCCTCGATCTTTGAAAACGTGTAGCTACTAGGACTAGGGAAAGAAGATCAGTGAACCAGGTATGGAGCAAAACCTAACAACAAATACTTTGCGACTACCTGAAAGATCGAAAGGTAATCGTAAGAGTAAACGGCATTAAAGAGCAACCATTAAACTTGGAAGCAGGAGTGCCACCGGGAAGGGGGTTGTCTTAGCCTTACATTATATGCAGTGTATACTGGTGACCTCCCTTACCTCGAACCAGACTTCGCTTAGTACGTCCAGCTGGTGGATGATTTCATAAACCTATCAAAGTTTCCCTGAATAGACGAGAGAAGATTATATGGCAGAAGATATATCAAAACAGGCGTGAAGATGTGCTGCACGAAATTCCACTACCAAATGAAGAATTACCGGACTTGAGATTTAAAGGATCATTCAAAAGCAGCCAACTCAAACCTTACAAGAGACTTACCCTATTTACTGACGAAAATGACAAAAGAATAAACGGTATAGAAAAAAAAAATACTTAAAATATCATGATAAGAACAAAAGATCTGAATTGGACAAAGTAGATAGGAAAAAATAAATAATTAAAGATCCGAAGAGGACAAACTCAGTGTAAAAATAAATGAATAAAAGATCCAAAGTTGACAATTTTTTAAGAAAAAAGAAAATAACAAAAAGATAAATAAATAAATAAATAAAAATAAAGAAATAAAAGTTCCAACGTGTACAAACTTTAAATTAAAAAAGAAAAAAGGTCCGATGTGAAAAACCTAATTCTAGAAAAAAACATTAATAAAATAAGTAAATAAAGAATGAATAAATACAATAAAACGATACAATGCATTTACGTATAACAACCGGCTTAGAAATGAAAAAGGAAGGACCCTTAACACCATCTACAACAAACCTTGACATCGAAGACAAATGCTTGATTGCTAACTTATCAAATGAGCGCTAAATGATATTACGAACTTAAGAAAATGAAGAACTACTGAGGTAGCCAGAGAATATGGTAGACATATTCTCTTACCAACGTTTCTATCTATTCTCTAAACACTATCCTCACATTGTTATAGCTTATACGATTGTGAATCCTTGATCGTTGATGAGGATGGCAGGTTTCGGAATTTCTTCTTTGAAAGATATTCAAGCAAGGAATCCACACCTT
This sequence comes from Ceratothoa steindachneri, assembly GCA_963969495.1. Lineage (NCBI taxonomy): Eukaryota > Metazoa > Arthropoda > Malacostraca > Isopoda > Cymothoidae > Ceratothoa > Ceratothoa steindachneri. The sequence continues at coordinate 44,967,753 of OZ018339.1, forward strand.
CAAATTGTTCGAAGCGAAATATCGTGTTTATCCTGAGAAGATTTTGAAGAAACTACGACTGATTGACAGCACTCTGCCTAGGCACATTACAAGGAGGAACCTTTCCTTCCTATCTCTCCTATTTAGAGGGAGTCAGCTTGAAAAGCAAAGTCTAAATAGGTACCTTATCGAGCCGGAGCCATATCTGAAGCAGGTGGCTAACTCAGGGCAGTCTGAGTTAGCAATTTTATCTTTCAAAATGGAAGGTAAACATAGGGGGTTCAAATTTCGTACGAATTGGCCGGATAGTTTCGATGTTTTTTCGTTAAACAAAATAATTCCCGAGCTAGCCATTTGGAGGACTTTGGCAATTATATTATTTAAAAGAGAATGCAAAAGAACATAAGGGTTTCAGAATTCGTTTAAATCGGCCAAATAGTTACAACGTTATTACAAAAAAAAAGAAGCAAAGTGGGGACCAACCGATATAGTGAGATGTATAAACGCTCTCAACTAAAAATATAAATTAGGGAAAAAATGTAGCTGGATTTGTTTAAACATTGAACTCTGCAATAGAATTGGGAGGATTTAATTATTAATATGGCAAATCGAAAGATTGCATGGCAAATCTTATGGGTTTTCATTTTATTTACTTTAATCTTACATTTTCCTTCTAATTTACTGTAAGAATGACTCATCTCTTAGATATAAATATTATCTCAGGTTCTTAAACATTTACTGTTAACAATATGTTATTTTGCAAATAAACTAGCGAGTAAAGAGTAAGAAAGAAAAAAACAGCAATATAATCAACGCAACGTATTTTAATTAAAATATGCATGAGAAAATCATGAAAAATCGCTTAGATTACAATTTTAAGTGAAAAGGGCCTCTCTCACTTACCTCAAGATCTAGGTTTCTCAAATCTTGAAATAGTGAAAAATATAAAGTTATATGCACGTCTATTTTTATTGTTCTTCTGTATTTTCATGTATAACATTCTTAACTATATATAACGTCTCAGATGTAGAATACATCTAAGGAAAACTAATATTAACAAAGAATTCTCCCTGTTCATTGACATAACGAAGTTATGGTTGTTGAGCTGAAATAAGACCCATACACGGTTCAAGAACTGCCAAAACAACAGAGTGAGCGGAGAGACGGTATTTTGGCGTGTGAAAACTGGTTTTTTCCTCAAAATATAAGATGTCTGAAACGCAGCCAGGCTAGTATATATAAAACACCACCTTTGAGCTCTCCATTGCAGAACTTCTTGGTCTCTGCCTCACACAACACAAGAATCAATTCGTAAGTAAATTCTTTAAACTTTTTTTGAGACCAACTTATTTCTTACTGCTGTTTTTCATATAAAAATGGTTAATAGGCATTTTAATATAAACTTCTTGAATATTTTACTAAAAAAAACTAAGTAAAGAAATCAATTTATTTCCTGCACAAGGGATGTGTTTGATATTGAATTCGTATGGTTTTATAAAGCAATTCTTGTCTCAGCGCATTTATTTTTTCCCTGCATCTCCTCAGCTTAATTATTTTTGATCTTCCCGCTTAAAGTGTATTTCTTATTCTATTTTAGTAAGGATTTCAATAATATTACTAGAAATTCGCCCTTAAACAATTATATATACTATAAAATAACAATCAATATAAACAATTTAATTATGGTAAAGTATTTCGGTTATTAAATATCACAACTCGTCCCCTCCCATACGTAATAAAAGGGAGAGCAAATGGGAAAACATCTCCGAAGATCAATTAGCGCAAAGAGAAAATTTGGCTCTTCTAAACACGATTACGTGGATTCATTTAAATTTGTTCCCATCAATTCTGAATGCATAGAATGTGATTTCATGCGGTAAATTCATGTGTTATTTACTAAATCCGGTGTTTTATTCCAGCAATCATGTGGTACTGTGGCAGCGATGATGGTCACTTTGACCACGGTGATTACTGGTCCAGAAGGAACTACGGTGGTAATCGATTCATGGAAGATTCCTATGGTTTCTATGGAAGACGCATGATGGGCAAAGACTATAACCGAGGTTACGGCTCCTACCAAGGCTCCTATGGTTCTATGGATAGGCCATTTGGATACCAAAGGTCCTATGGTTACGGAGATATGTGCAGATACGATAGTGGGCCTGTTGGCTACTTTGGCTACGGTAGTGGCTATGGCCGGTACAGCTACATGGGTGGGTATGGCGGTCGCTATGGGTACGGTGGCTATGAAAGTGCACCATATGGATACTTTAGAATCGGTTATGGTAACTGTTACGGCGAGTTTGGAAATGGGTATGGTAGAAGATATGGTTTTGATGGAGGGTATGGTTATGGTGGTGGCTACGGTAGCATGTATGGTTATGGTGGAGGAAATATGAGTGGCGGTCAATACCGATACGGCCGTGATTACAGAGGTTGGTATGGTAGTGATTATGGTAGACAAGGATGGTACGGCTATGGTTGTGGTTGCGTTTTGCCCGGATACGACCGTTACGGCTGTGACTACAACCGATACGGAGATCGTAGCTGTTACGGGTACGGGGGTTACAGGCGCAGCTATTACAACCAATATGGCTACCGAGGTTATGGTTTCGACACTTGCTATCCATATGGTTATAGAACTTACGAAAATCATGGTGGGTACGGCGATGGTTATGGAAGAAATTAGAGACCATACCACTACGGAAGATACGGTTTTGGAGACTACGGCTACGGAGATTCCATGGGAAAATACGGTTATGGCAATGGTTATTACAGACCCTACTGGTTCGGCTCAGGTAGATATGGTTTCGATGATTGCCACCATTTCAACGATTTTACACGAGGCTATTACCATCGATACCCATACCAAGGACGCTACGGTTACCCCTTCTACGAATATAATCCCTACTACAGTGGAGGTCAATACGGTTACGGTTATAGTTATGGTGGATACAGGCCTAATTACTACGGAGGATACGAAAGCAGCCTTTACCCCAGGTACCCATTTAGCGGAAACAGATTTGAGTACGGGTACGGAGGTTACCCCGGGTACCACTGTGACCAGTATGGATACCGAGGTCAGTACTATGGCTACGGTGGAGACTACAACGGAAGCCGATATGGATGGGCCCCCTTCTTCGGATGAAGCCCCTATGGTTCTTACTACCGAAGAGGCTACCATAGTGATCATCCTTCTTTCCTTGTAGGTTTTTCATGGTTTCTATTTATATTTTAAGCAAACCTACCCTCTAACTATGTTCTGTCACTTAGGAGCTTTTCTTTTATTTTCTTAATTGGGTCTTCTATCTTATTCTTATCTATATTCTAACTGAGATTTGAATCATCTCAGCGTCTGAAGTATTTGCAATGTTTATATTCCCTCTGGTTTCTCAGATTATTATTTCAAAATGGACTTAGAAAGGTAAATTGGATGATTTGTTGCTGGATGTCCTTCGTAAATTGATATATTTCTGTTAATATAATCAAATAGTACTCAACCTTGGCGCTAAACTTTAAAAATAATAGTCGTGCTTCTATAATTCTGCAAATTTTAATAGAATATAGGAAATATTCAATAGATTTGCCTTTTTTTGGTCGCCTCAATTTTAGTATTGTCTGTAAAAGGTCAAAATATTGGGGGCTTGAAAACTCAAAATTTAATTTAAATTCATTTTTTTTCAGGGTTATTACCATTAAACTTCCAGCATCATTTCATTTTCTTCTTTATTTATTTTCTTCCATTATTTACTTTAATGTACCAAAACATTATTCTATTAAAGCTTGTGATGTTTAGTCGTAAATTAATTCTAATGCAGCTTTATCGTAAAAAAATAACTTTAGATAGATTAAACCTCTTGCAGCTGATGCTCAAATTACCGTAAATATGTAAATTAGGTTTCTTAAACGCTGTTTAAATTGTAATATTAATGGCTTTCAATTTTCTATTGAAAGTTCTATAAATTCAAATTCTTGACCCCTCATTTTTCCGCGACTTTCCTCTTTTCCTATCCTTGTCTTTTATAACATTTTCTTTACGTGATGGAAAAATGAGCTGAAGAAAAAACTTACGAAGCTTAGTGATGGAAACGGAGCTCCCGCATATCAACTTTCCACTTCAAAACGTAAGATAAGTAATATTTCGTTAAATTTTAATTGCTTTATTCTAATTTAACCTCTTTTTTGGTTATCTTCAAAGGATCAAGCCACCAGAATGATCAAACAAAAACATGATAAAATTTTTTGTGAACTTTTTACTGGGTTAGGATAAGACATCTTTGTTGGAACGGAATCTTTACAAAGTTAGGAAAGTTTAACACTAAAATTAAAATTAAATTAATGTTGAGAGAAGAAGACTTAATCGTGTAATGAGACATGATGAAATTGTTCTTGTATAAAGATGTTAATCTAAAGAAAACACCATTCATTTCGATAGACACATTTTTACGATCTAGGTAATTATCGCATCTACTTGAATAGGGAGGTTCGTTGCACTTAGTAATAGTCGTCTTTCCCTGCCTCGCCCCAAATCTCATCTGACTCAGAGTTGAAGAATTAAAAATCAATCCATTTAAATCAACCGAGCATTTGGCCAAGAATGATCATCCGAACAAGGTCTCTTGATAAGATATAGTGTGGTAGTGAATAAGGTCTCTTTATAAAGTATGGTAGTGCTTGATAAGTTAAGGTACGGTTTGCATTAACACCTTACTACTAATAATGGGGTACAAAATAATTATCTCTTATTTGTCTCACAAAGTTTTTACGAACGCGGGAATTAATTGAGAAAAAAAATAAAGTAAACGCAGAGTAATGAGAACAGGGATCAAAAGAATAGTGAAAAAAAGAACTTGGTAGAAAAGTACAAAAACTTTTAATGACCAAATGGCAGAAATGAACGTAGGTAGAGCCGCCAGGTTTTTTGTTGATAGTTTTAAATCTAGGCGAAACAAATGTGTGGAAGGTACAGGTCTTCCTCTACAACCTAGAGCTTACTCTTATGTATTTTTATTTTTATAAACTTTCAGGATGTATAATCTGAACATCCCACAAATAACAGTCACTTTAACTTCAACACTGAGTTCTGATGTACAAGCTTGGTGACTCACTCCAGTCTACCATCCTCCATTAAGTACCAGCAACTTCATAAGTTCCACATAAGGATGAAGTTTGGGAATAAAATTAGAACGAAAATTGGATACAAAATGGCCTATGATTTACTCAATAAAATATGATTACGACATAAATAAAACAAGTTTTGATGGCATATTCTTTTCACTTTCCTTTGAAGGCCTCTAACAAGGGAACAAGAGTTGAAATTACAGACGTAAGCCTATTTATTCGGTACTTTAAATATTACTTTTGATCGAATTAAGGCGCAATAACAACAAAGTTGCATTTCACAGAAAGGATAAATTTGCAAAGTAGTGAAGGTGTACACAGTGGAAACAGTGCAGGCATTCAGGCAGAGAGGATGTATAAGTGCGGGTACTGTAGCCTTAGGGCAGTTAGCACATATCTGCATATAATCTAACCTTGCAAATCTTCAAGTTTTATATGTTTGAACGAAGTGGTAACAGTAACAGCTTAATGGTAATGGCACTAATGCCCTTACTAAGTAAGCAGTACCACCCAAACCGAACAGTCTCAGGAAGCTTGTGAAGGTATAAAGTGACGAATAATTTGCTTCTGGTATAATAGAAGGGAGAGATCATTTCAAAATGTTCCATGAAAAGATTACAAAGGATGAGCGATAGGGGATTGCTTATGCTAAGGCCATATTTTTGTCGGAAGAAGCCATTACCCGTTGGAAAACTGCTTCGTAACACAACGTTTAACCAGGTTAACTTTGTATGGTTCAGGTGTGTCGATGACGCTTTCCAAATTTGGTCATTAAATCGTCTAGACTCAGTTCTTGGACACTCCTAATATCCTCCATCACACCATATATTTCAAAATTAAATGGTAAGCTGAAAATGTTTATCGTTCTTTGATGTTAAAATCTTATAATTAACCACTTTTACTATTCACCTTATACCGTGCAATGTTAGGTCCAACATTCCATTTTTTCAGGTTATGATGTCAAGATTAAAATGGCTGTCGTAATGTCTATTTTTATAACAGCATTTAGAATTTAGCATCTTTATTTGTCGGATGAAACTACATATACGACATGTAACTTTATTGAATGAAATATCTTCTTCACATCATTAACGACAGTCTATCGAAAACCACATCAACCTTTTATTACCTCAAACAAGAAATCCAGCCGCTACTACAAATTGTCTCTCTCTTGGTCATTTGTAACGGAATTTGAAACCCTTATGCTGATTTATATTCTCTTTCTAATGATATAATTTTTGAATTCGCCATGGAATTATTTTGTTTGGGCATTAACCTCATAACTATTCTGCTAATTCTAATGAGATTTGGAACCCTTATGTTGTTTTACATTCTCATTCGAATAATATAATTGCCAAGGTCCTCCCAAGGTTAGTCTGGGAATTATTTAAAGTTTGAAGCTCGTAATGTCATAAATTAGAGTAAGTGAGAGCACGCAATTTTTGGTCAGCAGAACCTGTTGCCTCTGAGCTAAATGGTTGGCTCCATCTTTGCCTAATGCGTTTTGGGTCTACTTAGGACTTTTTTTGGCTTTCTTGTAATTATTTTGTTTATTGGCTTTATCATTGCCTCCCTATGTAAGTCTTTTAGTCTTCTTAATTTGTTTAGCTTAGTATTTATAATTATGTATATAGTTTTGTTCTGAACTCTTTGGAGCCTCACCAATCTTGTGCTCGAGACATTCTACATCGCTATTTATAGATATCTTCTAGAAGATACTACTACCACACAAACTAAATAAACCAAGGCAAGAAAACAGGAAATAGAGAGAACCATTTAAGGAAAATAGGTTGAAAGACACTATCTTCCAAACTAAAGAAACATAATACACAAAAGCTAAATAATGCAACACAAACAAAAACATAACTAACCAAAGATTTGAAATAAAAGTTCAAACACCTAACACACAAAATAAGAAACGCATCAAACAACTAAAGATTCACACCGTTAAACTAAATAATATTACTCTAAATAAAAATAAAAAAGATTAGCCTGACCACCAGGGGCATATGCATTCCTTTAAAAATATAATGCTTTCTTGTCAGTTAACCACTGCTTTAAAAATCACTCAAGATTTCCCCTCTCCCTGACACTTACTACACCCCTTCAACTAATCCTAATATAAATACTTGGGTTTCTCTGCATCTTCTCTTTGTAAATGAGGCAAAGGGGAAGGGATAACTAACATCTCGGCATTTTCGGACTTAAAGTAATGGAGTCTTAAGTTGTATACAGGAATTCTGTCGTAACTAATAACGCTGATTTCACTATATTTATCCTCCTTTTTTTTGACAGGTTGATGCTGAGGTCTGAATTTCACAGTCGCTTAGTCAGAATGTTACTAAATGTACTCAGTTACTCTGGTTTTCACGCCAATGTCGGTATCGACAAAGAATGCCAAGGGCGACGCTGGTGGATGTAGTTTCGCTTATCCTCTCTCTCCATTTGTTCTCGAAAACAGTCATCTATATATATATATATATATATATATATATATATATATATATATATATATATATATATATATTACTATAGTCATCCCCCAAAGTGCTGAGTTTCAGTAAGACTGGCTTTTTTGTCCTTTTGGCGCGGAATCTAAGAAGGACTCCATGCCTCTTCCATAGATAAGGACATTAAAAGTTTTCAATAGTCAATTATTCTGCCAAAGGATAAAGCAAAATTGGTTGTTATTTTTCTCGCAAGGTTTTCCAATTTAGTCATTTTAATAAATATTTCTTCAGTATATTTAAGGCTAATTTACCAGTTGCATCTTCAGACGATTTAGCCAGAGAGGATCTTTTGCGGGCTCCCGCCCCTCAGCACATCTTGGTGGCCTTCGGGTTTGAGAGGGAGGAGATTCCATCACCGGAAATATCGGCTCTCTGTGAAGGAAAACAGGAGTTTTCGGCCAAATATCGTGTGGTCCTTTGATGACATTCCACCTAGTGCCGGATTAATCAGTTTACATAACACATTTTGGCACCCATTACCTCCTGGGATTACCAAAAATAAAAAAAGATTTTTCTAGAAAATTAAATCTCGGCGTAAAAAGAACTAAACCCTAAATGTGGCCCACTAATGTGATTTTGAATCTCAGTATATGTAATGGGTTGGTATATGTGATCTGAGAAAGAGGGTAAATGGTAGCCAATGTCTTTAAAACATGGCGATTGCAGATGTGTGATCTATGAGATCCAAACATGATAGAAAAGTAAGAGTTTGTTTGAGTTGGAAAGAATGAACTTTGATCAGGTATAGAGAGATCAAAGTGGTAGGAATTTAAAGGGTGTGACAGTGCTTTACAGTAATAAAGGACACGATGCCTTGGTTTGATATAAAGATGTGAGCTCAACAATTATGCCAGGGAAGTTGAGATTAGCTATGGTTAAACTATGCATAGTTGTAGTTTATGTCCTTTGTAATGATCGTAGTGTATCTGAGAGAGAGTAACTTCCATAATTTGGAAAGAGTTGTGGATTGAATTTTTTTAAATGAGTATCGGTTGATGGTTGTATGAGATATGAGTGAACGAATAGGTGAAACAATGTGAGAGGGAGATTTTGGTACACCTGGATAGATGGTACTGACCTGGGCTAGAACAACTTTTGGGAGAAAACGCATTATCTTAGCACAATGATAGCGATAATACACATGGGTTCGGTTAAGAAGAAGGATAAAACTTAAGAATATGATCTGGGCTTAGTAAGAGTGGATATGCTAATGTGAAAGTTGTATGGGGCTTGAATATGGTACTATCTGATACGGTTAAAGCTTTCTAGTCAAATGATGAGAAGAAATTAGAGAAGTGGAAAGAAAGAGAGAATCAGAAGTTAATTTTTATGAAATCAGAGAGAAAGTAGAGAGTATGTCAGCATGGTTGAAGGAGAAGAGAGGAAAAAAGACGATTATCGAAGTTGAGCAAATCTTGAATAATTTACATAGGTAGTAGGAAGCAGTGTGTAGGTGAGCCAGAAGTGTTTAGAGGAAGCAACTTATGAATTCTAAAATGATGATTAATAACATGTAGAGGAAATTAAAAGGAGTTTTACATGCAATTGCTTAATAGTGCAAATTAGAATGTCTTGGTGATGCTATTAAATGCAAAGATAGAAAAATGAAAGTGAAAACGGGTGTTAAACAGAATAGGAAATCAGCAAATAAAGCGTTTGAAAAAACGATGAAAGAGGATACCGATATAAATAGGAACTTGAAAGAGTATCTCGGCAGAAGCTCTTTTCGAAGGAAGTGAGAAAGGTGAGGAACCAGGAAATCATAACTGGGTTAACATCAATGACAAGAGTGGAAGGATAACACTAGAGAGCTATGAAACAATAAAGATTTTGTTAGCGCTATAGAGTACGAGAAACACCAGTGGAAGATATGTTAGGATCTCAAAGTCATCTGCTTAATACAGGGCCTTTAGTGTGGCTACTGAATGCACAGCAGAGCTGATGCAGAGCACTATGTGACAAAAGAAGAGCCGACAAGACCAAAAAATGTGCCTAGAAGGATCAGCTGTGTTTACAATCCTCTTTTAGATCCAGAAAATTTATTTTTGCCTCCACGGCATCTAAAGCTCGGTTTGGCTAAAAGTTTCATAAGGCTATGGACCAATCTGGTGCTTGGTTTCAATATTTATGTCAGAAACTATGTTGTGTTGTTTCCGAAGCCAAGTCGAATGCAGGTGTCTTTAATGGGCCACGGATTTGCATACTTGTTCATGATAGCGAATTAACCAAGGCCTTGAACCCACTGGCGAAAAACTTATCGGAATCATTTGTCAATGTGTCAAAGCTTTTTCATGAAACCTATCCTGCTGACAACTACGAAGAAATCGTTACAGCCACGCTGGAGAAGTATTATGCAATGGGAGCAAGGATGTCCTGGAAATTGGATTTTTCCACTCTCGTATTGATATTTTTCCTCAAATAACCTTGAATCATTAGTGATGAACACGGTGGAAGATTTAATCAAGACATCGCCATAATGGAGAGCAGATATAAGGGATAATTCAGTCCTTATATAATCGGCGATTATTGCTGGAAGCTGCAACGAGAAGAGAGCGAGCTGCTAAAACGAGCAGGCAAAGTTCAGAAGCACATTACAACTTCATTTTTTGTCAATTATAAATGATGGGAACTTATGGCTTCTGGTACAATTTTTTATGAGCTTATCTGTGACTAATGTCATCATATGTACTACGTATCTGATTGTTTAAGAAAGTAGATCTGATAGTAGAATAAAACATCTAAATCATACTTAACATAAGATACAAGCTGGTCTGTTTTGGGTTGAATATGTGTATCACGACACAAGTTGCGGAATATTGAATATTTGTACCTATTGATTTTTTTTTTATAAAACCTGGTCTGACAGAACAAAAGCTTTATCAGATTCAAATTCATAAATATGAAATTAGATGTGTGAGCATAATCTTCTATGTGAACCATTTGGGATATTGACCAGTGTAATTGGGATCAAGGTAGAGGTCAAAAATAGATGGGGAGAATATGGATATAAAAGATGATGCAGCTGTATAGGTGATTGGCTCTTTGAGATTTAATTGGGTTTTGTATCAGGATATAGAATAGATAATCTTGCAAAAGGTGATAGGGCTTGTAAGTAGTGAGAAATAAAGAAAGGTAATTGGAGTAGATGATATAATTGATGACATTCTATTAAGTGGTGGTGGCTGTATTATTGGATTGGTCTCCTGTCTGTATTTGAGACGTTTTAAAGAAAATGGTGAATACTAAAACTAAAAGGGGATTATTCTCTTGAGTGTTGAAGGTGAATTTTATTCAAACCTTATTAATGGCACGTATAAGAAGGATAACCAAGGTATTAATGGAGAATGAACAAGAGATATTTAAAGTGGGTGGGATGTGTCTGTGGATAAAGGCTTTGCAGTGAAAAAATAGGTAGCTGAAAAAAACAAGGAAAAGAGATCTAAAGTGCATGATTGTCTGCTCATGGATGTGAAGACAGCTTAAGATCGTGTAGATAGAGAAGCAATATAATAAGTTTAAATAACGTAACTATGTAGTATTAAATGATGTGAAGAGCATTTATGTTGAATGTGAGCGTGTTTTAGGTGAAATATATATTTAAAGTGCATAGCTTGACATAAGTAGGAGTGTATGAAAATTTTGCGTAATGTCGCCATGGTTCTTTAGTATCTTTATCTTTTGATTACTGAGATTTTTACATATGAGATTGATGAAGAATATTGAGGGATGATTTCTATCTATGTTTAGCTAAGCCTGGTGTTAGTGGCTGAGTGTGAGAAAAATTTTGAGATGTTGATTTTATCATCTGACAGATGGTGGAGAGGAGAGGTCTGAAAGTGAATGTAGAAAAGAGTAGAGGAAAAGCATTGGATGAACAAAATCGATGGGGGACAAATAATATTTCACTCCTGTGTGGCACCCTTAAACAAGTGCAAAATTTGATTTTTTAGGAATTGTGGTAAATGAAAGTGGTAATCATGAAAGAAATTAAGTTCGGAACGTCAGGGAGTTGCATGAGAGAATGATGGTGCCAAGCTCGGTGGATGGAGATGTATGTAAGTAAAGGAAGTTCTCTCGAGTAAGAGCAGTAGGAATGGACAACTTGAGAGGGATAATTTATCTACAAAAGATATATTGTATGAAGAGGCACTGGATAAGTGGTATTTACGGAGTGGAGAAGAGTGTGACTAAAAGTCTTCTGATGTGGTATTTAGAAAGAAGGAGAATGTAGGTGAGAACTCTGATAGAACCGCCTATAAGGTGACTTGATAAAGTACATAAATCTTTCAGAGAGAAATGTTTGACTGAGGTGTGAGTGGATGATAGAAGTTATGATAGTTGTGTTGGAGATAGTTTTCGTGGTATTATAACTTATATGGAAAATGTCTAGTTTGTACTGGTAGGAGAAATGGATTTCTGAGTATTCTTTCTTCACATAATTTTCATTTTTAAATTATTTGAAAGATTGTACATTAATCATTCTGCTACACGTTACCACAACCTTTACAAAACGGCTATGAAGTTTATTATAATGAATAACAGACACCACAATATTTTCATACACTTCATCTTCAATTTATCTGGTTGACCAAAACCAACGAGAGAACCCTGAAAAGGCCATCAGTGCCTTCGACTGGTGGAGTCTCAAGATGGTACTTCTTAGCAGGCTAAAGGGATTCCCTCTGTCCAGTCCCTTCTATGGTTAACCCTATCTTTGGGTCATGGAAATCAGTACCATGGGACCCGAACTGGTCGAGAACCTAGCTGCAGCCTATCGATTTGTGCTAAACGACGTAAGTGGCAGTAAGAAGTGCAAGGAAGAACAGTACGACCGTGTAAGGTACGAGCAGTAGTTTGGAGGATGGCAGGCTATGAAAGTGTTGAGTGGAACAGCCCAAGTAGGAATGGTTGAGCGGTTGCCACGGTCTCTTATCCAAATTCAGCGAAATCTCGTGTTTTATATTTCTGCAATAAATATTACTGAGTATTTCGTTTACTTTAATTATTTTTCCCAAGGTTTTATGTTCTATTTATGGCCAGGGATAAGTCCTGCTGGAAGACATGATACAGTACTCCATCGCCATAAAGCTCTAACTTTGAGTGTAAAAAATTATATTTGCCACTACCAAAGAAACAAATTGTTTAGGGCTATTGGTATAGCTCAAGTGTGGCAATGAAATCCAGGTATCAATACGACACTGCAGGATGCTTCTGATATTATGCTGATGTGAAGGGTGTACACGTTGCCTGCGTTGGATCCACTGATCCACCTAAGCAAGGTATTTGATGGTTGACCGCTATGCTCCACTGCCTGGTGACTCTTTGCATCATTCTTTAGGCTTCATCTACTTCAACAACGAGGGAATATAACAGCAAGATACTGCACGAATTTTATAGGGACCAAGTGTTCTAGAATTGGTTGCAAAGTGTAACGCGAGAGTTCGAGAATGGTGGGACCAGCGTGTTAACCCAACATGAACCAAATCGAAATTTAGTCGATGTAGTGACAGTTCTATTCGCACTCAATATCTGACAACCATAAATTTCAGGTGAATCTAGAGAGTTATCGAGATGGCATTGATTAAGGTATCACTAGAGTTCTCTCCACTGACGGAATCGAAGACACGTTTGATTTACCTTATATGAACTCGTTCCATAAATACTCTTACCACTATTTATGGTGAAGTAAGTTAGATCCTCACTTTATTTGTCATGTTCAAACTTATTTGCCATTTCTGTTATTTCTCTTAATCACAGAGTTCATTAACTGTGTGGAAGATATGTGGTTGTGGCATGGTGCTGAGATCCACTCAGCCATACGCTGACAAAGTTTACCTTAGGAATAAAGAGTGTTAAGGTCTGACAGGACAACAAGTTGTGAGCAGGCAGGAGAACCATAGCAGAAGCAAAGAGAAAATAAAGAAAGCCATAATGAATGTTCATAGACACTATATCCAAAAGAGGGGACTACTATGAGCATACATATCCTGTAAGAAACAACTTTAATGAACTTGCTGTGATTTCTAAACACGAGGAAGAGGTTATTTTTTATATCCTCTCAAGTTTCGAGTAATACTTTGGTTAATTGATCATTCAATATCATGTGGCGACTCATCCTCTGAGGTCACTTTTTCTTTATTGGTCAAACCCTGTTCCTCGAAATTTGATGAATCTCAGGACATCAAATTTGCAAATTTTTTGTCCTTTATTAAATTTATAGAGAAATCTAGGTTGAAAATGATCACTTTTCCTTCGTAATTTTGTTTGGATGATGACTGGCGTCAGAAATGAATTAGTTCATTGTTTATATTTGTTTGGCATCTCTTTTTACAACTATATTTGGTCACAAATGGTAATTTTAAAATTAAATTGAGTTTTATTGCTAATAATATGCTTTTTTTGATTTTGTTGAAGGATATTTAAGCTATTTCTCGAGAAATTTCCACAGGCTTTTATTTATTAAGAAGATAATTGAAATAATTTAAGATAAATTGATTGTTTCTGCAATTTTAAAGAATGCCGAGTGCAAAATTACGATGTAATGAAGCTAGGAGTAAATTTCCATCTTTAATGTATTAAAATGGTTTCCGGAAGTTGGGCATTTCATAAAGTCACTCAGGATGTAATGCAATTCTGGAGCCTAATTATGTTCATGAGAAATAAGGTAATTAGTGATTTAAAAATTAAGGCTCATGTTTGCTTTATTGCTTCAATGAATGCATCGAAATATATCTCTAAATCGGTACTATCAAATAAATTCTTTGTATTATTATTCTGTTCCCTATAATCTTGTGATTTAGGATTTGTATTATGTGTTTTTCTCCTCTTCATCTCTTTGTTCACGTTTCCTTAAAATGTGATTTTATTTTTCAAAAAATTCTCTCGGATTAAATTCGATCCTCGTCATTTGCCCTGTTTTACGCTAGTCTGAATTGATTCACGGCAAATTTAAATGGTAATTCGAATAACATATCTTGAGCTAGGACTCGATTGGGTTTTTGATGATAAAAAGACTTTAACTTAATTTACAATTTACTTAAAGGGCAAATGATATCATTTTACTTTTTCTTGAAGGTTTGAAATTGACCTCCTGTAGTAGGAGATTTGGCAGATGCCTCGGGGTAAATGATGATGAAAATAATTCTAGACCACAAAGGTTCTGAAGGGATTTGTCTCAAATAAAAGGCGTAGTCAAAAATAATATAAAGTAATTTGAAAAATTAAATTTTGTGTCCGATGTCAACAATTAATGAGAATGATAAAAAAGTAAAGGAAGCTTTGAACATGAATAAAATGTATTTAATTGCTTCCGTTCAAGTTTAGCTCTTAATTCAAATTCAAGGCAGCTCTCTCTGATTTAGTCTATAATCTTTGAGTGCATTATATGCAATGTGATTTTAAAAGAGGATAATTTTATGCAAAATAATCCATTTCTTTTTTTCTCATAAGTAATATCATAACATGCTAATAATTCTGTGTATTTAAATCATCCGATTTGGTAAAATTAATGATTTCTTGGCCATTGGCGGAAATTTCTAAAATACCCTCAAATCTGGTTTGGGTAATTTGAAATAAATAGTCTTTATTAGGCAGAGATGAACCTTTTTATTACTAAAAAATATGGGAGAATCCGAATAAAATTTTGAATTTAAAGGAATAAATTAAACAATAACTAGATAAGAATACTGAGATAGATAAGATAAAAAAAGAATTCATGGCTTAGAATTATTTTGATTTGGTCTTCAAAAAAAGAAGCATAAATTCACTTTGTGTATTTAATGCCAGATAATACCATTTTAGGAAGGTTCCAAATATATTATAGAAATTTATCTAAACTTTTTAGAAAAAGTATACCACAGATAATATTAAAAATTGTAACTTGCCAAATCAACACTAGAATTCAACGCAATTGAAATTAGGAACCGCAAATCCATTTTTTTATTAATATCCATATCGAGATCGGTGGACCGGCTGGAATGGTACTGGGGTTCCATGACGGTAACCACCGCGAACGCCCGAGTAACCAATCCTCGAGGGTGAACCCATCCCGTAGTAATCGCCACGCCGGCTTCTGTCGTATCCGCCATGGTAGCGATCTCCATATCCCCATTGCTCGGGGCTGGACTGTGGGCGGAAGGGTTCGTCGCGCCCACGGTTATATCCACCGAAATCTCGGCGGCTCTCCGAAGGGAATCTGTAAAAGTTCAAGGAACTGAGTTCAGTTAGGAAATAGAGTTAATCTTATATGAGCGCCATTTAAACGACGAAAGAGGAATGGGCAGTACAATAGGTTTGTATTTTAGGAGCTATTGTCAAGAGAGGCCTCTAGATGTTTTTAACAATAACTCGTCGAATTATTAAAATAACATGAATTGCCCCATTATGGAAACACTCAACAAACTTAGTTCGTTTAAATGCTAAAGTTTAGAACCATAAACAATTATCCTCTAAATTAGATTAAAATAGAGTTACGATTTTCTAAAATAAATTTAACTATAGGTCCCATCATCTTTCAAATAAGAAGCTAGAGATGAGTAACTTAAGAATTCTAGAAATAATATTACCAAAATGGTTTGGATTTTCACAGATAATATCTAATAAGGTCTAACTAAATTTATACTCGATTGTTTTGCTGCCATCTGATACCAAATTATTCGCCCTTCCGCTAAAAATAGCCTCCATCGATAGATGAATCAACTCAAAGACAGTGATTTTGAAATAGGAAACTTCCGAAAACTTGGTACAAAATATGAGCTTTAAATGACTAGCTGATAGAGTTTTATATTTTTTGATTGGGTATTTTCCCATCAGTATAATTTTTCTAAACTGTATAATAAATACTTACCTTTGGCCCTTTCACGATGAGATATTAAGTCGTCGTCGACTTACCTGCCAAAGTCCATTTCGTTAGCAGGGTGACCTGGCGAGCCGTAATCCGCCCGTCCCACTAAACCATAACCGTACATCCTTTTGCGCCCATAGAGAGCTTGCATATCTCTGGGATCAGATCGAGGACCTCCGTAGAAACCTCTGGGAGGGCCGTATGGCCCTTCTCCTTTCATTTCCATGGGAACTCGCTCCAAGCTGGCGCTTCGTTGCCCTTCTCTGAGGAAGCGCCTGTCGTAGCCCTCTCGTTCTCCTCTGCCTCGTTCCATTTGGCCAAGGCCGCTTCTGAAGTGACCGCGAGCACCGTAATCTCCTCTTGCCCCTGAGCGGTTTTGTTCCAATTCTCCGCTGGGCATTGCTCCTCCATCGCGAGGAGCAGATTCTTCAGGAATATCCGGAACCATGATTCCTGGAAATAATGAAATTGTGTTCTAAAGGTTACATATGGTAGTTTTAGGGTTTTTCCACTGAATTAAGAAAATGTCCTCTAAATGAAACGCGTCGAGTAGAGTAAATAGGATGATTAAATTGATATATATATGTATATTTATCATGAAAAAATGCGATCTTGAACATCATTAAGAAGCAGGAAAGACTTGAATTAATGTTATCGATATTAGCGAGACAGAACTGAAAGCACCACAATTTAAGGAATTCGCACATATTTTGTATCGAAAAGCACCAATGAAATTTTCCAAAAGGTCTTTCGGACAAAAATTTATAACACTTGACTTAGAAGTGAAAAGCAGGAGTAAGATATCCTGAATTAATACTGCATTTTAAATATTATTCAGATATTATTTAGTTCGTAAAAATTCTGAAAAGTGCATATAAAATTTTGAAATTATCACAAACTAAGAGTGAATAAAATTTTATTATTTACTGGAAAATTACAGGGAGTACCTAGGAACTAAATTGATATTTATTATATTATTACTTGATACAGCTTTGATTGGATATAAACAGCAGGTGACAGACGAGTTTCAGTTAAACTGTGAAGTCTCACCACAGAGAGGGCTCTTTTATACCTACTTTTCTTAGAAACCGGCTTGACGAATCTGGAATAACCAGAGTGAATTTGCTTAGAGCTCCAGGTTAAGCGGCTGATTACTGAAACAAATTGAAGATATGTTAGTAAAATCGTTATTGCTTTAGCCAACCATCTGGCTAAATGTAATAAATCAATCAGTCACTTTAAAGCTATAGAGATTCCAGAATCAGGGAGTTATTCTCATTACAAACAGAAAAAGAGTAGAGAAGAGTGCAGTAGTATGTAATCCACCAATAGCTTAATCTCAAATCTGTCGATTATTTACTCCACAAACAGGCAGAATGAATATAGAGAAGACTGAACGCAATTATGTCTCAGCTAGAGGAGGAGATAATCGAGATTCCTCGCGAAGCAGGAAAACTCGGAACAGGAAACTTGGGCATGCGAGACCAACATCGGAAGAGGATCCACAATCAACTAATATATATGAAAATCATTATTTTATATTAAATTCTGCAATATTATTATGAATTATTGCATTTAAGATAAATGTCACAATACAGAGGCGTGAGAGAAATTCTTAATATGCATATTATATTTTATTAATAGGAATGTACATATATTTTCCTAAGACACAAAATTGGAATTCGAATTTGAAAGAAGTGATGAGATAAGTATAATGCTAAAAAGTACTTAGAGTTAAAATGGAAAAATAGTGGTAAAAACGAAAGAAAGATTTAGGAATGCAGAGTTGAACCCACGCAATCTTCTGTCATCTTCTTTATGTTTTTTTTGTTATTTTATTTTCTTTTTCCATTTGGGAGCTTCCTGAATCAGTGAGTTATTAGAGGCCATCTACTATTGTTGACGGTTCTTTGGCGTCTAGTTTGCTTCAATGTCTTCTACGTTTCCTTTATTCTGATAGATCCTGCCCAACTAGTTGGTATGGGGTATTTGTACTGTTACTTAAGGGTGTTGGCTGGAAACTATAGGTCCTTCCTTGCTCCCTTTATGTTTAAAGCTCCAATTTAAATTTTCTCCGGAAGATTCAAGGATGTGTAATGTTGACGACTTAAAAATCACCTTCACCTCCATTGGTTTTCAATTAACCTATTTGCGACTCCAGATTAAGTCATCTTTGCCGCGTTTCTTTCTCCTAATTTTCTTTCTTTTACTATATTCATTAAATTGCTTCTTCATTGGATATTTCAATGATATGTCAGAGTATGGTCCACAGCAGTTTGTGCTTTTGGCTCATTGCGCATTCACTTGTCTCTTGTACCTCAATTTAGAAGCATTACATACAGGTCTTTATATAAAAGTACCTTCCTTCTCTATTTGTAGTGGAGTCATCCTTTGAATAAAAGCAAGGAGAGCAGCCTTGGGAGCTGGCCTTGTCATGCTTGTCTTGGACAAAATGACCTTAATTGTTCTCGATGTTTGTCCATATTTTATAACCTATTGAAACCTGGCCCATTCCTTTTTGGCTGTCCCTTCACAATTATATGGTATTGCTGCCTAAATACAAGAGATGATTGGGCCTTGATCTCCTAGGTTACTACAGGCTCGACTGTTAGTACTTTTCTTTCACTTGTGTGGCCACCATATTAGTACTATTTTCACCTGGTTAATATCTATATAGCTCATTGCTAAAAACCATTTCTGTAATTTGAATTGGTTTACCATATAATAATAATAATAATAATAAGTCTTTTGTAATGCGCTCTTCAAGGCCTGAGGCTTTCCCAGAGCGCACGTTGTGCTGAGATGAGAATGTAAATTCATGAGGGGGAGAAGGCAATATTGAAAAGATGCGTTTTCAGGAGATGCTTAAATGTGGTAAGAGAGGGAGAAGACCTGATTTCAGCAGGAAGATCATTCCATAACTTAGGGGCACAGATTGAGTAGGAGCAGTCCCCCATTGAGCAGAGGGATGAACGAGGAATATTGAAAAGAGGTGCATGCGATGACCGAAGGGCCCGAGGGACATGGCGTGGCGAGAGGGCAGAAGAGAGGTAAGACTGGGCCTTGTTGTTTAGGGCCTTAAATGTGAAGAGGAGTATCTTGAAGTGAGTACGGGATCTGACAGGGAGCCAGTGCAATTCATGCAGCAATGGTTTCGAGGGAGAAAAGCAAGGGCGACGGAAGAGAAGCCAACGGCATAGTTCTGTACATGTTGAAGGGGGCGGAGAGAGGAGGATGGCAGATTCACAAGCAGAGAGTTACAGTAGTCAAGGTGTGAGGTGATGAAGGCATGAACAGCAGTGTCAAGACTTTGGCGTTCAAGGTGAGAGCGAATGCGAGAGAAGTTACGAAGGAAACATAAAGAGGATTTGCTGACATAGTGGATATGATGCTTAAAGGAGAAATGCTCATCAAATACAACACCCAGTTTCCTAACGCAGTCAGAGAAAATGATAGTTTTACCGCCCAGAGTAAGCGAGGGAAAAAGAGATTTAGATTTTTTGACAAGAGCAGGGGTGCCGACGAAGAGGACCTCAGTTTTGGAGTGATTAAGCCTGAAGAAGTTGGTAGAAAGCCAGTCAGAAATGGAGGAGAAGGCCGCTAGGAGGTCAGTGATAGAGTAGGCAAGTGACGCGGTCGATGAAGAAACAAAAATTTGAGTGTCATCAGCATAGAAGTGGAAGGATAGACCGAGATTACGGAGAAGGGAACTAAGAGGGAGAAGGTAGATACGAAATAGTAGAGGACCAAAGACAGAGCCTTGTGGCACTCCAAAGCGAATGGGGGTAGAGTCAGAGGAAACGTCGTCAATCACAACGGATTGGGTACGAGATAAGAGGTAAGAGCGTAACCAGTCAAACACGGTGCCTGATATGCCGAGGAAAGAGTGGAGACGATCAAGTAGGACGGTATGTTCAATAGTATCGAAGGCAGAGGAGAGGTCGAGTAGAACTTTTATTGAATAATTTCAGTTATTTTCACCCTCGTGGACCTGTTACACACTTTTGGAACCCTCAGGAGAATCCGTCACTATATTTGCCTCTCTTTTTATCTTCTAACTATCTCTTTTGGTGTGTAGTCTAGCTGACATAAAGATTATGTCAGTTAATCAGTAAAAATATCTTCCTTCCTGCCTGCAGTGATATATGAATGGAAGAGATTTGAGGCAAAAATCGGTATCATATTCTGAATAGAGCTCAAGAGGAGACGTGCGTTGCCGTTTTAAATCTAGAGGTTAATCCAATCGTCAAGATAAGAACTGAATTGAAATTAAATAAAAGGAAATTGAGAGATAAAGAACAGATCATTCGAGTCCCCCCCTCCCCTAAGCCCTCATTGGCCCTCTTCGTATTGGCCGAGGCGTGGGACAAGGAGTATGCCATGTTATCATCTGCACAATAATAATAACCAAATTGTCAAGAACCACAGTAAACTCCCCGAAGTGTCATTACAGAAAGTAGGTATGAGAGAGAGTAGAAGTAGAAAATTTCAGGATAAAACAGCGTTGAGGTATCGTATGAGACACCAAAGTGGACATAGTTAGCCATCACACCTATGGCTTAACGTGGAATACAATGTACCATATCTAGGTTATAACTCTTGTAATAAGTTGCTATTCATGTGGCCCTTGTTCTACATGCGTGATGTGAGTCTTATGTTTGAGAATGATAAATAAAAATAAAGATTTTCAAATTTAAACGAAGGTAGAATCTTTAAGAGTTGCTACATTGTCTTGAGATAAGGCTTATCTCTGTCCATTGTAGGTATTAAAGGTACTGTGTTTAAGTGCGATTTGCGTTTGCGTGAGAATCATGCAAGTCCTTTATATATCTGTGTTTCATTTTACCTTTGTTAGTATAAATGTTTGTTTATTTCAGACGTTCAAACCTTTGTTAGTAGATATAGTTACTAATAATGATATAGGCCTCTATCTCTTTAGCTATTCTTTTCTTTTCCTATTTCAGTCATCCTTGAGGGGATACTTTTAGCCAATAACAATGTCAACAGACCTAGGTTGCGTGCTCTCAATTATTCTCGCTCTTGACCATATGAACTTACGACCTCCAAAACTTTTAATAATTCACGGACTATCCTTGGGAGGACTTTGTCAATTATACTATTCAAAAACGAATCTAAATCTACATAAGGGTTTCAAATGTCGTTAGAATCGTTTTAATAATTAGGAAAAGTTGTTGACAAAAAACTCATTAAGAAGTAAAATGGATACCACCCAACCGACAGCATACGGAACGACATAGTAACTTATACAATCACGTGCAAACGACTAATAATAGTTGGTATCTTTGAAGAATAAACTTCTACTTCATCATGTGTAGATTGCCTCTTCTTCTCTTTCTTCCGTCCTCGGTAAGCTTGGAAATAGATGGCGTAAGCTCTATTCTTTTCCCTGGGCTGACCCTCATCCTTGCCTCCCTATGTAATACTCTTTTTTCCTTAATTCGCTTAGTCGAGTATTTGTAATTAAGTTATGGACTTTTTGTAGTCTTCCCAGGATACTAATCGAAATGGTGTACATTACTAACTATTGCTGGATAAATTAGTGCAGATTGTATTTTAGGCTAGCAGATCTTCATCTTGTTTTTCAGGCTAAATAAAGTGCTTATTCTTGCCTAATGTTTGTCACACCTATACAAATATACATCTGGCAAGAGCTTACTGTAAAGAGGAACAATGTTAAATGTATCCCTGTTTGTTTTAATTTTTCATTTTGCTTCATATTCATTTATCCTGAATCACTATTCCTTTGTTTTTCTTGTCTCCATATCTCCGTTCGTGTAAGGGCAAACTATTAGGTGTCTGAATGTCGTCTGCGAATTAAATGTTAAGGCAGTCCTCATTGTTAGGTGTATGTGAGGTGTAGAATAAATAGAGAATTGGGCTCAAAAATACTGCCTTGGGATATTCAGGCAGAGACCTTGAATATCTCGCATTGTTGGCTTCCAATTTCTATATAAGCATAACACTTAGCTTTATGACAAGCTGCACCATTAAGCTAAACAATACAGTTATCCTCCCTAAATCAATCCTGAACTGTTGAAAAAGTTCTTTATGAAGCCTGTTCTAGTACGAGTTTCCTTAAATGAGAAGTATTGCCAGACATGGAATGTGTCCGGATGCTTCATAAGCATTCGCCACTATCTATCTTTTAAGCCCATGAAGGCCCTGGTAATCTTCGCCTTCAGCTCGTCCTTCCTGTTGCAGCTAGATTTTTGTGTCTCTCTCTCCACCGTGCTGATAAGAAGAAGTTGCAGCTACTTGATCGATCCACGACTGTAGAACGTGACTGTAGCTGTCGATGTTCATCCTGAGCGCCTCAGGTATACTTATATCATAAAATCCGCTGGATATTTCATTGCAGAGCTCCGTGCACGTCCTTGGTTGCGACAGCATACCAACTGTTATTCTGGTAGTTTATCTTCTGGTCTTGACAGAAATTCTTCTGGTCGGAAAAGGACCACAGCCCTTCTGGCTCCAAAAGGTGTTGTAACTTTTTGATCAGCTTCTTGCTGTTCTTAAGTTGCTTCTTCTTTGACAGAAATTTTCACTTTCTTATCGTTTATGAAAAGGAAAGAATTTTTTATGCACCACTAGCCTGATGAGCTTATCATCCACAAGTTTCTCACTTGCAATGACACTCATTGACTTTAATCGATCATTGTTGATGATCTCCTCGATTTCAATGATAAACACCGGTGTTCTGATGTGTAAGATCATCGATCTTGTGGTTTCCTCTCTGCTGTCGCCTTGTAGTCCAATTCTGAATATTCTGAGCTCCTTTGAGGACCTTTTCCACCATCTTCCTGATGACATTGAGTAAGTCTGAAATCTCCTTGCTTGTCCTTCTAGCGCGAAATCTAAGGCAGATTTCATGTTTGTTGCAGATATTAAGAGTTTAAGAGATCTCCATAGTCAATTTTGAGGACAAAAGATAAAGCAAAGACGGTTATTAATTTGAAGAAGATATTCAGTTGAGCAGTTACTTTTTTACCTTATGTCGTTCACTTTTTCCACATTTAAAATCAATTGCATCTTAAATGGTACTCGAAAGTCTGCTTGCAAATAGGATGAAGTCCATGAAAACACGTCAAAAATAACCTTGCCAATAGATATTTGCAACAGACCAGATTGAATCTCATCATTTAGCACATGACCCATTTAGCGAATGACAACGGATCCTGTGAGTAAAATGATCATACCCAAAGAGGAAAGTAAATAAAGATTCCAATCTTTAGGATTGTTTTTAAAGACCTTTTCAATGAATCAAAGGTTGGTAGTACACTTTATTGGGCTTAGGAAAACAAATAAAGAGTTCGTTTGTTAATAGCGCTAAGGATATGGTAGTACGTTGGTTGAGGTAACTGAGGTAAGCCTCTTTGAGAGTGGTGTGATTTTTCAATGAACTTGAGGCACCACTCTGAAGCAGATAAATGGCTTGCTTTGTTTGGTTGAGCGGCTGCCTAGCTGCTTCCTAAGTAAATGCCTTGTATTCACAAGGCTATGACTCCAAAAAGAAAGCTCTCTTGTTGTTTAGTATCCTGGGAAAATTGGTGATCACAGCTTCCTCGAAAGGCAAAGGGAATTTGTTGAACTGGATTCAAACGTCTTTATTTGGTGGGATCGTAGATTAGTTTTTAGCAATGAACAGAAAATATCTTTTTTATCAGACATTGGACATAAATGAGTGAGTAAACTAGTAGTTTAATGTTATTAGGAGGAGAAAAAAGTGGGGAAAGATAGGAAAGTGAAAATGAAAGTAAAATGAAAGTAGAGGTCCCTGGTCAAAGGTTATCTATGGCTTGCTTTGCGTTTTGGTTTTTTTGGTGGCACGGAGCGTTTTGGTCTCTACTGCTGGGACGTCTTTTTAATCTGGGATTATTAGGCCCGGATTTTTCATTTTTTGGTTGTTGCCTTTGTGTTTTTTGTTCTTTGAAAACACTTTGTTGCGAATTAGCTGGGTGTGGTAAATTAGAATTTAACTAATTTTATTGGGGAAAAATACGTTAAATGTTAGTTTGTTTACTGTGTTTCGTTTTAGGAATTTTACATGAACCTTGGATTTATGTCGTGTTGATGAGCTATCTGCTACTTGTAAATGATTTTGCGTGTCTTATCTTATTAAACTCCATGTGCTCGAGATACAAAGTAGTAAGGTAGGTTATGGTGTACGGTGTCCCAGATCTTTATTGCGTTTTTTGAAGCGCAACCTGTATAGGGTAAACTCCAGTTCACCGTGGACTCACTTTGCCTTCTACTCTGTCTCTCCTTCGGATCCTCGTTATAAGTTGGACAGCCTCATTATGAACCATTTGCCACTGAAGGACTTCGTTCTTGGGACTCGTGTATAAATGACCGGGGTGTACAATAGTTTGGATCAGATTCACGCATTGTATATCTTAAGTTTGGTAGAGGAACTTAGATCTACTATGAAGTGATGGAATTTACCCAATTCCTACCAGTTTTTCCGAGATCCTTGTCACATGACACCCATACCCACCAATCATATTCCGGAGTCCAAGTACTGTGCCCTTCATGTGATATGAGATGAGTACTCCCCCACATGGATGTCTGCGAGAGTTCGTTAGAATAATGGAATTACCTGTAACTTTGGGGCATTGATGGATATCTTCCATTTCCTGTCTAAATTTTGATGTTTTCAAATTCCAACGCCGTACTAAGTGCCATATAATTCACATTCCGATAAGGTGCCGTAAATATCATCGATATAACGTCCGCAAATTGGCCGTATAATGAGCCTTCTGTCAGAGGTTATGGAAGGTCCGTTATAAATATTTACTAAGGCAGGGAACTTATACACCAGCCTTGTTGCGGGTGTATAAAGAAATAATTAATGCCAAACTAACGTTAGCCAGTTTTTCAACTTATACATAAGCGACACAAAATTGACCAATCAGCGTTAAAGAAATTTTTAAGGACTACTAAACGTTAACCGGATTCTAAAGCATAGGCGCTACAAAATTGACCAAATAGCGTTAAGATAGATTTTAAGGGAATGTTTACGGTAACTAATTTTTCAGTCATTACCTGATTCTTCAAACATTACGGCTGGCAGGAAGAAGAGTGAAAGGCGTTCTCCCATGAAGAATATGAAGTAGCCCTGAAGAGCTTTAAGCAAAAGGTGCCAGGATTAATGGTATCGCAAAAATGCATCTAGTAAACGCTCGTCACAACATCAACGGAGCTTTATTAAATATATTTAATGCCTGCCTTAATGTGGGTTATTTCCCAGCCCAGTTTAAAAGAGCCCGCATGATATTCATACAAAAACCTAGCAAGCCGAAACAAGAGAATAGCAGCTATCCTGCCATCTCTCTGCTGGAATTCATGGGTAAATTGCTGGATAAATTTCTCAACAATAGACTAAGAACCCACCTAAAAACCAAAGGTCTATATAATAACCAACAACACGGCTTTCGGAAGAGACTTAGTATCTAGACTGCTCTAGCGTTAATTACTGAAAGAAGAGCTATCGAAAAGGTAAGAAACCGCAATGTTCACGTCATTTTGCGAGATGTGGCCTCGATCTTTGACAACGTGTGGATACCAGGACTAAGAAAGAAGATCAGTGAACCAGGTATTGAGAAAAACATAACAAGAATACTTTGCGACTACCTGAAAGATCGAGAGGAAGCCATAAGGGTAAAGCGCATTGAAGGGAAACCATTCAAAATGGAAGCAGTGGTGCCACAGGGAAGGGGGTTGTCTCAGGCTTACATTATATGCGGTTATACCGGCGACATGCCTTACCCCAAACAAGACCTCGCTTAGTAAGTCCAGCTGGTGGATGATTTCATCAAGGTCATCAGCAGCTTGTATAAAACCCTGTTTACGTTGCAAACTGGACAAGTAAGGAAATGGAAAACATCAATAACTTCGTGAAAATAAAAAAAATTAAAACCAATACTCATAAGTTCAAGATGATACCTCTGGGAAGCCGAAGGACAGCGGACGTGCTGGTTGACAACGAACTTTACGCTCACTCTAGAGAAGGGCGGGTACTTCGCCTGAAATTAACTTCTAAAGGGTACAAAGCCCACTACAAAGAGAAGTTTGCCACTAACGCAAAATCGCTTACGGTTCTTTACCGCTTAAAACAACTATCACCAAGCAAAAAGAGGAAACACTACATGTTGTTGTAAAGCCGATCCTCTGTACCACACCATCCCCATCCATATCCTGAGCAAATCTACTGTCAAGAAAGCACAAGTT
This sequence comes from Ceratothoa steindachneri, assembly GCA_963969495.1. Taxonomy (NCBI): domain Eukaryota; kingdom Metazoa; phylum Arthropoda; class Malacostraca; order Isopoda; family Cymothoidae; genus Ceratothoa; species Ceratothoa steindachneri. The sequence goes on from OZ018339.1 coordinate 44,994,453, forward strand.
GCTCAAAATAGGGCAATAAGTTTCATTGCCAACGTCACCTTGTAGGACCATAAACCAACAGAAGTGTTACATGAAGCAAAGAATATCGAACCCATCTACGTTACCCTGGATAGACGAGCAAAGAATTTATGGCAGAAGATTTATCAAAACATGCGTGAAGATGTGCTGCACGGAATTCGACTACCAAATGAAGAATTACCGGAATTTAGATTTAAAGGATCAATCAAAAGCAGCCAACTCAAACCTTAAAAGAGATTTACTCTATTTACTGATGAAAATGACAAAAGAATAAACAGCATATAAAAAACCAAGACCTAAAAAATCACGACAAGTACACAAGATCCAAAGTGGAGAAACACGATAGGAAAAAATAATAAATGATTAAAGATCCGAAGAGGACAAACTCATTATAAAAATAAATAAATAAAAGATCCAAAGTCGACAACTCTTTTGAAAAAAAAAATAAAATACAAAAATATATAAATAAATAAATAAAAATAAATAAATAAAAGATATGAAGTCTACAAACTTTAAATTAAAAAAGGAAAAAAGATCCGAAGTGGAAAACTTAATTCTTGAAAAAAACAGTAATATAATAAGTAAATAAAGAAGTAATAATTACAATAAAGAGATACAAAGCATTTACGTATAACAACCGGCCTAGAAATTAAAAAAAGAAGGACAAATAAAGAACGGAAGTGCAACAACAAGTTTAACACCATCTACAAAAAACCTTAACATCGAAGACAAAGGCTTGAATGCTAGCTCATCAAATGAGTACTAAATGATATTAGGAACTTAAGAAAATGAAGAACTACTGAGGTAGCCAGACAAAATGGTACAGATATTCTCTTACCACTTTTTCTATCTATTCTCTAAACACTATCCTCACATTTTTCTACCTTATACGATTGTTAATCATTCATCGTTAATGAGGATGGCAGGTTTCGGAATTTCTACTTCGAAAGATAATCAAGCAAGGAATCCACACCTTCAAACTTTCGAAGCGAAATACCGTGTTTATCCTGAGAAGATTTGAAAGAGACTACGACTGATTGACAGCACTCTGACTGGATACATTAGACGGAGGAACCTTCTCTTCCTATCTGTCCTATTTACGGCGAGTCGGCTAGGGAAGCAAAGTCTCCATAGGTACCTTATTGAGCCAGAGCCATATCTGAATCAGGTGGCTAACTCAGGGCCATCTGAGTTAGCAATTTTATCATTCGAAATGGAATGTCAACATAGGATTTTCAACGTTCCTTAGAATTGAGCTGATAGTTTCATGTATTTTTCGAAAAACAAAATAATATCCGGGCTATCCCTTAAGCAATTATATTATTCAAAAGAGAATTTAAAACAACATAAGTGTTTTGAATCGGCCGAAGAGCTATGATGTTATTGCAAAAAAAAAATAACTCCCGGGATAACCTTGGGACGACTTTGGCAATTGTATCATTTAAATGAGAATGTAGAACAAAGTAAGAGATTCAAATTTCGTTAAAATCGGCCGAATAGTTATGATGTTATAGCCAAAAGAAAATAATTTCAGGGCTAACCATGTTAGGACTTTGGCAGTTATATCATTCGCATGAGAATGTAAAAAAACATAAGCGTTTTAAATACAGTTTAAATGGGCCAAATAGTCACAATGTAACTTCAAAAACAATATAAAAGCAAAATAGGAACCAACCGTTATAGTTAGATGTATAATCGCACGCGACTAAAAAGGAAAAGGAGCGAAAGAATGTGGCTAAATTTGTTTAAACATTGAACTTTGTAATAAAATTTGAAGGATTTAAGGATTAATATTGCAAAGAAAAAGATTGGATGGCAAATATTGTTGAATTTCATCATTCTACTTTAATGCTACGTTTTCGTTCTCCTAATTTACTATAAGACTGACTCAGCTCAGTAGATATAAATATTATCTCAGGCGCTTAAACATTAACTGCTAACAATATGTTATTTTTCAAAAAGAAATCAGCAAAAAAGAGGTAAGACCAAAAACAGCAATAAAATAAACGCAACGTATTTTAATTCAAATATCCATGAAAGAATCATGAAAAATCGCAAAACTATCTCGATTTAATTACAATTCTAAGTGAAAAAAGCCTCTCTCACTTACCTCAAGATCTATATTTCCCAAAACCTTAAATTTGTATGCACGCCGCTTTTTATCGTTCTTCTTATTTTCATGTATAACATTCTTAAATATATATAACGTCTCAGATGTAGAAGCCATCTAAGGAAAAATGCGAGTAATTACAACAAAGAATTCTCACTGTTCATTGACATAACGAAGTTATGGTTGTTGAGCTGAAATAAGACCCATACACGGTTCAAGAATTGCCAAAACAACGGAGTGAGCGGAAAGGCGGTAGTCTGGCTTATGAAAACCGGTTTTGACATCGAAATATAAGATGTCTGAAACTCAGTCAAGCTGGTGTATTTAAAGCACCACCTTTGGGTCTTCCATTGTAGCGCTCCCTGGTCTCTGCCTCACACAACACAACAATATAGTGCGTAAGTAAATTTTTAAAACTTTTTTGAGAGTAACTTATTTCTGACTGCTATTTTTTAATATAAAGTTCTCTAAATATTATACTACAAGATACTATGTAAAGAAATCATTTTATTTTCTGCATAAGGGATGTGTTTGATATTGAATTCATATGCTTTTATAAAGCAATTCTTGTCTCAGCGCATTTATTTTTTCCCTGCATCTCCCCAGCTTAATTATTTTTGATTTTCCCGCTTGAATTGTATTTCATATTCTATTTTAGTAAGGATTTCAATAATATTATTAGAAATTCGCCATTAAACAATTATATATACAATAAAATAACAATCAATATAAACAATTTAATTATGGTAAATTATTTCGGTTATTAAAAATCACAACTCGTCTCCTCCCATACGTAATAAAAGGGAGAGCAAATTGGAAAACAACTCCGAAGATCAATTACCGCATAGAGAAAATTTGGCTCTGCTAAACACGATTACGTGGATTCATTTAAGTTTGTTATCATCAATTCTGAATGCATAGAATGTGATTTCATGCGGTAAATTCATGTGTTATTTACTAAATCCGGTGTTTTATTCCAGGAATCATGTCGTACTGTGGCACTGATGTTGGTCACTCTGACCACGGTGATTACTGGTCGCGAGGAAACTACGGTGGTAATCGATTCATGAAAGATTCCTATGGCTTCTATGGAAGACGCATGATGGGTAGAGACTATAACCGAGGTTACGACTCCTACGGAGGCTCCTATGGTTCTATGGACAGGCCCTTTGGATACGCAAGGTGCTATGGTTACGGAGATATGTGTAGACACGATAGTGGGCCTTTTGGTTACTATGGCTACGGTAGTGATAGGACCGGATATGGTGACTGTTACGGCGAGATTGGAAATGAGTATGGTAAAAGATATGGTTATGATGGAGGTTATGGTTATGGTGGTGGCTACGGTAGCATGTATGGTTATGGTAGAGGATATAGTATTGGTGGTCAATACGGATACGGCCGTGATTACAGAGGTTGGTATGGCAATGATTATGGTAGACAAGGGTGGTGCGGCTATGGTTCTGGTTACGATATGCCCGGATACAACCGTTACGGTTGTGACTACAACCGATACGGACATCGTAGCTGTTACGGGTACGGGGGTTACAGGCGAAACTATTACAACCCATATGGCTACGGAGGTTATGGTTTCGATAATTACTATCCATATGGTTATAGAACTTACGACTACCATGGTGGTTACGGCGATAGATATTATGGATATGGAAGAAATTACAGCCCATACCACTACGGGAGACACGATTTTAGAGACTACGGCTACGGCGACTCCATGGGAAGATACAGTTATGGCAATGATTATTGCAGATTCTACTGGTTTGGCCAAGGTAGATATGGTTTCGATGATTGCCACCATTTCTCCGATTTTACACGAGGCTATTACCATCGAAACCCATACCAAGGGCGCTACGGTTACCCCTTCTACGAATATAATCCCTACCACAGCGGAGCTCAATATAGTCACGGTTATAGGTCTGGCGGATACAGGCCTTATTACTACGGAGGATACGGAAGCAGCCTTTACCCCAGGTACCCATTCGGCGGAAACAGATTTGGGTACGGATACGGAGGTTACCCCGTGCACCAATGTGACCAGTATGGATACCGACATCAGTACTATGGCTACGGTGGAGACTACAACAGAAGCCGATATGGATGGGCCCCCTTCTTCGGAGGAAGCCCCTATGGTTCTTACTATCGAAGAGGCTACCATAGTGATCATCCTCCTTTCTTCGTACGTTTTTTGTTTTGTTATCCTATTTTTAAGGAGAGCTCCCCTTTACCTATGCTGTGTGTTCTACATATCTTATTCATATCTCTATTTAATATTCTAGCTGAGATTTGAATTATTTCAGCATCTGGAGTATTTCCAATGTCTATATTCCCTCTTGTTTCTTAGATTATTATTCAAAAATAGCCTCAGAAAGGTAGATTTTATGCTTTTCTTGCTGGATATCCTACTTAAATTGATATATTTCTATTAATATAATCAACTAGTCTAAACCTTGGCCCCAAACATTATAAATCAGAGACGTGCTTCATTATACTTTAAATTTCAAAAGATTATTATCGAATATTCAATATAGTTGCAATTTTTTTAGTCGCCTAAACTTTAGTATTGTCTGTTAAACGTCGAAACATTTCAGTCTTGAAAACTCAAAATATTAATTTAATCTCTTTCTTATTTTTCAGAGTTATCACTATTAAACTGCCAGTATCATTGGATTTCCTTCTTTATTTATTAGGAGTATTAGTTTTATCATCATTTAGTTCAATGTACCAAATCATTATTCTATTAAAGCTTGTGATGTTTAGTGGTAAATTAATTCTAATGCTGCTTTATCGTAAAAAAAATAACTTTAGATAGACTAATCTTCTTGCAGCTAATTTTCAAATTACCGTAAATATGTAAATTAGTTTTTTTAGACGTTGTTTAAATTGTTAGATTAATATTAGTCAACTTTGGGGCGAGGCTAGCGGCTCCTTTTTATCTGATCTGCAAATTTTATATTTTATATTGAAAGTTCTATAAATTCAACATTGTTCGGCGACCATTTTTCCGCGACTTTCCTCTTTTCCTCTCCTTGTCTTTTTTCTCTTTGTCTTAACGTCATGAAAAAATGAGCTGAAGAAACAACTCGCGAAGCTTATAGATGGACATGGAATTCCTGCATATCAACATTACACTTCAATACGTAAGAGAATATATATTTATTTCACTTAATTTAGCTCAGGAATTTTTGTTTTAATATTAATTACTTTATAGCAATTAAACCTCTTTATAGTTTATCTTCAAAGAATGAAGCCTCCAGAATGATCAAACAATAATATGATTTAATAAATTGCGATTCTTTCAGTTGCTTAAGATTACACATCTTTTTTGGAACGGAATCTTTACAAAGTAAGGAAAGTTTGACATCAAAATAATAACTAAATTAATATTGAGAGAAGAGGACTTGTTGTAATGAGACATGATGAAATTGTTCTAGTTTATAGGTTATAATCTAAAATAAGCCTATTCATTTCAATAGACACATTTTTACGATCTAGGTAATTATCGCATCTACTTCAATAGAGAGGTTCTTTGCACCTACCAATAATTCTCTTGCCCAGCCTCGCCCCAAATCTCATTTGACTCAGAGTTGAAGAAATAAATATTAATATATTTCAATCAACTGAGCATTTTTCCAAGGATGATCATCAGAACAAGGTCTATAGATAAGGTATGGTAGTGCTTGATAAGGTAATCATATCATTTGAAAGAGAATGTAAACAACCTAGGGGTTTCATATTTCTTTAGAATGAGCAGAATAGTTATAATGTTATTGCCCAAACCAAATAATTCGTCTGGCTAACCTTGAGAAAACATTGTCAATTATATCATCCTTGATTAGGTATGGTAGTGCTTGTGAAGATAAGTTAGTGTTTGCATTAATATCTTACTACTAATAAGGGGGTAAACAAACGCTGAGTAATGAGAACGAGGATCAAAAGTATAGTGTAAAAAAGAACTTGAAAGAAGAGTACAAAAACTTTTAAATGACCAATTATTTTTCATTTTCTTCAAATGAAAGAAATGAACGTAGGTAGAGATTTCTTCAAAGTTTGAAAGCTGAGCAAAAAGAATGTGTGGAAGGTACAGAACTTCCACTTCAACCAAGAGCTTACTTCTATTTTTTTCATTTTTTGTAAATTTTCAGGATATATAATCTGAACGTCCCACAAATAACAGTCACTTTAACTTCAACGCTGAGTTCTGATGTACAAGCCTGTTGAGTCACCCACAATCTACCAACCCCGACTAAGTACCAGCAACTACCTAAGTTCCACATAATAATGAAGTTTGTGAGTAAATTGTATCTAAAATTTGATGCAAAATGGCCTATGATTTTACTTAATAAAACATGATTACGACATAAATAAAGCAAGTTTTGATGGCATATTTTTTTTACTTTCCTTTGACGGTTGTAACAAGGAAACAAGAGTGGAAATTACAGACGTAAGCCTATTTATTTGGTACTTTAAATATTACTTTTGCTCAAAATTAAGGCGCAATAACAACGAAGTTGCATCACGTAGAAAGGAGAAATCTGCAAAGTAGTGAAGGTGAAGACAATGAAAAATCTATAGCCTCAGGTCTTCCTGCAGGCATTCGGGCAAAGAGGATGTATAACTGCGGGTACTGTAGCATTAGGGCAGTTAGCACATATCTGCATATAATCTGACCTGGCACATCTTCAAGTTTTATATGTGTGGACGAAGTAGTAACAGTAATAGCTTAGTGGTAATGGCAATAATGCTCTCTCTAAGTGAGCAGTACCACCCAAACTGAACCGTCCCAGGAAGCTTGTGAAGGTATAAAGTGAAGAATAATTTGTACCTGGGATAATAGAACAGAGATACACCTCAAAATGTTCCATGAAAAGATAACGGAGGATGAGCGATAGGGAATTGCCCATGCTAAGGCCATATATTTGTCGGAAGAAGCTATTACCCGTTGGAAAACTACTTGGAGTCTTTGCATGGTTCATGTGTGTGGATTACGCTTTCCTAATTTGGTCACTGAATCGTCTAAACTCAGGTGATTGGTTCTTGGACTGTCCTAATATCCGCCACCACACAATAAATTGGGACGCTGATAATTGTTTATATTTCTTTGATTTTAAAATCATAGAATTAATAATCAAACCACTTTTTCTGTTCACCTTATTCCACGCAATATTTAGTCCAACATTCAATTTTGAGGTTATGATGTCAAGTTTAAAAAGGCTGTTCCAATGTTTATGTTTATATGAGCATTTAGAATTTAGGATCATTATCAGTATGATTTAAATACATATTCGACATCACTACCGACAGTCTATTAAAAGCCACATCATCCTTTTTATTGGCTCAAGCAAGAAATCCAGATGCTACTACGAATTGTCTATCACTTCCGTTTTCTCCTTTAATTTAAGGATTAAACAATGTCCTTTACTTCAACTGTGCCACGAATAAATACGCTTTGACGACTATTCGGCCGATTCTATCCAAGTATGACACCCTTATGTTGAATTACATTCTCTTTCAAATGATATAATTGCCGAGGTCCTCCCAAGGTTACTGTGAAAATTATTGAAATTTATGAAGGGAATAAAGTCATAAACTTTGTTCAGCAGACATTCTTCTCTAGCAGCTAACTGGTTTGCTCAATCTTTGCCTATTTCATTTTGTGTCTATTTATAACTTTCTTGGCTCTCTTGCAATTATTGTGTTTATTCGATTTATCATTGTCTCCCTATGTAAGTCTCTTTGTCTTTATAATTCGCTCCGCTTAATATTTTTGATTATGTAAATAGTTTTGTTTTTGCCTCTTTAGAGTATGACCCAATTACTCCTTGAGAAGGTCTACATTGCTATTTTTGGACAAAACATTCCAGGTGTAAAATAGCCTGGTAGATCTTCTTCTTCTTTGACAGGCTGAAGTTTCTCAAAATCAATAGTAATACCAGTCCCCTTCTTGTCCAATTTACTATTTTAGTAACGTATTTTTTGTAACTTCATTTATAATGGTTAATCCAAGCACCTTACACCATTTGTCATTCATGTATTGTTCTCTTTGTACATATACATCTTACAAAGACTCGGCTATGTGAGTACAATCTTTAATTTATCTCTGTTAGTTAATATTTTCCCTTTTTGCTTTATATTCATTTATCATGCCTATCTCTTCGTTTCTGTAAGGGCAAACGATTATTTGGCTAATGTCGTGGCGTATTGGATATTGCTGAGGGCGATATATCTACGGTGTAGATTAAATAGAGAGATGGGCTTAAGGACCAGCCATTGATAATCCAGCAGCAAGTTCAAAATTTGCCCAAGGTCGGCTTCCATTTTGCATATAAGGATATATCTCCAGTATATATTAACACAAAATTCATTCTATTCTCTTGTTCATTACAAGGCTGAGTATCTTATACTTTATACTCCTCTGCCAAACTTTGTCCTACCGATAGGACACGTCCCAAAAGACGATGCAAACGCTGGTTTTCTTCAATTTTTGCTTTCGAAATCTCATCCAAAATGACTCCTATTTCAATCTCGATTTTTTTGTTATTTATAAACCCAAATTAGTAGTTGTTTCTTCTTAGTAAAGAAATGAACAAAAGCTTAGTATTTTAGAAATTATAAACTGAACAATATTCGTTGTTTGAATTTGAGCACGTCGCTGATTCTTCCGTTTAATATATATTCTTTTACCCTATATTCAAAAGAGGAAATTGATGCTCTGAACATAATTGGGCTTTAAGCGAGTATCAGCCTGGCCCTAAGTAGCGGCAAACACAGTGTAATTTACCGTAAAATACAAACCTGGTTCAACAAACACTTTCCAACAGAAACTATAAAGGAAATCGAAAAAAACAAATATATGACAAGATTAAAGAGGTGGTAAAGTTTAATAACCATACGCACGACTTCCAAATGGTTTTCAAGACTCCGGAGATGGTGATAGAAGTAGTTCACTATTTTCCTATAGAAAAAGTGAGACAGCAAGCTGTTCCACAATAGTCGATTGTGCTTTACATCACGAACAATAGCCTAAAAAAATCAAATTTGGGGCTTGGAATGCGCTCCAGGAGGCCATAGGCACAAAAAAATGCCACAAAACGAAAAAAAGCACGTAAATTGCCACCTAGAGAAACGAACAATGTTTCTGAGCTCTCCACTCATAAAAGCTATACTAGAGAAGAATAACAAAAACTCAATTTACCAAGGTGCTAAATACCTAACAAAAGAACCCAGCCGCAAATAATCATATATGTGATAGAACGAGTTCAGAGCTGCATTCATTTCAACTTTATCACATTTTATTTAAAACCATGAGGCTACCCACGTGCATCTTCGATTCGAGGCTTGGAGTCTTATCAACAGCTACCGGACGCCAATGTTTAAACAAGGAGGTTATCGTCCCCCCCGTTCGCCCCCATACGCCGACCTCGCCAGATCGAGTTAGGCTTATGGGCAGATAAGGCATTGTTCCCCCGCTCGGCTGTGCGTTCCCTCGAAGCTTCCAACCCATTCTCCCCCACGCCAAGGATATGTCCTGGCTATTTATATGGAAACTTTACCACTAAGATCAGATTGGAGATCCAGATTTTCGTCGCGAAACATCACCACGACCCTCTCTCCCTTTGTGCGCCAAGGGACCTCGACCTTGAGATTCACCATCACTTGTCCAGAAGGAGGACAATATTCCTTGAGTGCCAAAGGTTCGAGCCTTTAGTGACGCCAAGTCCCCAAGGCATCCCCCCCCTGTTGTTCAAGGAGAACAGCATTAGAACAGCCATTGTTCGTTTTGAGCCCTTCGCCAAGAAACGGTTCTCATCCCCCCCTGTTGTTCAAGGAGAACAGCATTAGAACAGCCATTGTTCGTTTTGAGCCCTTCGCCAAGAAACGGTTCTCATCCCCCCCTGTTGTTCAAGGAGAACAACATTAGAACAGCCATTGTTCGTTTTGAGCCCTTCGCCAAGAAACGGTTCTCACCCCCCCTGTTGTTCAAAGGAGAACAACATTAGAACAGCCATTGTTCTTGAGCCCGTAGACAAGAGACGGTTCTCATCCCCCCCTTTGTTCAGAAGAGAACAACCTAGAACAGCCATTGTTCGTCAAGCCGTTCGTCGAGTAACGGTTCTCCTTTCCAAGACGCCACGTCAGGATCCTTTTATCCCCCCCCCCTTCGGCTGGAACTCGCCAGCGGACCGAATATTCCTTCAAGTACCTTCCACTGCACCCTAATGAAGTTACGTAAGCCAAGCGTCACCTTTTGAGTATTGATCCCTTATTTGTCAATTCTATCCTGTGCTTTAAATGGTTTATCGAACCATCCCATCTCTTTAACTCCATATTTGTTTTACCTTTTTTGATCCCTTAAATCCTTGGATTAGCCCGAGTCTCCACGACCCTTTCCATTCTGTTTGTCAATATTTTCCGTTTTTGTGTTTGCTGATAGTTATTATTAATAATACTCTATTTTATTAATGATAGCAATATTATTATCCTTGAGCTCAGTTCCACTTCTTAAGCATTTTGAAGATACATAATATCGGCCGCCAGACAGTAAAAATGCACTCTAGAGATAATTAAGGAAGTTCCCTCAACGAATAGTGATATATGGTATATCGTCGGGAGTCATTCTACGACAATATACTTTAAATTTCCCAGGACACTAACGTGTTTAAACAGACCTGCATTACCTATGCTCACATCCAAAGCTTGGGGGATGCAGTCAGTGCAAGAAATCTCTGACCTCAATGCTACAGGACAGCAGCTTTTATACATTAATATTCTAAAAAAGAAACATACTCTTTGGGAATTTTCAGAAACTCCATAGCGAAAAGGCAAAGTCAATAACGAAGTTAAAAACACAAATACCCTGCAAAAATCACAATAGGAGCTTAAAAACTCAAGCAAAAAAGAAGAAGATGGAAATCACACGATGGAAACTGAAGACGAAACCTGAGAAAAAATAAACAAAACAAAAATAAGAGACAATCAAGAAGTGAGAGCAAATCCCAGAATTAGAATGAATGCCCAGATTTCTAAAAAGTAAATCATAATTCGCCAGAAAATGGAAAAAATCCAAAGGGCAAAGTAAAAGTCTGTCCCTAAATAGACGCAAATATAAGGTAACGACAAGAGTTAGCATTCAATGAACAAATATGAGAATCTTGCAAATTCATACAAATAGCTGGACCAGAAAAAGCGTATAATACTGAAACTTATTCAGATAAATAGAAGCGGATAACTTCTTATATCAGAGCACAGCGTAAACCGGGACAATTATAAAATAAAGATCTGAAACCTTGAAGTAATATCAATCAATTACATGCAGGAACGATACTATGAGTCACTAATTGCAATTAAAAAGGATATGACCTAAAGAAAGATCGGAAAGTTGAAAGAATTGTATCTGGCGATTGAGGTCGATACTGAGCTTAGAGTTATGATCTTTACTACAGGATACAACCCTCAAATCAATTCTTTTTGCCTATACCTATGTTCCTATCCATATTCCAAAAAATGGCTCGGTAACCTTACTGGGGAACCTTAAAGCAAGATGCCAAGAATCAGGATCCGAGATTAAAATTACTACCACGTGAGAAAACTAGAGTTTAAACTAGAGGTTGCAATTTGAGAACTGTAAACTGAAAATGAGTATATGGAAAGAATATTCCACGAATATCACATAATTTTTTATTATAAGTGAAGAAGAGAACAAAGAATTCGATATAGATTTCGAGAAATAAATTATCGACCAGCAAATATATTATCCAGCGGATACATGTGCACCACCAATAGAAAACGACAAGGTATGCGTTGAAAGCCAATGGTACAGAATAATAACGGAATTTAAAATGAGTCCACTACTATCCTTTAACCCGAAAACCCGCGTCATACGGGCTGACTAAATTATATGAATTATAATGAAGCTCGTCCTGATATACTGGAGATAATAACTCGGGCCTGTAACTTTTGAGCCCGAGTTAAGCAGGTTTGAACGATGTAAAGAGAACGTCTGCTACGAATTAATATTTTTGACACAGGGCACCACTAAGACAATCGCCAGACGCTAAACGAAATTAAAACAGTTTTCAAATACACGTTCACTTTGCTAAATTAATACTCGGGGTAAGCACGCACAACCCAACTGATGGAGTGGCGGTTTAATTGAGATCAAAGCGGTTGCTCGCTGCCTCAATGTGCATGGTTCGAATCCCAACCCAGCTCGGATTTTTCCAAAGTAAGAAATAACTATTTTCTAAAAAAAATATTCCGTTTACTCTTTCCTGCTGTGAAGTTGGATATATATATATATATATATATATATATATATATATATATATATATATATATATATATTAGTGTAGATAAGTAGCAGTCTTTCTTGAATGCAAATTTTGTTGAAGACCATGGTATATTTCTCCTATAAAAATTTCCTTTGGAAACTTTCTCTTCTTCTACCTGTCTTTTTTAGCCCATCTTGTAGATGGTAGATAATTTGTCCTATATTCATATCTCCTTTTTTACCAGACGCATATATTAAAAAAAGAATAAATAAAGGACAAGTTATCTACCATCTACAAGATAGAGTACAAAAGACAGTTAGAAGAATAGAAAGTTGCCAAAGAAAATTGATCAAGGCAAACTATTTCATGGTCTTCAACAAAATTTGCATATATATTCATCCCCCAAGTTCTGAGGTTGGGTTTAGTCTGAAATCGCCTTGTATGTACTTCTGGCGCGGAATTTCAGGAGAACTCCATTCCTTTTCCATAGATAAGGAAATTAAAAAAATTCTAATATAATGAATTATGCTGCCAAAAGCTAAAGTAAAATTGTTTATATTATTTTTCTTACAATTTTTTCAGCCCATTTCAAAATAAAAATTCAATTTCATCTCAAATGGCACTAGAAGGTCTGCTTGCAAAAAGGACTAAGTCCATAAAGATACGTCATAGGTAATGTTGCCAATAGATATTTACAGCAGACCAGATTAAATCTCAACATTTGCCACAAGACCCATCTTACCAGTAACTTAGGCTGTGCAACTCATACCACGCAAATGACAAAGAAGCTTGTGAGTAAAATAATCTTAGCTACCCAAAGAGGAATGTAAATAAAGACTCCCAAATCTTTTTTCCCAAAGAACTTTTCAAGGAATAAACGGAAAATAAGCAAAAGAAGTTCAAATATTCTAGACATATTTTCTTCTTTCCACAAACTTTAAGTGGGTGGCACAATTAATACTGTTAAATTTACTTAATGGGGCTTACGAAAACATTTTCAAAAGTTCGTAGTAAAATTAGAGAAAGTATTGAACGTCCCTCGATTAAAAGACAGCACAGCATTGATTTGCTTATACCCTTGTTAATAGCGTCGTGGCTGATCAAGAAGTTAAAGAAATCAGGTGAATGAAAAGAAATTTTAAAAGTTAATTTTTCAATAGGTAGTGAAGGCAAGGATGAATAAAAAGGAGATAAATGACGGTTTGAAAAAAACCTAAACATTCTTAACCGAGGGATTTTCAATTGTCGATCTGGAACAGTACTCACTAAACTACCAGGTACAGTATTCCTCTCTCTTGCCTCCACGTTTCCCTAAGCCCAAGCACCGTGTGATCCCTTTCCCTTAATCATGACCGACGTCAATTTTTTTCCCTTCCGTCTGGTGGGACTCTCAGCTGTAATGGTTTCTAGATCTTGAATAATCCCCTTTCTTTGCCTTTTGACCGCCGGGCCACAGAGCCACAGAACCACCATTAATCTTTCAGCCGAGGATAATAAATTTTTATTGGGCTAGAGAAGTGGAGGACTCTGTTTTTTTCTCTTCCAAAGCGAAGGCAGGTAGCTTTGGCTGGTAAGAGTAGTTAAATTGTTATCCCTTCCACTCTATTCGGCTTAATTTCCCTGAAACCTTTATTACATTTTAGTCAATTTATTTGAGATTTCTTCCTTTTATTTCGTGGTAATTTACCAGTTTCATCTTCAGACCATTTACAAGGAGAGGATCTTGTTACGGTGTTTAGTTCAACTGCACAGCTTGGTGGCTGTCAGGTAGGAGAGAAAGGTGCTTCGGCTATCAGAAATATCAGCTAAAGGAAGGAAAACCGGAGTTTTCGGCCAAAGATCCGGCAGTCGTATGATGAAAATCCGCCCTGTGCCAGATTACGCTTTATCGGTGGAAATGACACCACATTTCGGCACCCATAGCCTCCTGCCATTACCAAAACGAAACAAAGGTTTAGTAGAAACTTCAGTATGGTCGTAAAAAGCAACTAAACTCATATAGTGACCAAATTATGGGATTTTGATTATTAGTATATGGAATGTGAGGGTATATGTGATGTGGCAAAGAGTGAAGAGGTTGTTTATATCTTTAAAACAGGGCGATTGCAGATGCGTGTTCTATGTGAGACAAACATGGATGGAAAGCGAAAGTTTGTGTGAGATGGATGAAATGAAATTTGATCATGTAGGGATCAAGGTGGTATGAATGTAAGAGGTGTAACAGTGCTTTAGATTGATAAGTAAGATGATGACTTGGTTAGATATAAAATTGTGAGCTCAAAACTTATGGCTGCGAAGTTGAGGTTTGCTATAGTGAAACTGTGCATGGTTATAGTATATGTGCTTTGTAATGATCGAAGTGAAGCAGAGAGAGAAATAAAATCTGCAATAGCTTCTAAAGAGTTGTGGATTTGATTGTAAATGGGTTTCGGTTGATGGTTGTATGATAAATGAATGAAGCAAAGGGTGACAGAATGAGAGAGGGGATAATTAGAGCTTTTGGTACACCTGGAAAGAGAGTGGTAGTGCCTTGGGCTCAAAGAAATTTCTGTAGAAAACCCATTCTTTCAGCATAAAGATGTGTATAAATAAACATGGGTTGGGTCAACAAGAAGGTGAGAACTTAACAATATGTTCTGGTCTTAGTAAGTGTGGATATGCTGCCGTATATATGATTATTTGATCTATATCGATGAATGAGTATATCGATAGGAACAGGAAAATCTTTTCGAGGGAAGTGATAAATGTGAAAAACCAGAACAAGTATAACTGTGTTAACATCAGTAACAGGAGAGGAAAGATACTTGTGATTAAGCTAGAGGCCAGAAATAGATTGAAAGAATATTTTTATATGCTTAATAAGTTGGATATAAAAGATAACCCAACTGTATTTATGATTAGCTCTTTAAGAGGCAATTGAGTGTTGTATCAGGATCTACAATAGATAAACTTGAAAGAGGTGATTAGGGCTTGTTAGTAGTCTGAACTAAATGTAGTCAGCTGGAGTAGATTATATAGTCGCTGACATTCTGTTAAAGTAGCAGGAATTGTATTATGAGATTGGTCTAGTGTCTCTATTTTAGACATTTTAAAGGAAATGGTGAATTCTATTAAAGGTTTCTCTGGTGGACGTATGAGGAGGATAAATAAGGCCTTAAAGGAGGATGAATAGGGTATATTTAAAGAGGGTAGGGTGTGGACATGGATAAATGATTTGCAGTGAAAAATAGGTAGCTCATAAAATGAGGGGTGAGAGAACTAAAGTGTAAGCCTGACTGAAGATCTTTTAGATAGATAACAATAATAACAATTTTAATAACTTACTTATGTATGTATAGAATGATGTGAAGAGCATTTATGTTGGATGTAAGCGTGCTTTCAGATGAAAGATAGCCTGAGAGAATGGGTTGTCATACATAGGGGATGTATGAAAATGTTGTGTTATGTCGTGATGGATGTTTAATAGCTTTATTTTCAGAGTACTGAAATGAGTATGTGTGAGAAAGAGGAAAATGATGTTAGATTGTTGAAGCAATGGGACCTATCTATGATGATGTTAGTGGCTGAAAGTGAGAAAGATGTGGAGATGCTGATTGTATCATTTCACAAGTGGTGAAAAGGAGGTGCCTGAAAGTAAATGTTAAAAGATTAAAGCAAAGGTATTTGAGGTACGAACGAATTTTCCTACATTCGATCAGCAATTTCTCGGGTTGACCAAAACCAACGAAGGAACTTGAAGGTGCCATTAGTGTCTTCAACGGGTGGCGTCTCAAGATGGTGTCTCTTAGCAGGCAGAAGGGGTTTCTGCAGTTCAGTCCCTTCTATTGTTTACTGTATATTTCTGGTTGGGAGCTCAAGACCATGGCAACGTAATGTTGAAGAACCTAGATGCAGCTTCTTGATTTGAGTTGACCGACGGAAGTGTAAGGAAGACGTTCAAGGAAGAACATTGCTAGAATTGAAGTTACGAGCAGTAGTTCGGGGTATGACTGGTTATAAATGTAGTGAGTTCAGCAGTCCGAGTAGAAACGGGTGACCTGGTTCCCATGGGCTCCCAATTAGATTCATCGTAATCCCGTGTTTTATATTTCTGCGAGAACATTACTTAATAATTCATAATGTTTTATTTATTTCTACCCAGTTTGTATGTTATCTTTCTGGCCAGGGATGAATTCTGCTGGACGACATGATACAGTAGCCAATCTCCATAAAGTTCCAACTTTGAGTGAAATAAATGATGGCTTGCCTTATGCTCAAAGGGAATAAAGTAGAAAAGGGGATTAAAGACTTGAGTTGTGTTGATTTGCCCTTACCACACGGTACCATTTGGTTTGGGGTATTGGTATGCTTCGAGTGAGGCAATGGTATCGAAGTGTCACAGAGACACTGAACAGGATGAGGTTGGTTGTCATGGTGGTGTGAAATGTGTACACGTGGTGAGGGTTGGATCCAGTGGACTACCTAAACAAAGCATCTGATGGTTGACTGCTATGCTCCTCCCTGCTTGGTGACTCTTTCCATCACTACTTAGGCTTCATTTACAGCAACAACGATGGGATATAACAGCAAAATGCAGCACCATTTCATCGAAACTAAGTAGCCCTGAATTCGTTGCAAGACGAAACCCGAGTTTACGAATGGTGTGACCACCGTGTTCACCCGACATGAACCCAATTGAGTATTTAGGCGATGTCGTAACAGGTCTATTCGCACTCAATATCTGGCCCTTATAAATCTCCGGGAAATCTAGAGAGATATCGAGATGACATTGATCAAGAGATCACTAGAGTTCTCTCCACTGATGGAATCGAAGTTCCGTTTGATACAACTTTTCTCTACCTGGCTGCGAATTCTAAGCACGAGAAAGAGATTATTTTTTATATCCCCTCAGGTTTCGATTAATACTTGAGTTAATTGATCCCTCAGTGTCATGTGGCGACTCATCCTCTGAGGTCACCTTTTCTTTATTGGTGCTCGAGATTTGATGAATCTCAGAACATCAAAATTGCAATTTTCTTTTTATTTTTTAAAAATTTATGGAGAAATCTAGGTTAAATTGATTGCTTTTCCTTTGTAATTTTGTTTTGATGATTACTGGGGTCAGAAACAAATTAGTTTATTGTTTATATTTTTGTAGCATCTCTTTTTTCAACTATATTTAATCACAAATGGTAATTTTAAAACTTGCATTTAATTTTATGGGTACTAACATGCTCCTTTAGATTTTGCTGAAGGATATTTAAGATATTTCTCAAGAAATTTCACAGACTTTATAGAAAAAGTATACCACAGATGATATTAAAAATTCTTACTTCTCAAATCAACACTAGAATTTAACGCAATTGAAATTAGGAACCCCAAATCCATTTTCTGATTAATATCCATATCGAGATCGCTGGCCCGGCTGGAATTGTACTGGGGTTCCATAATGGTAACCACCGTAAACGCCGGAGTAACCACTCCTCGAGGGTGATCCCATCCCGTAGTAATCGCCACGATGGCTTCTGTAGTATCCACCACGGTAGCGATCTCCATATCCCCATTGCTCGGGGCCGGAGTGTGCGCGGAAGGGTTCGCCACGCAAACGGTTATATCCACCAAAATCTCTGCGGCTCTCCGAAGGGAATCTGTAAAAGTTCAAGGAACTGAGTTCAGTTACGAAATAGAGGAAATCGTTCATGAGCCTCAATTAACCGACGAAAGAGCAATAGTCAGTACAATAGGTTTGCCTATTTTAGGACCTGTTGTCAAGAGAGGCCTCTAGATGTTTTTAAAAATAATTCGTCGAATTATAAAAGTGACATGAAGTGCACCATTTTAAAAGACTCAACAAACTTAGTTCATTTGAATGCTAAAGTTTACAACCATAAATAAGATATCCTCTAAGCTAGATTAAAATAGAGTTACGATTTTTTAAAAGAAATTTAACCATTGTTTCCTTCATCTTTGACATAAGAAGCTAGAGATTAGTAACTAAACAATTATAGAAATAATATTACCAAAATGGTTTGGCCTATCCCAAATAATATCTATTTAGTTCTAACTAAATTAAAACTCGATTGTTTTGCTGCGATCTGATTAAAAATTATTCGCCCCCCCGCAAAAATAGATTCAATCGATAGATGAATAACTCAAAGACAGTGATTTTAAAATGTGAAACTTCCGAAAACTTGGTAAAAAATATGAGAAAATAAATGGGATATTTAGTCGTCGTCGACTTACCTCCTAAAGTTCATTCCGTAAGCAGGGCGACCTGGCGAGCCGTAATCCGCCCGTCCCACTCTACCATAGCCGTACGTCCTTTCGCGCTCATAGCCAGCTTGCATATCTCGGGGATCAGGTCGAGGAACTGCGTAGAAACCTCTGGGAGGGCCGTATGGCCCTTCTCCTTTCATTTCTATCGGAACTCGCTCCAAGCTTGCGCTTCGTTGCCCTTCTCTCATGAAGTGCCTGTCGTAGCCCTTTCGTTCTCCTCTCTCTCGTTCCATTTGGCCACCGCCACATCTGAAGTGACCGTGAGCGCTGTAATCTCCTCTTGCCCCTGAGCGGTTTTGTTCCAACTGTCCGCTGGGCATCGCTCCTCCGTCACGAGGAGCAGATTCTTCAGAAATATCCGGAACCATGATTCCTGGAAATAGTGATATTGTGTTCTAAAGGTTACACAGGGTAGTTTTAGGGTTTTCCACTAATTTAAGAAAATGTCTTCGAAATGGAATGCATTGAGTAGAGTAACTAAGATTGACTAAATATATATATATCAAGAAAATATGCGATCTTTAACATCAGTAAGACCAGGAAAGACTTGAATTAATGTTATCGATAGTATGAAACAGAACTGAAAGCACCACAATTATCAGAGTTAATTATACATTCGCAGTTTTTTTGATACGAAAAGCACCAATGAAATTTTCCGAAAGGTCTTGCGTCCAAAAATTCATAACACTTAACTTAGAAGTGAAAAGCAGAAGTAAGATATCCTGAATTAATACTGCATTTTAAAAAAATATTCAGATATTATTTAGTTCGTAAAAATTATGAAAAGTGCATATAAAATTTTGAATAATCACAAACTAATAGTGAATACAATTTTATAAATTACTGGAAAATTTCACGAATTACCTAGGAACTAAATTGATATTTATTGTATAATTCCTTGATACGGCTTTGATTGGATATAAACAGCAGGTGTCAGACGAGGTCGAGATAAACTGTGAAGTCTCACCACAGAGAGGGCTCTTTTATACCTACTTTTCTTAGAAACCGGCTTGACGAATCTGGAATAACCAGAGTGAATTTGCTTAGAGCTCCAGGTTAAGCGGCTGATTACTGAAACAAATTGAAGATATGTTAGTAAAATCGGTATTGCTTTAGCCAACCATCCCGCTAAATGTAATGAATCAATCAGCCACTTTAAAGCTATAGAGGTTCCATAACAAGGGAGTTATTCTCATTACCAACAGAAGAAGAGCAGAGAAGAGTGCAGTAGTATGTAATCCACCAATGGCTTAATCTCAAATCTGTCGATTACTTACTCCACAAACAGGCAGAATGAATATAGAGAAGACTGAACGCAATTATGTCTCAGTTAGAGGAGGAGAGAATTGAGATTCCTCGCGAAGCAGGAAAACTCGGAACAGGAAACTTGGGCATGCGAGACCAACATCGGAACAGGATCCACAATAAACTAATATATATGAAAATTATTATTTTATATTAAATTCCGCGATATTATTATGAATTATTGCATTTAAGATAAATTATACAATACAGAGGAGTGAGAGAAATTATTAATATGCATATTATATTTTATTTATAGGAATGTAAATATATTTTCCTAAGACAAAATTGGAATTCGAATTTGAAAGAAGTGATGAGATAAGTATAATGCTAAAAAGTACCTAGAGTTAAAATGGAAAAATAGTGGTGAAAACGATGGAAAGATTTCGGATTGCAGAGAGTTGAACAGACGCCATCTTCTGTCATCTTCTTGATGTTTTTTTTGTTATTTCATTTTCTTTTTCTATTTGGGAGCTTCCTGAATCAGTGAGTTTTTAGAGGCCATCTACTATTGTTGACGTTTCTTTGGCGTCTAGTTTGCTTCAATGTCTTCTACGTTTCTCTTATTCTGATAGATCCTGACCAATTGCATGGTATGGGGTATTTGTACTATGTTACTTGAAAGTCTTGGCTGTGAACTATAGGTCCGTCCTTGCTCCATTTATGTTTTAAGCTTCACCTTAAATTTTCTGGGAAAAGTTCAAGAATTGTGATGTTGACGACTTAAAAAATCACCTTCACCTCCATTGGTTTTCAATTGGCCTATTTGCGACTCCAGTCTAAGTCATATTTGCCACCTTCCTTTCTTCTTATTTTTATTCTTTTATTCTTTTTATTAATTTGCCTCTTCATGGGGTATTTCTTTGATATGACAGAATATGGTCCACAGCAGTTTGTGCAGCTTATGTGCTTCTTAGGGTAATCGAACCCGAAGAGTCATTCTTTAATTAAAAGCAAGGCGAGCAGCCTCTAGAGCTGGCCTTGTCATGCTTGCCTTGGAAATATGCCCTTAATTTTTCTCGATGTTTGTCCATATTTTATAAACTATTGAAACTTAGCCCATTCCTCTTTGGCTGTCCGTTCGCAATTTTAGGGTACAGCTGCCTAAATACAGAAGATGTTGGGGCGATGATTTCTCGGGGTACTATAGACTCGATGGTTAGTTCTTTCACTTGTGTGGCCACCATATTAGTAATATATTTTCCTGGTCTTGATCTATATGGCACGTGGCTAAAAACCTTTTGTATAATTCGAATAGGCTTACCAGCGCTACATCTATCTTTGATTGAATAGTTTAAGTTAATTTCTCTCTCTTTTTATTTGCTAACTATTTCTTTTGTTTAGTGGTCTAGCTGACATAAATATTCTGTCCAGTTAATCAGTAAGAATATCTTCCTTCTTTACTTTAGTGATATATGAATGCAAGAGATTTGATGCAAAAATTGGTATGATATTCTGAATAGAGCTCAAGAGGAGACCTTTGGTGCTATTTGAAATCCAGAGGTTAATCCAATCGTCAAGAGAAGAACTGAAATGACATGAAATCAAAAGAAAGTCAGAGACAAAGAACAGATCATTAGACTATCACCCTCAATCCAACATTGGCCCTCTTCGGATTGACCAAGGCAGGTCACAGGGGGTATGCCATGCTCTCCTATGCAGAATAATACAACCAAATTGTCAAAAGCCCCAGTAACCTCCCGAAGTGTTGTTACAGAATGTAGGTATGAAAGAGAGTGGAACTAGAAACTTTCAGGATAACAACAGCGATGAAGTATACATAGTTAGCCAGGAAACCTATGGCTTAACGTGGAATACAATGTGCGAAATCTAGGTTATAACTCTTGTAATAAGTTGCTATTCATGTATCCCTTGTTCTACATGCGTGATGTGAGTCTTATGTGTGAGAATGATAAATGAACATAAAGATTTTGAAATTTGAACGAAGCAAGTAACTTTAAGAGTTGCTAGTTTGACTTGAGATCAGGATTATCTCTGTCTATTGTAGGTATTAAAGGTACTGTATTTAAGTGCAATTTTCGTTTGCGTGAGAATCATGCAATTTCTTTATAAATCTGTTTTTCATTTTACCTTTGTTTATTTAGCAGATCTTCATCTTGCTCTTTAAGCTGAATAAAGTGTTTATTCTTGCCTAATGTTTGTCATAGCTATACAAATATACATTTGGCAAGAGCCTACTGTAAAGCGGAACAATCTTAAATGTATCCCTGTTGTTTAATTTTTTTATTTTGCTTCATATTCATTTATCCTAAATCACTATTCCTTTGTTTTTCTTCTCTTGATATCTCCGTTACTGTAAGGGCAAACTATTAGGTGTCTGAATGTCGTCTGCGAATCAAATGTTAAGGCAGTTCTCATTGTTAGGTGTATGTGAGGTGTAGAATAAATAGAGAGTTGGGCTCCAAGATACCGCTTGGGGTAATCCGGCATCGACCTGAATTTCTTCCATTGGTGGCTTCCAATTTCTATATAAGCATAACTCTTTGCTTTATGACAAGCCTGCATCATTAAGCTAAACAATACAGTTTTCCTTTCTAAATCGGTCCTGAACTGTTGAAAAAGTTCTATATGAAGCCTGTTCTAGTTTGAGTTTCCTAGACACTATCTATCTTTTAAGCCCCTGAAGGTCCTGGTAATATTGGCCTTCAGCTCGTTCTTCCTGTTGCAGCTGGATTTTTGTGTCTCTTTTACCACCGTTCTGATAGGAAGAAGTTGCAGCTACCCGATCGATCCACTCACTGCAGAAAGTGGATGTAGCTGTCGATCTTCATTCTAAGCGCCTCAAAAATACTAAAATACATAAAAACGCTGGATATTTCATTTCAGAGCTCTGTGCACGTCCTTGAGGGCGACAGCATACCAACTGTTATTCCGGTAGTTTATCTTCTGGTCTTGACAGAAATTCTTTTCCTCGGTAAAGAACCACAGCCGTTTCGGGCTCCAAAGAGGGGTGCAACTTTTTGATCAACTTCTTGATGTTCTTAAGTTCCTTTTTCTTTGACAGAAATGTTTGCTTTCTCACCTTTTATGAAAAGGAAAGAGTTTTTTATGCACCACCAGCCTGATGAGCTTATCCTCCACAAGTTTCTCACTTGCAATGGCACTCATTGACTTTAATCGATCATTGTTGATGATCTATTGGATTTCAGAGACAAACACCGGAATTTTGATGGTGTCAGATCATTGACCTTGTGGTTTCCTCTCTGCTGTCGCCTTGTAGTCCAATTTTGAATATTCGAGCTCCTTAGAGGACCTTTCCCACCATCTTTCTGAATGACATTGAGTAGGTCTGAAATCTCCTTGTTTGACCTTCGGGCGTGAAATCTAAGGCAGATTTCATGTCTCTTGGACAGATCAGGAGTTTAAGAGATCTCCATAGTCAATTAATCTCCCAAAAGATAAAGCAAAGATGGTTATTAATTTGAAGAAGATATTCAGTTTACTAGTTATTTTTTTCACCTTTTATCGTTTACTTTGTCGCAATGTCTCCAGCCTATTTCAAAATATAAAATCAATTTTATGTTAAATAGTACGCGAAATTCTGCTTAAAAAAGGATGAAGTCCATGAACACGTCAAAAATACCCTGCTAATAGATATTTGCAACAGACCAGATTGAATCTCATCATTTGCCACATAACCCATTTTGCGAATGATCAACCAATCCTGTGGATCAATAGAACCAGACAAAGAGAGCAACTTTAGCAGAGGGTACTTCACCGCAGACAACGTCTGTAGCCCATTAATGTCGCTACGCAGAAACTAGCCAAAAGAGTTTGGTCTACAATGGCCAAGGATATCATCCCGAAACTAAGAAGAACTGGCGGCAGTTCTTCTCGAAATCGGCGTTTCCCAAGTACTAAACACTGCTCTGAGGAGAACATAGCACACTTATACACATAAACATAAAAATCTCTGAACACAAAATATACAACTAAGGAGACAGATAGCATACCTACAAGTAAATACAAAAAAGCAAACACAACAGAACAAAAACGCGAAGTGACGTACTGACTTTGAGCACTAATAAAGGCTCGAATGCTTAACATCGGGCCAATACTAGAGTTTAAAGCAGAAAGACAAATACAGAGAACACCAAAGAAGAACGAATACAAAGTCAAACAACAAACAACAACAACAAAACAAAAAGGAAAAATAAATAACTAAAAAATAAAAACGCCTGCGATGCCCCTCAAACAATGGCAACGTTACCCCCACTTTCACCATCTATCATCTACCACTATCCCTATATTTCCAAAGAGTGAATATACCATTAATTATTTCTTTATACACCCACTACAAGGCTGTTGTATAAGTTCTCTGCTTTGGTACATATTTACAATAGACTTTCCAGAACCTCTGACAGAAGGCTCTTTATACGGCCAATTTGCGGACGTCATATCGATGATCTGTTGCAGGAGCATTTTGTTCGATATTCTGGGAACGCATCTTTCTTCAGCTTGAATGATGATATTAGAGATCTTGTCGATCTCCTTATCAATTTCATCAAGATTAGCGTCATCCAGGTCAGCTGGCTGGTAGGTGGAAAACTGACGTTATCTGTTTTTTCAACGTCAGAGAAATTCTTAAGGACTACCAAACGTTAGCCGGATTCTAAAGCATAGGAGCTACAAAACTGACCAGGGAATGTTTACGTTAACTCATTTTTCAAAAATTATTGGCAAGGTATACCTCCTACAACAATGCAGGCAGAAACATCGAAGTATTACTTGACAGACAATACGTGACAAGAATCGGACCAGAATTCCTGACATACATTACGAGAAAATCAGCAACAAAACCTGATATTGTCTTATCCAGTATCAGGTTTTCATACAACTACTACAGTGAACCGGGCCCTATCACTCCGAGCGACCACCAGGCTATTTAAATTAGGGTTGGAGTAAATCCTATCCAAATTGCACTCCCAGTACACAAATGCTATAAGCAGGTGAACTGGCAAAGCTACAGAAATTACCTTCTAAATTTTTTTCCAGACCCTTTACTCGATGCCAATTTAGAAGAGATAGATAAAGAGCTGGATAGAATCACCGACCTCCTAATTAAACCAGATAAAAATAGTATTCACCATATCAAATATAAAACCCTTCCAGCTCCCTATTTTACCACTCCCATGAAAGCCCTGGCCCAAGAACATAGGGACCTGTCCAATGTAGTAGCGCAGATAGGCCCCAACCACAATGCCGATAGAAGAATAGGACAGATTAAAGACGAACTCCAGACACTAATTACGGACCAACAAATAGTGATATGAGACAGACTGATAGAAGGACTCGACATAGAAAGAGACTCACGCACGTTCTGGCAGACATTTGAACGTTTAAAAGGACAACCTCCACAGAAAGAAATTACACTCATACACGACGGTAAAGAAATTGACGAGACTAAAGAGATTGAAGAAATGTTTAGGATTTTCTGGTCTTCAATCTGAAAAATTACCTCCAAGAAAATCACAATTATGATATCGATTTCTAAAATAACATAATCCAACAGCTAAACACACAAATACACAAAACCTCCCCTCATCATTGTTTGTCGCAGGAAAGAGTGATGGAAGGATATGGGAGTAAAATAACTGCCCAAGAGCTCTCCGTTGCTCTAAAATCCTTTCGTCAAAGAGCACTGGGTACCACGGGGCTGACAAGGGAGAATTTCATCAAGGCCCCGCCTAACGTTCTGAGTGGGCTGCTTAACATCATGAATGCCGCTCTGAACACGGGCTAACTTTCCCGATCAGTGGAAAGTGGCCAAGATGATTTTCATTCCTAAATCGGGGAAGCCTCCGGACCGCCCTGCCAGCTCTAAGCCGATATGTCTCCTAGAATTTGCTGGCAAGGTCTTCGAGAAGATATTGGCAAATAGGGTCAAAACTTTTTTCGATGAAGCCAACTTGCATAAGGAGCAAAAAGAAGGCTTCAGAAAGAAAGGAAGGACTGACACGGCACTAGCCGTTATCACGGAAAAGCTTGCAAAGATCAAGGCAGGCAAAAGGCATGCCGATCTGGTGCTCCACATTGTGAAAAAAGCTTTTGATAAGGTTTGGAAGAGAGAAATACAGTCTAAGATCCTTCAAGTAGGCCTTAACCCCATTCTGGAGAGGATTCTATGCGATTACATAATGGAGAGGAGAGCATATATTTATATCAGAGAACATAAAGGACCCAAATTCGACCTCGAATCAAGGGTCCCACAAGGAGGCTCTCTCAGTTCCCTTTTATACAACATTTATACACGCGGCTTACCACAAGCTCTCTCCGAAGGTATGATATACGGTCAGTTCGATGACGACATATCGCAAATTTGTACCGCCGCTTACGTTCACAGGGAATTTATGGCGAGAAATACGGCTAGGGCGATATCTAGCATCAACTCTTTCGAGAGGAAATGGAAGATATCAACCAATGCCCAAAAATTTAAAATAATTCCAATGTTTCGCAAGACCTTAAACGATATACGGGTAGAAGGGGAGAGAATCCCCTAGTGCCTGCCAGGAAGGGACGGTTCTGGGGCTCAAAATCACCACAGGGGGCTACAAGAGTCATATCGAACGAACAGTTGCGAATAGCAAGAGAGATTTGAGGGATTTCTATAGGTTTCATGACCTAAATCGCTCAAATAAACTCAAGATATTGGCGTCTCCTGTATCCTCCGGTGCCGTTGAACGCGAGCGCCAATACCCACATTGTGAAACTTCAAGTCATCCAGAACAAAGAGGTGCTAGTCATAACAAACACCCGAAGAAGAGAACGAAAAACAGAGGGAGCTCCACGACTCGGTTGGATTATCTTCGATCAACGTGGCGCTCCACGAGAGAGCTAAGAGGATATGGCAAGCCATTGGCGCCCGCTTGACCCCTGGATTCTCGCGTACACACTTAGAAATCAAAGGAGACCAACAAGTAAGACCATTCAAGAGTAGTAAACTACAGAGTGACGATGACGTGACTCCGAAATACACGTATCAAAACCAACAAAAAACAAAAAACAACCAATGTAATGCGCAGGTTCCTTTAGTAAACTAAATCCCAAATTAAACACTATTTTTGCAAAACTTAAACTAAAATCCAAATTCACTATTTCAATTCCATTTAAATTTATTTCAATTAAAATGATAATAAACTTTTTCAACAACCCACAGCGGAAATAAAAAACCCGCCTAAAATAAAGGCTTGAAGGCCTAAAGATCATTAAGATAAAAAATAATAATTATAATTAAATTAACTATGTTAATTTAATCAAATGAACTATAAATTTATAATTTATTGAAATTACAAAAAAAAACTAACACATTTCACCAGGGACCTATTTATTCTGTCACACACATCATCTTTTCTTTAAACTTACCCTTTAACCACTTTACTCTCTTACTATTTTCTCTCTAACTCTACCTAAATTTTACCACTTATTATGTCCAATGTCCAATGTCCAATGATGGATGGCAGGAAGAAGAGGTAAAGGCGTTCTCCCATGACGAATATGAAGTAGCCCTGAACAGCTTTAAGCAAAAGGTGCCAGGAGAAATGGCATCGCAAAAATTCATCTACTAAACGCTCATTACTACATCAACGGAGCTTTATTAAATATATTTAATGCCTGCCTTAATGTGGGTTATTTCCCAGCCTAGTTTAAAAGAGCCTGTATGATATTCATACCAAAACCTAGTAAGCTGAAACAAGAGAATAGCAGCTATCCTGCCATCTCTCTGCTGGAATTCATGAGTAAATTGGTAGATAAACTTCTCAACAATAGACTCCAAGCCACCTAGAAACCAAAGGTCTATATAATAACCAACAAACGGC
This sequence comes from Ceratothoa steindachneri, assembly GCA_963969495.1. NCBI lineage: Eukaryota > Metazoa > Arthropoda > Malacostraca > Isopoda > Cymothoidae > Ceratothoa > Ceratothoa steindachneri. The sequence goes on from OZ018339.1 coordinate 45,022,262, forward strand.
TTTCGGAGGAGACTTGGTACTGAGACGGCTCTGGCGTTAATCAAAGAAAGGAGAGCTATCGAGAAGGTAAGAAACGGAAATATTAACATCATTTTGCGGGATGTGGCCTTGACCTTTGACAACGTGTGGCTACCAGGACTAATAAAGAAGATTAGTGAACCAGGTATGGAGAAAAACATAACAAGAATACTTTGCGAATACCTGGAATATCGAAAGGTAATAGTAAGAGTAAAGGGCATTGAAGGGGATGATTTTTTTTTTTTTAATTAAGGTGCTATCTGGCGACTGCCGACTTAGGCATAAGTCGCCGTAAACAAACAGCCTAGTTCTAGGCTACTATAAAAAATTTAAACAGGAAACAACAATAAAAAGAAATAACAATAACAATATTAAAACAATAAAAAAACAATAACAAAAACAACAATTAACCCTTGTTAAATGAACGGCATTGAAGGGAAACCATTCAACTTGAGAGCAGGGGTGTCACCGGGGGAGGGGGTTGTCTCAGGCTTACATTATATGCGATGTATACCAGCGACCTGCTATACCCCGAACAAGACCTCGCTCAGTATGTCCAACTGGTGGACGATTTCATAAAGGTCATCAGCAGCTTGTATAAAACCCTGTTGAGGTTTCAAGCTGGATAATTAAGGAAATAGAAAACATCAATAACTTTGTGAAAAAAAAAATAAAGACCAATATTGATAAGTTCAAGAGGATACCTGTGGGACGCCAGAGGACAGCGGAGGTGCTGATTGACAACGAACTTTACGCTTACTCCAGATAAGGTCGGGTACTTGGCCTGAAATTAACTTCTAAAGGGTACAATGCCCACTACAAAGAGAAGATTTTAGCTGCCACAAAAATGATCAGAGCTCTTTACCGCTTCAAACAACTCTCACCAAGCAAAAAGATAAATCTCTACATGGCATGTACCTCACCATCCCCATCCATACTCTGAGCAAAACTACTGTCACGAAAGCACAAGTTGTTCAAATTAGGGCAATAGGATCCATTGCCAACGTCACCTTGTGGGACCATATACCAACAGAAGTGTTACATGGAGCAAAGAATATCGAACCCATCTACGTTACCCTGGATAGACGAGCAAAGAATTTATGGCAGAAGATATATCAAAACATAAGTGAAGATGTGCTGCACGGAATTCGACTACCAAATGAAGAATTACCGGACTTGAGATTTAAAGGATCAATCAAAAGCAGCCAACTCAAACCTTACCAGAGATTTACCCTATTTACTGACGAAAATGACAAAATAATAAACAGCATATAAAAACCAAGGCTTAAAAAACCATGATAAGAAGAAAAGATCCGAAGTGGAGAAACACTATAGGAAAAAAAAAAATAAATAATTAAAGATCCAAAGAGGACAAACTCATTGTTAAAATAAATAAAAAAAGATCCAAAGTCGACAAATCTTTTAAGAAAAAATAAAATAAAATATATAAAAATAAATAAATAAAAGATCAGAAGAGGACAAACTTTTAATTAAAAAAGGAAAAAAGATCCGAAATGGACAACTTAATGCCAAAAAATAAGTAAATAAAGAAGTAATAAATACAATAAAACGATACAATGCATTTACGTATAACAGCCGGCCTAGAAATGAAAAAGAAAGGACGCCTGAAGAACAGAAGTGCAACAACAAGTCTAACACCATCTACAACAAACCTTGACATCGACGACCATTGGCTTGAATGCTAGCACATTGAATGAGTACTAAATGATATTACGAACTTAGGACCTGAAGAACTACTGAGGTAGCCAGACAACATGGCACACATATTCTCTTACCCCCATTTCTATCTATTCTCTAAACACTATCCTCACATTTTTCTAGCTTATACGATTGTTAATCGTTGATCTTTGATGAGGATGAGAGATTTTGGAATTTCTTGTTCCAAAGATATTCAAGCAAGCAATGCACACCTTAGAACTTTCGAAGCGAAATATCGTTTTTATGATTTTAAGATTTTGAAGAGACTACAACTGATTGACAGCAATCTGACTGGATACATTACAAGGAGGAACCTTCCCTTCCTATCTGTCGTATTTAGGGCGAATTAGCTATGGAAGCAAAGTCTCCATAGGTACCTTATCGAGCCGGAGTCATATCTGAATCGGGTGGCTAACTCAGGGCAGCTGAGTTTGCAATTCTCTTATTCAAAATCGAATGTAAACATAGGGGTTTCAAATTTCGTGAGAATCGGCCGGATAGTTATGATGTTTATTTCGAAAAACAAAATAATTCACGGGCTAGCCTTTTGGAGGACTTTAGCAATTATATTATTCCAAAGAGAATGTAAAACAACGTAAGCAATTATATTATTCCAAAGAGAATGTAAAACAACGTAAGTGTTTCGAATCCGCCGTATAGTAATGATGTTATTGTCAAAGCAAAATAATTCCCGGGATAACCTGGAGACGACTTTGGCAATTATATCATTTAAAGGAAAATGTAGAACAAAGTAAGCGTTTCAAATTTCTTTACAATCGGCCGAATAGTTATGATGTTATAGCCAAAAGAACATAATTTTCGGGCTAACCATGTTATAACTTTGGCAGATATATCATTCGAATCAGAATGTAAAAAAACATAATCATTTCAGATTTCGTTTGAATCAGCCGAATAGTTACAATGTTATTATTACAACAATAAAAAAAGCTAAATGGGGACCAACCCATATGGTGAGATGTAGAATCGCACGCGACTAAAAATGAAAAGGAGCGAAAAAATGTGGCTGGATTTATTCAAACATTGAACTCTGCAATAAAATTGCAAGGATTTAATGATTAATATTGCAAAGAGAAAGATTGGATGGAAAAAATTGTGGAATTTCATTATTCTACTTTAATCCTACGTTTTCGTTCTCCTAATTTACTGTAAGACTGACTCAGCTCGTAGATATAAATATTATCTCAGGCGCTTAAAAATTAAAGGTTAAAACAATATGTTATTTTCCAAAAAGAAATAAGCGATAAAGAGGTAAGATCGAAAACAGCAAGAAAATCAACGCAACGTATTTTAATTAAAATATCCATGAAAAAATTATGAAAAATGGCAAAACTATCTCGATTTAATTACAATTTTAAGTGAAAAGCAAATCTTTCACTTACCTAAACTCTGGATTTCCCAAGAAACTTGAATTAACAAAAGAAATAAAGTTGTTCTTATTTTCATGTATAACATTCTTAAATATAGAAAACGTCTCGGATGCAGAATCCATCTAAGGAAAAATATAAGTAATATTAACAAAGAATTCTCCTTGTTCATTGACATAACGAAGTTATGGTTGTTGAGCTGAAATAAGACCCATACACGGTTCAAGAACTGCCAAAACGACCTAGTAAGCGGAAAGCCGGTATTCTGGTTTATGAAAACCGGTTTTGACATCGAAATATAAGATGTCTGAAACTCAGTCAAGCTGGTGTATATAAAGCACCACCCTTAGGCCCTCCATTGTAGCGCTCCTTGGTCTCTGACTCACATAACACAACAATAAAGTGCGTAAGTACATTCTTAAACTTTGTTTAAAAGTAACTTGTTTCTGACTGATATTTTTCATAAACGGGGATTAATAAGCATTTTAATATAAACTTCTCGAATATTTTACTAAAAAATACTATGTAAAGAAATTGAATTCGTATGCTTTTATAAAGCAATTCTTGTCTCAGCGCATTTATTTTTTCCCTGCATCTCTCCAGTTCAATTATTTTTGATTCTATTTTAGTAAGGATTTCAATAATATTATTAGAAATTCGCCCTCAAACAATTATATATACCATAAAATAACAATCAAAATAAACAATTTAATTATGGTAAATTATTTCGGTTATTAAAAATCACAACTCGTCCCCTCCCATACGTAATAAAAGGGAGAGCAATATGGAAAACAACTCCGAAGATCAATTAGCGCAAAGAGAAAATTTGGCTCTGCTGAACACGATTACGTGGAGTTATTTAAGTGTGTTGCCATCAATTCTGAATGCATAGAATGTGATTTCATGCGGTAAATTCATGTGTTATTTACTAAATCCGGTGTTTTATTCCAGGAATCATGTCGTACTGTGGCACTAATGTTGGTCACTCTGACCACGGTGATTACTGGTCGCGAGGAAACTACGGTGGTAATCGATTCATGGAAGATTGCTATGGTTTCTATGGAAGACGCATGATGGGCGGAGACTATAACCAAGGTTATGACTCGTACGGAGGCTCCTATAGTTCTATGGACAGGCCCTTTGGATACGGAAAGTCTTTTGGTTACGGAGATATGTGCAGATACGATAGTGGGCCTTTTGGTTACTATGACTATGGTAGTGACAGGACCAGATATGGTGACTGTTACGGCGAGATTGAAAATGAGTATGGTAGAAGATATGGTTGTGATGGAGGTCATGGTTATAGTGATGGCGACGGTAGCATGTATGGTTATGGTAGAGGATATCGCAGTGGCGGTCAATACGGATACGGCTGTGATTACAGAGGTTGGTATGGTAGTGATTATGGTAGACAAGGGTGGTACGGCTATGGATGTGGTTACAATATGCCCGGATACGACCGTAGAGGCTGTGACTACAACCGATACGGAGATCGTAGCTGTTACGGGTACGGGGGTTACAGGCGCAACTATTACAACCCGTATGGCTACAGAGGTTATGGTTTCGATAATTACTATCCATATGGTTATAGAACTTACGACTACGATGGTGGTTACGGCGATGGTTATAATAGATATGGAAGAAATTACAGCCCATACCACTACGGAAGATACGGTTTTAAAGACTTCTGCTTCGGCGACTCCATGGGAAGATACAGTTATGGCACTGGTTACTACAGACCCTACTGGTTCGGCCCAGGTAGATATGGTTTCGATGATTACCACCAGTACTCCGATTTTACACGAGGCTATTACCATCGATACCCATACCAAGGACGCTACGGTTACCCCTTCCACGAATATAATCCCTACTGCAGTGGAGGTCAATATAGTTACGGTTATAGGTCTGGCGGATACAGGCCTTATTACTACGGAAGATATGGAAGCAGCCTTTACCCCAGGTACCCATTTGGTGGGAACAGATTTGGGTACGGGTACGGAGGTTACCCCGGGTACCACTGTGACCAGTATGGATACCAAAATCAGTACTATGGCTGCGGCGGAGACTACAACAGAAGCCAAAATGTATGGGGCCCCTTCTTCGGAGGAAGCCCTTATGGTTCCTTTTACCGAAGAGGCTACCATAGTGATCATCCTCCTTTCTTCGTAAGTTTTTTGGTTTTGTTATCTTATTTTTAAGCAGATCTACCTTCTAACTATGCTGTGTCTTCTACATATCTTATTCTTATCTCTATTCAAAATTCTAACTGAGATTTGGATTATTTCAGCATCTGGAGTACTTGCAATGTCTATATTTCCTCTTGTTTCTCAGATTATTATTCCAAAATAGCGCTTAGAAAGGTAAATTCGATTCTATCTTGCTGGATGTCCTCCGTAAATTGATATATTTCTATTAATATAATCAACTAGTAATCAACCTTGCCCACAAACATTATAAATCAAAGACGTGCTTCCATTATACTTGAAATTTTAATAGATTATTATCAAATATTCAATAGAGTTGCAATTTTTTAGTCGCCTAAACTTTAGTTTTGTCTATAAAACGACGAAACCTTTCGTTCTTGAAAACTCAAAATATTAATTTAATCTCTTTCTTATTTTCAGAGTTATCACTATTAAATTGCCTGTATCATTTGATTTCCTGCTGTATTCATTAGTAGTATTAGTTTTATCATCATTTAGTTCAATGTACCAAATCATTATTCTATTAAAGCTTGTGATGTTTAGTCGTAGAGTAAATCTATTGCTGCTTTATCATAAAAAAATAACTTTAGATAGACTAAACTTCTTGGAGCTGATCCTCAAATTACCGTAACTATGTAAATTAGGTTTTTTAAACGTTATTTCAAAATGTTAGATCAATATTAGTCAACTTTAGGTTGATGCTAGCGGCTCCTTTTTATCTGATTGGCAAATTTTATATTTTATATTGAAAGTTCTATAAATTCAACATTCTTCGGCGACCATTTTTCCGCGACTTTCCTCATTTCCTCTCCTTGTCTTTTTTCTCTTTTCCCTAACGTCATGGAAAAATGAGCTGAAGAAATAACTTACGAAGCTTAGTGATGGAAATGGAGTTCACGCATATCAACATTCCACTTCAATACGTAAGAGAATAAATATTTATTTAACTCACTTTGGCTCAGGAATTTTTGTTTCAATTTCAATTGCTTTATTCTAATTTAGCCTCTTTATAGGTTATCTTCAAAGAATGAAGCCTCCCGAAGGATCAAAACAATAATATGATAAAATAAATTGCGATCATTCAACTGGATTAAGATTAGACATCTTTAATGGAACGGAATCTCTACAAAGTAAGGAAAGTTTGACATCAAAATAATAATTTAATTAATAATGAGAGAAGTGGATTTGATTTTGTAAGGAGACATGATGAAATTGTTCTAGTTTATAGATGATTATCTAAAATAAACGTAGTCATTTTAATAGATATATTTTTACTAATCATTGCTTATACTTCAATAGGGACGTTCTTTGCACCTAGCAATAGTTCTCTTGCCCTGCCTCGCCCCAAATCTCATCTGACTCAGAGTTGAAGCAATAAATATCAGGACTTCCACTTCAACCAAGAGCTTACTTTTATTTATTTTTATTTTTTGTAAACTTTCAGGATAAATTATCTGAACGTCCCCAAAAATAACACTCACTTTAACTTCAACACTAAGTTCTGATGTACAACCCTGGTGAGTCAGCCCCAGTCTACCATCCTCCACTAAGTACCAGCAACTACCTAAGTTCCACATAATGATGAAGTTTGTGAATAAAATTGGATCAAAAATTTGATACAAAATGGCCTATGATTTTACTCAATAAAACATGATTACGGCATAAATAAATCAGGTTTGATGGCATATTTTTTTACTTTCCTTTGACGGCTTCTAACAAGGGAACAAGAGTTGAAATTACAGACGTAAGCCTATTTATTCGGTACTTTAAATATTACTTTTTCTCGAATTAAGGCGCAATAACAACGAAGTAGCATCACGTCGAAAGGATAAATCTGCAAGGTAGTGAAGGTGAATATAATGGAAAATCTGTAGCCTCAGGTCTTCCTGAAGGCATTCGGGCAGAGAGGATGTATAACTGCGGGTACTGTAGCCTTAGGGCAGTTAGCACATATCTGCATATAATCTGACCTGGCACATCTTCAAGTTTTGTATGTGTGGACGAAGTGGTAACAGTAACCGCTTAGTGGTAATGGCACTAATGCTCTCACTAAATAAGCGCTACCACCCAAACTGAACAGTCCGAGGAAGCTTGTGAAGGTATAAAGTGACGAATAATTTGCTTCTGGAGTAATATAACAGAGATACACCTCAAAATGTTCCATGAAAAGATAACAGAGGATGAGCGATAGGGAATTGCCCATGTTAAGGCCATATATTTGTCGGGAGAAGCCATTACCCGTTGGAAAACTGCTTGGAATCTTTGCATGGTTCATGTGTGTCGATGAGGCTTTCCTAATTTGGTCACTAAATCGTCTAGACTCAGGTGATAGACACTTGGACAGTCCTAATATCCACCACCTCACAATAAATTGGGACGCTGATAATTGTTTATCTTTCTTTGATGTTAAAATCATAGAATTAATAATCGAACCACTTTTTCTGTTCACCTTATACCACGCAGTTTTTAGTCCAACATTCATTTTTTGAGCTTATGATGTCAAGATTAAAAAGGCTGTTCTAATGTCTATGTTTATAAGAGCCTTTAAAATTTCGGATCATTATTTATATGATTAAACTACATATGCGAAATTATTAACGACAGTCTATCAAAAGCCACACTGTACCACGAATAAATACGCTTTTATGACTAAAAATTATTTTTCTTTCAATTGAACCAAAAGAGAACTAATAATGGTTTCTAAAGTCGTGTCAAAATGTTTTTATTCAACTATATTTTCCGTCGCTGGCAACTCTATATCTCACTATGTCGGTTGGTTGGTACCCGTTTTACCTTTTTTTTGTTTTGGGCAAAACATTGTAACTATTTGGCCGATTCTAACGAAATTTGAAAACCTTGTTAGAATGATATACTTGCCAGGGTCAACCCGGGAATTATTTTTTTTTGGCAAGAACATCATAACTATTCAGGCCGATTGTAACGAAATTTGAAACCCTTATTTTATTCTACATTCCCCTTCGAATGATATAAGTGCCAAACTCCTCCCAAGGTTAGCTAGCAATTATTTAGTAATAACATCCTAACTATTCAGCCAATTTAATCAAAGTATAAGACCCTTATGTTGAATTACATTTTCTTTCAAATTATATAATTGCCAAAGTCCTCCTAAGGTTAGTTCGAGAATTATTAAAGGTTTGTAGGGAATAAGGTCATAAATCAGAAGAGGTGGGAACACGCGACTTTTGGTCAGCAGACATTCTTCTCTAGCAGCTAACTGGTTGGCTCAATCATTGCCTATTTCGTTTTGCGTCTATTTATGACTTTCTTAGCTCTCTTGAGATTATTGTGTTTATTTGATTTATTATTGCCTCCCCTATGTAAGTCTCTTTGTCTTTATAATTAGCTTCGCTTAATATTTGTGATTATGTATATAGTTTTGTTTTGAACTCTTTGGAGTCTCACCCAATTACTCATCTAGATGGTCATCATTGCTATTTTTGGACAAAACATTGCAGAATGTATTATAGCCTGGTAGATCTTTCTCTTCTTTGACAGGCTGAGGTCTCTCAAAATTAATAGTAATACCAGTCTACTTCTTGTCCTATTTACTGTTTCAGTAACGTACTTTTGTAACCTCATTTACATTTCATGGTTAATCCAAGCACCTTACACAAATTTTTCATACATGTATCGTTCTTTTTATACATATACATCATACAAAGACTCTTCTGAGTGAGTACAATCTTTAATTTATCTCTGTTAGTTAATATTTTCCCTCTTTGCTTCATATTCATTTATCATGCATATCTCATCTTTTGTTATTCTAGCAAGCATCTCCCCGTTCCTGTAAGGGCAAACGATTAGGTGGCTAATGTCGTGGCGTATTGGATATTTTCTCTGAGGGCGATATATCTGCGGTGTATATTAAATAGAGAGATGAGCTTAAAGACCCGCCAGGAATAATTCAGAATCAAGTTCAAAATTCGCCCCAGGTTGGCTTCCATTTTACATATAAGCATATATCTCCATTATCTATTAACACAAAATTCATTCTATTTTGTTGTTCATTCCAAGGCTGAGTATCTTATACTGTATACTCCTCTGCCAAACTTTGTCGTAACCATTGGACACGTCCATACTGACGATGTACACCCTGATTTTCTTTTCTTTTGCTTTCAAAATCTTATCCAAGATGACTCCTAGTTCCATCTCGATTCTTCCGTTTTCGATAAATCCAAATTAGAAGTTGTTTCTTCTTTGTAAAGAAATCAACAAAAGCTTCGTATTTTAGAATTTATAAACTAAACAATATTATTTACTTGAATTTGAGCACTTCGCTGATTTCTCGGCTTGATATATTCTTTTACCCCATATTTAAACGAGGAAATCTATGCTCTGAACGCAATTTGGCTTGAAGTGAGTATCAACCTGGTCCCATTGCACTGTAAAATACAAACATGTTTTGGCAAACACTTGCCAGCAGAAACTTTAAAGGAAATCGAAAAGGAAAAAATATATTTACAAGATTAAAGAGGGGGTAAAGTTTAATAACCATACCCACGACTTCCAAATGGTTAGAGACCCCCGCACATGGTGATAGAAGTAGTTCACTTTTACCCTGTAGAAAAAGTGAGAGAGAGAGAGCTGTTCCACAATATTCGATTGTATTTATGTGCTACACAATAGTAAGAACACTTCCCCAATAATTGCCTGGAAAAAATGAGATCATATGCTTTGAATGCGGTCCAGGAGGCCATAGGCACAAAAAATGCCACAAAACGGAAAAAGGACGTGAATTGCCACCGAGAAGAGCTAACAATGGCTCAGAGCTGTCCACTCATAAAAGCTATACTAAAGAACAAGGATGAAGAAAGAAGAATAGCAAAAACTCAAACTTACCCAGGTGCTACATACCTAACAAAAGAACCCAGCCGCAAATGATCATATACTTCAAATTTCCCAGGACACTAACGTGTTCAAACAGACCTGCATTACCTATGCTCACATCCAAAGCTTGGTGAACGCTGGCTGCTACGAGAAATCTCTGACCTCAATGTTAAAGGATAACAGCTTTTCTTCATTGACATTCTCATAAATCAGACTCTTTGAGAATTTTCATAAACTCCGTAGCAAAAATTAAAGTCACTAACGAAGTTAAGAACACAAATAGCCTACGAAAATTACATTAGGAGCTTAAAGACTCAAAGAAAAAAAAAGAAGATAAAAATCACACGTAAACTAAAGACGAAACCTCAGAAAAAAATAAACAAAACAAAAAATAGGAGACGAGCAAGAAGTGAGAGCAAATATAAGACTTAGTAGGAATGCCCAGATTTCTAAAGAGTAAATTATAACTCTCGAGAAAATGGAAAAAATCAAAAGGGCAAAGTAAAATTCTGTCCCTAAATAGACACAAATATAAGGTAACAACAAGAGTTATCATTTATTCAACAAATATGAGAATCTTGCAAATTCATACAAACGGTTGGACCAGAAAAAGCGTATAATATAAAAAATTATTTAGATAAATAGAAGCGGATAACTTCTTATATCAGAGCACAGCGTAAACCGGGACAATTATAAAATAAAGATCTGAAACCTTGAAGTAATATCAATCAATTACATGCAGGAACGAGACTATGAGTCACTAATTGCAATTAAGAAGGATATGACCTAAAGAAAGATCGGAAAGTTGAAAGAATTGTATCTGACGATTGAGGTCGATACTGAGCTCGTAGTTATGATCTTTACTACAGGATACAACCCTCAAGGCAATTTTTTTGCCTTTAACTAAGTTCCTATCCATCTTCCAAAAAATGGCTTGGTAACCTTTTTGGGGAACATTAAAGCAAGATGCCAAGAATCAGGATACCGAGATTAAAATTCCTACCACCTGAGAAAACTAGAGTTTAAACTATAGGTTGCGATTTGAGAACTGTAAACTAAAAATGAGTATATGGAAAGAATATTCCACGAATATCACATAATTTTTTATTATAAGTGAACAAGAGAACAAAGAATTCGATATAGATTTCGAGAAATAAATTAATGACCAGCAAATATCATTATCCAGCGGATACATGTGCACCACCAAAAGAAAAAGACAAGGTTTTCGTTGAAAGCCAATGGTGCAAAAATAACAACAGAAGATAAAATGAGTCCACTACAACCCTTTAACCCGAAAACACCGGGTCATACGGGCTGGCTAAATTATAAGAATTATAATAAAGCTCGTCCTCGGATACTGGAGGGATTGAGGAAAATATGCAACACTTGCCTACTTCGCGGACGAATAAAAAACGCAAAAGAGATTTTTTATAACCAATCAAGGGAAACCTACAATGGAAAAGAAAGGTACGGACCAAACTCTCTCTTAGAAATTGCTGGAAAGAACAAAAAGACCAGTATTCTTCGGCGAGAGACCTATTAATGTGGTTCTAAAAAATAGAGGTATAGCAATGTGGAAAAAAAATGGTTCGCCTTCTAGGAGAAGAGGTAGGAACTCTCCAAAAAAACACCACACAAGGTAGAAGCCACGGAAGATTCGTTAGCTGCAAGAAAAGGATAGAAAATGGAAAAAGATTCAACATTCTATTCAAAACACCTGCAAAGTAATCGAACATGAACCACTATACGAATACTGCTTAAAATAAAACTCGTACAAGAGTTCCCGAAATAGAAGCATTCCAAAGGATGACACCTCTTTGGAAGAAAACAAACTAGAGCATATGACGAAAATAACGAAAAAGATTCTAATACCAAACAAACTAAATAAAGCAAGGCAAGAAAACAAGAATTAAAAAAAAAACATTCTAAGAAAACATGTTGAACATCATTATCTACCAAACTAACGAATCACAATACACAAAAGCTAAACTATTCAACATAAACAAGCACATAAGTAACAAACGATTTGAAGTAAAAATTACAAAACCAAGCACACAATATTAGAAACACATTTAACATGGTAAGACACACACCTATCTGGCTGTCGCCTGTACTGTTCTCTTGAGAAGAGATGCCAGTTAGTCTTTTACATCTACCAGACTCATTCGTATTCGCCCGAGTTGCTGGATAATTTTTCGTTCCTTTAAGAATATTGTAGAACGGAAACCTTCCATAAATTGGAATTTGAATCCTAATCTCTATATAAATCTATTATTTCAAGAAAACCATGAATTTTAATTACTTTTATTTTTTTACGATTATAGATAATTACTCGGGCTGTAACATCTGAGCCCGAGTCAAGCGAGTTTGAACGATGTCAAGAGAACGTCTGCTACGAATCATAATTTTTGACACAGGGCAACGCTAAGACAATCGCCAGACACTGAACGAAAATATAGGAATTGCAGCCATGCTCAATAGAAGTGGCACGAGTTATTGGTTGCAATTACTTACTTGAAGTCAGTGTTGGCAGAAATTAAAACAGTTTTCAAATACACGTTTACTTTACTAAATTCATACTCGGGCTAATCACGAACAAACCAACTGACGGAGTCGCGTTTTAATTGTGATCAAAGCGGTTGATCGCTGCCTCAATGTGCACGGTTTGAATCCCAACCCAGCTCGGATTTTTTCAAAGTAAGAAATAACTATTTTCGAAGAAAAATTATTCCGTTTTAGGATAAGGATAAAGGAATAAAAAGTAAATAAGCAAAAGAAGTTCAAATATTCTAGACATATTTTCTTCTTTCCCCAAACTTTAAGTGGGTGGCACAATTAATATTGTTTTATTTACTTAATTTAGCTTAGGAAAACAATTCAGAGTTTGTAGTAAAATTAGAGAAAGTATTGAAACTCCCTCGATTAAAATACAACACAGCATTGATTTTCAAAAACCCTTGTAAATAGCGTGGTGTGTGATCAAGAAGTTAAAGAAAGCAGGTGAATAAAAAGAAATCTTAAAAGTTTAATTTTCAATAGGTAGTGTAGGCAAGGATAAATAAAAAGGAGATAAATGACGGTTTGCGAAAAATCTAAACATTCGTAACCGGGGCTAGATCCCCGGCTTGCCAATTGTCGATCTGGAACAGTACTCACTAAACTACCAGGTACAGTATTTCTCTCTCTGACCCCACGTTTCTCTCATCCCAAACAGCGTGTGATCCCATTCCCTAAATCATGACCGACGTCAATTTTTTCCCTTCCGTCTGGTGGGACTCTCAGCTGTAATTGGTTTCTAGAGCTTGAATAATCGCCTTTCTTTGCCTTTCGATCGCTGGGTCACAGAGCCATAGAACCCCCATTAATCTGTCAGCCGAAGAGCATAAATTTTTATTGTGCTAGGCAGGTAGTACTTGCTGGTAAAAGTGGTTTAATTGTTATCCCTTCCACTCTATTCAGCTTAATTTCCCTGAAACCTTAAGTACATTTTAGTCAATTTATTTGAGATTTCTTCCTTTTATTTCGTGGTAATTTACCAGTTTTATCTTCAGACCATTTATGAGGAGATGATCTTGTTACGGAGTCCCGTTCAAAACCACAGCTTGGTGGCTGTCAGGTATGCGAGATTACGCTTTATCGGTGGAAATGACACCACATTTTGGCACCCATTGCCTCCTGAAATTACCAAAACAAAACAATGTTTTTTTGTAGAAACTTCAGTATGGTCTTAAAAAGCAACTAAACCAATATAGTGGCCAACTTATTGGATTTTGATTATGAGTATATGGAATGTGAGGGTATATGTGATGTGGCAAAAGTAGGAAAAGGTGGTTTATATCTTTTTAACAGGGCGATTTCAGATTTGTGTTATATGTGAGACAAACATGAATGGAAAGTAAAGGTTTGTGTGAGATGGATGGAATGAAATTTCATCATGTAGAGATCAAAGTGGTATAATGTAAGAGGTGTAACGGTGCTTAAGATTGATAAGGGAGATGATGACTTGGTTAGATATAAAATTGTGAGCTCAAAATTATGGCTGCGAAGTTGAGGTTTGCTATGGTGAAACTAGGCATGGTTATAGTATATGTGCTTTGTAATGATCGAAGTGAAGCTGAGAGAGAAATAAAACCTGCAATAGCTTCGAAAGAGTTTTGGATTTAATTGTAAATGGGTTTCGGTTGATGGTTGTATGATTTATGAATGCTGCCGCATATATTTGATCTATATCGATGAATGAGTATATTGATAGGAACAGGAAGCTCTTCTCGAGGGAAGTGATAAATGTGAAAAACCAGAACAAGAATAACTGTGTTAACATCAGTAAAAGGAGAGGAAAGATACTTGTGATTAAGCTAGAGGCCAGAAATAGATCGGAAGAATATTTTTATAAGCTTTATAATTTGGATATAAAAGATAACCCAACTGTATTTATGATTAGCTCTTTAAGAGTCAATTGAGTGTTGTATCAGGATCTACAATAGATAAACTTGAAAGAGGTGATTAGGACTTGTGAGTAGTCTGAAGTAAATGAAGTCAGCTGGAGTAGGTTAGTGGGTTCAGCAGTCCGAGTAGGAACGGGTGACCTGGTTACCACGAGCTCTCAATTAGATTCATCGAAATCCCCTGTTTTATATTTCTGCAATAACATTACTTAATAATTTATAATATTTTATTTATTTCTACCCAGGTTGTATGGTACCTTTCTGTCCAGGGATAACTTTTGCTAGACGACATGATACATTACCCTATCACCATAAAGTTCCAACTTGGAGTGGAAAAAATGATGGCTTGCCTTATGCTTAAAGGAAATAAAGTAAAGGAGGGGATTAAAGACTTGAGTTGTGTTGATTTGCCCTTACCACACGGTACCATTTGTTTTGGGGTATTGGTATGCTTCAGGTGAGGCAATGGTATCCAAGTGTCACTAAGACACTGAACAGGATGATGGAGGTTTCATGGTGGTGTGAAATGTGTACACGTGGCAAGGGTTGGATCCAGTGGACTACCTAAACAAAGCATCTGATGGTTGACCGCTCTGCTCCCCTGCTTGGTGACTCTTTGCATCACTTCTTAGGCTTTATTTACAGCAACAACGATGGGATATAACCACAAAATGCGGCACCATTTAATCCAAACTAAGTAGCCCTGAATTAGTTGCAAGACGAAACCCGAGCGTTAACCAATGGTGCGACCGCCGTGTTCACCCAACATGAACCCAATTGAGTATTTAGGCGATGTGGTAACATGTCTATTCGCACTCAATATCTGGCAACCATAAATCTCCGGGAAATCTAGAGAGATATCGAGATGACATTGATCAAGAGATCACTACAGTTCTCTCCGCTGATGGAATCGAAGTTCCGTTTGATACAACTTTTCTTTACCTGGCTGCAAATTCTAAGCACGAGAAAGAGATTATTTTTTATATCCCCTCAAGTTTCGAGTAATACTCGAGTTAATTGATCACTCAGTGTCATGTGGCGACTCATCCTCTGAGGTCACTTTTTCTTATTGGTGCTCGAGATTTGATGAATCTCAGAACATCAAAATTGAAATTTTTTTGTCATTTTTTAAACAATTTATAGAGAAATCTAGGTTAAATTGATTGGTTTTCCTTTGTAATTTTGTTTCGATGATTACTGGTGTCAGAAACAAATTAGTTTATTGTATATATTTTTGTAGTATCTCTTTTTATTTTGTTGAAGGATATTTAAGATATTTCTTAAGAAATTTCACAGACTTTATAGAAAAAGTATACCACAGATGATATTGAAAATTCTTACTTCTCAAAATAACACTAGAATTTAACGCAATTGAAATTAGGAACCCCAAATCTATTTTCTGATTAATATCCATATCGAGATCGGTGGACCGGCTAGAATGGTACTGGGGTTCCATAACGGTAACCACCGGGAACGCCGGAATAACCTCTTCTCGAGGGTGATCCCATCCCGTAGTAATCGCCACGCCGGCTTCTGTCGTATCCGCCACGGTAGCGATCTCCATATCCCCATTGCTCAGGGCCGGAGTGTGCGGGTAAGGGTTCACCGCGCCCATGGTTATATCCACCAAAATCTTGGCGGGTCTCCGAAGGAAATCTGTAAAAGTTCAATGAACTGAGTTTAGTTACAAAATAGAGGAAATCGTTCATGAGCCCCAATTAACCGACGAAAGAGCAATAGTCAGTACAATAGGTTTGCTTATTTTCGGACCTGTTGTCAAGAGAGGCCTCTATTACCAAAATGGTTTGGCCTAGTCCAGATAATAGTTAATTATTTCTAACTAAATTAAAACTCAATTGTTTTGCTGCTATCTGATACCAAATTATTCGCCCCTCCCCCCAAAATAGCTTCCATCGATAGATGAATAACTCAAAGACAGTGATTTTTAAATGTGAATCTTCCGAAAACTTGGTAAAAAATATGAGCAAATAAATGACTAGCTGATAGAGCTTTATATCTTTTGATTGCGTACTTTCCCATCAGTATAATTTTGCTAAACTGTATAATGAATTCTTACCCTTGGCCCTTTCACGATGGGGTATTTAGTCGTGGTCGACTTACCTGCCAAAGTCCATTTCGTTAGCAGGGCGACCTGGCGAGCCGTAATCCGCCCGTCCCATTCTACCATTGCCGTACATCCTTTCGCGCCCATAGCCAGCTTGCATATCTCGGGGATCAGGTCGAGGACCTCCGTTGAAACCTCTGGGAGGGCCATATGGCCCTTCTCCTTTCATTTCCATGGGAACTCGCTCCAAGCTTGCGCTTCGTTGCCCTTCTCTCATGAAGGGCCTGTCGTAGCCCTCTCGTTCTCCTCTCTCTCGTTCCATTTAGCCTCCCACGCTTCTGATGTGACCGTGAGCGCCGTAATCTCCGCTTGCCCCTGAGTGGTTTTGTTCCAACTGTCCGCTGGGCATCGCTCTTCCGTCGGGAGGAGCAGATTCTTTAGGAATATCCGAAACCATGATTCCTGCAAATAGTGACATTATGTTCTAAAGGTTACATAGGGTAGTTTTATGGTTTTCCACTAATTTAAGAAAATGTCTTCGAAATGGAATGTATTAAGTAGATAACTAAGATTGAGTAAATTGATATATATCAAGAATATATGCAATCTTTAACATCAGTAAGAAGAAGGTAAGACTTGAATTAATGTTATCGATAATAGTGAAGCAGAAATGAAAGCACTACAATTTAAGGAATTATCAGAGTGAATTATACACTCGCAGATATTTTGTATCGAAAAGCACCAATGAAATTTGCCGAAAGGTCTTGCGGACAAAAATTGAAAACAATTGACTTAGAAGTAAAAAGCAGGAGTAAGATATCCTGAATTAATACTGCATTTTAAATATTATTCAGATATTATTTAGTTCGTAAAAATTATGAAAAGTGCATATAGAATTTTGAATAATCACAAACTAAGAGTGAATACGATTTTATAATTTACTGGAAAATTTTACGAATTACCTAGGAACTAAATTGATATTTATTATATTATTACTTGATATGGCTTTAATTAGATATAAACAGCAGGTGACAGACGAGGTCGAGTTAAACTGTAAAGTCTCACCACAGAGAGGGTTCTTTTATACCTACTTTTCTTAGAAAACCGGTTTGACGAATCTGGAATAACCAGAGTGAATTTGCTTAGAGCTCCAGGTTAAGCGGCTGATTACTGAAACAAATTGAAGATATGTTAGTAAAATCGGTATTGCTTTAGCCAACCATCCCGCTAAATGTAATGAATCAATCAGCCACTTTAAAGCTATAGAGGTTCCATAACAAGAGAGTTATTCTCATTACCAACAGAAGAAGAGCAGAGAAGAGTGCATTAGTATGTAATCCACGAATGGCTTAATCTTAAATAAGTATATTATTTACTCCACAAACACAAACAGGCAGAATAAATATAGAGAAGACTGAACGCAATTATGTCTCAGTTAGAGGAGGAGAGAATTGAGATTCCTCGCGAAGCAGGAAAACTCGGAACAGGAAACTTGGGCATGCGAGACCAACATCGGAAGAGGATCCACAATAAACTAATATATATGGAAATTATTATTTTATATTATATTCTGCGATATTATTATGAATTATTGCATTTAGGATAAATTCTACAATACAGAGGAGTAAGAGAAATTCTTAATATGCATATTATATTTTATTAATAAGAATGAACATATATTTTCCTAAAACACAAAATTGGAATTCGAATTGGAAAGAAGTGATGAGATAAGTATAATGCTAAAAAGTACTTTGAGTTAAAATAGAAAAATAGTGATGAAAACGATAGAAAGATTTCGGATTGCAGAGAGTTGAACAGACGCCATCTTCTGTCATCTTTTTGATGTTTTTTTTTGTTATGACATTTTCTTTTTCCATTTGGGAGCTTTATGAATCAGTGAGTTTTTGGGGCTCATCTACTATTGTTGACGTCTCTTTGGCGTCTAGTTTGCTTTAATGTCTTCTACGTTTCTCTTATTCTGATAGATCCTGACCAAATGCTTGGTATGGGGAATTTGTACTATGTTACTTGAGAGTCTTGGCTGTGAACTTTAGGTCCGTCCTTGCTCCCTTTATGTTTTAAGCTCCACCTTAAATTTTCTGGGGAAGGTTCAAAGATTGTGATGTCGACGACTTAAAAAATCACCTTCACTTCCATTGGTTTTCAATTGGCCTATTTGCGACTCCAGTTTAAGTCATATTTGCCGCTATTCTTTCTTCTTATTTTCATTTTTTTATTCTTTTTATTAATTTGCCTCTTCATGGGGTATTTCTTTGATATGACAGAATATGGTCCATTTCATTTTGTGCAGTTTATGTGCTTCTTAGGGTAATTAAACCCGAGGAGGTCGGATTGCTTTTAGCTTTTGGGGCATTAACTTGTCTTTTTTGTTTCAATTTGGACGCATTTCATATAGGTCTTTATAAGAACGTACCTTCCTTTTCTATTCATAGTGGAGTCATCCTTTGAATAAAAGAAGGCGAGCAGCCTCTAGAGCTGGCCTTGTCATGCTTGCCTTAGAAAAATGCCCTCAATTTTTCTCGATGTTTTGCATATTTTATAAACTATTGAAATTTGGCCCATTCCTCTTTGGCTGTCTGTTTACAATTTTAGGTTACAGCTGCCTAAATACAGAAGATGTTGGGGCGATGATTTCTCGGGGTACTATAGACTCGATGGTTAGTTCTTTCACTTGGGTTGCCACCATATTAGTAATATATTTTCCTGGTCTTGATCTTTATGGTACGTGGCTAAAAACCTTTTGTATAATTCGAAAAGGCTTACCAGCGCTACATCTATCTTTGATTGAATAGTTTAAGTTAATTTCTCACTCTTTTTATTTGCTAACTATTTCTTTTGTTTAGTGGTCTAGCTGAAATAAATATTCTGCCGGGAAATCAGTAAGAATATCTTCCTTCTTTACTTTAGTGATATATGAATTCCCGAGATTTTATGCAAAAATTGGTATGATATTCTGAATAGAGCTCAAGAGGAGACCTTCGGTGCTATTTGAAATCCAGAGGTTAATCCAATCGTCAAGAGAAGAACTAAAATGACATGAAATCAAAAGAAAGTCAGAGACAAAGAACAGATCATTAGAATCCCACCCTTAATCCGAAATTGGCCCTCTTCGGATTGACCAAGGCGGGGGACAGGGGGTATGCCATGCTCTCCTCTGCAGAATAATACAACCAAATTGTCAAGAGCCTCGGTAACCTCCCAAAGTTTTGTTACAGAATGTAGGTATGAGAGAGAGTGAAACTAGAAACTTTCAGGATACAACAGCGATGAGGTATCGTAGGAGACACCAAAGTGGAAATAGTTCGCCAGGAAACCTATGGCTTAACGTGGAATACAATGTGCGATATCTAGGTTATAACTCTTCTAATAAGTTGCTATTCATGTGGCCCTTGTTCTACATGCGTGATGTGAGTCTCATGTGTGAGAATGATAAATGAAAATAAAGATTTTAAAATTTGAACGAAGCGAGAAACTTTAACAGTTGTAGTTTGACTTGAGATCAGGGTTATTTCTGTTCATTGTAGATAGTTAAAGGTACTGTGTTTAAGGGCAATTTGCGTTTGCGTGAGAATCGCACAATTCCTTTAAAAAATCTGTGTTTCATTTTACCTTTGTTAGTATAAATGTTTGTTTATTTCAGACGTTCAAACCTTTGTTAGTAGATATAGTTACTAATAATGATATCGGCCTCTATCTCTTTAACTATTTCTTTCTTTTCCTAGTTTAGTCATCCTTGAGGATATACCTTTAGCTAATAACAACGTCACCAGACCTAGGTTGCGGGCTCTCAATTATTCTGGCTCTTGACCTTATGACCATATGACTTTACGACCTTCAATACTTTCAATAATTCACGAAATATCCTTGGGAGGACTTTGTCAATTATACTTTTTGAAAACGAATCTCAATCTTCATGAGCGCTTCAAATGTTGTTAGAATCGTTTTAATACATAGGAAAAGTTGTTGACAAAAACTCATTAAGAAGTAAAACGGATACCACCCTAACGACAGCAGACGGATCGACATAGTATCATATAGAGTCGCGTGCACACCACTTATAATTCGCCTTGGTAAATAGTAGGTATCGTTGAGGAATAAACTTCTCCTTAATCATCTGTGGATTGCCTCTTATTCTCTTTCTTTCGTCCTCGGTAAGCTTGTTAATAGATGGCGTGATCTTTATTCTTCTCCCTGAGCTGACCTGGATCCTTACCTCCCTATGGTATTTTCTTTTTGTCCTTAACTAGCTTAGTCTAGTATTTGTAATTAAGTCATGGACTCTTTGTAGTCTCCCCAGGATAGTAATCGAAATAGTGTACATTACTAACTATTGCGGGATAAATTAGTGCAGATTGTATTTTATGCTTGCAGGTATTCATCTTGCTTTTAAAGCTGAATAAAGTGCTTATTCTTGCCTAATGTTTGTCATACCTATACAAATATACATTTGGCCAGAGCCTACTGTAAAGCGGAACAATCTTAAATGTATCCCTGTTTGTTTTAATTTTTCATTTTGCTTCATATTCATTTATCCTGAATCACTATTCCTTTGTTTTTCTTGTCTTCATATCTCCGTTCCTGTAAGGGCAAACTATTAGGTGTCTGAATGTCGTCTGCGAATCAAATGTTGAGGCAGTCCTCATTGCTAGATGTATGTGAGTTGTAGAATAAATAGAGAGTTGGGCTCAAAGATACCGCCTTGGGGTAATCCGGCATCGACCGGAATTTCTCCCATTGTTGGCTTCCAATTTCTATATCAGCATAACTCTTTGCTTTATGACAAGCTGCACCATTAAGCTAAACAATACAGTTTTCTTCCCTAAATCGATCATGAACTGTTGAAAAAGTTCTTTATGAAGCCTGTTCTAGTACGAGTTTCCTTAAATGAGAAGTATTGCCAGACATGGAATGTGTCCGGATGCTTCATAAGCCTTCGCCGTTATCTATCTTTTAAGCCCCTGAAAGCCCTGGTAATCTTGGCCTTCAGCTCGTCCTTCCTGTTGCAGCTGGATTTTTGTGTCTTTCTTTCCACCGGGCTGATAGGAAGAAGTTTCAGCTATCCGATCGATCCATCCACTGCAGAAAGTGGTTGTAGCTGTCGATGTTCATCCTGAGGGCCTCAGGGATACTAATATACATAAAAACCGCTGGATATTTCATTGCAGATCTCCGTGCATATCATTGGGTGCGACAGCATACCAACTGTTATTCCGGTAGTTTATCTTCTGGTCTTCACAGAAATTCTTTTCATCGGAAAAGAACCACAGCCCTTCTGGCTCCAAAGGGTGTTGCAACTTTTTGATCAGCTTCTTGCTGTTCTCAAGTTGCTTTTGCTTTGACAGAAATTTTCCCTTTCTCATCGTTTATGAAAAGGAGAGAATTTTTTATGCACCACCAGCTTGATGAGCTTATCATCCACAACTTTCTCACTTGCAATGGCACTCATTGACTTTAATCGATCATTGTTGATGATCTCTTGGATTTCAGTGACAAACACCGGTATTCTGATGGTGTCAGATCATCATCCTTGTGGTTTCCTCTCTGCTGTCGCTTTGTAGTCTAATTCTGAGTATTCGAGCTCTTTTGAGAATCTTTTCCACCATCTTTCTACTGATATTGAGTAAGTCTGAAATCTCCTTGTATGTCCTTCTAGCGCGAAATCTAAGGCAGATTTCATGTCTCTTGGACAGATTAGGAGTTTAAGAGATCTCCATAGTCAATTTATTTTCCAAAAGAGATAAAGCAAAGATGCTTATTAATTTTAAGAAGATATTCAGTTTACCAATTATTTTTTTCACCCTCTATCGTTCACTTTCTCGCAATGTCTCCAAGCTATTTCCAAATATAAAATCAAATTAATCTTAAATAGTACTCGAAAGTCTGCTTGCAAATAAGAGGGAGTCCATAAAAACACGTCAAACATAACCTTGCTAATGGATATTTGCCACAGACAAAATTGAATCTCATCATTTGCCACATGACCCATTTACTGAATGACAACCGATCCTGTGAGTAAAATAATCTTACCCAAAGAGGAAAGTAAATAAAGATTACAATCTTTGGTATATTTTTTTCAAAGACCTTTTCAATGAATGAAAGTTTGGCAGTGTACTTTATTGGGCTTAGGAAAACAAATCAAGAGTTCGTTTGTTAATAGCGTTTAGAATATGGTAGTACGTTGGTTGAGGTAACTGAGGTAAGCCTCTTTGAGAGTGGTGTGATTTGTCATTAAACTTGTGGCACTACTCTTGAAGAGATAAATGGTTTGCTTTGTTCGGCTGAGTGGTGGCCTAGTTGCTTCCTCAGTAATTTTGCGTGTCTTATCTCATTAAACTCCATATGCTCGAGATACAAACTCGTAAGTTAGGTGATGGTGTACGGTGTCCAGATCTTTATTACTTTTTTTTCAGCGCAACCTTTATGGTGGTTAACTCCAGTTCACCGTGTAGCTCACTCTGCCTTTTACTCTCTCTCTCCCTTTCACGTCCACGTTATAATTTGGATACCCTTATTATGAACCCATTGCAACTTAAGGACTTGGTTCTTGGAACTCGTGTTTATAGTGACGTGGGTGTACAATTGTTTGGATTAGATACACGCATTGTATATTTTGAGGTTGTTGGAGGAACATAGATCTACTATGAAGTGATAGAATTCACCCAATTCCTTCCGTATATTCGCCTCGATCCTTCTCACATGACTCCCATACCCACCAGTCATAATCCCTAGTCCCAGTACCATACCCTCCATGTGGTATGAGATGCCTACTCCCCCACACCGATATCTGCGTTAGTTCGTTAGAATAATGGAATTACCTGGAACTTGTGGGCATTGATGGATATCTTCCATCTCCTTTTGAAAGTTTTAATGTTTTCGAATTCCAACGCCGTACTCAGTGTCATATAATTCACATTTCGATAAGGTGTCGTACAGATCCTCGATATGACGTCCGCAAATTGGCCGTATAACGAGCCTTCTGTCAGAGGTTTTCGAAGGTCTATTGTAAATATGTACTAAAGCAGATAACTTATACACCAGCCTTGTGGCGGGTGTATAAAGAAATAATTGATGGTATATTCACACTTTGGAAATATAGGGATAGTGGTAGATGATAGATGGTAAAAGTTGGGGTAGGGTTGCCCTTGTTTGAGAGGCATAGCAGGCGTTTTTATTTTTTAGTTAGTTATTTTTCCTTTTGGTTTTGTTGTTTTTGTTTTTTGTTTGACTTTATATTCGTTCTTCTTTTGTGTTTTTTGCATTTGTCTTTTTGTTTTAAACTCTAGTATTGGCCCGATGTTGAGCATTCGAGCCTTTATTTGTGCTCAAATTTAGTACGTCACTTCGCGTTTTTGTTCTGTTGTGTTTGTTTTATCGTATTTACTTTACTTGTAGGTATGCAATCTGTCTCTTAGTTGTGTGTTTTGTGTTCAGTGTATTTATGTTTATGTGTATAAGTTGTGCTATGTTCTCCTCAGAGCAGTGTCTAGTACTTGAAAAACGCTGATTTAGAACCACCTTTCCGCGTAATCTGGTAGGGATGTTAATACTGCCGCCAGTTCTTCTTAGTTCCGGGATGATATCATTGGCCATTGCAGACCAGACTTTTTTGGACAGTTTCTGCGTAGCGACATTAATGGATCCAGAGGTTGTCTGCGGGGAAGTATCTTCTGCCGAAGTTGCTCTCTTCTTCCGGTTTTATTGATGCAGAGGGCTGCAGAAGGATGCAGAGTTCGGCACTCACTGGAGACCTAGGATCGTATTGTAGTCCAATCAGCCAAATCTTGTAAAAGGCCTTTTGCGCGTCCCTCACCACGATGTCAACATATTGACCCTTCGCTCGCCAGTGCGGGATCTTTTCAGTTAAGAGCGCCAAGGCCGTTTCCGTGCCCCTTTTTGGTCTGAACCTATGTTGTTGCGGAATATGCGCTCCTATCTCATCTAGCTGATTTTGTAGCCTGTCACTATAATCTTCTCAAAGATCTTGCCGGTAAATTCTAGGAGAAAGATTGGGCGATAGTTGGCCACTTGGTCTGGGGGCTTGTTAGTCTTCGGGATAAAGATGATTTTAGCCACCTTATACCTGTCAGGGAAGTAACCTGTATTCAGAGATGCATTGCTGGTGTTCACCATGCCCTGAATAATTGTTCATGGGGCATTCACCAGGTTGTTCTTGGTGAGCCCGACCAGCCGTGTTCCCTTTGTTTTAAGGACCTGATGGTGTTCATAGTCTCTTCAACCGTGATAGGGCGCCCGCGGTCAACCATTTCTCTTTCTCTAGACTACTTGCGGTTGTGGGTGGGTCCTATCTACCATATTATCGTTTCCAGGTCGTCGAGCAGTCGGTCTTCAAAGTCTTGGTCGAAATCGTCGTTCTCTTCAGGTGAAATTGCAAAAACCTCTTTCCAATGTCTCCTGAATCTCTTTTCGAGAGATTTCGGATCCTCTATGAAGATGTCGCCTTTCTTTATTTCTATTCCTGGCCTGGGAGGTAATCCCTTAAGTCTTCGGACGCTGTTCCAAAAACTTACAGGATTTCTCTAACTGTCTAGTCTGCCTATGATATCGTCCCAGATTTTCTTCTGTTTCTCGAGGATTATGTTTTTTAGTTCCTCGCTTATCTGTTTCATTCGAGCTGCCCTTTCCAGGTTTGGGCCTGTCCTGCCGACTTCCTCGTAAATCTTTCTGCGTTACTTGGCAATATCCCTCATTTCGTCCGTCCACCTAGGTTGCGTGGGCATTTTGTACGAGATTCTGGGGGCGCATCTTTCGTCAGCTTGAAGGAGGAGATTAGTGATCTTGTCGATCTCCTCATCAATTTCCTCAAGATGAGAGTCATCCAGGTCAGCTGGCTGGTAGGTGCCAAACTAACGTTAGCTGTTTTTTTCAAATTATACATAAGCAAAACGAAATTGATCAATCAGCGTTGAAGAAATTTTTAAGGACTACCAAACGTTAGCCGAATTCTAAAGCATAGGCGCTACAAAATTGACCAATTAGTGTTAGGATAAATTTTAAGGGAATGTTTACGTTAACTGAGTTTTCAAATATTAGCGGCAGGGTATACCTCCTACAACAATGCAGGCAGAAACATCGAAGTATTACTTGACAGACAATACGTGACAAGAATCGGACCAGAATTCCCGACACACATTACGGGAAAAGAAGCAACGAAACCTGATATTGTCTGATCCAGTGTCAGGTTTCCATACAACTACTACATTTAACCGGGCCCTATCATTCCGAGCGACCACTATGCTATTAAAATTACAGTTGGAGTAAATCCCATTCAAATTGCAATCCCAGTACACAAAAGCTATAAGCAGGTAAACTGGGAAAGCTACAGAAATTACCTTCTAAATTATATCCCAGACCCTTTACTCGATGCCAATTTAGAAGATATAGATAAAGAGCTGGATAGAATCACCGATCTCCTAATTATAGCAGATGAGAGTAGTATTTTTCATATCAAATACAAAACTCTTCCAGCTCCCATTTGGACCCCTCCCATGAAAGCCGTGGGGGACCTGTGGAATGTAGTAGCGCTGATAGGCTCCAACCACAATGCCCATAGAAGAATAAGACAGATTAAAGACGAAATCCAGACACTAATTACGGACCAACAAATACTGATATGGGACAGACTGATTGAAGCACTCGACATAGAAAGAGACTCACACACGTTCTGGCAGACATTTAAACGTTTAAAAGGACAAACTCCACAGAAAAAAAACTTTACTCATACACGACGGTAAAGAAAATGACTAAACTAAAGAGATTCAGGAAATGTTTAGGATTTTCTGGTCTTCAATCTTCAAAATTACCCCCCGAAGAAAATGACAATTATGACATCGATTTCTAAAATGACATAATCCAACAGCTAAACACACAAATACACAAAACCACCCCTCAGCATTATGTGTCGCAGGAAAGAGTGATAAAGGGCTATGGGAGTAAAGTAACTGCCCAAGAGCTCTCCGTTTCTCTAAAATCCTTTTGTCAAAGAGCACCGGGTACCACGGGGCTGACCAGGGAGAATTTCATCAAGGCCCCGCCTAACGTTCTGAGTGGGCTGCTTAACATCATGAATGCCGCTCTGAACACGGGATACTTTCCCGATCAGTAGAAAGTGGCCGAGATGATTTTTATTCCTAAATCGGGGAAGCCCCCGGATTGCCCTGCAAGCTTTCAGCCGATATCTCTCCTAAAATTTGCTGGCAAAGTCTTCGAGAAGATATTAGCAAATAGGTTAAACACTTTTCTCGATGAAGCCAACTTGCATAAAGAGCAACAAGACGGCTTTAAAAAAGAAAAGAAGAACTGACACGGCACTAGCCGTTATCACGAAAAAGCTTGCAAAGATCAAGGCAGGCAAAAGGCATGCCGACCTGGTGCGCCGCGATGTCAAAAAAGCTTTTGATAAGGTAAAAAAGGGAGTGCTACAATTTAAGAGAACACACAGGCCCCGAATTCCAGCTCGAATCAAGGGTCCCACAAGGGAGCTGTCTCAGTCCCCTTTTTTTACAACAATTATACACGCGACTTACCACAACCTCTCTCCGAAAACACGATATACGATCAGTTCGCTGACGACATATCGCAAATTTGTACCGCCGCTTACCTTCACAGGGAATTTATGGCGAGAAATACGGCTAGGGAGATATCTAACATCAACTCTTTCGAGGGAAAATGGAAGATATCAACCAATGCCCCAAAATTCAAAATAATTCTCATGCTTCGCAAGACCCTCAACGATATACGGGTAGAAGGGGAGAGAATCCCCTGCTGCCTGGAAGGGACGGTTCTGGGGCTCAAAATCACCCCAAGGGGCTACAAGAGTCATATCCAACGAACAGTTGCGAATAGCAAGAGAGATTTGAGGGATTTCTATAGGTTCCGTGACCTAAATCGCTCAAATAAACTCAAAATATTCAATGCGTGCATTCGCTCGAGACTCTTGTACCCCCCGGTGCCGTTGAACGCGAGCGCCAAGACCCACATTGTGAAACTTCAAGTCATCCAGAATAAAGTGGTGCTACTCATTACAAACCCCCGAAGAATAGAACGAAAAAGACAGAGGGAGCTTCACGACTCGGTTGGATTATTTCCGATCAATGTGGCGCTCCACGAGAGAGCTAAAAGGATATGGCAAGCCATTGGCGCCTGCTTGACACTTGAATTCTCCCGTACACACTTAGAAATCGAAGTAGACCGACAAGTAAGACCCTCAAGAGTAGTAAACTACAGACTGACGATGATGTGACTCCAAAATACACGTAACAAAACCGACAAAATACAGAAAACAACCAATGTAATGCGCAGGTTCCTTTAGTAAACTAAATCCCAAATTAAACACTATTTTTGCAAAACTTAAACTTAAATCTGAATTCACTATTTCAATTCCATTTAATTTCATTTATATTAAAATGTTAATAAACTTTTTCAAAAACCCACAGCGGGAATAAAAACCCTGCCTAAAATAGAGGCTTGAATGCCTAAAGATCATTAATATCGAAAATAATAATTATAATTAAATTTACTATTTAGTTTAATTAAATAAATTATAAATTTATAGTTTATTTTTAAAAAAAACTAACACAAATAAACAGAGATACTCTTTCACCGGAAACCTTTTTATTCTGTCTCACACACATCATCTTTTCTTTAAATTCAACCTTTAACCACTTTACTCTCTTCCTATTTTCTCTCTAACTCTACCTAAATTTCAACACTTATTATGTCCAATGTCCAATGAGGGATGACAGGAAGAAGAGTGAAAGGCGTTCTCCCATGAAGAATATGAAGTAGCCCTGAACAGCTTTAAGCAAAAGGTGCCAGGATAAATGGCATCGCAAAAATGCATCTAGTAAACACTCGTAACAACATCAACGGAGCTTTATTAAATATATTTGATGCCTGGCTTAATGTGGGTTATTTCCCAGCCCAGTTTAAAAGAGCCTGTATGATAATCATACCAAAACCTAGTAAGCTGAAACAAGAGAATAGCAGCTATCCTGCCATCTCTCTGCTGGAATTCATGGGTAAATTGGTGGATAAACTTCTCAACAAAAGACTACGAACCTACCTAGAAACCAAAGGACTATATAATAACCAACAACACAGCTTTTGGATGAGACTTGGTAATGAGACGGCTCTGGCGTTAATCACAGAAAGGAGAGCTGTCGAGAAGGTACGAAATGGCAATATTGACATCATTTTGCGGGATGTGGCCTCATCGGTAGACAACGTGTGGCTACCAGGACTAATAAAGAAGATCAGTGAACCACGTATGGAGAAAAACATAAGAAGGATACTTTGCGACTACCTGGAAGATCGAAAGGTAATCGTAAGAGTAAACGGCATTGAAGGGGATTTATTTAATTTGGAAGCAGGGGTGCCACCAGGAGAGGGGGTTGTCTCAGCCTTACATTATATGCGGTGTATACCGGTGACCTGCCCTACGCCGAACAAGACCTCGCTCAGTACGTCCAGCTGGTGGATGATTTCATAGAGGTCATCAGCAGCTTGTATAAAAGTTTGGCAATTATATCATTCTTGATAAGGTATGCTAGTGCTTGAGAAGGTAAGGTTGTGTTTGCATTAATATCTTACTACTTATAAGGGGGTAAAATAGATGAGAACGAGGATCAAAAGTATAGTGTAAAAAAGAACTTATCAGAAAAGTACAAAAACTTTTAAATGACCAATTATTTTTCATTTTCTTCAAATGAAAGAAATGAACCTAGGTAGAGATTCTTTCAAAGTTTGAAAGCTAAGCGAAAAGAATGTGTGGAAGGTACAGGACTTTCACTTCAACCAAGAGCTTACTTTTTTTTCTTTTATTTGTAAACTTTCAGGATAAATTATCTGAAAGTTTCAAAAAATACCACTCACTTTAACTTCAACACTGAGTTCTGATGTACAAGCCTGGTGAGTCACCCCCAGTCTACCATCCTTCACTAAGTAGCAGCAACTACCTAAGTTCTACATAATGATCAAGTTTGTGAATAAAATTGGATCGAAAATTTAATACAAAATGGCCTATGATTTTACTCAATAAAACATGATTACGGCATAAATAAATCAGGTTTGATGGCATATTTTTTTACTTTCCTTTGACGGCTTCTAACAAAAAAACAAGAGTTGAAATTACAGACGTTACCCTATTTATTTGGTACTTTAAATATTACTTTTTCTCGAATTAAGGCGCAATAACAACGAAGTTGCATCACGTAGAAAGGATAAATCTGCAAATTAGTGAAGGTGAACACAATGGAAAATCTATAGCCTCAGGTCTTCCTGCAGGCATTCGGGCAGAGAGGATGTATAACTGCGGGTACTGTAACCTTAGGGCAGTTAGCATATATCTACATATGATCCAACCTGGAACATCTTCAAGTTTCCTATGTGTGGACGAAGTGGTAACAGTAACAGCTTAGTGGTAATGGCACTAATGCCCTCACTAAATAAGCGGTACCACCTAAACTGAACAGTCCCAGGAAGCTTGTGAAGGTATAAAGTGGCGAATAATTTTCTTCTGGTATATTAGAACAGAGATACACCTCAAAATGTTTAATTAAAATATAACAGAGGATGAGCGATAGGAAATTGCCCATGTATTATAGCCTGGTAGATCTTCCTCTTCTTTGACAGGCTGAGGTTTCTCAAAATCAATAGTAATACCAGTCAGTAACGAACATTTTGTAACCTCATTTATAATGGTCAATCCAAGCACCTTAAACCATTGGTCATACATGTATCGTTTTTTTTATACATACACATCCTAGAAAGCTGATATATCTGCGGTGTAGATTAAATAGAGAGATGGGCTTAAAGACCAGCCAGGGATAATCCAGCAGCAAGTTCAAAATTCGCATCAGGTTGGCTTCCGTTTTACGTAAAATACAAACCTGGTTCGGCAAATACTTTCCCACAAAAACTATAAAGCATATAGAAAAATAACAGAGATAAGACAAGATTAAAGAGGGGGTAAAGTTTAATAACCATACCTACCACTTACAAAGGGTTTTCAAGACTCCGGAGATGGTAATAGAAGTAGTTAACCTTTTCCCTGTAGAAAAAGTGAGAGAGAGAGCTGTTCCACAATAGTCGATTGTGCTTTACGTGCAACACAATATTAAGAACACTTAACGAATAATTGCCTGAAAAAATCATATTATATGCTTTTAATGCGCTCTATGAGACCATAGGCACAAAAAATGCCACAAAACGAAAAAATCACATATATTGCCACCGAGAGAAGCCAACAATGGCTTAGAGCTGCCCACTCATAAAAGCCATACTAAAGAAGAAGGATGAAAAAACTAGAATAGCAAAAACTCAAACTTACTTATGTGCAACATACCTAACAAAAGAACCCAGCCGCAAATGATCATATACTTCAAATTTTCCAGGACACTAACGTGTTCAAACAGACCTGCATTACCTATGCTCACATCCAAAGCTTGGGAAATGCAGGCAGTGCAAGAAATATCTGACTTCAATGCTACAGGACAGCAGCTTTTCTACATTGATATTCTAAAAAAAAAACAGACTCTGTGAATTTTCAGAAGCTCCGTAACAAAAAAGTAAATTCAATAACGAAGTTAAGAACACAAATACCCTGCGAAAATCACAATAGGAGCTTAACGACTGAAGCAAAAAAGAAGAAGATGGAAAT
This sequence comes from Ceratothoa steindachneri, assembly GCA_963969495.1. Lineage (NCBI taxonomy): Eukaryota > Metazoa > Arthropoda > Malacostraca > Isopoda > Cymothoidae > Ceratothoa > Ceratothoa steindachneri. Next base: position 45,053,644 of record OZ018339.1, read on the forward strand.
CACACGATGGAAACTGAAGACGAAACCTCAGAAAAAATAAACAAAACAAAAATAAGAGACAATCAAGAAATGAGAGCAAATCCCAGAATTAGAAGGAATGCTTAGATTTCTAAAGAGTAAATTATAACTCGGGAGAAAATGGAAAAAATCCAAAGGGCAAAGTAAAAGTCTGTCCCCAAATAGACGAAAATATAAGGTAACAACAAGAGTTAGCATTTAATGAACAATTATGAGAATTTTGCCAATTCATACAAACGGCTGGACCAAAAAAAGCGTATAATACTGAAACTTATTCAAATAAATAGAAGCGGATAACTTCTTATATCAGAGCAAAATAAAGATCTGAAACCTTGAAAAAATATCAATCAATCACATTCATGAACGAGACTATGAGTCAGCCATTGCAATTACGAGGGGAGGTAAATAAGTTTTGCAATTCGGATATAAGAAAACGAGATATAAGGAAAAGTGTTTTATTATTTTTTAATATAACTACCCTTGACTTCAATGCACTTGCCCCACTTGTCCGTGAGGCTTCGAATTACCAACAACCAGAAATCTCCCGACTGCTGTTCAATCCCCCCCTGGACGGCGAGCTGAACATTTTCATCGTCGACAACCTGGCGTCCACGCAGTGCAGCCTTGAACTGGCGGAATAAAAAGTAGTCGCTAGGGGCTAGATCTGGACTGTAGGGGGGATGGTTGAGCTTCTCGAATCCGCACTCGCGCATGGCAGCTTGTGCAATTCTGGCCCTGTGGACAGGGGCAATGTCGTGGAGGAGCAGGACATCGCATGTCAACTTGCCGCGCCGCTTCTGACGGATGCACTTCTTCAACCCAGCCAGTTCCTCGGCGTATTATTGGCCTGTAATTGTCCTTCCACGAGGCGCATAGTCAACCATCAACACTCCCTCAGAATCCCAGAAGATGGTGGCCATGAACTTCTCTGCTGAGGGTTGGGTCCGGAACTTGATGGGGGTCGGAGAGCCTCGGTGCTTCCAGGCCATGCTTTCGAACTTGATCTCGGAATCCCAGTGATGGACCCACGTTTGATCACCTGTCACTATGCGTGCCTCGAATCCCACCGGGTCTTGGTTGTACAGGAACAACAGCTCCTCCGAACTTTGACAACGTTGAGTTCGATCATGGGGCGTGAGGTTTCTAGGGACCCAACGGTCAGAGACCTTGGTCATGGTCACATTGTCTTGGATGATGTTGATAACACTTCCATGTGATATTCCAAGTTTTCGCTCGATTTCTTCGACCTTCACCCGTCGATTTTCGAGGATCATCCTCTCCACACTGGCCACATTGTCCTCGTGGTCATGTCTGACGGGCGTCCTGGACGGGGATCAGCTTCAAGGGACTCACGACCATGGCGGAACTCCCTATTATAGCGAGCAATGGTTGCATTGGAAGAGCAGTGTCAGTGTACACTGCAACCATGCATTCATGGATCTTATTTGCATTCTTGCTTTCCTTGGTCCTAAATTTGATCCGTTTGCGGTGCACAATCTTCTCCATTGTTGAAAGATTTGTGACTGACGATATGCGATCAGCTACTGCTTCTTAAATAGACGAGGCAGGAGCGTGCGGCTGCAGGTCATGACTTGTCATAACTTGTACTAACACCCCAACAAACAGCCATCCCCCCTCCTCTGTTTTGCCCTACCGATTTTCAAACTTATTGACCGCTCCTCGTAAGAAGGGCATAAACTATACAAAGATCGGAAAGTTGGAAGAATCGCATCTGGTGATTGAGGTCGATACTGAGCTCGGAGTTATGATTTTTAATATAGGATACAACCCTCAAGGCAATTCTATTTGCCTATACCTACGTTCCTATCCATATTCCGCAAAATGGCCCAGTAACCTTCCTGGGGAACATTAAAGCAAGTTGCCAAGAATCAGGATACCGAGATTAAAATTACTACCACGTGAGAAAACTAGAGTTTAAACTATAGGTTGCCATTTGAGAACTGTAAACTAAAAATGAGTATAGGAAAAGAATATTCCACGAATATCACGAATATTTTTTATTATAAGTGAAGAGAAGAACAAAGAAATCGATATAGATTTCGAGAAATGAATTATCGACCAGCAAATATCATTATCCAGCGGGTACATGTGCAACACTAAAAAATAAAGCTACAAGGAATGCGTTAAAAGCCAATGGTGCAGAAATAATAACGGAAGATAAAATGAGTCCATTACAACCCTTTAACCCGAAAACACTGGGTCATAGGGGCTGACTAAATTATATGAATTATAATGAAGCTCGTCCTCGGATACTGGAGGGATTAAGGAAAATATGCAATACTTGCATACTTCCCAGACGAATAAAAAACGCAAAAGAGATTTTTTTTATAACCAAGCATGGGAAACCTACAACGGGAAAGAAAGCTACCGACCAAACTCTCTCTTAGAAATTCATGGATAAAACAAAAGTACCGGTATTCTTCGGCAAAAGACCTATTAATGTCGTTCTAGAAAATAGAGGTATAGCAATGTTAAATAAATGGTTCGCGTTCTAGGAGAAGAGGTAGTAACTCTCCTATAAAACTCCACACAAGGTCGAAGCGATGAAAGATTCGTTAGCTGCAGGAAAAGGATAGAAAAAGGAAATAATTCAGCATTCTATTCAAAACACCTGCGAAGTTCTAGAACATGAACCACTAAACGAATACTGCTTAAAATAAAACTTCTCCAAGAGTTCCCGAAATAGAATCATCCCAAAGGAAGACACCTATTTGGAAGAACACAAACTAGAGTATATGATGAAACTAACGAAGGAGATACTATTACCAAACAAACTAAATAAAGCAAGGCAAGAAAACAAGCGTTAGAGAAAAAACATTCGAAGAAAACAAGTTGAACATCATTATCTACCAAACTGACGAAACACAATACACAAAAGCTAAACTATGCAACACAAACAAGAACATAAGTAACAAACGATTTGAAGTAAAAAGTACAAAACCAAGCACACAAAATTAGAAACACATTTAACATGGTAAGACACACACCTATCTGGCTGTCGCCTGTACTGTGCTCTTGAGAAGAGATGCCAGTTAGTCTTTTACATCTACCAGACTCATTCGTATTCGCCCAAGTTGTTGGATAATTTTTCGTTCCTTTAAGAATATTGTAGAACGGAAACCTTTGATAGATTGGAGTGTAAATCCTAATCTCTATAGAAATCTATTATTTCAAGAAAACCATAAATTTTAATTACTTTTATTTTTTTACGATTATAGATAATAACTAGGGGTGTAACTTTTGAGGCCGAGTCAAGCAAGTTTGAACTATGTCAAGAGAACGTCTGCTACGAATGATAATTTTTGATACAGGGCACCGCTAAGACCATCGCTAGACGCTAAACAAAAATATATAAACTGCAACCAGGCTCAATAGAATGGGTACGAGTTATTGGTTCCAATTACTTACTTCAAGTCAGTGTTGGCAAAAATTAAAACAGTTTGCAAATACAAGTTCACTTTACTAAATTCATACTCGGGCTAAGCACGTACAACCCAACTGACGGAGTCGCGTTTTAATTGAGATCAAAGCGGTTGTTCGCTGCCTCAATGTGCACGGTTCGAATCCCAACCCAGCTCGGATTTTTTCAAAGTAAGAAATAACTATTTTCGAAGAAAAATTATTCCGTTTTAGGATAAGGATAAAGGAATAAAAAGAAAATAAGCAAAAGAAGTTCAAATATTCTAGACATATTTTCTTCTTTCCCCAAATTTTAAATGCGTAACACAATTAATATTGTTTTATTTACTTAATTTGGCCTAGGAAAACAATTCAGAGTTTGTAGTAAAATTAGAGAAAGTATTGAAACTCCCTCGATTAAAATACAACACAGCAATGATTTGCTTATACCCTTGTTAATAGCGTCGCGGGTGATCAAGAAGTTAAAGAAATCGGGTGAATGAAAAGAAATCTTAGAAGTGAATTTTTCAATAGGTAGTGAAGGCAAGGATGAATAAAAAGGAGATAAATGACGGTTTGAAAAAAATCTAAATATTCTTAACCGGGGCTTTCCAATTGTCGATCTGGAACAGTACTCACTAAACTACCAGGTACAGTATTCCTCTCTCTGACCCCACGTTTCTCTCATCCCAAACACCGTGTGATCCCATTCCCTAAATCATGACGGACATCAATTTTTTCCCTTCCGTCTGGTGGGACTCTCAGCTATAATTGGTTTCTAGATCTTGAATAATCGCCTTTCTTTGCCTTTTTACCGCCGGGCCACAGAGCCAGAGAGCCCCCATTAATCTGTCAGCAAAGGACGATGAATTTTTATTGGGCTAGAGAAGTGGAGGACTCTGTTTTTTTCGCTTCCAAAGCCAAGGCAAATAGTACTCTCTAGCAAGAGTGGTCAAGTTGTTATCCCTTCTACTCTATTCGGCTTAATTTCCCTAAACCTTTATTACATTTTAGTCAATTTATTTGAGATTTCTTCCTTTTATTTCGTGGTAATTTACCAGTTTCATCTTCAGACCATTTATGAGGAGAGGATCTTGTTAAGATGTCCCGTTCAACAGCACAGATTGGTGGCTGTCAGGTATGAGAGAGAGGTGCTTTGGCTATCAGAAATATTGGCTAAAGGAAGGAAAACCGAAGTTTGCGGCCCGGCAGTCGTATGATGAAAATCCGCCTTGTGCCAGATTACGCTTTATCAGTGGAAATGACACCACATTTTGGCACCCATTGCCTCCTGGCAGTACCAAAACGAAACAAAGGTTTTTTGTAGAAACTTCAGTATGGTCTTAAAAAGAAACTAAACCCATATAGTGGCCAACTTATGGGATTTTGATTATTAGTATATGGAATGTGAGGGTATATGTGATGTGGAAAAAGGGTGAAAAGGTAGTTTATATCTTTACAACAGGGCCATTTCAAACATGAATGGAAAGTAAAGGTTTGTGTGAGATGGATGGAATAAAATTTGAACATGTAGAGATCAAAGTAGTATGAATGTAAGAGGTATAACAGTACTTTAGATTGATAAGGGAGATGGTGACTTGGTCAGATATAGAATTGTGAGCTCAAAACTTATTGCTGCGAAGTTGAGGTTTGCTATGGTAAAACTGTGCATGGTTGTAATATATGTACTCTGTAATGATCGTGGTGAAGCTGAGAGAAAAATAAACCATGCAATAACTTAAGAAGAGTTGTGGATTTAATCGTAAATGGGTTTCGGTTGAAGGTTGTATGATATATGAATGAATCAAAAGGTGACAGAATGAGAAAGGGGATAATAAGAACTTTTGCTAGACCTGGAGAGAAAGTGGTAGTGCCTTGGTCTCAAAGAAATTTCTGTAGGAAACCCATTCTTTCAGCATAAAGATGTGTATAAATACACATGGGTTAGGTCAACAAGAAGGTGAGAACTTAGCAATATAATCTGATCTTAGTAAGTGTGGATATGCTGTCGCATATATTTGATCTATATCGATGAATGAGTATATTGATAGTAACAGGAAGCTCTTCTCGAGGAAAGTAATAAATTTGAAAAAACAGTGGAAAAATAACTGTGTTAATATCAGTAATAGAAAAGAAAAGATAATTGTGATTAAGCCAGAGGTCAAAAAAGATGGAAAGACTATTTTTATAAGCTTAATAATGTGGATATAAAAGATAACCCAACTGTATTTATGATTAGCTCTTTTGGAGTCAATTAAGTGTTGCATCAGGATCTACAATAGATATAATTGCAAGAGGTGATTAGGACTTGTGAGTAGTCTGAACTAAATGAAGTCAGCTGGAGTAGATTATATAGTCGCTGACATTCTGGTAAGTGGTGGTGATTGTATTATGGGATTGGTCTAGTGTCTCTATTTTAGACATTTTAAAGAAAATGGTGAATGCTTTAACTACAGAGCTAATTATGTTTAGTGTTGTAGGTGAATTCTATTGAGGGTTACTCTGGTGGACGTATGAGGAGAATAAATAAGGCATTAATGGAGAATGAATAAGGGATGTTTAGAGAGGATAGGGTGTGTCTATGGTTAAATGCTTTGCAGTAAAAAATATGTACCTCATAAAATGAGGGGTAAGAGAACTAAAGTGTAAGCCTGACTGAAGATCTTCTAGATAGATAACAATTGTAACATGTGTAATAACTTACTTATGTATGTAAAGAATGATGTGAAGAGCATTTATGTTGAATGTAAGCGTGATTCCCGATGAAAAATAGCCAAAAAGAATGGGTTGACATACATAGAGGATGTATGAAAATGTTGTATTATGTCGCCATGGATGTTTAATATCTCTATTTTTAGAGTACTGAGATGAGTAGGTGTGAGAAAGGGGAAAATGGTGTAAGATTGTTGAAGAATTTTAAGCGATGGGTCATATCTATGATGATGTAAGCTGATAGCTTGGTGTTAGTGGCTGAGAGTGAGAAAGATGTGGAGATGTTGATTGTATCATTTGACAAGTGGTGGAAAGGCGGTGCCTAAAAGTGAATGTGAAAAGATTAGAGCAAAAGTGTCTAGCATGCATGCAAGGTGAGGGTGAACACAAAAAGAATATTGTGCCTACGAGTTTTTATATGGTATGAAAGTGTCTGCGTCAAAGGGAACGAGAGTAAAGATAATATGAGAATGGATGTGAAAAGGGTGAGAATAACGCCTAAAAAGTAACTTGATAAAGTAAATAAATGTTTGAGAGAGAAGCGTTTGATTGAGGTCGGAGTGGATGATAGTGTTTATGATAGTTGTGTTGAAGTCGCTTTGTCTGATAATATTAGATATAAGGAAAATGACTAGTTTGTACTAATATGATAATTGCTTTTCTTAATTTTCTTTCTTTCAATAATTTTCACTTGTAAATTATTTGATGAAATGTACTTTAATCATTCTGTCACACGTGACCACAACATTTGCTAAACGCTTCTCAACATTATTATAAAGAATTACAGGCACGAACATATTTTCCCCCATTCGATCAGCAATTTCTCTGGTTGACCAAAACCAATGAAGGACCCTCAAGGTGACATTAGTGTCTTCGACGGGTGGCATCTCAAGATGGTACTTCTTAGCAGGCAGAAGGGGTTTCTTCAGTCCAGTACCTTCCATTGTTAACTGTATATTTCCGTTTGGGAGCTCAAGACCATAGCAACCTAACTGTTGAAGAACCTAGCTGCAGCTTCTTGATTTGAGTTGAACGATGGAAGTGTAAGGAAGACGTTCAAGGAAGAACATTGCTAGCATTGAATTTACAAGCAGTAGTTCGGGGGATGGCTAGTTATGAATGTAGTGAGTTCAGCAGTACGAGTAGGAACGGGTGACCTGGTTACCATGGGCTCTCAATTAGATTCTAGGAAATCTCGTGTTATATATTTCTGCAATAAACATTACTTAATAATTCACAATATTTTATTTATTTCTACCCTGGTTGTATGTTCTCTTTCTGGCCAGGGATGAATCCTGCTAGACGACATGATACAGTACCCCTTCGCACTAAAGCTCCAACTTGGGGTGGGAAAAATGATGGCTTGCCTTATGCTTAAAGGGAATAAAAATAAAGTAGAGAAGAGGTTTAAAGACTTGAGTTGTGTTGATTTGCCCTTACCACACGCTACCATTTGTTTTGGGGGATTGGTATGCTTCAGGTGAGGCAATGGTATCCAAGTATCAATAAGATACTGAACAGGATTATAGTGGTTTCATGGTGGTGTGAGATGTTTACACGTGGCAAGGAATGAATCCAGTCGACTACCTAAACAAGGCTTTTGATGGTTGACCGTTATGCTCTCCTGCTTGGTGACTCTTTGCATCACTTCTTAGGCTTCATTTACAGCAACAACGATGGGATATAACAGCAAAATGCTGCATCATTTAATCGAAACTAAGTAGCCCTGAATTGGTTGCAAGACGAAACCCGAGAGTTTACAAATGGTGTGACCACCGTGTTTACCCGACATAAACCCAATTGAGTATTTAGGCGATGTGGTAACATGTCTATTCGCACTCAATATTTGGCAACTATAAATCTCCGGGAAATCTAAAGAGATATCAAGATGACATTGATCAAGAGATCACTAGAGTTTTCTCCACTGATGGAATCGAAGTTCCGTTTGATTTAACTACATAATTTTAGGGATTAATTGAGTCAATGTTGTCCTTATATGAACTCGTTCCATAAATAATCTTACCTTTATTTATGGTCAAGTAAGTTAGGTTTTGACTCTATTTATCAACTTTAAAAATCTTTGCAATATCTGTTATTTTTATCAATCAACAGAGGACAGTAACTGTGTGGTAGTCACGGTGTTGTGGCGTGGTGCTGAGATCCACTCAGCCAGCACAACAAGTTGTAAGCAGGCAGGAAAACTGTAGCTGAAGGAAAGAGCAAATGAACAAAGCCACAATGAATGTTAATAGCAACTATATCCAAAAGAGGAACCAACTATGAACATCCATATCCTGTAAGATACAACATTTCTTTACCTGGCTGCGAATTCTGAGCACGAGAAAGAGATTATTTTTTATATCCCCTCAAGTTTCGAGTAATACTTGAGTTAATTGATCACTCAGTGTCATGTGGCGACTCATCTTCTGAGGTCACTTTTTCTTTATTGGTGATCGAGATTTGATAAATCTCAGAACATCAAAATTGCAAATTTTTTGCCATTTAATTAAAATTTATGGAGAAATCTAGGTTAGATTGATTGATTTTCCTTTGTAATTTTGTTTCGATGATTACTAGAGTCAGAAACAAATTAGTTCATTGTTTATATTTCTGTATTATCTCTTTTTTCAACTATATTCAATCACAAATGGTAATTTTAAAACTTGCATTGAATTTTATGGGTACTAACATGCTCCTTATGATTTTGTTGAAGGATATTTAAGATATTTCTCAAGAAATTTAACAGACTTTATAGAAAAAGTATACTACAGATGATATTAAAATTTCTTACTTCTCAAATCAACACTAGAATTTAACGCAATTGAAATTAGGAACCCCAAATCCATTTTCTGATTAATATCCATTTTGAGATCGGTGGACCGGCTGGAATGGTACATGGGTTCCATAACAGTAACCACCGGGAACGCCGGAGTAACCACTCCTCGAGGGTGATCATATCCCGTGGTAATCGCCACGCCGGCTTCTGTCGTATCCACCACGGTAGCGATCTCCATATCCCCATTGCTCGGGGCCGGAGTGTGGGCGGAAGAGTTCACCGCGCCCACGGTTATATCCACCGAAACCTCGGCGGCTCTCCGAAGGGAATCTGTAAAAGTTCAAGGAACTGAGTTCAGTAATTTTTAAATGTGAAACTTCCGAAAAATCTGGGAAAAACTGTTGGCAAATAAATGACTAGCTGATAGAGCTTTATATTTTTTGATTGGGTATTTTCCCATGAGTATAATTTTTCTAAACTGAATAATAAATACTTAACTTTAGCCCTTTCATGATAGGATATTTAGTCGTCGTCGACTTACCTGCCAAAGTCCATTTCGTTACCAGGGTGACCTGGCGAGCCGTAATGCGCCCGTCCCACTAAACCATAACCGTACATCCTTTCGCGCCCATATCCAGCTTGCATATCTCTGGCATCAGGTCGAGGACCTCCGTAGAAACCTCTGTGAGGGTCGTATGGCCCTTATCCTTTCATTTCCATGGGAACTCGCTCCAAGCTTGCGCTTTGTTGCCCTTCTCTCATGAAGCGCCTGTCATAGCACTCTCGTTCTCCTCTGTCTCCTTCCATTTGGCCACCGCCGCTTCTGAAGTGACCGTGAGCGCTGAAATCTCCGCTTGCCCCTGAGCGGTTTTGTTCCAACTGTCCGCTGGGCTTCGCTGCTCTGTCGCGAAGAGCAGATTCTTCAGTAACATCCGGAACCATGATTCCTGGAAATAGTGATATTGTGTTCAAAAGGTTACATAGGGTAGTTTTAGGGTTTTTCCACTAAATTAAGCAAATGTCTTCGAAATGGAATGCGTTTAGAAGAGTAAATAGGATTGATTAAATTGATATATATATATATATATATATATATATATATATATATATATATATATATATATATATATATATATATATTATATATATATATATATATATATATATATATATATATATATATATATATATATATATATATATATATACATCATGAAAAGAATGCGATCTTTAACATTAGTAAGAAGCAGGAAAGACTGAAACAGAACTGAAAGCACCACCCATTTAAGGAATTATCAGAGGTAGTAATACATTCGCAGATATTTTGTATCGAAAAGCACCAATGAAATTTTCCGAAAGGTCTTGCGGACAAAAATTGATAACAATTGACTTAAAAGGGAAAAGCATGAGTAAGATATCCTGAATTAATACTGCATTTTAAATATTATTCAGATATTATTTAGTTCGTAAAAATTATGAAAAGTGCATATAAAATTTTGGAATAATCACAAACTAAGAGTGAATAAAATTTTATAATTTACTGGAAAATGAAAAGAATTACCTAAGAACTAAATTGCTATTTATTGTAATATTACTTGATACGGCTTTGATTGGATATAAACGGCAGGTGAAATACGAGGTCGAGTTGAACTGCGAAGTATCACCAAAGCGAGGGGCTTTTATACCTACTTTTCAGATCTTCCAGTGATCTCGGATTTCCTCTTTAGAAACCGGTTTGACGAATCTGGAATAACCAGAGTGAATTTGCTTAGAGCTCCAGGTTAAGCGGCTGATTACTAAAACAAATTAAAGATATGTTAATAAAATCTTTATTGATTTAGCTAACCATCCCGCTAAATGTAATAAATCAATCAGCCACTGTAAAGCTATAGAGCTTCCAGAACAAGGGAGTTATTCTAATTACAACCTGAAGAAAAGCAGAAAAGAGTGCAGTAGTCTGCAATGCACCAATGGCTTAATCTCAAATCTGTCGATTATTTACTCCACAAACAGGCAGAATGAATATAGAGAAGACTGAACGCAATTATGTCTCAGCTAGAGGAGGAGAGAATTGAGATTCCTCGCGAAGCAGGAAAACTCGGAACAGGAAACTTGAGCATGCGAGACCAACATCGGAACAGGATCCACAATAAACTAATATATATAGAAATTATTATTTTATATTAAATTCTGCGATATTATTATGAATTATTGCATTTAAGATAAATGCTACAATACAGAGGAGTGAGAGAAATTCTTAATATGCATTATATATTTTATTTATAGGAATGAACATATATTTTCCTAAGACACAAAATTCGAATTCAAATTTGAAAGAAGTAATGAGATAAGTATAATGCTAAAAAGTACTTAGAGTTAAAATAGAATAATAGTGGTGAAAACGAAAGAAAGCATTAGGATTGCCGAAAGTTGAACATACGCCATCTTCTGTCATCTACTTTATGTTTGTTTTAGTTATTTCATTTTCTTTTTCCATTTGGGAGCTTCCTGAATCTGTGAGTTTTTAGGGCTCACTCTACTATTGGTGACTTTTCTTTTGCGTCTAGTTTGCTTTAATGTCTTGTACGTTTCTCTTATTTTGATAGATACCAACTGCTTGGTATGGGGTATTTGTACTATGTTACTTGAGGGTGTTGGCTGGGAACTATAGGTCGTCTTTGCTCCGTTTATGTTTTAAGCTTCAATTTAAATTTTCTCCGGAAGATTCAAGGATTTGTAATGTTTTCGACTTAAAAATCTCCTTCACCTTCATTGGTTTTCAATTGGTCCACAGCAGATTGTGCAGCTTCCGTGCTTCTTAGGGTAATCGATCCCGAGAAGGTCGGAGTGCTTTTGGCTTATTGGGCATTCACTTGTCTCTTGTGCCTCAATTTGGAATCATTTCATACAGGTCTTTATATGAACGTACCTTCTTTCTCTATTTGTAGTGGATTCATGCTTTGAATAAAAGCAAGGAGAGCAGCATCTGTGGCTGGCCTTGTCATGCTTCCCTGGGGAAAAATGACCTTAATTGTTCTCGATGTTTGTCTATTTTTTATAACCTATTGAATCTTGGCCTATTCCTCTTTGGCTGTCCATTCGCAATTAAATGGTAGAGCTGCTTAAATACAAGAGATGTTTAGGCCTTGATTTCCTTGGCTTCTACAGGCTCGAGGTTTACTTCTATCACTTGTGTGGCCACCATATTAGTAAAATATTTTACTGATTCTGATCCACATGACACATTCCTAAAAACCTTTTGTATAATTCGAATAGGCTTACCAGCGCTACATTTAACTTTGATTGAATAGTTTCAGTTATTATCACCATAGTGGACCTGTTACATTCTTGCGGCACCCTCAGGAGAAGCCGTCAACATATTTCTCTCTCATTTTTTTATTGTAATTATCTCTTGTGGTGAGTGGTCTAGCCGGCATAATAATTATGTCAGGTTGATCAGTAAGAATATCTTTCTTCTTTATTGTAGTGATATATTAATGGAAGACTTTTGAGTTAAAAATCGGTATGATATTTTGAATTGAGCTCAAGACACAACGTGCGGTGCCATTTGAACTCCAGAGGTTAATTGAATCGTCAAGAGAAGAACTGAATTGAAATCAAATAAAAGGAAAGTCAGAGAGAAAGAACAGATTATTCGACTCCCACCCCACCCCCTAATTCTACATTGGACCTCTTTGGATTGGGAAAGGCTGGGGGCAGGGGGTATGCCATGTTCTCCTCTGCAGAATAGTACAACCAAATTGTTAAGAGCCTCAGTAAGCACCCCGAATTGTCGTTACAGGAGGTAGGTATGAGAGAGAGTGGAAATAGAAAATTTAAGGATACGATAGCGATGAAGTATCGTAGGAGACACCAAGGTGGACATATTTAGCCAGGAGACCAATGGCTTAACGTGGAATACAAAGTACGATATCTAGGTTATAACTCTTCTAATATGTTGTTATTCATGAGACCTTTTGTTTTAAATGTCTGATGTGAGTCATCTGTGTGTTAAGAGTTGCTAGTTTGACTTAAAATCAGGCTTAACTCTGTCCATTGTAGGTAGTTTAAGCTACTGTGTTTAAGTGTAATTTCCTTTATAAATCTGTTTGTTAGTATAAACGTTTGTTTATTTCAGCTGTTCAAACCTTTGTTAGTAGAAATAGTTATTAATAATGACATGGGCATCTATTTAGCTATTCTTTTCTTTTCCTATTTTAGTCATCCTTGAGGATATACATTTACCTAATAACGTCAACAAATCTAGGTTGCGTGCTCTCAATTATTCTGACCATATGAGCTTACGACCTTCAAAACTTTTAATAATTCACGGACTATCCTTGGGAGGACTTTGTCAATTATACTATTCGAAAACGAATGTAAATCTACATAAGTATTTCAAATGTTGTTAGAATCGTTTTAATACTTAGGAAAAGTTGTTTACAAAAAACTCATTAAGAAGTAAAACGGATACCACCCGCCTGACACCCTACGGAACGACATAGTAACTTATAGAGTCGCGTGCACACGACTAATAATTCGCCTTGGTAAATAGTAGGTATTGTTGAAGAATAAACTTTTCTTTCATCATCTGTAGATTGCCTCTTCTTCTCTTTCTTGCGTCCTCGGTAAGCTTGGTAATAGATGGCGTGATATCTATTCTTCCTCCTGAGCTGATTGGATGGCTAAATTTATACCTCTGTTGTGTTGCATTTATCTTGCTTTTCTTGGGCCGCTTTGCAGTTATTGTGTACAGTAGCTGCACCCATGCCTGCCTATGTAATTCTCCTTTTGTCTTTAATTGGCTTAGTCAGGTATTTGTAATTAATTCATGGACTCTTTGTAGTCTTCCCACGATACTAATCGAAATGGTGTATATAACTAACTATTGTTGGATAAATTAGTGCACATTGTATTTTATGCTAGCAGATCTTCATCTTGTTTTTCAGGCTAAATAAAGTGCTTATTCTTGCCTAATGTTTGTCAAAACCTATACAAATATACATCTGGCGAGAGCCTACTGTAAAGAGGAACAATTTTAAATGTATCCCTGTTTGTTTTAATTTTTCATTTTGCTTCATATTCATTTATCCTGAATCACTATTCCTTTGTTTTTCTTGTATTCATATCTCTTTATTGCTAGATGTATGTGTGGTGTAGAATGAATAGAGAGTTGAGCTCAAAGATACCGACTTGGAGTAATCCGGCAGCGACATTGAATTTCTTCCATTGGTGGCTTCCAATTTCTATATAAGCATAACTCTTTGCTTTATGACAAGCTTCACCATTAAGCTAAACAATACAGTTATCCTCCCTAAATCAATCCTGAACTGTTGAAAAAGTTCCATACGAAGCCTGTTCTGGTACCAGTTTCCTTGAATGAGAAGTATTTCCAGACATGGAAAGTGTCCGGATGCTTCTTATGCCTTCGCCACTATTTGCATTTTAAGCCCCTGAAGGTCCTGGTAATATCGGCCTTCAGCTCGTCCTTCCTGTTGCAGCTGGATTTTTGTGTGTCTCTTTCCACCGTGCTGATAGGAAGAAGTTGCAGCTACCTGATCGATCTATCCACTGCAGAAAGTTGGTGTAGCTGTCGATGTTTATCCTGACCGCCTCAGGGATACCAATATACATAAAAACCGGTGGATATTTCATTGCAGAGCTCCGTGCACGTCATTGGGTGCGACAGCATACCAACTGTTATTCCGGTAGTTTATCTTCTGATCTTGACAGAAATTCTTTTCATTAGAAAAGAACCACAGCCCTTCTGGCTCCAAAGGGTGCTGCAACTTTGATCAGCTTCTTGCTTTTATTAAGTTGCTTTTTATTTGACAGAAATTTTCCCTTTCTCATCGTTTATGAAAAGGAGAGAATTTTTTATGCACCACCAGCCTGATGAGCTTATCATCCACAAGTTTCTCATTTGCAATGGCACTCATTGACTTTAATCGATCATTGTTAATGATCTACTGGATTTCAGTGACAAACACTGGTATTCTGATGCTTTCAGATCATCGACCTTGGGGTTTCCACTCTGCTGTCGCCTTCTAGTCTAATTCTGAATATTCGAGCTCCTTTAAGGTTCTTTTCCACCATCTTTCTGCTGACATTGAGTAAGTCTAAAATCTCCTTGTATGTCCTTCTAGCGTGAAATCTAAGGTAGATTTCATGTCTCTTAGGCAGATTAGGAGTTTAAGAGATCTCCATAGTCAATTAATCTTCCAAAAGATAAAGCAAAGATGGTTATTAATTTTAAGAAGATATTCAGTTGACCAGTTATTTATTTCACCTTCTGTCGTTCACTTTCTCGCAATGTCTCCAGTCTATTTCCACATAGAAAATCAATTGATTCTTAAATGGGACTCGAAAGTCTGCTTGCAAATAGTATGAAGTCCATAAAAACACGTCAAAAATAATCTTGTCAATGGATATTTGTAAAAAGCCTGTTTGAATTTCATTATTTGCCACATGACCCATTTACCATTAATTTAGGCTGGGCTACTTATTACACCCGAATGACAACCAATCCTGTGAATAAAATGATATTACCCAAAGAGGAAAGTAAATAAAGATTCCAATCTTTAATATATTTTTTTCAAAGACCTTTTCAAGGGATGACAGGTTGGCAGTATACTTTATTGGGCTTAGGAAAACAAATCAAGAGTTCGTTTGTTAATATCGTTGATTATATGGTAGTACATTGGTGAGGTAACTGAAGTAAGCCTCTTTTAGAGTGGTGTGATTTGTCATTGAACTTGTAGCACCACTCTAGAAGCGAATAAATGGTTTGCTTTGTTTGGCTCAGCGGCTGCCTAGTTGCATCCTTAGTAATCTTTCGTGTCTTCTTTCATTAAACTCCATATGCCCAAGATACAAACTCGTAAGGTAGGTGATGGTGTGCGGTGTTCCAGATCTTTTTTACTTTTTTTTAAGCGCAACCTTTATGGTGGTTAACTCCAGTTCACCTTGGAGCTCACTCTGCCTTCTACACTCTCGCTCCTTTGGGTCCTCATTATAATTTGGATACTCTTATTATGAACCCTTTGCAATTTAAGGACTTGGTTCTTGGGACTCGTGTTTATAGTGACGGGGTGTACAATAGTTTGGATCAGATACACGCATTGTATATTTTGAAGTTGTTGGAAGAACTTAGATCTACTATGAAGTGATATAATTCACCCAATTCCTTCCGTATATTCCCTGCGATCCTTGTCACATGACTTCTATACCCACCAGTCATAATCCTGAGTCATAGTAACGTGCCATAATGTGGTATGAGATGCGTACTTCCCCACACCGATGTCTGCGAGAGTTCGTTAGAATAATGGAATTACCTGGAACTTTTGTGTATTGATGAATATCTTCCATCTCCTTTCGAAAGTTTTAATGTTTTCGAATTTTAACGCCGTACTCAGTGCCATATAATTCACATTTCTATAAGGTGTCGTACAGATTCTCGATATGACGTCCGCAAATTGGCCGTATAACGAGCCTGCTGTCAGAGGTTTTCGAAGGTCTATTGTAAATATGTACTAAAGCAGAGAACTTATACACCAGCCTTGTGGCGGGTGTATAAGGAAATAAATCATGGTATATTCACTCTTTGGAAATATAGGAGTAGTGGTAGATGATAGATGGTGAAAGTGAGGGTAGGGTTGCCCTTGTTTGAGAAGGATCGCAGGCGTTTTTATTTTTTAGTTATTTATTTTTCCTTTTTGTTTTGTTGTTGTTGTTTGTTGTTTGGCTTTGTATTTGTTCTTTTTTTGTGTTATCTGTATTTGTCTTTTTGTTTTAAACTCTAGTATTGGCCGGATGTTGAGCATTCGAGCCTTTATGAGTGCTCAAAGTTAGTACGTCACTTTGCGTTTTTGTTCTGTTGTGTTTGTTTATTCGTATTTACTTGTAGGTATGCTATCTTTCTCTTAGTTGTTTGTTTTGTGTTCAGTGATTTTTATGTTTATGTGGATATGTGGGCTATGTTTTCATCAGAGCAGTGTCTAGTACTTGGAAAACGCAGATTTCCAGCGACCTTCCCGCGTAATCTGGCAGGGATGTTAATACTGCCGCCAGTTCTTCTTAGTTCCGAAATGATATCATTGGCCATTGTAGACCAGACTTTTTTAGCCAGTTTCTGCGTAGCGACATTAATGGGCTCCAGACGTTGTCTGCAGTGCAGTACCTTCTGCCAAAGTTGCTCTCTTTGTCTGGTTTTATTCATGCCAAGGGATGCAGAGTTCAGCACTACCTGGAGCCTCATCAGAGTGGTCTTGTTGGCCGCTTGAATCATTACTGCAAGGTAGAATAGCTTAGTCCGGATAAACATCAAGTATAATTTCTTGATGTTCGCCGAGCTAAGATTACGGAACCTATACAGCTTGGGGATTTCTCTCCTAGCCATATTCTGCCTCTCCTTGTAGTGACTCGAGTATCCGTGGTCGGAGGTCTTTAGGCCCTGGATGGTGCCTTCGGCTGAGTAGCCATATCTTTTCCCATCTCTTATAATGGGCCACGTTGACTCTCGGCTCAGCGGGAGGATTTTAAATTTTTCCTTATTTGTCCGGATTTTCCACTTCTTCTCATATTGTTTGATGTTAGAGATCTCTGCAATTGTGTTGATTGTCTGATCTCTCGCTTTCCTGACCCTACAGGGGACGATCTGCGTGACGTCGTCTGCGTATTGCAGATACATCATGTCGTGGCGTATAGGAATCAGGAGGTCGATAGTGAAGACCAGGTAAAGCAAGGCACTCAGGCAGCTCCCCTGGAACACGTCTACTTTGAGCTCGAATTCTGGTCCTTTGTGCTCTTCTATCATGATACGCGCCCCTTTGTCCATGCTGAAGTCACAAAGGTGCCCGTCGTCAACCATCTCTCTTTCTCTAAATACTTGTGGTTGTGGGTGGGTCCTATCTATCATCGTTTCGAGGTCGTCGCGCAGTCAGTCTTCGAAGTCCTGGTCGAAATCATCGTTCTACTCAGGTGAAGTTGCAAAGACCTCTTTCCAATGTCTTCTGAATCTCTTTTCGAGAGAGTCCAAATCCTGTATGAAGATGTAACCTTCCTTTATTTTTATTCCTGGCCTGGGAGGCAATCCCCTAAGTCTTCGGACGCTGTTCCAAAAACTTACCGGATTTCTCTACCTGTCTAGTCTGCCTATGATATCGTCCAAGATTTCCTTCTGTTTCTCGAGGATTATGCTTTTTAGTTCATCGCATAGCTGTCTCATTCGGGCTGCCCTTTCCCGGTTCGGGCATGTCCTGACGACTTCCTCGTTAATCTCCCTGCGTTCCTTGGCGATATCCCTCATTTCGTCCGTCCACCTAGGTTGCGGGAGCATTTTGTATGAGATTCTGGGGGCGCATCTTTCGTCAGCTTGAATGAGGAGATTAGTGATCTTGTCGATCTCCTCATCAATTTCCTCAAGATTAGCGTCATCCAGGTCAGCTGCCTGGTAGGTGCCAAACTAACGTTAGCTGTTTTTTTCAAATTATACATAAGCGACACGAAATTGATCAATCAGCGTTAAAGAAGTTTTTAAGGACTACCAAACGTTAGCCGGATTCTAAAGCATAGGTGCTACAAAATTGACCAATTAGAGTAAAGATAAATTTTAAGGAAATGTTTACGTTAACTGATTTTTCAAACATTATTGGCAGGGTATACCTCCTTCAACAATGCAGGCAAAACATCGAAGTATTACTTGACAGACAATACGTGACAAGAATCAGACCAGAATTCCCGACATACATTACGGGAAAAGCAGCAACGAAACCTGATATTGTCTTATTCAGTATCAGGTTTCCTTACAACTACTACATTTAACCGGGCCCTATCATTCCGAGCGACCACTAGGCTATTAAAATTACAGTTGGAGTAAATCACATTCAAATTGCACTCCCAGTACGCAAAAGCTATAAGCAAGCGAACTGGGAATGCAACATAAATTACCTTCTAAATTATATCCCAGACCCTTTACTCGACCTTATACTTAAAGCAGATGAAAGTAGTATTGCCCATATCAAATATAAAACCCTTCCAGCTCCCATTTGGACCCCTTCCATGAAAGCCCTGGCCCAAGAACTTTAGGACCTATCCAATGTAGTAGCGCTGATAGGCCCCAACCACAATGCCCATAGAAGAATAAGACAGATTGAAGACGAACTCCAGACACTAATTACGGACCAACAAATACTGATATGTGACAGACTGATTGAAGGACTCGCCATAGAATGAGACTCACTCACGTTCTGGAACACATTTAAACGTTTAAAAGGACAACCTACACAGAAAAAAATTACACTCATACACGACTGTAAAGAAATTGACTAAACTAAAGAGATTGAGGAAATGTTTAGGATTTTGGGGTCTTCAACCTTCAAAATTACCCCCGAAGAAAATGACAATTATGATATTGATTTCTAAAATGACATAATCCAACAGTTAAACACACAAATACACAAAACCTCCCCTCATCATTCTGTGTCGCAGGAAAGAGTGATGGAGGGCTATGGGAGTAAAATAACTGCCCAAGAGCTCTCCGTTGCTCTAAAATCCTTTCGTCAAAGAGCACCGGGTACCACGGAGCTGACAAGAAAGAATTACATCAAGGCCCCGCCTAACATTCTAAGTGGGATGCTTAGCATCATGAATGCCGCTCTGAACACGGGCTACTTTCCCGATCAGTGAAAAGTGGCTAATATGATTTTCATTCCTAAATCGGGGAAGCCTCTGGACTGCGTGTCCAGGTTTCAGACAATATCTCTCCTAGAATTGGCTGGCAAAGTCTTCGAGAAGATATTGGCAAATAGGGTCAACACTTTTCCCGATGAATCAACTTGCATAAGGAGCAACAAGACGGCTTTAGAAAGAAAAGAACGACTGACACAGCACTAGCCGTTATCACGGAAAAGCTTGCAAAGATCAAGGCAGGCAAAAGGCATGCTGACCTGGTGCTCCGCGATGTCAAAAAAGCTTTTGATAAGGTTTGGAAGAGAAGACTACACTTTAAGAGAACACAAATGCCCCGAATTCAAGCTTGAATCAGTGGTCCGACAAAGGGGCTGTCTCAGTCCCCTTTTATACAACATTTATATACGCAACTTACCACAAGCTCTCTCCGAAGGTATGATAAACGATCAGTTCGCTGACGACATATCGCAAATTTGTACCGCCGCTTACGTTCACAGGGAATTTATGGCGAAAAATATGGCTAGGGAGATATCTAACCTCAACCCTTTCGAGGGGAAATGGAAGATATCAACCAATGTCCCAAAATTCAAAATAATTCCCATGTTTTGCAAGACCTTCAACGATATACGGGTAGAAGGGAAAAGAATCCCCTATTGCCTGGAATGGACGGTTCTGGGGCTCAAAATCACCACAGGGGGCTACAAGAGTCATATCAAACGAACAGTTGCGAATAGCAAGAGAGATTTGAGGGAGTTTTATATAAACTTAAGATATTCAATGCGTGCATTCGCTTGAGACTCTTGTACCCCTCCGGCGCCGTTGAACGCGAGCGCCAATACCCACATTGCAAAACTTTAAGTCATCCAGAACAAAGAGGTGCTATTCATTACAAACACCCGAAGAAGAGAACGAAAACGACAGAGGGAGCTCCACGACTCGGTTGGATTATCTCCGATCAACGTGGCACTCCACGAGAGAGCTAAGAGGATATGGCAAGCCATTGGCGCCCGCTTGACCCCTGAATTCTCCCGTACACACTTAGAAATCAAGGTAGACCAACAAGTAACACCATTCAAGAGTAGTAAACTACAGACTGACGGTGACGTGACTCCGAAATACACGTAACAAAACCGACAAAATACAGAAAACAACCAATGTAATGCGCAGGTTCCTTTAGTAAAATAAATCCCAAATCAAACACTATTTTTGCAAAACTTAAACTAAAATCCAAATTCACTATTTAAATTTTATTTAAATTCATTTATATTAAAATGATAATAAACTTTTTCCAAAAACCACAGCGGGAAAAAAAACCCTGCCTAAAATAAAGGCTTGAATGCCTAAAGATCATTAAGTTTGAAAATAATAATTATAATTAAATTTACTCTTTTAGTTTAATTAAATAAACTATAAATTTATAGTTTATTGAATAAAAAAATAAAAAACAAAACAAAAACTAACACAAATAAACAGAGATACCCTTTCACCAGGGACCTTTTTCTTCTGTCTCACACACATCATCTTTTCTTTAAATTCAACCTTTAACCACTTTACTCTCTTCCCATTTTCTCTTTAACTATACCTAAATTTCAACACTTGTTATGTCCAATGACAGCTTTAAGCAAAAGGTGCCAGGATAAATGGCATCGCAAAAATGCATCTAGTAAACACTCATAACAACATCAACGGAGCTTTATTAAATATATTTAATGCCATGCTAAATATGGGTTATTTACAAGCCGAGTTCAAAAGAGCCTGTATGATATTCATACCAAAACCTAGTAAGCTGAAACAAGAGAATAGCAGCTATCCTGCCATCTCTCTGCTGGAATTCATGGGTAAATTGGTGGAAAAACTTCTCAACAATAGACTACGAAGCCACCTAGAAACCAAAGGTCTATATAATAACCAACAAAATGGCTTTCGGAGGAGACTTGGTACCGAGATGGCTCTGGCGTTAATCACAGAAAGGAGAGCTATCGCGAAGTTAAGAAACGGCAATATTAACATCATTTTGCGGGATGTGGCTACCAGGACTAATAAAGAAGATCAATGAACCAGGTATGGTGAAAAACATAACAAGAATAATTTGCGACTACCTGGAAGATTGAAAGGTAATCGTAAGAGTAAAGGGCTCTGAAGGAAAACCATTCAACTTGGAAGCAGGGGTGTCACTAAGGGAGGGGGTTGTCTCAGGCTTATATTATATGTGGTTATACCGGCGACATGCCTTACCCCGAACAAGACCTCGCTCAGTACGTCCAGCTGGTGGAGGATTTCATAAAGGTCAACAGCAGCTTGTATAAAATCCTGTTGAGTTTGCAAGCTGGACAAGTAAGGAAATGGAAAACATAAATAACTTAGTGAAAATAAAAAAAATAAGACCAATATTCATAAGTTCAAGAGGATACCTGTGGGACGCCAGAGGACAGCGGACGTGCTGATGGACAACGAACTTTACGCTTACTCCAGAGAAGGTCGGGTACTTGGCCTGAAATTAACTTCTAAAGGGCACAATGCCCACTACAAAGAGAAGATTGCCGCTGCCACAAAATCGCTCAGGGCTCTGTACCGCTTCAAACAACTCTCACCAAGCAAAAAGAGGAAACTCTAGATTATATTTGTAAGGCCGATCCTCTTTACCCCACCATCCCCATCCATATCCTGAGCAAAACTAATCTCAAGAAAGCACAATTTGTTCAAAATAGGTCAATAGGATTGATTGCAAACGTCACCCTGTGGGACCATATACCAACAGAAGTGTTACATTAAGCAAAGGATATCGAACCTATCTAGGTTACCCTGGATAGACGAGCAAAGAATATATGGCAGAAGATATATCAAAACATGCGTGAAGATGTGCTGCACGGAATTCGACTACCAAATGAAGAATTACCGGAATTGAGATTTAAAGGATCAATCAAAACAGCCAACTCAAACCTTACAAGAGATTTACCCTATTTACTAACGAAAATGACAAAAGAATAAACAGCATATAAAAAATCAAGGCCTAAAAAATCATGATAAGAAGAAAAGATCCGAAGTGCAGAAACACAATAGAAAAACAAAAAAAAAAATAATTAAAGTTCCGAAGAGGACAAACTCATTGTAAAAATAAATAAATCAAAGATCCAAAGTCGAGAAATCTTTTAAGAAAAAATAAAATAAATAAATTAAAGATTCGAAGTGGACAAACTTTTAATTAAAAAAGGAAAAAAGATCATAAATGGACAATTTAGAGCCAGAAAATAGCACTAAAAAAAAAGGGTAAATAAAGAAGTAATAAATACAATAAAACGATACAATGCATTTACGTATAACAACCGGCCTAGAAATGAAAAAGAAAGGACACTTAAAGAACGGAAGAGCAACAACAAGTCTAACACCATCTACAACAAACCTTGACATCGACGATCATTGGCTTGAAAGCTAACACATTGAATGAGTACTAAATGATATTTCGAACTTAGGACCTGAAGAACTACTGAGGTAGCCAGACAACATGGCACACATATTTTCTTACCCCCATTTCTATCTATTCTCTGAACACTATCCTCACATTTTTCTAGCTTATACGATTGTTGATCGTTGATCGTTGATGAGGATGGTAGATTTGGGAATTTCTACTTCGAAAGATATTCAAGCAAGCAATCCAAACCTTAGAACTTTCGAAGCGAAATATCGTTTTTATGATTTTAAGATTTTGAAGAGACTACGACTGATTGAAGGCAATCTGACTGGATACATTACAAGGAGGAACCTTCCCTTCATATCTGTCCTATTTAGGGCGAATTAGCTATGGAAGCAAAGTCTCCATAGGTACCTTATCGAGCTGGAGCTATATCTGAATGGGATGGCTAACTCAGGGCAGCTGAGTTGGCAATTCTCTTATTCAAAATCGAATGTAAACATAGGGGTTTCAAATTTCGTGAGAAGAGGCCAGATAGTTATGATGTTTTTTCGAAAAACAAAATAATTCACGGGCTAGCCTTTTGGAGGACTTTAGCAATTATATTATTCCAAAGAGAATGTAAAACAACATAAGTGTTTCGAATCGGCCGAATAGTAATGATGTTATTGTCAAAGGAAAATAATTCCCGGGATAACCTTGAGACGACTTTGGAAATTATATCATTTAAATGAGAATGTAGAACAAAGTAAGCGTTTCAAATTCTATTAAAATCGGCCGAATAGTTATGATGTTATAGCCAAAAGAACATAATTTCCGGGCTAACCATGTTATAACCTTGGCAGATATATCATTCGAATGAGAATGTAAAAAAACATAATCATTTCAGATTTCGTTTGAATCGGCCGAATAGTTACAATGTTATTATTAAAACAATAAAAAAATCAAAATTGGAACCAACCCATATGGTGAGATGTATAATCGCACGCGACTAAAAATGAAAAGGAGCGAAAGAATGTGGATAAATTCGTTTAAACACTGAACTTTGCAGTAAAATTGCAAGGATTTAATTATTAATATTGCAAAGAGGAAGATTGGATGGCAAATATTGTTGAATTTCATCATTCTACTTTAATCCTACGTTTTCCTTCTCCTAATTTACTGTAAGACTGACTCAGCTCGTAGATATAAATATTATCTCAGGCGCTTAAACATTAACTGCTAACAATATGTTATTTTTCAAAAAGAAATAAGCGAGTAAAGAGGTGAGTTTGAAAACAGCAAGAAAATCAACGCAACGTATTTTAATTAAAATATCCATGAAAAAATCATGAAAAATGGCGAAACTATCTCGATTTAATTACACTTTTAAGTGAAAAGGGAATCTCTCACTTACCTAAACTCTGGATTTCCCAAGAAACTTGAATTAACAAAAGAAATAAAGTTCTTATGCACTTCTCTTTTTATCGTTGTTCTTATTTTCATGTATAACATTCTTAAATAGATAAAACGTCTCAGATGTAGAATCCATCTAATAAAAAATATAAGTAATATTAACAAAGAATTCTCCCTGTTCATTGACATAACGAAGTTATGGTTATTGAGCTGAAATCAGACCCATACATGGTTCAAGAAATGCCAAAACGTCCTAGTGAGCGAAAAGGCGGTATTCTGGTTTATGAAAACCGGTTTTGCCATCGAAATATAAGATGTCTGAAACTCAGCCAAGCTGGTGTATATAAAACACCACCTTTAGGCCCTCCATTGTAGCGCTCCTTGGTCTCTGCCTCACACAACACAACAATAAAGTGCGTAAGTAATTTCTTAAACTTTGTTTGAAAGTAACTTGTTTCTGACTGCTATTTTTCATATAAAAGTGATTAATAAGCATTTTAATATAAACTTCTCGAATATTTTACTACAAAATACTATGTAAAGAAATTGAATTCGTTTGCTTTTATAACGCAATTCTTGTCTCAGCGCATTTATTTTTTCCCTGCATCTCCCCAGCTTAATTATTTTTGATTTTCCCGCTTGAATTGTATTTCATATTCTCTTTTAGTAAGGATTTCAATAATATTACTAGAAATTCGCCCTCAAACAATTATATATACCATAAAATAACAATTAATATAAACAATTTAATTATAGTTAAGTATTTGGGTTATTAAAAATCACAACTCGTCCCCTCCCATACGTAATAAAGGGGAGAGCAAATGAGTTAACAACTCCGAAGATCAATTAGCGCAAAGAGAAAATTTAGCTCTGCTAAACACGATTATGTGGATTCATTATTTAAGTTTGTTGCCATCAATTCTGAATGCATAGAATGTGATTTCATGCGGTAAATTCATGTGTTATTTACTAAATCCGGTGTTTTATTCCAGGAATCATGTCGTACTGTGGCACTGATGTTGGTCACTCTGACCACGGTGATTACTGGTCGCGAGAAAACTATGGTGGTAATCGATTCATGAAAGATTCCTATGGTTTCTCTGGAAGACGCATGATGGGCGGAGACTATAACCGAGGTTACGACTCGTACGGAGGCTCCTATAGTTCTATGGACAGGCCCTTTGGATACGGAAAGTCTTTTGGTTACGGAGATATTATGTGCAGATACGATAGTGGGCCTTTTGGTTACTATGGCTATGGAAGTGACAGGACCGGTTATGGTAGAGGATATCGCAGTGGCGGTCAATACGGATACGGCTGTGATTTCAGAGGTTGGTATGGTAGTGATTATGGTAGACAAGGGTGGTACGGCTATGGTTGTGGTTACGATATGCCCGGATACAACCGTTACGGCTGTGACTACAACCGATACAGGCATCGTAGCTGTTACGGGTACGGGGGTTACAGGCGCAACTATTACAACCCATATGGCTACGGAGGTTATGGTTTCGATAATTACTATCCATATAGTTATAGAACTTACGACTATTATGGTGGTTACGGCGATGGTTATTATAGATATGGAAGAAATTCACAGCCCATAGACTACGGCTACGGCGAATCCATGGGAAGATACAGTTATGGCACTGGTTACTACAGACCCTACTGGTTCGGCCCAGGTAAATATGGTTTCGATGATTGCCACCATTACTCCGATTTTACACGAGGCTATTTCCATCGATACCCATACCAAGGACGCTACGGCTACCCCTTCCACGAATATAATCCCTACTACAGTGGAAGTCAATATAGTTACGGTTATAGGTTAGGCGGATACAGGCCTTATTTTTACGGAGGATACGAAAGCAGCCTCTACCCCAGGTACCCATTCGGCGGAAACAGGTTTGGGTACGGGTACGGAGGTTACCCCGGCTCCCAGTGTGACCAGTATGGATATCAACATCAGTACTATGGCTACGGTGGAGACTACAACAGAAGCCAATATGGAAGGGCCCCCTTCTTCGGAGGAAGCCCTTATGGTTCTTATTACCAAAGAGGCTACCATAGTGATCATCCTCCTTTCTTCGTAAGTTTTTTGGTTTTGTTATCTTATTTTTAAGCAGACCTACCCTCTAACTATGCTGTGTCTTCTACATATCTTATTCTTATCTCTATTCAATATTCTAACTGAGATTTGAATTATTTCAGCATCTGGAGTATTTTCAATGTCTATATTCCATCTTGTTTCTCAGATTATTATTCAAAAATAGCCTCAGAAAGGTAAATTCGATGCTGTCTTGCTGGATGTCCTCCTTAAATTGATATATTTCTATTAATATAATCAAGTAGTAATCAACCTTGGCCTCAAACATTATAAGTCAGAGACGTGCTTCCATTACACTTTAAAATTTAATAGATTATTATCAAATATTAAATAGAGTTGCAATTTTTTTAGTCTCCTAAACTTAAGTATTGTCTATAAAACGTCGAAACTTTTCGGTCTTGAAAACTCATAATATTAATTTAATATCTTTCTTATTTTTCACAGTTATCACTATTAAACTGCCAGTATCATTTGATTTCCTTCTGTATTTATTAGTAGAATTAGTTTTATCATCATTTATTTCAATGTACCAAATCATTATTCTATTGAAGCTTGTGATGTTTAGTCGTAGATTAAATCTATTGCTGCTTTATCATAAAAAAATAACTTTAGATAGACTAAACTTCTTGGAGCTGATTCTCAGATTACCGTAAATATGTAAATTAGGTTTTTTAAACGTTGTTTGAATTGTTAGATTAATATTAGTCAACTTTAAGGTGATGCTAGCGGCTCCTTTTTATCTGATTGGCAAATTTTGTATTTTATATTGAAAGTTCTATAAATTCAACATTCTTGGGCGACCATTTTTCCGCGACCCTCCTTTTTTCCTCTCCTTGTCTTTTTTCTCTTTTTCTTGACGTCATTGAAAAATGAGCTGAAGAAATAACTGATGAAGCTAGGTGATGGAAATGGAGTTCACGCATATCAACATTCCACTTCAATACGTAAGAGAATAAATATTTATTTAACTCACTTTGGCTCAGGAATTTTTGTTTTAATTTTAATTGCTTTATTCTAATTTAGCCTCTTTATAGGTTATCTTCAAAGAATGAAGCCTCCCGAAGGATCAAAACAATAATATGATAAAATAAATTGCTATCCTTTAACTGAGTTAAGATTAGACATCTTTATTGGAACGAAATCTCTACAAAGTAAGGAAAGTTTGACATCAAAATAACAATTGAATTAATAATTAGAGAAGTGGACTTGTTGTGATGAGCCATGATGAAATTGTTCTAGTTTATAGATGATTATCTAAAATAAACCTATTCATTTTAATAAATACATTTTTAACATCTATTAATCATTGCATATAAATAAATAGGGACGTTCTTTGCACCTGGCAATACTTCTCTTGCCCTGCCTCGCCCCAAATCTCATCTGACTCAGAGTTGAAGAAATAAATATCAATCCGTTTAAATCAACCGAGCATTTCTCCAAGAATGATCATCCAAACAAGGTCTATTGATAAGGTATGGTAGTGCTTGATAAGGTAATCATATCATTTGAAAGAGAATGTAAACATCCTAGGCGTCTCAAATTTCTTTAGAATAAGCAGAATAGTTATAATGTTATTGCCCAAACCAAATAAATCGTGTGGCTAACCTTGGGAAAACTTTGGCAATTATATCATTCTTGATAAGGTATGCTAGTGCTTAAGAATGTAAGGTTGTGTTTGCATTAATATCTTACTACTAATAAGGGGGTAAAAAACGCAGAGTAATGAGAACGATGATCAAATGAATAGTGTAAAAAAGAACTTGTAAGAAAAGTACAAAAACTTAAAAATTGCCTAATTATTTTTCATTTTCTTCAAATGAAAGAAATGAACGTAGGTAGAGATTCTTTCAAAGTTTGAAAGCTAAGCGAAAAGAATGTGTGCAAGGTACAGAACTTTCACTTCAACCAAGAGCTTACTTCTATTTATTTTTAATTTTTGTAAATTTTCAGGATATATAATCTGAACGTCCCACAAATAACAGTCACTTTATTTTCAACACTGAGTTCTGATGTACAAGCCTGGTGAGTCACCCACAGTCTACCAACCTCCACTAAGTACCAGCAACTAACTAAGTTCCACATAATAATGAAGTTTGTGAATAAATTGTATCTAAAATTTGAGGCAAAGTGGCCTATGATATTACTTAATAAAACATGATTACGACATAAATAAAGCGAGTTTTGATGGCATATTTTTTTTACTTTCCTTTGACGGTTGTAACAAGGAAACAAGAGGTGAAATTACAGACGTAAGCCCATTTATTTGGTACTTTAAATATTACTTTTGCTCGAAATTAAGGCGCAATAACAACGAAGTTGCATCACGTAGAAAGGAGAAATCTGCAAAGTAGTGAAGGTGAACACAATGGAAAATCTATAGCCTCAGGTCTTCCTGCAGGCATTCGGGCAGAGAGGATGTATAACTGCGGGTACTGTAGCATTAGGGCAGTTAGCACATATCTGCATATAATCTGACCTGGCACATCTTCAAGTTTTATATGTGTGGACGAAGTAGTAACAGTAATAGCTTAGTGGTAATGGCAATAATGCTCTCTCTAAGTGAGCGGTACCACCCAAACTGAACCGTCCCAGGAAGCTTGTGAAGGTATAAAGTGAAGAATAATTTGTACCTGGGATAATAGAACAGAGATACACCTCAAAATGTTCCATGAAAAGATAACGGAGGATGAGGAAAAAAGAAATTGCTCATGCTAAGGCCATATATTTGTCGGAAGAAGTCATTACCCGTTGTAAAAACTGATTGGAATCTTTGCATGGTTCATGTGTGTCGATGACGCTTTCCTAATTTGGTCACTGAATCGTCTAAACTCAGGTGATTGGTTCTTGGACTGTCCTAAAATCTGCCACCACACAATTAATTGGGACGCTGATAATTGTTTATCTTTCTTTGATTTTAAATTATAGAATTAATAATCGAACTACTTTTTCTGTTCACCGTATACCACGCAATATTTAGTCCAACATTCAATTTTTGAGGTTATGATGTCAAGTTTAAAAAGGCTGTTCCAATGTTTATGTTTATATGAACATTTAGAATTTAGGATCATTATCAGTATGATTAAAATACATATGCGACATCACTACCGACAGTCTATTAAAAGCCACATCACCCTTTTATTGGCTCAAGCAAGAAATCCAGACGCTACTACGAATTGTCTATCACTTCCGTTTTCTCCTTTAATTTAAGGATTAAACAATGTCCTTTACTTCAACTGTGCCACGAATATATACGCTTTGACGACTATTCGGCCGATTCTATCCAAGTATGAAACCCTTATGTTGAATTACATTCTCTTTCAAATGATATAATTGCCGAGGTCCTCCCAAGGTTACTCCGAAAATTATTGAAATTTATGAAGGGAATAAAGTCATAAACTTTGTTCAGCAGACATTCTTCTCTAGCAGCTAACTGGTTTGCTCAATCTTTGCCTATTTCATTATGTGTCTATTTATGACTTTCTTGGCTCTCTTGCAATTATTGTGTTTATTCGATTAATCATTGTCTCCCTATGTAAGTCTCTTTGTCTTTATAATTCGCTTCGCTTAATTTTTTTGATTATGATAATAGTTTTGTTTTTGCCTCTTTAGAGTATGACCCAATTACTCCTTGGAAAGGTCTACATTGCTATTTTTTGACAAAACATTCCAGGTGTAAAATAGCCGGTAGATCTTCTTCTTCTTTGACAGGCTGAAGTTTCTCAAAATCAATGGTAATACCAGTCCCCTTCTTATCCAATTTACTGTTTTAGTAACGTATTTTTTGTAACTTCATTTATAATGGTTAATCCAAGCACCTTACACCATTTGTCATTCATGTATCGTTTTCTTTATACATATACATCTTACAAAGACTCGGCTATGTGAGTACAATCTTTAATTTATCTCTGTTAGTTAATATTTTCCATTTTTGCTTTATATTCATTTATCATGCCTATCTCTTCGTTTCTGTAAGGGCAAACGATTATTTGGCTAATGTCGTGGCGTATTGGATATTGCTGAGGGCGATATATCTACGGTGTAGATTAAATAGAGAGATGGGCTTAAAGACCAGCCAGGGATAATCCAGCAGCAAGTTCAAAATTTGCCCAAGGTTGGCTTCCGTTTTACATATAAGCATATATCTTCAGTATATATTAACACAAAATTCTTTCTATTCTCTTGTTCATTACAAGGCTGAGTATCTTATACTTCATACTCCTCTGCCAAACTTTGTCCTACCGATTGGACACGTCCCGACAGACTATGCAAACGCTGGTTTTCTTCTATTTTTGCTTTCGAAATCTTATCCAAAATGACTACTATTTCAATCTCGATTTTTCTGTTATTTATAAACCCAAATTAGTAGTTGTTTCTTCTTAGTAAAGAAATGAACAAAAGCTTAGTATTTTAGAAATTATAAACTGAACAATATTCGTTACTTGAATTTGAGCACGTCGCTGATTCTTCCGTTTAATATATATTCTTTTACCCTTTATTCAAAAGAAAAAATTGATGCTCTGAACATAATTGGGCTTGAAGCGAGTATCAACCTGGCCCTAAGTAGCGGCAAACACAGTGTAATTTACCGTAAAATACAAACCTGGTTCAACAAACACTTTCCAACAGAAACTATAAAGGAAATCGAAAAAAACAGATATATAAATTTTATGGCCCCAAGACCCCCCCTAAATTAATTCAAAGATTTACCAAACCTCCTAGTCCCTCGAAGCCAAGAAACTTCCACCCATCGGAACACTGAGACGTTAAGCCCATAGGTTCTTCTCCCCCGGTTGTGCCATACAAAAGAGCCCGATCGTCTGCTACACCTGTGGAGTTCACGGCCATTACCGCACGAACTGTCATCAAAACTCCCGATTCGCAAACTCTCAGTCCCACCAAGTATACCATATCTGGGCCACCCCTGATCCTCCTCCGTCGCCTCAGAAGACTCCCGAACCTCCCTCGCCCGCCAAAGACCCGGTCCATCAGGTAAATTTCCTCTTTAATGAAAACAACCCTGGTGGATTGAATTTCGAGAACGGAACTGTAAACGGTCGCCGAGTATCCACCCTCGTCCGTGACACCAGCTGCACCTGCATTATAGTCTCTGAGGACCTACTTTCCCCTGTTGGGCTTGACCACAAGAAATTTGCGGTGGTCCACGACAACCTTAGCCAGGCCAGTCGTTTTCCAGTAATTCGTTGTCACATTGAGTGTGACTATATATCCGGTTGGGCCGAAGTGGTAGCGGTCCCAATCCAGTTCTGCTCCGTTTTATTTGGTCAGAACCCCGTAATTCACGACCATCCCGTGGCCCAGCCCGTGATTACCCGTACACAGGCAGCCCTGGAATCCCGTGCACCAGTCCACTAAAAACCCCTATCGACCCGGAGTTCCAAGCCCTCCGGAGCGATGAGTCTTCCCGCGCCCAGGAGGAGTGCGCAACTCTCCGCCCCCCCCGTCCTTTGGGAGAAAACTAAAGCCCTCGAGCGTGTGTCCACTCGAGGCAACAAACGAGTCTCGTATCCCGTGAAAAAGGACTTATTAAGAGGTTTGAGACCTAATTGGACGTTAAGTCACGAGAACGAAAATTCAAGTCTGGCACGAAGGTGCTGGTGCTACTTCCCACGGGAAGCAACAAAATCCTTAGCCAGTGAAGGGGACCCTACCCCATCCTCGAGGCTAGAGGACCCGTGGATTACCTCATCCATACCCTGGCGGGAGCGAAGGTCTTCCACGTGAATTGTATATATATATATATATATATATATATATATATATATATATATTATATATCATCAATGTTCCTAATTATGATTTTTTAGGGGTCCACTAAATTGTTAAGTTTTTATTTATTGTATATTTAGGCCTGCAATTAGTTGTTTCCTTCTTTTTTGGTTCCACTGAAATGTTGCCAATGTTCTCCTGTGATTTTTCTTTTGTTTAAAATTGTATTAGTTAAATTCTCTATAATCGACCTGTTTAAGGCTTATGCCCGTAAATTCCCCGCTGAGCTTAGATTTACGTTTTTTTTTGTGTGTACACCTGTCGTAGCAGGTCAGAATTTCCCTAGACCTTTAATAATTCTAGTTTGACGGGTTGGGATGATCCTTTCCTACGCAACTGCTTTGTAAAGCATCATCTTTCGGTTGGGAGATGTGTGAGGAAATCTTCACGTGGAAGATCTTTAGCAGAAAGGAACTTCCATGTGCAGGAGAAGGTCGGCTAGGCCTAAAGGGGTAAGCCTACCCCCTCCCCCTCTTCCACAAGCGGTAGCCTCGAATCGAGTCCCCCACGATTCACCTTTATGCAGGCTAAAATAGCTCTGCAAGAAGATTCGAGGCCCTTCGAGAGTAGAGCTGTTTCCTGCTAACCCCCAACTCCGGGGAGAGCCTCGGACATAAATAATGCTCGACTCCCCAGAAGAGACACAGAGTTGAGAAGTCTCGCCAGAACCCAGAAGATTTCCCCTTGGTTACAAGTCAAGTGGTAGCAACAAAGCAAAGTGACAGCTGGACTATTTTTCTGTATTTGGAATTAACACCAGCCAGGAGGTAATTCCACTGAAATATCGCCCCGTCTGATTTTCCCAACTTCTTTCATCAACTCCTGTCGAAGCCCTCCTTATATCGGGTAGCCGAAATACTCTTCCCTGGACCGGAAGTTACCCCCCCCCCCTTGCTTTTGGAGAACCGTCATCACTCCAACCTCCCGCTCTGAAGTCCGAGCGGTCTCACCTCACGTACCGAAGACATCCGTAAGCCAACCCCCCTCCCCGCTTCAGTAACTCATTTGAGTTAATCTCCCCCCCCAACGTTCGTTTAATGATTGGATTTTTTCCCGTTAATTCTCTGAGGTCATTTTACCCTTCAATTCTCTTATTAATTTTTTTGTGTAAATAAAATTCTATTTTTATACATCTCTCTTTAAATAACCTTGAACTTTGCCATTGTCCATAATTTCCCTGACCTCGTTGCACTCTCTCGTTACTCAGCCCGTCTGAACGCGTGGTTTTCCCTCCCTTTGTCGGGTTGCTTTCAAGTTATTGGTCCTCTCCCATAGATATAATATGGTATTGATATAATGTAATGTCATACCATGACACAAGACTTCCCGAAATACAGGCATTCCAAAGGAAGACACCTATTTGGAAGAAAACAAACTAGAGCATATGATGAAAATAACGAAGCAGATACCATTACCAAACAGACTAAGTAAAGCAAGGCAAGAAAAAAAGAATTAGAGAAAAGAAATTCGAAGAAAACAGGTTGAACATCATTATCTACCAAACTAACGAAAGTCAATACAAAAAAAAGCTAAACTATGCAACACGAACAAGCAGATAAGTAACAAACTATTTAAATTAAAAAAGCACAAAACCTAGCACACAAAATTAGAAGCACATTTAACAAGTCAAGTCAAGTCTGTACTGTGCTCTTGAGAAGAGATGCCAGTTATTTTTTTAAATCTACCAGACTCATTCGTATTTGCCCGAGTTGCTGGATAATTTTTCGTTCCTTTAAGAATATTGTAGAACGGAAACCTTTCATAGATAGGAATTTAAATCCTAATATCTATAGAAATATATTGTTTCAAGAAAACCATGAATTTTAATTACTTTTATTTTTTTACGATTATAGATAATAATTCGGGCTGTAACTTCTGAGCCCGAGTCCAGCGAGTTTGAACGATGTCAAGAGAACGTCTGCTACGAATGATAATTTTTGACACAGG
This sequence comes from Ceratothoa steindachneri, assembly GCA_963969495.1. Classification (NCBI taxonomy): domain Eukaryota; kingdom Metazoa; phylum Arthropoda; class Malacostraca; order Isopoda; family Cymothoidae; genus Ceratothoa; species Ceratothoa steindachneri. Next base: position 45,087,901 of record OZ018339.1, read on the forward strand.
GCACCGCTAAGACAATCGCCAAAAGCTGAACAAAAATATATGAACTGCAACCAGGCTCAATAGAAGGGGCAAGAGCTATTGGCTGCAATTACTTACTTGAAGTCATTGTTGGCAGAAATTAAAACAGTTTGCAAATACACGTTCACTATACTAAATTAATAATCGGGTAAAGCACGCACAACCCAACTGACCGGATTCACGGTTTAATTGAGATCAAAGCGGTTGCTAGAGGCCTCAATGGGCACGGTTCGAATCCCAACCCAGCTCGGATTTTTTTAAAGTAAGAGATAACTATTTTCGAAGAAAAATTATTCCGTTTTCTCTTTCCTGCTGTGAAGTTAGATTTATATATATATATATGATGAAAATTAATGCAATATCGTAGGAAAAGATGAGGAATTAAACCACATTCTCCGAAGACAATTTAATTCAGAACAGTTTCGGTGTATCTCACACCCTTTTTCAACTGACACTGGGCAGAAAATATATAAGAGAAAAGCATAACACAAGATCTCCTCTAATTCCCCCCAATCCCCTACTTGTGGCTAATCTGGGGGGGGGGGGGGGTTAGGCCTAAACATATTGAAGGGCTGAGATTTTACTATTTTATTTATTTGCTTTCTTATTACAGGATTAAAAGAAAATTGCCCCTCAGATAGATTTAAATTAGGAACTGACGATATCATTCTCGATTCTACGATTCTTCTCTTAACATAGTTAGCCGATTTAAATACCATTCTACTTCCATTGAAATCGATCGAATGATTCAAGTCTCTAACATGGCAGAATATTCTACTGCTTTGGCTGCCGACTCTAATATCTCTTTTGTGTTCATACAATCTCTTGTCTAGATTTCTCCCCGTTTCCCCTATATAAACTTTATGGCAATCGTTGCATGGTATTGCCTTAGCATGGGAAATAGTTTATCTCTGATATTGGCATTTCTCTTCATGGAATATTTTGAGATTGAACTCCTTCCCACAATTTCTCCCCCTAACTTTATATGGTTAAGGTACATTGACGATGTATTTTCTGTATGGCCTAATGGCCATGATTTTGATACCTTTTTTAATAATTTGAATAATTTGCATGTCTCCATCAAATTTAAATATGAATGGGATTATGATAATAGATTACCCTTTTTAGATGTCCTTATTAATAAAGATCACCATGCTTTAAAACTTGACGTGTATAGGAAACCAACCGACTCGAATGCCTATATACATTATTTTTCGTTTCACGATAATACTGTTAAAAATTCGGTAATTTCTAACCTTTTCCTTAGAGCATACAAAATATGTCATCCTTCCTATTTAGATGAAGAAATTCCCATTATCAGTACCATTTTTTCTAATTTGTATTACTTCGATTGGTTCATATCGTCTGCCCATTTTGCAGCTAGCAAAACATTCTATGGTAATAAACCTTCCTGCACTAATGATTTCAACAATAATAATAAATTAAATAGTTTAAAGGACACATTTGGAAAAGCGGGTATTAATCTAGCCTTTAAATATAATAATTCCTTGAACAGATTGATGATTGCCAGGAAACCCAAAGAACATATTAACATATGAGTTGATGCAATACCATGCAACGATTGCCATAAAGTTTATATAGGGGAAACGGGGAGAAATCTAGACAAGAGATTGTATGAAAACAAAAGAGATATTAGAGTGGGCAGCGAAACCAGTGGAATATTTTGCCATGTTAGAGACAAGAATCATACGATCGATTTCAATGGAAGTAAAATGGTATTTAAATCGGCTAACTATGTTAAGAGAAGAATCGTAGAATCGAGCTTGATATCGTCAGTTCCTAATTTAAATCTATTTGAGGGGCAATTTTATTTTAATCCTGTAATAAGAAAGCAAATAAATAAAATAGTAAAATGTCAGCCCTTCAATATGTTTAGGCTTAACCCCCCCCAGATTAGCCACAAGTAGGGGATTGGGGATAAAAGAGGGGATATTTCACGACCTGTTATGCTTGTATGCATTTTTTTCTTATATTTTCTATCCAGTGTCAGTTGACAAAGGGTGTGAGATACACCGAAACTGTTCTAAATTAAATTGTCTTCGGAGAATGTGGTTTAATTCCTCATATATATATATATATATATATATATATATATATATATATATATATATATATATATATATATATATATATATATATTATATATATATAAATATATATATATATATATATATATATATATATATATATATATTAGTGTAGATAAGTAGCAGTCTTTCTTGAATGCAAATTTTGTTGAAGATCATGGTATATTTCGCCTATATCAATTTCCTTTGGAAACTTTCTCTTCTTCTAACTGTCTTTTTTTAGCCTATCTTGTAGATGGTAGATAATTTGTCCTATATTCATATCTCTTTTTTTTACCAAAGGCATATATTAAAATAGAATTAATATAGGACAAGTTATCTACCATCTACAAGATACACTACAAAAGACAATTATAAGAGTAGAAAGTTGCCAAAGGAAATTCCTTAAGGCAAACTATACCATGTTCTTCAACAAAATTCACTTTTATATTCATCCCCGAAAGTTCTGAGGTTAGGTAAGTCTGAAATCGCCTTGTTTGTACTTCCGGCGCGGAATTTCATGAGAACTCCATTCCTTTTCCATAGATAAGGAAATTAAAAAAATTCTATTATTGTGAATTATGCTGCCAAAAGCTAAAGTAAAATTGTTTATATTATTTTTCTTAAAATGTTTCCAGCCCATTTCAAAATAAAAATTCAATTTCATCTCAAATTTCACTAGAAGGTCTGCTTGCAAAAAGGACTAAGTCCATAAGGATACGTCAAAGGTAATGTTGCAAATATATATTTACAGCGGACCAGATTAAATCTCAACATTTGCCACAAGACCCATCTTACCACTAACTTAGGCTATGCAACTCATACCACCCGGATTACAAAGAAGCCTGTGAGTAAAATGATCTTAGCTACCCAAAGAGGAATGTAAATAAAGATGCCCAAATCTTTTTTTCTCAAAGCAATTTTCAAGGAATAAAAAGAAAATAAGCAAAAGAAGTTCTCTCCCCAAATTTTAAGTGGGTGGCACAATTAATACTGTTTTATTTACCTAATTTTTTTTAGGAAAACAATTCAAGAGTTTGTAGTAAAATTAAAGAAAGTATTGAACGTCCCTCGATTAAAAGACAGCACAGCATTGATTTGCTTATACCCTTGTTAATAGCGTCGCGGGTGATCCAGAAGTTAAAGAAATCGGGTGAATGAAAAGAAATCTTAATAGTGAATTTTTCAATAGGTAGTGAAGGCAAGGATGAATAAAAAGGAGATAAATGACGGTTTGAAAAAAATCTAAACATTCTTAACCGGGGCTAGATCCCCGGCTTGCCAATTGTCGATCTGGAACAGTACTCACTAAACTACCAGGTACAGTATTTCTCTCTCTGACCCCACGTTTCTCTCATCCCAAACAGCGTGTGATCCCATTCCCTAAATCATGACCGACGTCAATTTTTTCCCTTCCGTCTGGTGGGACTCTCAGCTGCAATTGGTTTCTAGATCTTGAATAATCGCCTTTCTTTGCCTTTCGATCGCCGGGTCACAGAACCACACAACCCACATTAATCTGTCAGCCGAAGACCATGAATTTTTATTGGGCTAGGCAGGTAGTACTCGCTGGTAAAAGTGGTTTAATTGTTATCCCTTCCACTCTATTCGGCTTAATTTCCCTGAAACCTTTATTACATTTTACTCAATTTATTTGCGATTTCTTCCTTTTATTTCGTGGTAATTTACCAGTTTCATCTTCAGACCATTTATGAGGAGAGGATCTTGTTACGGTGTCCCTTTCAACCACACAGCTTGGTTTTTGGCAGGTATGAGAGAGAGGTGCTTTGGCTATCAGAAATATCGGCTAAAGGAAGAAAAACCGGAGTTTTCGGCCAAAGATCCGGCAGTCGTGTGATGAAAATCCGCCCTGTGCCAGATTACGCTTTATCGGTGGAAATGACACCACATTTTGGCACCCATTGCCTCCTGGCATTACCAAAATAAAACAATGTTTTTTGTAGAAACCTCAGTATGGTCGTAAAAAGCAACTAAACCCATATAGTGGCCAACTTATGGAAATTTGATTATTAGTATATGGAATGTGAGGGTATATGTGATGTTGCAAAGGGGGACAAGGTGGTTCATATCTTTAGAACAGGGCGAGTGCAGATGCGTGTTTTAGGTGAGAAAACATGAATGAAAAACAAAAGTTTGTGTGAGATGGATGGAATGAAATTTGATAACGTAGAGATCAAATTGGTATGAATGTAAGAGGTGTAACAGTGCGTTAGAATGATAAAGAAGATGATGAGTTGGTTAGATATAAAAGTGTGGCTGCGAAGTTGAGGTTTGGTATGGTGAAACTGTGCATGGTTGTAGTATATGTGCTCTGTAATGATCGAAGTGAATCTGAGAGAGAAATAAAACCTGCAATAGCTTATAAAGAGTTTTGGATTTAATTGTAAATGGGTTTCGGTTGATGGTTGTATGATATATGAATGAAGCAAAAGGTGACATTATGAGAGAGGCGATAATAAGAGCTTTTGGTACACCTTGAGAGAGAGTGGTAGTGCCTTGTTTCTTAAAGAAATTTCTGTAGAAACCCCATTCTTTCAGCATATAAGATGTGTATAAATACACATGGGTTGGGTCAAGAAGAAGGCGAGAACTTAACAATATGATCAGGTCTTAGTAAGTGTAGATGTGCTACTGCATATACGAGTATTTGATCAATATCAACGAATGAGTATATCGATAGGAACAGGAAGCTCTTCTCGAGGGAAGTGATAGATGTGTAAAATCAGTAACAGGAAAGGAAAGATACCTGTGATTAAGCTAGAGGTCATAAATAGATGGGAAGAATATTTGTATAAGCTTAATAATGTGGATATAAAAGATAACCCAACTGTATTTATGATTAGCTCTTTGAGAATCAATTGATTGTTGTATCAGGATGTACAGTAGATAAACTTGCGAGAAATGATTAGGGCTTGTGAGTAGTCTGAACTGAATGAAGTCAGCTGGAGTAGATTATATAGTAGCTTACATTCTGGTAAGTGGCGGTGATTGTATTATGGGATTGGTCTAGTGTCTCTAGTTTAGACATTTTAAAGGAAATGATGAATGCTTTAACTACAGAGCTAATTATGTTGAGTGTTGTAGGTGAATTCTATTGAAAGTTTCTTTGGTGGACGTATAAGGAGGATAAATAAGGCATTAAAGAAAGATGAATAAGGGATATTTTTAAAAGGGGAGTGTGTGTCCATGGTTAAATGCTTTGCAGTAAAAAATATGTAGCTTATAAAATGAGGGGTAAGAGAACTAAAGTGTAAGCCTGACTTAAGATCTTCTAGATAGATAACAATTGTAACAAGTTTAATAACTTACTTATGTATGTATAGATTAATGTGAAGAGCATTTATGTTGGATGTAAGCGTGATTTCAGATGAAAGATAGGCAGAGATAATGGGTTGGTTGACATACGTAGGGGGTGTATGAAAATGTTGTGTTATGTCGCCATGGATGTTTAATAGCTTTATTTTTAGAGTACTGAGATGAGTATGTGTGAAAAAGAGAAAATGGTGTAAGATTGTTAAAGAATGTTGAGCGATGGGTCCTATCTATGATAATGTAAGCTGATAGCCTGGTGTTAGTGGCTGAGAGTGAGAAAGATGTGGAGATGTTGATTGTATCATTTGACAAGTGGTGGAGAGGAGGTGCTCGAAAGTGAATGCGAAAAGATTAAAGCAAAAGTGTCTAGCATGCATGCAAGGTGAGGGTGAACACAAGAAGAATATTGCGACCACGAGTTTTTATATGGTATGAAAGTGTCTGCGTCAAAGGGAACGAAAGTAAAGATAATATGAGAATGGATGTGAGAAGGGTGAGAATAACGCCTAAAAGGTAACCTGATAAAGTAAATAAATGTTTGAGAGAGAAGCGTTTGACTGAGGTCGGAGTGGATGATAGTGTTTATGATAGTTGTGTTGGGGTCGCTTTGTGTGAAAATATAAGTTATAAGGAAAATGACTAGTTTGTACTGATAGGATAATTGCTTTTCTTAATTTTCTTTCTTTCAATAATTTTCACTCGTATATTATTTGATAAAATGTACTTTAATCATTCTGCCACACGTGTCCACAACATTGGCTAAACGCTTCTCAACTTTATTATAAAGAATTACAGGCACGAACATATTTTCCTCCATTCAATCAGCAATTTCTCTGGTTGACCAAAACCAATGAAGGACCCTCAAGATGCCATTAGTGTCTTCGACGGGTGGCATCTCAAGATGGTACTTCTTAGCAGGCAGAAGGGGTTTCTGCAGTCCAGTACCTTCCATTGTTAACTGTATATTTCCGTTTGGGAGCTCAAAACCATGTTAAAGAACCTAGCTGCAGCTTCTTGATTTGAGTTGACCGACGGAAGTGTAAGGAAGACGTTCAAGGAAGAACATTGCTAGCATTGAAGTTACAAGCAGTAGTTCGTGGGATGGCTAGTTATGAATGTAGTGAGCTCAGCAGTCCGATTAGGAACGGGTGACCTGGTTACCATGGGCTCTCAATTAGATTCATCGAAATCCCGTGTTTTATATTTCTGCAATAAACATTACTTAATAATTCACCATATTTTATTTATTTCTCCCCTGGTTGTATGTTCTCTTTCTGGCCAGGGATGAATCCTGCTAGACGACATGATACAGTAACCCTTCTCAATAAAGCTCCAACTTGGAGTATAAAAAATGATGGGTTGCCTTATGCTTAAAGGGAATAAAGTAGAGAAGGGGTTTAAAGACTTGAGTTGTGTTGATTTGCCCTTACCACACGTTACCATTTGTTTTGGGGTATTAGGTATGCTTCAAGTGAGGCAATAGAATCCAAATAGCAATAAGATACTGAACAGGATGATAGTGGTTTCATGGTGGTGTGAGATGTTTACACGTGGCAAGGAATGAATCCAGTGGACTATCTAAACAAGGCTTTTGATGGTTGACCGCGATGCTCTCCTGCTTGGTACCTCTTTGCATCACTTCTTAGGCTTCATTTACAGCAACAACGATGGGATATAACAGCAAAATGCTGCATCATTTAATCGAAACTAAGTAGCCCTGAATTGGTTGCAAGACGAAACCCGAGAGTTAACAAATGGTGTGACCACCGTGTTTACCCGACATAAACCCAATTGAGTATTTAGGTGATGTGGTAACATGTCTATTCGCACTCAATATCTGGCAACTATAAATCTCTGGGAAATCTAAAGAGATATCGAGATGACATTGATCAAGAGATCACTAGAGTTTTCTCCACTGATGGAATCGAAGCTCCGTTTGATTTCCCTACATAATTTTAGGGATTAATTGAGTCCATATTGTCCTTATATGAAATCGTTTCATAAATAATCTTACCTTTATTTATGGTCAAGTAAGTTAGGTTTTGACTTTATTTATCAACTTCAAACATCTTTGCCATTTCTGTTATTTTTATCAATCAACATAGGACATTAACTGTGTGGTAGTCAGGTGGTTGTGGCGTGGTGCTGAGATCCACTCAGCCATCCACTGACAAAGTTTGCCTTAGGCATGAAGAGAGATTAAGTCTGCCAGGACTACAAGTTGTAAGCAGGCAGGAAAACTGTAGCTGAAGGAAAGAGCAAATGAACAAAGCCTCAATGAATGTTCATAGCAACTATATCCAAAAGAGGGGACTACTATGAGCATCCATATCCTGTAAGATACAACATTTTTCTACCTGGCTGCGAATCCTGAGCACGAGAAAGAGATTATTTTTTATATCCCCTCAAGTTTCGAGTAATACTTGAGTTAATTGATCACTCAGTGTCATGTGGCGACTCATCTTCTGAGGTCACTTTTTCTTTATTGGTGCTCGAGATTTGATGAATCTCAGAACATCAAAATTGAAAATTTTTTGCCATTTAATTAAAATTATGAAGAAATCTAGGTTAAATTGATTGCTTTTTCTTTGTAATTTTGTTTCGATGATTACTAGAGTCAGAAACAAATTATTTCATCGTTTATATTTCTGTAGCATCTCTTTTTTCAACTATATTTAATCACAAATGGTAATTTTAAAACTTGCATTGATGTTTATGGGTACTAACATGCTTCTTATGATTTTGTTACAGGATATTTAAGATATTTCTCAAGAAGTTTAACAGACTTTATAGAAAAAGTATACCACAGATGATATTAAAACTTCTTACTTCTCAAATCAACACTTGAATTTAACGCAATTGAAATTAGGAACCCCAAATCCATTTTCTGATTAATATCCATATCGAGATCGGTGGACCGGCTGGAATGGTACATGGGTTCCATAACAGTAACCACCGGGAACGCCGAAGTAAACACTCCTCGAGGGTGATCCCATCCCGTGGTAATCGCCACGCCGGCTTCTGTCGTATCCACCACGGTAGCGATCTCCATATCCCCATTGCTCGGGGCCGGAGTGTGGGCGGAAGAGTTCGCCGCGCCCACGGTTATATCCCCTGAAACCTCGGCGGCTCTCCGAAGGGAATCTGCAAAAGTTCAAGGAACTGAGTTCAGTTAGGAAATAGAGTTAATCTTATATGAGCGCCAATTAAACGATGAAAGAGCAATAGTCAGTACAATAGGTTTGCCAATTTTAGGACCTGTTGTCAAGAGAGGCCTCTAGATGTTTTTAACAATAACTTGTCGAATTATTAAAATACCATGAAGTGCCCCATTATGGAAACACTAAACAAACTTAGTTCATTTGAATGCTAAAGTTTAGAACCATAAATAAGTTATCCTCTAAGCTAGATTAAAATGAAGTTACGATTTTTTAAAATAAATTCAACCATAGTTTCCTTCATCTTTGACATGGGAAGCTAGAGATGAGTAAATAAAGAATTATGGAAATAATATTACCAAAATGGTTTGGATTATCCCAGATAATATCAAATTTGTTATAAGTTATTCAAACTCGATTGTTTTGCTGTCATTTTATACCATATTATTCTTCCCCCCCACCCTAAAAACAAATAACTTCCATCGATAGATGAATCAACTCAAACACAGTAAATTGTAAATGTGAAACTTCCGAAAAATTGATAAAAACTGTTGGCAAATAAATGACTAGCTGATAGAGCTTTATATTTTTTGATTGGGTATTTTCCCATCAGTATAATTTTTCTAAATTGTATGATAAATACTTACCTTTGGCCCTTTCACGATGGGATATTTAGTCGTCGTCAACTTACCTGCCAAAGTCCATTTCGTTAGCAGGGTGACCTGGCGAGCCGTAATCCGGCCGTCCCACTAAACCATAACCGTACATCCTTTCGCGCCCATAGCCAGCTTGCATATCTCGGGGATCAGGTCGAGGACCTCCGTAGAAACCTCTGGGAGGGCCGTATGGCCCTTCTCCTTTCATTTCCATGGGAACTCGCTCCAAGCTTGCGCTTCGTTGCCCTTCTCTCATGAAGCGCCTGTCATAGCGCTCTCGTTCTCCTCTGTCTCCTTCCATTTGGCCACCGCCGCTTCTGAAGTGACCGTGAGCGCAGAAATCTCCGCTTGCTCCTGAGCGGTTTTGTTCCAACTGTCCGCTGGGCATCGCTCCTCTGTCGCGAGGAGCAGATTCTTCAGTAACATCCGGAACCATGATTCCTGGAAATAGTGATATTGTGTTCAAAAGGTTACATAGGGTAGTTTTAGGGTTTTTCCACTAAATTAAGCAAATGTCTTCGAAATGGAATGCGTTTAGAAGAGTAAATAGGATTGATTAAATTGATATATATATATATATATATATATATATATATATATATATATCTCATGAAAAAAATGCGATCTTTAACATTAGTTAGAAGCAGGAAAGACTGAAACAGAACTGAAAGCACCACCATTTCAGGGAATTATCAGAGGTAATAATACATTCGCCGATATTTTGTATCGAAAAGCACCAATGAAATTTTCCGAAAGGTCTTGCGGACAAAAATTGATAACAATTGACTTAGAAGTGAAAAGCAGGAGTAAGATATCCTGAATTAATACTGCATTTTAAATATTATTCAGATATTATTTAGTTCGTAAAAATTATGAAAAGTGCATATAAAATTTTGGAATAATCACAAACTAAGAGTGAATAAAATTTTATAATTTACTGGAAAATGAAAAGAATTACCTAGGAACTAAATTGCTATTTATTGTAATATTACTTAATACGGCTTTGATTGGATATAAACGGCAGGTGAAATACGAGGTCGAGTTGAACTGCGAAGTATCACCAAAGCGAGGGGTCTTTTATACCTACTTTTCAGATCTTCCAGTGATCTCGGATTTCCTCTTTGGAAACCCGTTTGACGAATCTGGAATAACCAGAGTGAATTTGCTTAGAGCTCCAGGTTAAGCGGCTGATTACTAAAACAAATTAAAGATATGTTAATAAAATCTTTATTGATTTAGCTAACCATCCCGCTAAATGTAATAAATCCATCAGCTACTGTAAAGCTATAGAGCTTGCAGAACAAGAGAGTTAGTCTCATTACCAACAGAAGAAGAGCAGAGAAGAGTGCAGTAGTATGTAATCCACGAATGGCATAATCTCAAATCTGTCGATTATTTACTCCACAAACAGGCAGAATGAATATAGAGAAGACTGAACGCAATTATGTCTCAGCTAGAGGAGGAGAGAATTGAGATTCCTCGCGAAGCAGGAAAACTCGGAACAGGAAACTTGGGAATGCGAGACCAACATCAGAAGAGGATCTACAATAATCTAAAATATATGAAAATTATCATTTTATATTAAATTCTGCGATATTATTATGAATTATTGTATTTAAGATAAATGCTACAATACAGAGGAGTGAGAGAAATTCTTAATATACATATTATATTTTATTTATAGGTGTGGAGAAATGGCTACATTAAGCATCCTGGAGGAGTATAGGTACATTCAAGCCCCCCCCTCCCCCCTCATGAGGAGAAGCGTGGGAAAGGTAGCCGGCGAAAATGCTTACCATGTGTGATCTCCCCGCCACTGTGGGCAGTTGGAGCTAACATCTGTTTGAAGGCGACCACCTAAGGTCCTTAAACGACGCTCTAACGATCGAATTACCTACGAGACCCATAAACCCGTGGTTATGGAAAAAAAGCGGTGCGAGTCAGAAGGCACGCCAAGTAGCGGTGCGGTTGCGAGCCTATAATTTGCGAGCTGACTTGGGCACCCCAGTGCCACCTCAGGAATTCTCGCTCTCCCCAGATGCTAACTCACCATTCGCTCCCCCCCCCCCTTTTGCCTCTGTGGCCTGGTCACTTCCGCCCTTTAGATGGGGCGGCAATCCGCCTATAAATAAGCCCCGCAAAGAAAGAGAAGAGGATTATCAGAAGTCGATACGCCAGAGGTGGATTAGTTCGTGAAGATCGATCCATCGGCTAGACAAGAAGATTATTAGAAGTCGATTCGCCAGAAGAAAGATTAGTTCGTAAAGATCGATCTTTCAGTCAGACAAGAAGATTATTAGTAGTCGATTCGCCAGAAGAAAGATTATTTCGTAAAGATCGATCTTTTAGTCAGACAAGAAGATTAGAAGTCGATACGCCAGAAGAAGGGTAGTTCGTGAAGATCGATCCTTCAGCCATACAAGACTATTTCAGTGAGAAACGAGAGGATCAGATTGAGAAAATCGATCCCCCCTTTCAGGGCCGTATTAACCTAAATAGTCAAGTTTTATATCGGTACCATACCGAAGAAGCCTTTTCAGTCTGCAAAGAAGTCCGACTGAAGAAAAGCAAAGCCGCTCACACTCGAGTGATTCTCACATCTCAAGCACCGTAAGAGTGAGAGGAGAAGAACCCTGCCCCAACGAGCTCCCGTTCTTTAATTACGTTGAAGAATCAGCCCCCGTCACAGGCGACGAAAGTTCCACTAGCGACCACCACACTTCAAAGCGAGAGATAAGTCCTCCAGCGACATCCGGCAATCCCTAATACCTACCTGTAAGTTAACCATAACATTTATATCTCTATTGCGATAGTATAAGTTTAGTACGTCCCACGTTTTAAAGGAGAGTAGAAACCATTATTCTTGAACCTAGGTCATATGTGTTTGTAGATGAGAGTACGTTAATTTAATGTTTTATGCTAATCAAATAGGGTCGTGATAAAAATACTAATTGGCAATTGGTATGTTTACTGGAAGCCTACTTGTTTATGTTTTGTCATTGAAAGATCTTTGAGGCTAAAGATAGGAATGTGTTTACTGTTGGTTTGTAATAGTTAATTTAAAATACATGTTTATTTTGGTAGATTCTGGTGTTTCCTCTTATCCTTATGTGTTTAAAAATAGCTCTTCCTTAAGAACTAAACCACTAAAATAGCACTCTTAGAACAAAGCCTACTTCATCATAGAAGTAACTCACGCCCCTTAAAGCATACCGCTACTAAAAGGGTGTCAAAGAGTAGAGGGATCAAAACCAAGGGTCATTCTACGACAATAGGAATGTACATATATTTTCCTAAGACACAAAATTCGAATTCAAATTTGAAAGAAGTGATGAGATAAGTATAATGCTAAAAAGTACTTAGAGTTAAAATAGAATAATAGTGGTGAAAACGAAAGAAAGCATTAGGATTGCCGAAAGTTGAACATACGCCATCTTCTGTCATCTACTTTATGTTTGTTTTAGTTATTTCATTTTCTTTTTCCATTTGGGAGCTTCCTGAATCTGTGAGTTTTTAGGGCTCACTCTACTATTGGTGACTTTTCTTTTGCGTCTAGTTTGCTTCAATGTCTTGTACGTTTCTCTTATTCTGATAGATACCAACTGCTTGGTATGGGGTATTAGTACTCTGTTACTTGAGGGTGTTGGCTGGCAACTATAGGTCCCTCCTTGCTCCGTTTATGTTTTAAGCTTCAATTTAAATTTTCTCTGGAAGATTCAAGGATTTGTAATGTTGACGACTTAAAAATCACCTTCACTTTCATTGGTTTTCAATTGGTCCACAGCAGATTGTGCAGCTTCCGTGCTTCTTAGGGTAATCGATCCCGAGAAGGTCGGAGTGCTTTTGGCTTATTGGGCATTCACTTGTCTCTTGTGCCTCAATTTGGAATCATTTCATACAGGTCTTTATATAAACGTACCTTCTTTCTCTATTTGTAGTGGATTCATCCTTTGAATAAAAGCAAGGAGAGCAGCATCTGTGGCTGGCCTTGTCATGCTTCCCTTGGCAAAAATGACCTTAATTGTTCTCGATGTTTGTCTATTTTTTATAACCTATTGAATCTTGGCCCATTCCTCTTTGGCTGTCCATTCGCAATTATATGGTAGAGCTGCTTAAATACAAGAGATGTTTAGGCCTTGATTTCCTTGGCTTCTACAGGCTCGAGGTTTACTTCTATCACTTGTGTGGCCACCATATTAGTAAAATATTTTACTGATTCTGATCCACATGACACATTCCTAAAAACCTTTTGTATAATTCGAATAGGCTTACCAGCGCTACATTTAACTTTGATTGAATAGTTTCAGTTATTATCACCATAGTGGACCTGTTACATTCTTGCGGCACCCTCAGGAGAAGCCGTCACCATATTTCTCTCTCATTTTTTTATTGTAATTATCTCTTGTGGTGAGTGGTCTAGCCGGCATAATAATTATGTCAGGTTAATCAGTAAGAATATCTTCCTTCTTTATTGTAGTGATATATTAATGGAAGAGTTTTGAGGTAAAAATTGGTATGATATTCTGAATGGAGCTCAAGAGACAACGTGCGGTGCCATTTGAACTCCAGAGGTTAATTGAATCGTCAAGAGAAGAACTGAATTGAAATCAAATAAAAGGAAAGTCAGAGACAAAGAACAGATCATTCGACTCCCACCCCACCCCCTAATTCTACATTGGACCTCTTTGGATTGGGAAAGGCTGGGGGCAGGGGGTATGCCATGTTCTCCTCTGCAGAATAGTACAACCAAATTGTTAAGAGCCTCAGTAAGCACCCCGAATTGTCGTTACAGGAGGTAGGTATGAGAGAGAGTGGAAATAGAAAATTTAAGGATACGATAGCGATGAAGTATCGTAGGAGACACCAAAGTGGACATATTTAGCCAGGAGACCAATGGCTTAACGTGGAATACAAAGTACGATATCTAGGTTATAACTCTTCTAATATTTTGTGATTCATGAGACCCTTGTTCTAAATGTCTGATGTGAGTCCCCTGTGTGAGATTGATAGATAAAAATGAAGGTATTGATTTTTTAACGAAGCGAGAAATTTTAAGAGTTGCTGGTTTGACTTGAGATCAGGCTTATCTCTGTCCATTGAAGGTAGTTAAAGCTACTGTGTTTAAGTGTAATTCCCTTTATAAATCTGTGTTTCATTTTATCTTTGTTAGTATAAACGTTTGTTTATTTCAGACGTTCAAACATTTGTTAGTAGAGATAGTTATTAATAATGACATAGGCCTCTATTTATCTATTCTTTTCTTTCCCTATTTTAGTCATCCTTGAGGATATACTTTTACCTAATAACGCCAACAGACCTAGGTTGCGTGCTCTCAATTATTCTGACCATATGAGCTTAGGACCTTCAAAACTTTTAATAATTCACGGACTATCCTTGGGAGGACTTTGTCAATTATACTATTCGAAAACGAATGTAAATCTACATAAGTATTTCAAATGTTGTTAGAATCGTTTTAATACTTAGGAAAAGTTGTTGACAAAAAACTCATTAAGAAGTAAAACGGATACCACCCGCCCGACACCCTACGGAACGACATAGTAACCTGTAGAGTCGCGTGCACATGACTAATAATTTGCCTTGGTAAATAGTAGGTATTGTTGAAAAATAAACTTTTCCTTCATCATTTGTAGATTGCCTCTTCTTCTCTTTCTTCCGTCCTCGGTAAGCTTGGGAATAGATGGGGTGATATTTATTCTTTCCCCTGAGCTGATTGGATGGATAAATTTATACCTCTTTTGTATTTTTCTTGCTTTTCTTGGGCCGCTTTGCAGTTATTGTGTACAGTAGCTGCACCCACGCCTGCCTATGTAATTCTCTTTGTGCCTTTAATTCGCTTAGTCTAGTATTTGTAATTAATTCATGGACTCTTTTTAGTCTTCCCACAATACTAATCGAAATGGTGTATATTACTAACTATTGCTGGATAAATTAGTGCACATTGTATTTTATGCTAGCAGATCTTCATCTTGCTTTTCAGGCTGAATAAAGTGCTTATTCTTGCCTAATGTTTGTCATACCTATACAAATATACATCTGGCAGAGCCTACTGTAAAGAGGAACAATTTTAAATGTATCCCTGTTTGTTTTAATTTTTCATTTTGTTTCATATTACTTTATCCTGAATCACTATTCCTTTGTTTTTCTTGTCTTTATATCTCCTCATTGCTAGATTTATGTGAGGTGTAGAATAGATAGAGAGTTGGGCTCAAAGATACCACCTTGGAGTAATCCGGCAGCGACCTTGAATTTCTTACATTGGTGGCTTTCAATTTCTATATTACCTTAACTCTTTGCTTTATTACAAGCTTCACCATTAAGCTAAACAATACAGTTATCCTCCCTAAATCGATCCTGAACTGTTGAAAAAGTTCCTTATGAAGCCTGTTTCGGTACCAGTTTCCTTAAATGAGAAGTATTCCCAGACATGGAAAGTGTCCGCATGCTTCATAAGCCTTCGCCACTATTTGCCTTTTAAGCCCCTGAAGGCCCTGGCAATCTTGTCCTTCAGCTTATCCTTTCTGTTGCAGCTGGATTTTTGTGTCTCTCTTTCCACCGTGCTGATAGGAAAAAGTTGCAGCTACCTGATCGATCTATCCACTTCAAAAAGTGGATGTAGCTGTCGATGTTCATCTTGAGCGCCTCAAGGATACTAAAATACATAAAAACCGCTGGATATTTCATTGCAGAGCTCTTTGCACGTCCTTGGGTGCGACAGCATACCAACTGTTATTCCGGTAGTTTATCTTCTGGTCTTGAAAGAAATTCTTTTCATCGGAAAAGAACCACACCCCTTCTGGCTCCAAAGGGTGCTGCAACTTTGATCAGCTTCTTGCTGTTCTTAAGTTGCTTTTTCTTTGACAGAAATTTTCAATTTTTCATCATTTATAAAAAAGAGAAAATTATTTATGTACCACCAGCCTGATGAGCTTATCATTCACAAGTTTCTCACTTGCAATGCCACTCATTAACTTTTATCGATCATTGTTGATGATCTCCTGGATTTTTGTGACAAACACCAGTATTCTGATGGTGTCAGATCATCGACCTTGTGGTTTCCTCTCTGTTGTTGCCCTGTAGTCTAATTCTGAATATTCAGCTCCTTTGAGGTCCTTTTCCACCGTCTATCTGCTGACATTGAGCAAAACTGAAATCTCCTTGTTTGTCCTTCTAGCTCAAAATCTAAGGCAGATTTCATGTATGTTGCACAGATTAGGTGTTTAGGAGATCTCCATATACAATTATTATTCCAAAAGTTAAAGCAAAGATAGTTATTAATTTTAAGAAGATATTCAGTTGACCGGTAATTTTTTTCACCTTCTATCGTTCACTTTCTCACAATGTCTCCAGGCTATTTCCAAATATAAAATCAATTTCATCTTAAATAGTACTCGAAAGTCTGCTGGCAAATAGGATGAAGTCCATGAAAACACGTCCAAAATAACCTTGCCAATAGATACTTGCAACAGACAAATTTGAGTTTCATCATTTGCCACCTAACCTATTTAGAGAATGACAACCAATCCTGTGAGTAAAATGATCTTACTCAAAGAGTAAAGTAAATAAAGATTCCAATCTTTAATATATTTTTTTCAAAGACCTTTTCAAGGAGTAAAAGGTTGGCAGTACATTTTATTGGGTGTAGGAAATCCAGAGTTCATTTGTTAATAGCATTAAGGATATGGTAGTAGGTTGGTTGAAGTAACTGAGGTAAGCCTCTTTGAGAGTGGTGTGATTTGTTACTGAACTTGTGGCACCACTCTTGAAGCAGATAAATGGTTTGCTTTGTTTAGCTGAGTGGCTGCCTAGTTGCTTCCTCACTAATTTTGTGTGTCTTATCTCATTAAACTCTATATGCCCAATATACAAACTCGTAAGGTAGGTGATGGTGTACGGTGTCCAAAATCTTTATTGCTTTTTTTTGAAGCGCAACATTTATGGTGGTTAACTACAGTTCACCTTGGAGCTCACTCTGCCTTCTACTCTGTCTCTCCTTCGGGTCCTCTTTATAATTTGGACAGCCTTATTATGAACCCTTTGCAACTTAAGGACTTGGTGCTTGGAACTCGTATTTATAGTGACGGGGGTGTACAATAGTTTGGATCTGATACACGCATTGTATATTCTGAGGTTGTTGGAGGAACTTAGATCTACTATGAAGTGATTTTGATTCACGCAATTCCTTCCGTATATTCGCCGCGATCCTTGTCACATGACTCCCATACCCACCAGTCATAATCCGGAGTCCCATTACCGTGCCCTCCATGTAGTATGAGATGCGTACTCATCCACACGGATGTCTGCGAGAGTTTATGGGAATAATGAATTTACCTGGAACTTTTGGGCATTAGTGGATATCTTCCATCTCCTCTTGAAAGTTCCAAAGTTTTCGAATTCCATCGCCGTACTCAGTGCCATATAATTCACTTTCCGATAAAGTGTCGTACAGATCATCGATATGACGTCCGCAAATTGGCCGTATAACGAGCCTTCTGTCAGAGGTTCTGGAAGGTCTATTGTAAATATGTACCAAAGCAGAGAACTTATACACCAGCCTTGCGGTGGGTGTAAAAAGAAATAATTGATAGTATATTTACTCTTTAGAAATAAAGGGATAGTAACAAGGAGTAACAAGGAAAGGAAGTACCCTAGGAGACCTTACGGTCCATTCAAATTGGGTACCTTTGAACTAGCAGTCGAGCAGGCACATGGCTGCTCAATTGTTTTGCGTCCCTAAACAGCCCCTTTTTAAGACCTTGTCTTGTCTTGACTTGAACTAGTCAACAGATTCAAGGTTGACACCTCCCACTGGAAGTGCGTTCCACTTACCGTAGATACTGTAAGTGAAAAAATTTCCACACAGATTGCGGTTGTAACCCTTCAGTTCAAGATTGAAGCCGGATTGCACGTTCTGTTCTCACTCAAGGTGAAAATATCCCGGTAGTCAACATTGTCGAACCCTCGAAGTATTTTGAAACTTCGATGAGATGACCACGCAGTCTACGGGTTTCCAACGAGAAAAGATTTAATTCCCTTAGTCTATCCTCATAACTTTTATGTCGGATAAAGGGAATCAGCTTGGTTGCCCTGTCTTGTACGCGTTCCAACCTTGCGATATCCTTTCGAAACGAAGAACTCCAAAATTGTACGGCATATTCCAGGTGCGGCCGAACAAAGAGAGTTGTACAGACAAAGTACTATCTCCTTGTTACGGTATCCAAACTGGCGCTTTATGTAGCCTAACATCCTTTGGGCTTTCTTCTCTGCCTCGATGCACTGTTTCGAGAACTTGAGGTCGCTAGTAATAGTTACACCCAAGTCCTTCTCAGTGTCATCGATTCAAGAGCAGTGCCCTTAACGATATACTGAGATTGGGGGTTTCTGTGGCCGATATGCATTACTTTTCATTTGTTCACGTTAACAGGCATTTGCCACGTGTCTGACCACTCCCCAATCTTCCCAAGATCTTCCTGCAGGCGGGTAGTATTTCCATCCTTTGCAACGTTCATACCAAGCTTGGTATCGTCGGCAAATTTGGGAATCTTGGCAACCATGTCACCGTCTATGTCGTTGACGTAGATGATGAATAGTAGTGGTCGCAGGACAGAACCTTGAGGCACCCCGCTAGTAACGGGCACCCACTCAGAAGCCTGTTCATTCACCACCACCCGTTGCCGTCTGCCACTTAGCCAGTTCTCGATCCAGCCGGCTACCTTTCCGTCTATGCCCAGCGCTCGCACTTTCCGGAGAATGCGGCGGTGTGGTACCTTATCAAAGGTTTTCTGATAGTCTAAGTACACCACATCCACCGCCTTGTCCCGATCGTGCTCACTGAACACGAAGTGGAAGAATTCCACAAGGTTCGTTAGGCATGACCGTTGCCTTCGGAAGCCGTGCTGGGAACTCCTCAGTAGCAGGTTTAATTCTAAACACGACGTCATTTTGTCCACCATGATGCTTTCCATGAGTTTACCGACTATCGAAGTCAGACTGATAGGTCGGTAGTTTGCTCGTGGCTACGGTCTCCTTTCTTGAAGATAGGAGACACCTCCGCTTCACGCCAGTCTCGAGGAACGCATTCGGTCCGGATTGACATGTTGAAGATTGCGCTCAGGTGTCGTGACACTTTATCGCGCACTTGTTTAAACACTTTAGGTAGAAACCCATCCGGGCCAGGTGACTTGTTCGTCATTAGGTCATTGATGGTGAAAGTGGGGGTAGGGTTGCCCTTGTTTGAGGGACATCGCAGGCGTTTTTATTTTTTAGTTATTTATTTTTCCTTTTTGTTTTGTTGTTGTTGTATGTTGTTTGACTTTGTATTCGTTCTTCTTTGGTGTTTTTTGTATTTTTCTTTCTGTTTTAAACTCTAGTATTGGCCTGATGTTGAGCAGTCGAGCCTTTATTAGTGCTCAAAGTTAGTACGTCACTTCGCGTTTTTGTTCTGTTGTGTTTGTTTTTTCGTATTTACTTGTAGGTATGCTATCTGTCTCTCAGTTGTATGTTTTGTATTCAGTGAGTTTTATGTTTATTTAGATAAGTGGGCTATGTTCTCCTCAGAGCAGTGTTTAGTACTTGGAAAACGCCAAATTCGAGAAGAACTGCCGCCAGTTCTTCTTAGTTTCGTGATGATATCAATGGCCATTGTAGACCAAACTCTTTTGGCCAGTTTCTGCGTAGCGACATTAGTGGGCTTCAGACGTTGTCTGCGGTGCAGTATCCTCTGCCGAAGTTGCTCTCTTCGTCTGGTTTTATTGATGCAGAGGGATGCAGAGTTCTGCACTACCTGGAGCCTCCTCATAGTGGTCTTGTTGGGCGCTTGATTCACTACTGCAAGGTAGATGAGCTTAGCCCGGATAAACATCAAGTATAACTTCTTGATGTTCGCCGAGCTAAGATTACGGAACCTATGCAGCTTGGGGATTTCTCTCCTAGCCATATTCTGCCTCTCCTTGTAGTGACTCGAGTATCCGTGGTCGGAGATCTTTAGGCCCAGGATGGTGCCTTCGGCGGAGTAGCCGTATCTCCTCCCATCTCTTATAATGGGCCACGTTGACTCTCGGCTCAGCGGGAGGATTTTAAATTTCTCCTTATTTGTCCGGATTTTCCACTTCTTCTCATATTGGTTGATGTTAGAGATCTCTGCACTTGTGTTGATTGTCTGATCCCTCGCTTCCCTGTCACTACAGGGGACGATCTGCGTGACGTCGTCTGCGTGTTTCAGATACATCGTGTCCCGGTGTATAGAATATGGAGGTTATGGTGAAGACCATTTAAAGCAAAGCACTCAAGCAGCTCCCCTGGGTAACGCCCGCTTTGAGCTCGAATTCTGGTCCTTTGTGCTCTTCTACCATGATACGCGCCCATTTGTTCATGCTGAAGTCACAAAGGATCCTTTCCAGGACCGGGTTCAGCTGGAGACCTAGGATCTTGTATTGTAGTCCACTCAGCCAAACCTTGTCAAAGGCCTTCTGCACGTCCCTCACCACGATGTCAACATATTGACCCTTCGCTGGGCAGTGCGCGATCTTTTCAGTTAGTAGTGCCAGGGCCGTTTCCGTGACCCTTTTTTGTCTAAACCCATGTTGTTGTGAGTTATGCTCTCCTAACTCATCTAGCTGATTTTATAGCCTGTCGGCTATAATCTTCTCAAAGATCTTGCCGGGAAAGTCTAGGAGTAAGATTAAGCGATATTTGGCCACTTAGGCGGGGGGCTTGTTCCCCTTCGGGATAAAGATGATTTTAGCCACCTTATACCCGTCATGGAAGTAGCTTGTATTCAGAGATGCATTCATGGTGTTCACCTTGCCCTGAATAATTTGCCATGAGTCATTCATCAGGTTATGTTCTTGGTGAGCGCAGACCAGTGGGGTGCCCTTTGTTTGAAGGACCTAATGGTGTTCATGGTATCTTTAACCGTGATAGGGCGCCCGTGGTCAACCCTCTCTTTTTCTCTAAATACTTACAGTTGTGGGTAGGTCCTATGTATCATCGTCCCGAGGTCGTCGAGCAGTCGGTTTTCGAAGTCCTGGTCGAAATCGTCGTTCTCTTCAGGTGAAATTGCAAAGACCTCTTTTTAATGTCTTCTGAATCTCTTTTTTAAAGAGTTCGAATCCTCTATTAAGATGTAGCCTTTATTTATTTTTATTCCTTGCCTGGGAGGCAATCCCCTAAGTCTTCGGAGGCTGTTCCAAAAACTTACATGATTTCTCTACCTGTCTAGTCTGCCTATGATATCTTCCCCGATTTCCTTCTGTTCTTTCGAGGATTATGTTTTTTAGTTTTTCGCTTAGCTGTCTCATTCGGGCTGCCCTTTCCCAGTTCAAGCCTTTCCTGCCGACTTCCTTGTAAATCTCTCTGCGTTCCCTGGCGGTATCCCTTATTTCGTCCATCCACCTAGGTTGCGGGAGCATTTTGTACGAGATTCTGGGAACGCATCTTTCATCAGCTTGAATGAGGATATTAGTGATCTTGTCGATCTCCTCATCAATTTCGTCAAGATAAGCGTCATCCAGGTCAGCTGGCTAGTAGGTGCCAAACTAACGTTATCTGTTTTTTCAACTTATACATAAGTGGCACCAAATTGACCAATCTGCGTTAAAGAAATTTTTAAGGACTACCATAGGTGCTACAAAATTGAACAATTAGCGTTAGGATAAATTTTAAGGAAATGTTTACGTTAACTGATTTTTCAAACATTATTGGCAAGGTATACGTCCTGCAAAAATGCAGGCAGAAACATCGAAGTATTACTTGACAGACAATACGTGACAAGAATCGGACCAGAATTCCCGACATACATTCCGGGAAAAGCAGCAACGAAACCTGATATTGTCTTATCCAGTATCAGGTTTCCATACAACTACTACATTGAACCTGGCCCAATCATTTCGAGCGACCACTAGGCTATTAAAATTACAGTTGAGGTAAATCCCATTCAAATTGCACTCCCAGTACGCAAAAGCTATAAGCAGGCGAACTGAGAAAGCTACAGAAATTACCTTGTAAATTATATCCCAGGCCCTTTACTCGATGCCAATTTAGAAGAGATAGATAAAGAGCTGGATAGAATCACCGACCTCCTAATGAAAGTCCTGCCCCAAGAACATAGGGACCTGTCCAATGTAGTAGCACTGATAGGCCTCAACCATAATGCCCATAGAAGAATAATACAGATTAAAGACGAACTCCAGACACTAATTACGGACCAACAAATAGTGATTTTGGACAGACTGATAGAAGGACTCGACATAGAAAGTGACTAACGCACGTTCTGGCAGACATTTAAACGTTTAAAAGGACAACCTCCACAGAAAGAAATTACATTCATACACGACGGTAAAGAAATTGACGAAACTAAAAAGATTGAGAAAATGTTTAGGATTTTTTGGTCTTCAATCTTCAAAATTACCCCCGAAAAAAAATGACAATTATGATATCGATTTCTAAAATGACATAATCCAAAAGCTAAACACACAAATACACAAAACCTCCCCTCATCATTGTGTGTCGCAGGAAAGAGTGATGGAGGGCTATGGGAGTAAAATAACTGCCCAAAAGCTCTCCGTTGCTCTAAAATACTTTCGTCAAAGAGCAGCGGGTACCATGGGGCTGACCAAGATAATTTCTTTAAGGCCCCGCCTAACGTTCTGAGTGGGCTGCTTAACATCATGAATGCCGCTCTGAACACGGGCTAACTTTCCCGATCAGTGGAAAGTGGCCAAGATGATTTTCATTCCAAAATCGGGGAAGCCCCCGGAGTTCCCTACCAGCTTTCAGTCGATATCTCTCCTATAATTTGCTAACAAAGTCTTCGAGAAGATATTGGCAAATCGGGTCAAAACTTTTTTCGATGAAGCCAACTTGCATGACGAGCAAAAACACTGCTTCAGAAAGAAGAGATGAACTGCCATGCACTAGCAATTATCACGGAAAATCTTGCAAAGGTCAAGGCACGCAAAAGGCATGCCGATTTAGTGCTCCGCGATGTCAAAAAGCTTTTTATAAGGTTTGGAAGAAAGGAAAACAGTTTAAGATCCTTCAAGTAGGCCTCAACCCCATTCTTGAGAGGATTATATGCGATCACATAATGGAGAGGAGAGCATATATTCATATCAGAGAACACAAAGGACCCGAATTCGAGCTTGAATTAAGGGTCCTACAAGGGAGCTGTCTCAGTCCCCTTTTATACAACATTTACACACGCGACTTACCACAAGCTCTCTCCGAAGGTACGATATACGTTCAGTTCAATGACGACATATCGCAAATTTGTACCGCCGCTTACGTTCACGGAAATTTATGGCGAGAAATACGGCTAGGGAGATATCTAACATCATCTCTTTCGAGAGGAAATGGAAGATATCAACCAATGCTCCAAAATTCAAAATAATTCCCATGTTTTGCAAGACCTTTAACAATATACGGGTAGAAGGGGAGAGAATCCGCTACTGCCTGGAAGGCGATAAATACGGCTAGGGAGATATCTAACATCAACTCTTTCGAGAGGAAATGGAAGATATCAAACAATGCCCAAAATTTCAAAATAATTCCCATGTTTCGCAAGACCTTTACCGATATACGGGTAGAAGGGGAGAGATCACCTACTGCCTGGAACGGAGGGTTCTGAGGCTCAAAATCACCACAGGGGGCTACAAGAGTCATACCGAACGAACAGTCGTGAATGCCAAGCCAGATTTAAGGGATTCTTATAGGTTCCGTGACCTAAATCGCTGAAATAAACTCAAGATATTCAATGCGTGCATTCGCTCGAGACTCTTGTACCCCCCGGTGCCGTTTAACGCGAGCGCGAAGACCCACATTGCGAAACTTCAAGTCATCCAGAACAAAGCGGTGCTACTAATTACAAACACCTGAAGAATAGAACGAAAAAGACATAGGGAGCTCCACGACTCGGTTGGATTATATCCGATCAACGTGGCACTCCACGAGAGAGCTAAGAGGATATGGCAAGCCATTGGCGGCCGCTTGACCCCTGAATTCTCGCGTACACACTTAGAAATCGAAGTAGACCAACAAGTAAGACCATTCAAGAGTAGTGAACTACAGACTGACAGTGACGTGACTCCGAAATACACGTGACAAAACTGACAAAAACAACCAATGTAATGCGCAGGCTTCTTTAGCAAAATAAATCCTAAATTAAACACTATTTTTGCAAAACTTAAACTAAAATCTAAATTCACTATTTCAATTCCATTTAATTCCATTTAAATTAAAATGATAATAAAATTTTCAAAAACCCACAGCGGGAATAAAAACCCTGCTTAAAATAAAGGCTTGAATGCCTAAAGATGATTATGATCAAAAATAATAATTATAATAAAATTAACTATGTAAATTTAATTAAATAAACTATGATTTTATAGATTATTAAATAAAAAAACTAAAAGAACTATAAAAAAACTAACACAAATCAACAGAGATTCCCTTTCACCAGGGACCTTTTTATTCTGTCTCACACACATCATCTTTTCTTAAAATTCACCCTTTAACCACTTAACTCTCTTCCTATTTTCTCTCTAATTCTACTTCAATTTTACCACTTATTATGTCCAATGACGGATGGCAGAAAGAAGAGTGAAAGGCGTTTTCCCATGACGAATATGAAGTAGCCCTGAACAGCTTTAAGCAAAAGGTGCCAGGTGAAATGGCATCGCAAAAATGCATCTAGTAAACACTCGTCACAACATCAACGGAGCTTCATTAAATATATTTAATGCCTGTCTAAATCAGGGAAAGACCCAGCCCAGTTTAAAAGAGCCTGTATGATATTCCTACCAAAACCTAGTAAGCTGAAACAAGAGAATAGCAGCTATCCTGCCATCTCCCTGCTGGATTTCATGGGTAAATTGGTGGATAAACTTTTCAACAATAGACTACGAAGCCACCTAGAAACCAATGGTCTATATAATAACCAACAACACGGCTTTCGGAGAAAACTTGGTACTGAGACGTCTCTGGCGTTATTCCCAGAAAGGAGAGCTATCGAGAAGGTAAGAAACGGCAATATCAACATCATTTTGCGGGATGTGGCCTCGACCTTAGACAACGTCTGGCTACCAGGACTCATAAAGAAGATCAGTGAACCAGGTATGGAGAAAAACATAACAAAAATACTTTGCGACTACATGGAAGATCGAAAGGTAATCGTAAGAATAAACTGCATTGAAGGGGAACCATTCAACTTAGAAAGCACAGATGCCACCAGGGGGAAGGGTTTGTCTCAGCCTTACAATATATGCGGTGTATACCGGTGACATATCTTAGCCCGACCAAGACCTTGCTCGGTACGTCCAGCTAGTGGATGATTTCATAAAATTCATCAGCAGCTTGTATAAAACGTTGTTGACGCTGCAAGCTGGACAATGAAGGAAATGGAAAACATCAATAACTTGGTGAAAATAAAAAAAATTAAGAACAATATTCATAATTTCAAGAGGATACCTGTGGGTGGCCTTGGACAGTGGACGTGCTGATGGACAACAAACTTAACGCTTACTCCAGAGAATGTTGGGTAGTTGGCCTAAAATTAACTTCCAAAGGGTACAATGCCCACTACAAAGAGAAAATTGACGCTACCGCAAAAATGATCAGAGCTCTTTACCGCTTCAAACAACTCTCACCAAGCAAAAAGAGAAAACTCTACATAGCATGTACCTCACCATCCCCATCCATATCCTGAGCAAAACTACTGTCAAGAAAGCACAAGTTGTTTAAAATAGGGCAATAGGTTTCATTGCCAACGCCACCTTGTGGGACCATATACCATCAAAATTGTTACATGAAGCAAAGGATATCGAACCCATCTAGGTTACTCTGGATAGACGAGCAAATAATATATGAAAGAAGATATATCAAAACATGCGTGAAGATGTGCTGCACCGAATTCGACTACCAAATGAAAAATTACCGGACTTGAGATTTAAAGGAACAATCAAAAGCAGCCAACTCAAACCTTACAAGAGATTTACCCTATTTACTGACAAAAATGACAAAAGAATAAACAGCCTATAAAAAATCAAGGCTTAAAAAATCATGATAAGAAGAAAAGATCCGAAGTGCAGAAACACGATAGGAAAAAAAAATAATTAAAGATCCGAAGAGGAGAAACTCATTGTAAAAATAAATAAATAAAAGATCAGAAGTGGACAAACTTTTAATTAAAAAAGGAAAAAAGATCAGAAATGGACAACTTAGTGCCAGAAAATAACACTGAAAAAATCAGTAAATAAACAAGTAATAAATACAATAAAACGATATAATGCATTTACGTATAACAACCGGCCTAGAAAGGAAAAAAAGAAGACACATGAAGAACGGAAGTGCAACAACAAGTCTAACACCATTGTCGTAGAATGGACTCTCGACGATATACCATATATAACTATTCGTTGAGGGAACTTCTTTAATTATCTTTAGAGTGCGTGAATGTCTGGCGGCCGATATTATGTATCTTCGATATGCTTAAGAAGTGGAACTGAGCTCAGGGATAATAATATTGCTATCATTAATAAAATAGAGTTTTATTAATAATAACTATCAACAAACACAAAACGGAAAATATTGACATAAAGAGAGAATGAAAAGGGTCGTGGGGGCTCGGGCTAATCCGAGGATTAAAGGATTGAAAAAGGTAAAACAAATATAGAGTTAAAGAGATGGGATGGTTCGCTAAACCATTTAAAGCACAGGATAGAATTGACAAAAGGGTTAAGTACTCAAAGGTGACGTTTGGCTTACGTAACTTTATACTAGTGGTGCAGTGGAAGGCGACGTGAAGGAATTCTCGGTCCGCTGGTGAGTTCCTGACGTGGCGTCTTGGGAATGAGAACCGTTTCTAGACGAACGGCTTGAAGAACAATAGCTGTTTTACGTTGTTCTCTTCTGAACAACAGGAAGGGGGGGGGTATGAACCGTCTCTTATCTACGGGCTCAAAAACAATGGCTCTTCTAATGTTGTTCTCCTCTGAACAACAAGGGGGAAGGCTGAGAACCGTTACTTGGCCAAGGGCTCAAAAGAACAATGGCTGTTCTACGTTGTTCTCTTCTGAACAACAGGGGGGTAAGAACCGTCTCTTGTCTACGGGCTCAAAAACAATGGCTGTTCTAATGTTGTTCTCCTCTGAAAAACAAGGGGGAAGGCTGGGAACCGTTTCTTGGTCAAGGGTCAAAAGAACAATGGTTGTTCTACGTT
Source organism: Ceratothoa steindachneri (assembly GCA_963969495.1). Taxonomy (NCBI): domain Eukaryota; kingdom Metazoa; phylum Arthropoda; class Malacostraca; order Isopoda; family Cymothoidae; genus Ceratothoa; species Ceratothoa steindachneri. The sequence goes on from OZ018339.1 coordinate 45,115,385, forward strand.
GTTCTCTTCTAAACGACAGGGGGGGGGGAGAACCGTCTCTTGTCTACGGGCTCAAGAACAATGGCTGTTCTAATGTTGTTCTCCTCTAAACAACAAGGGGGAAGCCTTTTGGACTCGGCGTCGCAAAGGCTCGAACTTTGGCACTCAAGGGATTTTGTCCTCCTTCTGGACAAGTGATGGTGAATCTCGAGGTCGAGGTCCCTTGGCGCACCAAGTGAGAGAGGGTCGTGGTGATGTTTCGCGACGAAAATCTGGATCTCCAATCTGATCTTTGTGGTAAAGTTTCCATCTAAATAGTCGAGACACTCCCTTGGTGTGGGGGACAATGGAGTGGGAACTTCGAGGGAATGCACAGCCGAGGCTGGGAACAATGCCTTATCTACCCATAAGCCTAACCTCAATCTGGCGAGGTCGGCGTATGGGGGCGAACGGGGGGACGATAACCGCCTTGTTTAAACATTGACATCCGGTGGCTGCGATAAGACGCCAAGCTTCGAAGCGAAGATGCACGTGGGAGCATCGTGGTTTTAAATAATATGTGATAGGAGTTAAAACTAACACTGCCTCAACCCATTCTATCACACCCCTCCATTCCGGGGGGAAGTTGTCACTTCGAAAAAAAGAGAGAAGGGACAACGATAGAGCTCCGTTGTGGGGAACTCGTCTTCTTGTACCAACCCTACCTTCCTGCACCTAACTCGTATTACCTCAATACATATGATTATTTTTATCTTTTGATTATAAGGGAAAAATAACCTTTAATACAAACTTAATAAAAAAAAAGGCATGGAACAATGAAATGATATAAAATTAGTACATATGGGACACAATAATTTATACGTAAAATAATGGGTACAAATATATATACATACAAAAAAAATAGACATTGAGCGTTACAAAATTCAGACATATATTAACTAATTATATTACAAGAGAATCTTAATTTAAGTCGTACAAGACGGTATATACCTACATGAAGATACTAATTCTATGAATACAATTACTCTACGCTATTCGGTAACGCATTCCTACTGAGTGCGTCAGCGACCTGGTTATCGGAACCTTTTATATAATTTATTTTAAATTGATACTATTGCAAGAGTAAACTCCAGCGCATGATGCGGCCGTTGGAGTGTTGCACATTCCTAATATAGGCTAACGGACGGTGGTCGGTTCCTATCTGAAATTCTTTTCCTATCAAGTACATCTTGAATTTGTCTATGACCCAGATAATTGATAGAGCTTCCTTTTCTATAGTGGCATATCTCTTTTCGCGTGGTAATAATTGACGACTAGCATATGCAACTGGATGACTCGTTCCGTCATCCACGTATTGAAGGAGTACACCTCTAATGCCCTCGTTGGACGCGTCGGTCTTAATCCCAAAGGATTTTTCCGGGTTGGGCAACTTTAAAATGAGGGCAGAAATGAACTTACTCTTGAGCTGATTGAAATGGGAAATAGCGACATCATTCCAACGTAGAAGATCGGGTGAATTCTTTTTTAAAAGGGAGCTGAGGGGTGCCGAAATCGCAGCGAAATTCGGAACGAATCGCCGATGGTACGAAGCTGATCCTAGGAACGATCTTAATTTCTTCTTTGTAATCGGGAGGGGCATGTCGGCGATTGCCTCAATCTTATCCTCTTGGGGACCCAACTGACTTTGTCCTATTTTGAAACCCAAATATTTTATGGTTTCGTGGGCAAAATGGCATTTGTTGGGGCCAATGGTGAGGCCATTTTCGCGCAGTCGCTCGAAAAGAGCTAATAGGGTGGTTAAATGGTGACTCCATTCAAATAGCTCTTGTAGCTGACTCTTCTGACGTGGTGTCAGCTGCGCGTCAATATCCAGGTCAGAGGGTTCCAAAGACTCGCCTGGTAGGGAAGGAGGAGGGTAATCGGCATCAGGTTGGGTGCACACTATCTGTATTACATTAAGGGACTCCGCGGGGTAATCTTCTTCAAGCGCCGATGTTTCGTCCAGTTTTACGAAGGTATCTCCATGGGCGTGTTGAAGGTTCTTTTTTTCTTGGGGTCCACGGACAATCTCCGTGTCCTTGTCTTGGGCCTTATCGCCTAAGGGTGTTAGTAATTCACACTCCTTTTGTGTCGTCCTAAAGTCCTGGTTAAGGATCTCCGAGAAATCGGACGGTATTGGGGTTCTGATGGGGACGGGCACCTGGGCTTCTTTCTTAGCTCGGCCTCGAGGAAAAGCGTCCTGAGACACAGGGTCGGGACTTACTTGGGGGCTCTGTCCTATAAGTACGGAACAGAATTGTATGGGTGCTGAAATGACTTCAGCCCAGCCATCATAATATTGACACTGCAGGTAACATCTAACGACGGGGAATTGGTTCGCCCGCCCAAGGTAGTCATGTACCACCGCAAATCTTTCGTGGTTAGGGTCCACTGGGGGGAGGAGTTCGTCGGATACGATGAAACACGTACATCTTGTGTCCCTGACGAGAGTCGATACTCGACAGCCGTTCACGCTGCCCTCCTCAAATTTCAAAGTTCCCGATGAACTTTTATCAAAAATAAAATTTACCTGGTGGCCTGACGGGGGGAGAAGAAGTTTCTGCTTGGGTCTGCACCACCGGGGGAGCCGGGGTTGCATTAATCTGGTGAACATGGTGGGCTGGTCCGCTTTTAAGCCTAGAACTTTGGGTGCAATTCCAGCTCATGTGGTTTTCTACACCACAGGTGAAGCATATGATTGGTCGCTTCGGGAAGAGAGATGGAGGAGAAATCTTAACGGGAGGTTTGGAGTCCCGTTGTTGGTTTGGGGAAAGAAGTTTTGGGGTTTTACGGGGCTCGGAAACTTCGTCAGATTCCTGTGAAGGGGCGCGAATCCTTCCTTCTTTCCTTGTAGGGGGATTGTTGAGAAGTACGATTCTCCTTTGGGTATAAATTATGGCTTGCGGCATAGACATCCGCTTCTTCAGTACATTCTTTCAAGGTCTGGCACCAACAATCCTGGTCGAACGCGCGGATCTCCGTCGTAGAGAGACGCCCAAAATTGATCTCGCAACACGAAGTCTGTTAAGGACTCGTAGTTCGGATCAACCTTTGAGGATTCTAACCAAAATTTAAAATTCCTTTGAAGAATGTATCCGAATTGACCGAACGTCTTTCCGGGTTTAATACGACCTCCTCGAAATTCTTGGCGGTAGAAATCGGGAATCATATTATGAGCGGCCAATAACTCAGCTTTTAAGGTGCTGTAGTTAATTGTACACTCAGATGGTAAAGATATAAAAATTTCGTGCAATTTGCAATTTAACAGGGGAAGTAATCTGGCTACACCTTCAGCCTCCAGATCCATGTTATTGATTTCGAGGATCTTTTCGAAGTGGGCTAAAAATACTCCGAAATCCTCTCCATCCTTGAAATTGGGGAGCTTTAGTGAGAGATTGGGGGGGCGGGGGTTTCGGAACGTGAACTGGCGGACTGTATCTCTGCTTCAACACGAGCTAATTCAATCTGATGGTAAAGCTCAGCTTGTCTTATCCGTTCCTCTCTTTCTTTTTCTTTTTCTTCTCGTTGGATTTCTCTTTCTTCTCGTTGGATTTCTCTTTCTTCCTCTTTTCTTTGCTCCTCTTGAACGTACTCAATTAGTTCTTTTCCGGAAAGTCCCAAGGACTCTCCTTGTGCTTTAAAGATTTCGAACTGAGTCATCTTTGCACTTGGGGGCGCACTAGTCAACCAACTAAAATTCCTTGCAACAAGAATTATGCCTCTATAGAATTAGCCTACCTAGATATGGGCACTGACCTATTCGTAGTTGGTTTCTCGATCTAAATAACCACTGACTAAAATTAGAAAAAAAAACACAACAAATTATTATAACAGTTCCCTGAGCTACTCCAGCTTCTTAAGTTTCGAAAAAAAGGGGATAGCAATCGTTAAAACAAAAGGGAACTACTATACTCTATTATTGTAACGAATAACACTATGCTTTTCTCGACTGAAACCAGTGTTTGCAAAGATATAGAGTTAAACCTTACACATCTGATACCAAATTTAAATAGTATATATATATATATATATATATATATATATATATATATATATATATATATATATATATGTCGTAGAATGGACTCTCGACGATATACCATATATAACTATTCGTTGAGGGAACTTCTTTAATTATCCTTAGAGTGCGTGAATGTCTGGCGGCCGATATTATGTATCTTCGATATGCTTAAGAAGTGGAACTGAGCTCAAGGATAATAATATTGCTGTCAGTAATAAAATAGAGTTTTATTAATAATAACTATCAACAAACACAAAACGGAAAATATTGACATAATGAGAGAATGGAAAGGGTCGTGGGGGCTCGGGCTAATCCGAGGATTAAAGGATTGAAAAAAGAAAAACAAATATAGAGTTAAAGAGATGGGATGGTTCGCTAAACCATTTAAAGCACAGGATAGAATTGACAAAAGGGTTAAGTACTCAAAAGTGACGTTTGGCTTACGTAACTTTACACTTGTGGTGCAGTGGAAGGCGACGTGAAGGAATTCTCGGTCCGCTGGCGAGTTTTAGCCGAAGGGGGGGGGGGATAAGATGATCCTGACGTGGCGTCTTGAGAATGAGAACCGTTTCTAGACGAACGGCTTGAAGAACAATAGCTGTTCTACGTTGTTCTCTTCTGAACAACAGGTGGGGTGAGAACAGTCTCTTGTCTACGGGCTCAAAAACAATGGCTGTTCTAATGTTGTTCTCCTCTGAAAAACAAGAGGGAAGGCTGGGAACCGTTTCTTGGCCAAGGGCTCAAAAGAACAATGGCTGTTCTACGTTGTTCTCTTCTGAACAACAGGGGGGGTGAGAACCGTCTCTTGTCTACGGGCTCAAAAACAATGGATGTTCTAATGTTGTTCTCCTCTGAACAACAAGGGGGAAGCCTTTTGGACTCGGCGTCGTTGAGGCTCGGACTTTGGCACTCAAGGGATTTTGTCCTCCTTCTGGACAAGTGATGGTGAATCTCGAGGTCGAGGTCCCTTGGCGCACAAAGTGAGAGAGGGTCGTGGTGATGTTTCTCGACGAAAATCTGGATCTCCAATCTGATCTTAGTGGTAAAGTTTCCATCTAAATAGTCGAGACACTCCCTTGGTGTGGGGAAAAATGGAGTGGGAACTTCGAGGGAATGCACAGCCTAGGCTGGGAACAATGCCTTATCTGCCCATAAGCCTAACTCAATCTGGCGAGGTCGGCGTATGGGGGCGAACGGGGGGGACGATAACCTCCTTGTTTAAACATTGACATCCGGTGGCTGCCAGAAGATGCCAAGCTTCGAAGCGAAGATGCACGTGGGAGCATCGTGGTTTTAAATTATATGTGATAGGAGTTGAGACTAACGCTGCCTCAACCCGTTCTATCACAATCAACTACAACAAACCTTGACATCGACGACCATTGGCTTGAATGCTAGCACATTGAATGAGTACTAAATGATATTACGAACTTAGGACCTGAAGAACTACTGAGGTAGCCAGACAAGATGGCACACATATTCTCTTACCACCATTTCTATCTATTCTCAAATACTATCCTCAAATTTTTCTAGCTTATACGATTGTTAATCGTTGATCGTTGATGAGGATGACAGATTAAGGAATTTCTTCTTCGAAAGATATTCAAGCAAGGAATCTACACCTTCAAATTGTTCGAAGCGAAATATCGTTTTTATCCTGAGAAGATTTTGAAGAGACTAAGACTGATTGACAGCAATCTGACTGAATACATGCCAAGGAGCAACCTTCCCTTCCTATCTGTCCTGTTTAGGGCAAGTCGGCTATGAAAGCAAAGTCTCCATAGGTACCTTATCGAGCCGCAGTCATATCTGAATCGGGTGGCTAACTCAGGGCAGCTGAGTTGGAAATTCTCTTATTCAAAATCGAATGTAAACATAGGGGTTTCAAATTTCGTGAGAAGAGGCCAGATAGTTATGATGTTTTTTCGAAAAACAAAATAATTTACGGGCTAGCCTTTTGGAGGACTTTAGCAATTATATTATTCCAAAGAGAATGTAAAACAACATAAGTGTTTCGAATCGGCCGAATAGTAATGATATTATTGCCAAAGCAAAATAATTACCGAGATAACCTTGGGATGACTTTGGCAATTATATCATTTGAATGAGAATGTAGAACAAAGTAAGCTTTTCAAATTTTATTAAAATCGGCCGAATAGTTATGATGTTATAGCCAAAAGAAAAAAATTTCCGGGCTAACCATGTTATAACTTTGGCAGATATATCATTCGAATGAGAATGTAAAAAAACATAATCCTTTCAGATTTCGTTTGAATCGGCCGAATAGTTACAATGTTATTATTACAACAATAAATGGGGACCAACCCATATGGTGAGATGTATAATCGCACGCGCCTCAAAAATGAAAAGGAGTAAAAAAATGTGGCTGGATTTGTTTAAACATTGAACTTTGCAATAAAATGGGAAGGATTTAATGATTAATATTGCAAAAAGAAAGATTGGATGGAAAATATTGTGGAATTTCATCATTCTACTTTAATCCTACGTTTTTGTTCTCCTAATTTACTGTAAGACTGACTCAGCTCGTAGATATAAATATTATCTCAGGCGCTTAAACATTAACTGCTAACAATATGTTATTTTTCAAAAAGAAATAAGCGAGTAAAGAGGTAAGATCGAAAACAGCAAGAAAATCAACGCAACGTATTTTAATTGAAATATCCATGAAAGAATCATGAAAAATGGCAAAACTATCTCGATTTAATTACAATTTTAAGTGAAAAGGGAATCTCTCACTTACCTAAAGCACTGGATTTGCCCCCAAACTTGAATTGACAAAAAAAATAAAGTTGTTATGCACGTCTCTTTTTATCGTTGTTCTTATTTTCATGTATAACCTTCTTAAATATATAGAAAGTCTCAGATGTAGAATCCATCTAAGGAAAAATATAAGTAATATTAACAAAGAATTCTCCCTGTTCATTGACATAACAAAGTTATGGTTGTTGAACACGGTTCAAGAACTGCCAAAAATATCTAGTGAGCGGAAAGGCGGTATTCTGGCTTATGAAAACCGGTTTTGACATCGAAATATAAGATGTCTGAAACTCAGTCAAGCTGGTGTATATAAAGCACCACCTTTAGGCCCTCCATTGTAGCGATCCTTGGTCTCTGCCTCACACAACACAACAATAAAGTGGGTAAGTAATTTCTTAAACTTTGTTTGAAAGTAACTTGTTTCTGACTGCTATTTTTCATATAAAAATGCTTAATAAGCATTTTAATATAAACTTCTCGAATATTTCACTACAAAATACTATGTAAAGAAATTATTTTATTTCCTACATAAGAGATGTGTTTGATATTGAATTCGTATGCTTTTATAAAGCAATTCTTAACTAAGCGAATTTATTTTTTCCCTGCATCTCCTCAGCTTAATTATTTTTGATTTTCCCGCTTGAATTATATTTCATATTCTATTTTAGTAAGGATTTCAATAATATTACTAGAAATTCGCACTTAAACAAATATATATACAATTTAATTATGGTAAATTATCTCGGTTATTAAAAATCACAACTCGTCCCCTCCCATACGTAATAAAAGGGAAAGTAAATAGGATAACAACTCCAAAGATCAATTAGCGCAAAGAGAAATTTTGGCTCTGCTAAACACGATTACGTGGATTCATTTAAATTTGTAGCGATTACTTCTGAATGCATAGAATGTGATTTCATGCGGTAAATTCATGTGCTATTTACTAAATCCGGTGTTTTATTCCAGGAATCATGTCTTACTGTGGCACTGATGATGGTCACTATGACCACGGTGATTACGCGTCGCGAAGAAACTACGGTGGTAATCGATTCATGGAAGATTCCTATGGTTTCTATGGAAGACGCATGATGGGCGGAGACTATAACCGAGATTACGGCTCCTACGGGGGCTCCTATGGTTCTATGGACAGGCCTTTTGGATACGGAAGGTCCTATAGTTACGGAGATATGTGCAGATACGATGGTGGGCCTTTTGATTATTATGGCTACGGTAGTGACAGGACCGGATATGGTGACTGTTACGGCGAGTTTGGAAATGAGTATGATAGAAGATATGTTTATGATAGAGGTTATGGTTATGGTGGTGGCTACGGTAGCATGTATGATTATGGTAGAGGATATAGCAGTGGCGGTCAATACGGATACGGCCGTGATTACAGAGGTTGGTATGGCAATGATTATGGCAGACAAGGGTGGTACGGCTATGGTTGTGGTTACGATATGCCCAGATATGACCGTTACGACTGTGACTACAACCGATACGGGAATCGTAGCTGTTACGGGTACGGGGGTTACAGGCGAAACTATTACAACCCATATGGCTACGGAGGTTATGGTTTCGATAATTACTATCCATATGGTTATAGAACTTACGGATACCATGATGGGTACGGCGATGGTTATTATGGCGATGGAAGAAATTACAGCCCATACCATTACGGAAGATACGGTTTTAGAGACCACCACTACAGCGATTCTATGGGAAGATATAGTTATGGCAATGGTTATTGCAGTCCCTACTGGTTTTTCCCAGGTAGATATGGTTTTGATGATTGCCACCATTTCTCCGATTTTACAAGAGGCTATTACAATCGATACCCATACCAAGGGCGCTACGGTTACCCTTTCTACGAATACAATCCCTACCACAGCGGAAGTCAATATAGTTACGGTTATAGGTATGGCGGATACAGGCCTTATTACTACGGAGGATACGGAAGCAGCCTTTACCCCAGGTACCCATTCGGCGGAAACAGGTTTGGGTACGGGTACGGAGGTTACCCCGGGTACCATTGTGACCAGTATGGATACCAACATCAGTACTATGACTACGGCGGAGACTACAACAGAAGCCGATATGGATGGGCCCCCTTCTTCGGAGGAAGCCCTTATGGTTCTTATTACCAAAGAAGCTACCATAGTGATCATCCTCCTTTCTTCGTAAGTTTTTTTGTTTTGTTATCTTATTTTTAAGCAGACCTACCCTCTAACTATGCTGTGTCTTCTACATATCTTATTCTTATCTCTATTCAATATTCTAACTGAGATTTGAATTATTTCAGCATCTGGAGTATTTTCAATGTCTATATTCCATCTTGTTTCTCAGATTTTTTTTCCAAAATGGCCTCAGAAAGGTAAATTCGATGTTTTCTTGCTGGATGTCCTCCTTAAATTGGTATATTTCTACTAATATAATCAACTAGTAATCAACCTTTGCCCCAAACATTATAAATAAGAGACGTGCTTCCATTAGACTTTAAATTTTAATAGATTATTATCAAATATTCAATAGAGTTGCAATTTTTTTAATCGCCTAAACTTTAGTATTGTGTGTAAAACGTCGAAATATTTCGGTCTTGAAAACTCAAAATATTAATTTAATCTCTTTTTTATTTTTCAGAGTTATCACTATTAAACTACCAGTATCATTTGATTTCCTTTTTTATTTATTAGTAGTATTAGTTTTATCATCATTTAGTTCAATGTAGCAAATCATTATTCTATTGAAGCTTGTGATGTTTAGTCGTAGATTAAATCTATTGCTGCTTTATAATAAAAAAATAACTTTAGATAGACTAAACTTCTTGAAGCTGATTCACAAATTACCGTAAATATGTAAATTATGTTTTTCAAACGTTGTTTAAATTGTTAAATTAATATTAGTAAACTTTGGGGCGAGGCTAGCGGCTCCTTTTTATCTGATCTGCAAATTTTATATTTTATATTGGAAGTTCTATGAATTCAACATTCTTCGGCGACCATTTTTCCGCGACTTTCCTCATTTCCTCTCCTTGTCTTTTTTCTCTTTTTCTGAACGTCATGGAAAAATGAGCTGAAGAAACAACTCGCAAAGCTTATTGATGGACATGGAATTCCCGCATATCAACATTCCACTTCAATACGTAAGAGAATAAATATTTATTTAACTCACTTTGGCTCAGGAATTTTTGTTTCAATATTAATTGCCTTATTCTAATTGAACCTCTTTATAGGTTTTCTTTAAAGAATAAAGCCTCCAGAATGATTAAACAATAATATGATTACATTAATTGCGATCCTTTAACTAAGTTTCGATTAGACATCTTTATTGGAACGGAATCTTTACAAGGTAAGGAAAGTTTGACATCAAAATAAAACCTAAAAAAATAATGAGAGAAGAAGACTTGTTGTAATGAGATATGATGAAATTGTTCTAGTTTATAGCTGATAATCTAAAATAAACCTATTCATTTTAATAAATACATTTTTACCATCTATTAATCATTGCATATAATTCAATAGGGACGTTCTTTGCACCTGGCAATACTTCTCTTGCCCTGCCTCGCCCCAAATCTCATCTGACTCAGAGTTGAAGAAATAAATATCAATCCGTTTAAATCAACCGAGCATTTCTCCAAGAATGATCATCCAAACAAGGTCTATTGATAAGGTATGGTAGTGCTTGATAAGGTAATCATATCATTTGAAAGAGAATGTAAACACCCTAGGGGTCTCAAATTTCTTTAGAATGAGCAGAATAGTTATAATGTTATTGCCCAAACCAAATAAATCGTGTGGCTAACCTTGGGAAAACTTTGGCAATTATATCATTCTTGATAAGGCATGGTAGTGCTTAAGAAGGTAAGGTAGTGTTTGCATTAATATCTTACTACTAATAAGGGGGTAAAAAAACGCAGAGTAATGAGAACTGGGATCAAAAGTATAGTGTAAAAAAGAACTTGTAGGAAAAGTACAAAAAATTTTAAATGACCAATTATTTTTCATTTTCTTCAAATGAAAGAAATGAACGTAGGTAGAGATTTTTTCAAAGTTTGAAAGCTAAGCGAAAAGAATGTGTGGAAGGTACAGGACTTCCACTTCAACCTAGAGCTTACTTTCATTTATTATTATTTTTTGTAAACTTTCAGGATTTATAATCTGAACGTCCCACAAATAACAGTCACTTTAACTTCAACAATGAGTTCTGATGTACAAGCCTGGTGAGTGACCCCCAGTCAACCATCCTCCACTAAGTACCAGCAACTACCTAAGTTCCACATAATGATTAAGTTTGTGAATAAAATTGGATCGAAAAGTTGATACAAAATGGCTTATGATTTTACTCAATAAAACATGATTACGACATAAATAAATCAAGTTTTGATGGCATATTTTTTTTACTTTCCTTTGAGAGCCTCTAACAAGGGAACAAGAGTTGAAATTACAGACGTAAGCCTATTTATTCGGTACTTTAATTATTACTTTTGCTCGAAATTAATGCGCAATAACAACGAGGCTGCATTTCGCAGAAAAGATAAATCTGCAAAGTAGTGAAGGTTGACACAGTGGAAACGGTGCAGGCATTCGGGCAGAGAGGATGTATAAGTGCGGGTACTGTAGCCTTAGAGCAGTTAGCACATATCTACATATGACCCACCCTGGCACATTTTCAAGTTTTATATGTGTGGATGAAGGGGTTAACAGTAACAGCTTAGTGATAATGGCACTACTGCCCTCACTAAGTAAGCAGTACCACCCAAACCGAACAGTCTCAGGAAGCATGTGAAGGTATAAAGTGATGAATAATTTGCTTATGGTATAATAGAGGGGAAAGACATTTCAAAAAGGTGCATGAAAAGATAAAAAAGGATGATCGATAGGTAATTGCCCATTGTAAGGACATATATTGGTCGGAACAAACCATTGCCCGTTTTAAAACTGCTTTAGGTCTGTAGATGACGCTTTCCTAATTTGCGCACTAAACGTCTTGACTCAGGTGATAGGTTCTTCGACAGTCCTGATATCCGCCACCCCACCATAAATTGGGAAGCTGATAATTGTTTTATTTCTTTGATGTTAAAATCATAGAATTAATAATAGAACCACTTTTTCTGTTCACCATATACCACGCAATTTGTAGTCCAACATTCATTTTTTGAGGTTATGATGTCAAATAAAATTGCTGTTCAAATGTTTATGTTAATAAGAGCATTTAGAATTTAGGATCATTATTTTTATGATTAAACTACATATGCGACATCATTAACGACAGTCTATCAAAAGCCAAATCACCCTATTATTGGCTCAAGCAAGAAATCCAGACGCTACTACGAATTGTCTATCGCTTCTGTTTTCTCCTTTAATTTAATGATTAAACAATGTCCTTTACTTTAACTGTACCACGAATAAATACGCTTTGACGACTAAAAATTATTTTTCTTTCAATTGAACCAAAAGAGAACTAATAGTGGTGTCTAAAGTCGTGTCAAAATGTTTTTATACTACTATATTTTCAGTCTCGGGTGATTCTATATCTCACTATGTCGGTCGTTTGGTCCCCGCTTTGCCTTTTTCTTGCTTTGGGCAGAACATTGTAACTATTCGGCCGGTTCTAAAAAAATTTGAAACCCTTTTTTGAATGATATACTTGCCAGGGTCAACCCGGGAATTATTTTGTTTTGGCAATAACATCATAACTATTCCGGCTGATTCTAACGAAACTTGAAACCCTTATGTTATTTTACATTTTCGTTCGGATGATATAATTGCCAAACTCCTCCTAAGGTTAGCTGAGAATTATTTAGTAATAACATTATAACTATTTAGCCAATTCTATCGAAGTATGTAACCCTTATGTTGAATTACATTCTCTTTCAAATAATATTATTGCCAAGGTCCTCCCAAAGTTAGTCCGAGAATTATTGAAAGTTTTATAGGGAATAAGGTCATAAATCAGAAGAGGTGGGAACACGCGACTTTTAGGCAGCAAACATTCTTATCTAGAAGCTAACTGGTTGGCTGAATCATTGCCTATTTCGTTTTGCGTCTATTTATGACTTTCTTGGCTCTCTTGCAATTATTGTGATTATTCGATTTATCGTTGCCTCTCTATGTAAGTCTCTTTGTCTTCATAATTAGCTTTGCTTATTATTTGTGATTATGTATATAGTTTTATTTTGAACTCTTTGGAGTCTCACCCAATTACTCATCTAGATGGTCTACATTGCTATTTTTGGACAAAACATTGCAGTTTTTATTATAGCCTGGTAGATCTTCCTCTTCTTTGACGGGCTGAGGGTTCTCAAAATAAATAGTAATATCAGTCCACCTCTTATGCTATTTACTGTTTTAGTCAGGTACTTTGTGTAACCTCATTTATAATGGTTGATCCAAGCACCTTACACCATTTGTCGTACATGTATCGTTCTCTTTATACATATACATCCTACAAAGACTCTTCTAAGTGAGTACAATCCTTAATTTATCTCTGTTAGTTAATATTTTGCATTTTTGCTTCATATTCATTTATCATGTCTATCTCCCCGTTTCTGTAAAATCATACGATTAGGTGGCTAATGGCGTGGGGTATTGGATATTGCTGAGGGCGATATATCTGCGGTGTATATTAAATAGAGAGATGGGCTCAAAGACCCGCCAGAGATAATCCAGCAGCAAGTTCAAATTTCTCCCAAGGTTGGCTCCTGTTTTACATAGAAGCATATATGTCTACTATATATTAACACAAGATTCATTCTATTTTGTTGTTCATTCCAAGGCTGAGTATATTATACTTTATACTCCTCTGCCAAACTTTGTTGTAAACATTGGACACGTCCCGACAGACGATGTACACTCTGATTTTCTTTTCTTCTGGTTTCAAAATCCTATCCAAGATTTCTCCTTGCTCAATCTCGATTCTTCGTTTTAAATATATCCATATTAGGAGTTGTTTTGTCTTAGTAACAAAAGTAAAAAAAGCTTCGTATTTAAGATATTATAAACTGCACAATATTCTTTACTTAAATTTGAGCACGTCGCTGATTCTTAGGTTTGATATATTCTTTTACCTATATTCAAACGAGGAAACAAAATTGGGCTTGAAGCGAGTATCAACCTGGTTCTATGTAGCGGCAAACACCGGAAAATACAAACCTGGTTCGGCAAACACTTCCCAACAGAAACTATATAGGAAATAGAAAAAGAACAGATATAAGACAAGATTAAAGAGGGGGTAAAGTTTAATAACCATATCCACGACTTCCGCGTGATTTTCAAGACTCCGGAGATGGTGATAGAAGTAGTTCACTTTTACCCTCTAGAAAAAGTGAGAGAGAGAGCTGTTCCACAATAGTCGATTGTGCTTTACGTGCTACACAATAGTAAGAGCACTTCACGAATAATTGCCTGAAAAAAATGAGATCATATGCTTTGAATGCGCTCTAGGAGGCCATAGGCACAAAAAATGCCACAAAACGAAAAAAGGACGTAAATTGCCACCGAAAAGAGCTAACAATGGCTCAGAGCTGTCCACTCATAAAAGCTATACTAAAGAAGAAGGATAACGAAAGAAGAATAGCAAAAACTCAAACTTACCCAGGTGCTACATACCTAACAAAAGAACCCAGCCTTAAATGATCAGATACTTCAAATTTCCTCGGACACTAACGTGTTCAAACAGACCTGCATTATCTATGCGCACATCCAAAGCTTGGTGAACGCAGGCTGCTACGAGAAATCTCTGACCTCAATGTTAAAGGATAACAGCTTTTCTTCATTGACATTCTCATAAATCAGACTCTTTGAGAATTTTCATAAACTCCGTAGCAAAAATTAAAGTCACTAACGAAGTTAAGAACACAAATAGCCTACGAAAATTACATTAGGAGCTTAAAGACTCAGAGAAAAAAAAAGAAGATAAAAATCACACGGAAACTAAAGACGAAACCTTAGAAAAAAATAAACAAAACAAAAAATAGGAGACAAGCAAGAAGTGAGAGCAAATACAAGACTTAGTAGGAATGCCCAGATTTCTAAAGAATAAATTATAACTCTCGAGAAAATGGAAAAAATCAAAAGGGCAAAGTAAAATTCTGTCCCTAAATAGACACAAATATAAGGTAACAACAAGAGTTAGCATTCAATGAACAAATATGAGAATCTTGCAAATTCATACAAACGGCTGGACCAGAAAAAGTGTATAATACTGAAACTTATTCGGATAAATAGAAGCGGATAACTTCTTATACAGAGCATAGCATAAACAGGGACAATTATAAAATAAAGATCTGAAACCTTGAAATAATATCAATCAATTACATTCAAGAACGAGACTATGAGTCAGCCATTGCAATTAAGAAGAGCATAAACTATACAAAGATCGGAAAGTTGGAAGAATCATATTTTACGATTGAGTTCGATACTGAGTTCGGAGTTATGATCTTTACTACAGGATACAACCCTCCAGGCAATTCTTTCTGCCTATACCTACGTTCCTATCCATCTTCCACAAAATGGCTTGGTCACCTTCCTGGGGAACATTAAAGCAGGATGCCAAGAATTAAGATACCAAAATTAAAATTACTACCACGTGAGAAAAAGTTTAAACTAGAGGAGGCAATTTGGGAACTGTAACCTGAAAATGAGTATATGGAAAGAATATTCCACAAATATTACACAAAGTTTTTAGTATAAGTGAAGAGGAGAACAAAGAATTCGATATAGATTTCGAGAAATAAATCTCTGACCAGTAAATACCATTATCCAGCGGGTACATGTGCATCACCAAGAGAAAGCAACAAAGAATGCAATGAAAGCGATGGTGCAGGAATAACCACGGAAGATAAAATGAGTTCACTACTACCCTTTAACCCGAAACCCCCGGGTCATACGGGCTGACTAAATTATATAAAATATAATGAAGCTCTTCCTCGGATACTGGAGGGATTGAGGTAAATATGAAACACCTGCCTACTTCCCCGACGAATAACAAAGGCAAAAGAAAATTTTATATAACCAAGCAGGGGAAACCTACAATGGAAAAGAAAGGTACGGACCAAACTCTCTCTTAGAAATTGATGGAAAGAACAAAAGTACCGGTATTCTTTGGCGCGGTAGCTATTAATGTCGTTCTATAGAAGAGAGGTATAGCAATGTTGAAAAAAAAATAATTCGCGTTCTAGGAGGAGAGGTACGAACTCTCCAATAAAACACCACACCAGGTCGAAGCCACGGAAGATTCGTTAGCTGCAGGAAAAGGATCACAAAAAGGAAACAATTCAGCATTCTATTCAAAACACCTGCAAAGTAAAAAAACATGAACTACTAAACGAATACTGCCTAAATTAAAACCCGTACAAGACTTCCTGAAATAGAAGCATTCCGAAGGAAGAAAACTATTTGGAAGAAAACAAACTAAAGCATATGATGAAAATAACGAAGGAGATACTATTAATAAACAAACTAAATAAAGCAAGGCAAGAAAACAAGAGTTAGATAAAAAACATTCGAAGAATACGGGTTGAACATCATTATCTATCAAACTAACGAAACATTATACACAAAAGCTAAACTATGCAACACAAACAAGCACATAAGTAACTAACGATTTGAATTAAAAAGTACAAAACCTAGCACACAATTGAGAAGAGATGCCAGTTAGTCTTTTACATCTACCAGACTTGTTCGTATTCGCCCGAGTTGCTAGATAATTTTTCGTTCCTTTCCTAGATTGGAATTTAAATCCTAATCTCTGAGGAAATCTATTGTTTTAAGAAAATCATAAATTTTAATTACTTTCATTTTTTTACGATTATAGATAATAACTCGGGCTGTAACTTCTGAGCACGAGTCAAGCGAGTGTGAACGATGTCAAGAGAACATCTGCTACGAATGATAGTTTTTTACACAGGGCACCGCTAAGACAATCGCCAGTCACTGAACGAAAATATAGAAGAAGCACGAGTTATTGGCGGCAATTACTTACTTGAAGTCAGTGTTGGAAGAAATAAAAACAGTTTGCAAATACAAGTTCACTTTACTAAATTCATACTCGGGCTAAGCACGAACAACCCAACTGACGGAGTCGCGTTTTAATTGAGATCAAAGCGGTTGCTCGCTGCCTCAATGTGCACGGTTCGAATCCCAACCCAGCTCGGATTTTTTCAAAGTAAGAAATAACTATTTTCGAAAAAAAATTATTCCGTTTTAGGATAAAGTCAAAGGAATAAAAAGAAAATAAGCAAAAGAAGTTCAAATATTCTAGACATATTTTCTTCTTTCCCCAAACTTTAAGTGGATGGCACAATTAATACTGTTTTATTTACTTAATTTGGCTTACGAAAACATTTTCAAGAGTTCGGAGTAAAATGAAGAGAAAGTATTGAACGTCCCTCGATTAAAAGACAGCACAGCATTGATTTGCTTATACCCTTGTTAATAGCGTCGTGGCTGATCAAGAAGTTAAAGAAATCAGGTGAATGAAAAGAAATCTTAATAGTGAATTTTTCAATAGGTAGTGAAGGCAAGGATGAATAAAAAGGAGATAAATGACGGTTTGAAAAAAATCTAAACATTCTTAACCGGGGCTTTCCAATTGTCGATCTGGAACAGTACTCACTAAACTACCAGGTACAGTATTCCTCTCTCTGGCCCCCACGTTTCTCTCACCCCAAGCACCGTGTGATCCCTTTCCCTTAATCATGACCGACGTCAATTTTGTCCCTTCCGTCTGGTGGGACTCTCAGCTATAATTGGTTTCTAGATCTTGAATAATCCCCTTTCTTTGCCTTTTGACCGCCGGGCCACAGAGCTACAGAACCCCCATAAATCTGTTAGCCGAGAACGATGAATTTTTATTGGGCTAGAGAAATGGAGGACTCTGTTTTTTTCGCTCCTAAAGCCAAGGCAGGTAGTTCTCGCTGGTAAGAGTGGTTAAATTGTTATCCCTTCCACTCTATTCGGCTTAGTTTCCTAAACCTTTATTACATTTTAGTCAATTTATTTGCGATTTCTTCCTTTTATTTCGTGGTAATTTACCAGTTTCATCTTCAGACCATTTATGAGGAAAGGGTCTTGTTACGGTGTCCCGTTCAACAGCACAGCTTGGTGGCTGTCAAGTATGAGAGAGAGGTGCTTTCGCTAACAGAAATTTTGGCTAAAGGAAGGGAAACCGGAGTTTTCGGCCAAAGATCTGGCAGTCGTATGACGAAAATCCTTCATGTGCCAGATTACGCTTTATCATTGGGAATGACACCACATTTTAGCACCCATAGCCTCCTGCCATTACCAAAAGGAAATAAATGTTTTGGAGAAACTTCAGTATGGAGGTAAAAAGCAACTAAACCCATATAGTGGCCAACTTATGGGATTTTGATTATTAGCATATGGAATGTGAGGGTATATGTAATGTGGCAAAGAGTGAAGAGGTTGTTTATATCTTTAAAACAGGGCGATTGCATGTGCGTGTTCTATGTGAGAGAAACATGAATGGAAAGCAAAGGTTTGTGTGAGATGGGTGAAAGGAAATTTGATCTTGTAGAGATCAAAGTGGTATGAATGTAAGAGGTGTAACAGTGCTTTAGATTGATAGGAAAGATGATGAATTGGTTAGATATAAAATTGTGGCTGCGAAGTTGAGGTTTAGTATGGTGAAACTTTGCATGGTTGTAGTATATGTGCTCTGTAATGATCGAAGTGAAGCTGAGAGAGAAATAAAACCTGCAATAGCTTCGAAAGAGTTTTGGATTTAATTGTAAATGGGTTTCGGTTGATGGTTGTATGATTTAAGAATAAGGCAAAAGGTGACAGAATGAGAGAGGGGATAATAAGAGCTTTTGGTACACCTGGAGAGAGAGTGGTAGTACCTTAGGCTCAAAGAAATTTCTTTAGAAAACCCATTCTTTCAGCATAAAAATGTGTATAAATACACATGGGTTTGGTCAACAAGAAGGTGAGAACTTAACAATATGATCTGGTCAGGGTAAGTGTGGACATGCTGCCGCATATATTTGATCTATATCAACGAATGAGTATATCGATAGGAACAGGAAGCTCTTCTCGAGGGAAGTGATAAATGTGAAAAACCAGGGAAATAATAACTGTGTTAACATCAGTAACAGGAAAGGAAAGATACTTGTGATTAAGCTAGAGGCTAGAAATAGATGGGAAGAATATTATTATAAGCTTAATAATTTGGATATAAAAGATAACCCAACTGTATTTATGATTAGCTCTTTGAGAGTCAATTGAGTGTTGTATCAGGATCTACAATAGATAAACTTGAAAGAGGTGATTAGGACTTGTGAGTAGTCTGAAGTAAATGAAGTCAGCTGGAGTAGATTATATAGTCGCTGACATTCTGGTAAGTGGCGGTGATTGTATTATGGGATTGGTCTAGTGTCTCTATTTTAGACATTTTAAAGGAAATGGTAAATGTTATAACTACAGAGCTAATTCTGTTGAGTGTTGTTTGTAAATTCTATTGAAAATTTTTTGGTGGACGTATGAGGAGGATAAATAAGGCATTAAAGGAGGATGAATATGGTATATTTAGAGAGATAGGGTGTGTCCATGGTTAAATGCTTGGCAGTAAAAAATATGTAGCTCATAAAATGAGGGGTAAGAGAACTAAAGTGTAAGCCTGACTTAAGATCCTTGTAGATAGATAACTAATGTAACAAGTTTAATAACTTAGCTATGTATGTATAGAATGATGTGAAGAGCATTTATGTTTGATGTAAGCGTGATTTCAGATGAAAGATAGCCAGAGAGAATGGGTTGAAATACATAGGGAATGTATAAAAATGTTGTGTTATGTCGCCATGGATGTTTAATATCTCTATTTTCAGATTACTGAAATGAGTAAGTGTGAGAAAGGAGAAAATGGTGTAAGATTGTTGAAGAATGTTGAGCGATGGGTCCTATCTATGAGGCTGTAAGCTGATAGCCTGTTGTTAGTGGCTGAGAGTGAGAAAGATGTTGAGATGTTGAGATGTTGACTGTATCATTTGACAAGTGGTGGAGAGGAGGTGCCTGAAAGTAAATGTAAAAAGATTCGAGCAAAGTTATTTGAGGATCAGGATTGATGGGGACAAATGATATTCCACTTCTGTGTGGCACCCTTGAACAAGTGCAAAATGTAGAGTGTCTAGCATGCATGGAAGGTGAAAGTGAACACAAGAAGAAAATTGCGACCACGAGTTTTTATATGGTATGAAAGTGTCTGCGTCAGAGTGAGCGAGAGTGGATATAATATGAGAATGGATTTAAGAAAGGTGAGAAGACCGCCTAAAAGGTAACTCGATAAAGTGAATAAATGTTTGAGAGAAAAGCGTTTGACTGAGGTCGAAGTGGATGATAGTGTGTATGATAGTTGTGTTTGGGTCGCTTTGTGTGACAATATAAGTAGTAAGGAAAATGACTAGTTTGTACTGATAGGATAATTGCTTTTCTTAATTTTCTTTCTTTCAATAATTTGCACATTTAAATTATTTGATGAATTGTACATTAATCATTCTGCTACACTTGACCACAACATTTTATAAAGAATTACAGGCACGAACATATTTTCCTACATTCGATCAGCAATTTCTCTGGTTGAGCAAATCCAACGAAGGACCCTCAAGGTGCCATTAGTGTCTTCGACCGGTGGCGTCTCAACTGTATATTTCCGGTTGGGAGCTCAAGACCATGGCAACCTAACTGTTGAAGAACCTAGCTGCAGCCTATCGATCTGGGCTGACCGACGGAAGTGTAAGAAGATGTTCAAGGAAGAACATTGCTAGCATTGAAGTTACGAGCAGTAGTTCGGGGGATGGCTGGTTACGAATTTAGGGAATTCAGAAGTCCGAGTAGGAACGGGTGACCTGGTTAGTTACCACGGGCTCTCAATTAGATTCTTCGAAATCCCGAGTTTTATATTTCTGCAATAACATTACTTAATAATTCATAATATTTTTTTTATTTCTTACCAGGTTGCATGTTCTCTTTCTGGCCAGGAATGGATCCTGCTGGACGATATGATACAGTACCCCATCGCCATTAAGCTCCAACTTTGAGTGGAAAAAGTATGGATTACCTTATGCTTAAAGGGAATAAAGTAGAGAAGGGGATTAAAGACTTGAGTTGTGTTGATTTGCCCTTACCACACGGTACCATTTGTTTTGGGGTATTAAGATGCTTCGGGTGAGGCAATGGAATCCAAGTGTCAACAAGGCACTGAACAGGATGATAGTGGTTTCATGGTGGTGTGAAATGTGTAGAAGTTGCAAGGGTTGAATCCAGTGGACTACCTAAACAAAGCATCTCATGGTTGACCGCTATGCTCCCCTGCTTGGTGACTCTTTGCATCACTTCTTATAGCAACAACGATGGGATTTAACAGCAAAATGCTGCCCCATTTAATTGAAAATAAGTAGCCCTGAATTGGTTGCAAGACGAAACCCGAGTTTACGAATGGTGTGACCACCGTGTTCACCCGACAGGAACCCAATTGAGTATTTAGGCGATGTGGTAACATGTCTATTCGCACTCAATATCTGGCAACCATAAATCTCCGGGAAATCTAGAGAGATGTCGAGATGACATTGATCAAGATATCACTAGAGTTCTCTCCACTGATGGAATCGAAGCCCCGTTTGTTTTCACTACATAATTTTAGGGATTAATTGAGTCTTGGGACACCTTATATGAACTCGTTCCATAAATAATCTTACCACTATTTATGGTGAAGTAAGTTAGATTTTGACTCTATTTCTCAACTTCCAACTTCTTTGCCTTTTCTTTTATTTTATTTTAAGCAACAGAGGACATTAACTGTGTGGTAGACATGTGTTTATGGCGTGGTGCTGATATCCACTCAGCCATCCGCTGACAAAGTTTGCCTTAGGCATGAAGAGAGATTAAGTCTGCCGGGACAATAAGTTGTGAGCAGGCAGGAAAACTGTAGCTGAAAGAAAGAGAAAATGAATAAAGCCACAATGAATGTTCACAGCCACTATATCCAAAAGAGGGGATTACTAGGAGCATCCATATCCTGTAAGATACAACATTTTTCTACCTGGCTGCGAATTCTGAGCACGAGAAAGAGATTATTTTTTATATCCCCTCAGGTTTCGAGTAATACTTGAGTTAATTGATCCCTCAGTGTCATGTGGCGACTCATCCTCTGAGGTCACCTTTTCTTTATTGGTGCTCGAGATTTGATGAATCTCAGAACATCAAAATTGCAAATTTTTTGTCATTTTTTAAAAATTTATGGAGAAATCTAGGTTAAATTAAATGCTTTTCCTTTTTAATTTTGTTTCGATGATTACTGGTGTCAGAAACAAATTCATTCATTGTTTATATTTCTGTGGCATCTCTTTTTTTAACTATATTTAATCACAAATGGTAATTTTAAAACTTGCATTAAGCTTTATGGTTACTAACATGCTCCTTATGATTTTGTTGAAGGATATTTAAGATAAATATCTCTCAAGAAATTTCACAGACTTTTATTCTTTTAAGAAGATAATGAAATAATTTAAAATAAATAGTGTCTGCAATTTTACAAAGTGCTGAGTGCAAAGTTGCGATGTAGTGATACTAGGAGCAAAGTTTCTGGACACTTTATGAAGATCTTTTATCCTTAATGTATTAAAATGGTTTCTGGAAGTTGGACATTTCATAACGTCACTCAGGATGTCATACATTCTGGATCCTAATTCTGTTGATAAGAAAAGAGGCAATTAGTGATTAGAAAACTTAGGCTCACATATGCTTTATTGCTTCAATAAATGCATCGAAATATATCTCTATATCGGTACTACCAAAGAAATTCTTCTTATTTTTCAATTCGCCATAATATTGTTATTTGGGATATAAATTATCTGTGGGGGGGGAATGAATTTCACGAGAACAAGCAGACGCTAGTTTTTTCATACAGCGTCAACCGTTACGCTTCGCAGGGGCCAAGACTTTACCCCACCCCCATCCCCACCCCACCCAACCACACACACACATTCCCCCCGCTGCTCAAGATGTGAAGTCGCTCGCAAAGAAGGATTTCGGTCAGCAGATTTCGTAGTCCGTTAATATAAACATAGGAGGGTGTGAGAGCCTTTAGAATGAAAATCTTGCTACCTAAGCCTTAGTGGGAAGAAAATCTATGAAGAAGCTCAGTGTCCACTCCGTTTGTTTATGTCTATTTTCACCAAATAGACGAAATCTCACCTTCTATGTGCGTAAAGTTGAAGTGGCGAAGTGGTACAACGTTGAAAACTTATGGCTTAGGAGAGATGCTTAACTTTGGGATAGGGAGAGTTTACCCCTCCTAAATTACCTCCTCTGAATTGAGTAACGGTAAATTTGAATGGTAATTCGAATAGCATATCTTGAGCTAGGACTTGATTGGGTGTTTGATGATAAAAAAATACTTTAACTTACTTTCCAATTTACTTAAAGGGCAAATGGTTTATTTTATTTTTCTTTAACGTCTGATATCAACCTCCTCTTCTAGTAGATTTGGTACATATCTCGTAGCAATAATTGCTGAAAAATATTCAAGACTACAAAAGTTAAGAACCGATTTGACTCAAATAGAAAGTGAAGTTAAAATAATAAAAAAGAAATGTGATAAATTAATTTTTGTGTTCGATATCAAATATTAATTAGAAGGATAAGAAACTAAAGGAAGCTCTTGAACATGATTAAAATGTATTTATTTGGTTCAGCTCAAGTTTAGCTCCTAATTCAAATTCAAGCTAACTCTCTCAGATACAGACTAACAATATTGAGTGCATTATATGCACTGTGATTTTACAAGAGGATACTTATATCCAAAATGATCCATTTCTCTTGTTCTCGTAAGAGGTATCATGGCAATTATTTGGGGTATTTGGATCATCCGAAGTGATAAAATTAATGATTTCGTTGCCATTGGCGGAAATTTGTAAAATACACTCAAACCTGGTTTGGTGGGTTTGAGTAATTTAAAGCAGATAATCCTGTTATTAAGCAAAAATAAACTTTTATATTACTAAAAAATATGAGGCAATCGCAATAAAATTTAAAATTTCAACGGATAAATTAAACAATGACTCGTTAAGAATCAAATTGTTAGAGAGATTTAGTGTACCTTCACCTTTATTTATAAATTTATTATATGCAATTGCTAAAATGTAAAATATTTATAAAAAAAATAGGTTTTTTGCTCAAATGTGCATTTCACATTTGTTTTATCATGCGGCCGTTAGAATTATTTTGATTTGTTCGGCAAAAAAAGAAACGAAAATTCACCTGTTAATTTGAATGCCAAATGATGCACTTTTAAAAGGGTTGCAAATATATTATTGACTTTTATCCAAACTTTTTAGAAAAAAGTATACCACAGATAATAGTAAAAATTCTAACTTGCCAAATCAACACTAGAATTCGACGCAATTTAAATTAGAAACCACAAATCCATTATCTGATTAATAATGAGTGGTAGTTTTGTTTCCCGAGGACAGCCGTTCGTCTTCTGCAATAAAAGACTGAGTGGAACTCACGTAACATGCAAGATATCCATATCGATATTGGGAGACCGGCTGGAAAGGTACTGTGGTTCCATAACGGTAACCATCGCGAATGCCGGAGTAACCACTCCTCGAAGGTGATCCCATCCCGTAGTAATCGCCACGACCGCTTCTGTCGTATCCGCCACGGTAGCGATCTCCATATCCCCATTGCTCGGGGCGAGACGGTGGGCGGAAGGATGCGCCGCGCCTACGGTTATATCCACCAAAATCTCGGTGGCTCTCCGAAGGGAACCTACAAACGTTCAAGGAACTGAGTTCGGTTAGGAAATAGAGACCAGAAATCAGAGTAAATTTGAGATGAGCACCAATTAAATGTCGAAAGAGCAAAAATGAATGCAGAAGGTAGGTCTATTTTCAGAAGCTCTTGTCAAGAGAGGCCTCTAGATTTTTTTGACAATAACTCGACGAAAAATTAAAATAACATGAAGTGCCCCATTATTAAAAGGCTCAAAAAACATACTTCATTTGAATGCTAAAGTTTGGAAGCTTAGACAATTTATACTCCAAACTAGATTCAAATAGAGTTACGATTTTCTAACATAAATTTAATTGTATTCTCCCACCATATTTGGCGTGAATAGCTAGAGATGAGTAACCAGATAATTATATAAATAATATTACCAAAAGGATTTGGATTATCCAAGATAATATCTAATTAGTTATATCTAAATTAAAACTCGATTGTTTTGATGCCATCTGATAGATACAACAATTCAAAGACAGAGATTTTGAAATTTGAAAATTTGAAAAACATGGTAAAATATATGAGCAAATAAATGACAACTGATTGAGCTATAGATTTTTTAATTAGGTATTTTCCTATCAGTATAATTTTGCTAAACTGTATAATAAGGATTCACCTTTGGCCCTTTCACGATGGGATATTTAATCGACGTTGACTTACCTGCCAAAGTCCATCCTGTATACAGGGCAACCTGGCGAGCCGTAATCGGCCCGTCTTATTCTACCATAACCGTATATCCGTTCGCACCCATAGCCAACGGGCATATTTTGGGGATCAGGTCGAGGACCTCCGGAGAAACCTCTAGGAGGGCAGTATGGCCCTTCTCCTTTCATTTCAATCGTAACTCGTTTCAAGCTGGCGCTTCGTTGTCCTCTCTCATAAAGCGCCTGTCGTAGCCCTGTCGTTCTCCTCTGACTCGTTCCATTTGTCCACCGCCGCAACTCTCCGCTGGGCTTCCCCTTTCCGTTGCGAGGAGCAGATTCTTCAGTAGCATCTGGAACCATGATTCCTGGAAATAGTTAAATTGATTTCAAGAGGATAAATAGGGTAGTTTTAGGGTTTTCCCACTAAAATATGCAAATGTCCGCGAAATGGAACGTGTCGAGTAGAGTAAAAATGATTGATTAAATTGATTTATATCATGACAAAATGCAATCTTTAACATCAGAAATAAGGAGGTAAGACCTGAATTGAAGTTATCAAAAGTAGTGAAACAGAACTGAAAGCCCCAAAGTTTAAAGAATTATCAGAGTTAAGAATACATTCGACGATGTTGTGTATAGAAAAGCACGATTGAAATCTTTTTGAAGGTCCTGCGAACAAAAATTAAAAACACGGCTTAGAAGTGAAAAACAGGAGTATGATATCCTGAATTATCCTGAATTAATTAATTCTTCAGATATTATTTAAGTTTTAAAAATTAGAAAAAGTGCCTATGAAATTTCGAATAATCCCAAACTAAGAGTGTATAAGATTTTCTAATTTACGCGAAAATTACACAAATTACATAGGAACTAAATTTATATTTATTATATATTACTTGATACGGCTTTGATTGGATATAAGTGGCAGGTAAGAGGCAATGTAGAGTTAAACTGCGAAGTCTCACAACAGCGAAGGGTCTTTTATACCTATTTTTCAGATCTTCAAGTGATCTCGGATTTCCTCTTTCGAAACTTGTTTGACGAATCTGGAATAACCAGAGTGACCTCTATAAGAGATCAAGTTTAAGGGGATAATTATTAAAAACAAATTGAAGATATGTTTAAGAAGTCCGAATTGCTTTACTCAACATACTATTAAATTTAGTAAATAAATAAGCCCAATTAAAGGTATGAAAATCTCGAACAAGAGTGTTAACCTCATTACCAACAGAAGAAGAGCAGAGAAGAGTGCAGTAGTCCGTACTCCACCAAAGGCATAATCTCAAACCAGTCGAATATTTACTCCACAAACAGGCAGAAGGAATATAGAGAAGACTGAACGCAAGTATGTCTCAGGTAGAGGAGGAGACAATTGAGATTCCTTGCGAAGCCAGAAAATTCGGAATGGGAAACTGCGGCAGCACGCGATCAGCATCGGCAGAGGATGCACAACAGTACATTTATGAAAAAAGTGCAAGATTCTAAGATACATGAAAAATATTATTTTATATTAAATCCTCTGATATTTATTATGAATTATTATATTTAGGAAAAATATGCCGCAATACAGAGGTGGGTGTGACATTCTTAATATGCATAGTAGATTTTTTATTTATAGGAATGTACATATATTTTCCTAAGACAAAATTTGAATTTGAATTTGAAAGAAGTTATGAGATAAGTATAATGGTAAAAAGTACTTAGAAATAAAATGGAAAAATAGTAGCAACAACGAAAGAAAACATTAGGATTGCAGAGACTTGAACAGACGCCAGGAAATCCTGTTAATCTCTTGAAGAGGTTTTTCGTTTTTGATCTTAGTGTTTATTTTATCTGTTTTGTCATCTTTTGCGCTTTAGCGGGTAATTAACCGGTTTATTTCAGGGATTACTTTTCTTTCTTTTTGGCTTTGTTAGAATTTGTTGTTTTTCATTAAATATATTTATTTCTTCTCCTTCTTCTCTCTCAGCTTTTTTGTTAATTCATTTTCTTTTTCCATTTGGGCAAAATTCTTTCCTCCTCGATATCGTCCTCAGTTTTATCAACCAAACTTTCGTTTCTAATATTAGTGACGTTTTTTGCGTCTGATCTCTTTAGTTCCTTCTATGTTTCTAATCTTTCGATAGATCCTGCTCGAATGTTTGGTTATAGAGTACTTTTACTATGTTACTTGTGGGTGTTGGCTGAAAACTAAAGGTCCACCTTCTTTCCTTTATCTTCTAAGCTGCACCTTAACTTGTGCTGGGAATCTTCAAGGATGTGTAATGTTGTGGACGTAAAATCGCCTTCACCTCCATTGGTTTTCAATTTGCCTGCCGCTGACTACAGAGTAAGGCATGCTTGCCGCTATTCTTTATTCGTATTTTCTTTCTTTGATTCATTTTAATGATGTTTCTCTTCATTGAGGATCTATTTGTTATGACCAAGTGTGGCCTTTCCCAGTTCGTACACTTTCTATGCTTCTTCGGGCAATCGAAAGTGAGGTGGTCGGAATCACCTATTTCAGGCAGGTGATTTTGGCTTGTTGAGCATTCCCTTGTGTTTAGCGCTTCTTCCTTCTATATTTGTCTTGGGGTTAACTTTAGAATTTAAACAAGGGGATGAGCCTCGAGAGCTATCATTGCTATGTGTCGTAGGAACATGTAGTCCTCCCTGACCTTTGCTGCTCTCTCTAGATGTGATGGAAGGAGGTGATGAACAAATATAGGGAATGTTTCCCTCTTAAGTGCGTGGGAATTAAAGACGAGTGCAAATTCTAATATTTGCCGACTGTGATACTATTTAAATAGGCTTTGAGTGGCTATAGGATACAAACAAGTGAGACACAATAATCTTCATTACTATACAAACAACAAATGAGATTAACAAGAATGATGCACTTTTACAATTACGTTATTCGTTTGGCAAATAAAATTGAAATAAATTAACAAAGAATGATATTGTCTGAGTCGTACGATTTACAATAATTACCCAAAAGTGATCGAGAGGAGACTATGAAGTGATTTTTGCGATCGGAGAGCATCACGCCTCTTCGATGATGAAAAAGAAAATGTGATAGCTTACGATTTTCTGGAGGAGACCACGAGTAGTCGCTCGGAGGAGTATTCTTCTCGGGGAAGCGTAGTTAAGCGCGTTATTCTTGACTGAGTCCTTCGTCCTTAACCTCTGTCGTTCCGAATAATGGTTTCTACCTACAAGCCCTTAGGGTGCCTAGGGTGTCCCTCGAGAAGTGCGCGTCGTCCTTGGATGATTCCAATGACCACTCAAGATTCTGCGTGAGTAATGTGAGAGTACTGCGTGTGTACTGCGTGAAACTCGCTTGCGTGAAAGCGGCGTGTTTACAGCTCGCGTCCCTAATACGCTGATAATACTCATTTGATCATTCCGGGGCTTGGAAATATATACGACTACGCCGGAAGCTCTTTTGTTAGCCGACAGAAGCAATTCTGAATCTCTCCCAAAGACACAGTGGCGATGGCTTTAGGGCAATATCCCTAAATAGTGAAAAATGAAGAAGATGAAAGTAAGAGACAAAGAAAAGATCGTTCGACTCGCCCTAAACCCCATCCCTACTTCGCCCTCTTAGGAGTGCCAAATGTGTAGGGGTTCTGAAGCCCGGTGCTTCTTAGTATACCTCAGCAGGCAAATTGTCTAGAACATCAATAGACTTTTGGAAGGGTCGTTACGGAAGGTAGGAGTCAGAAGGAGGGGAAGAAGAAACTTTCACGAGTGGTTAGCGAGGAAGTATAGTAGGAGAAAACAAACTGAACTTAGTTAGTCATGATACTTACGGCTTAACGTGTAATCCGAACCAGGAAGTGTAGCAAGTAACTATTCTAATAACTTGATATTTAAGTGACAATTGCCACACCTCTCTTCTGTAAACCTCATGTGAGAATATGAAGGATGAGAATAAAGATGCTGAAATTTGAACGAAGGGAGAGAAGTGCTAGTTGCTAGTTTGTCAGTCGCTCAGGCCTATTTTTGTCAATTTTAGGTAATTAAAGGTTGCGTGTTAAAGTTAAAATGGCGTTTTGTGTCACAATCACGCAATATTAGAATGAATCTATATATCATTGTATTTTTGTTAGTATCAATTATATTAGTAATTATTCATACCAATACTGGTAGGGGCTTCTATCGCTTTAGCTATTCTTTTCTTACACTATTCTAGTCAACCACAACTATACTTTTATCTAGTAATAGTTTTGCTTGCTAAATAATCCATATCGTTGTAGAATAAACTTCTCCTTAATCTGGTGTAGATTTCGTCTTCATTCCTTTCTTTTCTTTCCTACGTCCTTGTTATGCTTTGGAATAGATAAGGTGATTTCCATTTTTTCCTCTGAGCTAACTGTTTGGCTTAATCTTTGCCTGTTTCGTTTTGCATCTATTTAAGACTTCCTTGGCTCTTTTGCAATTATTGTTTTGAGTGGCTTTATCATTGCCTCCCTATGTAAGTCCCCTTGTCTTCTTAATTAGTTTCATCTAGTATCTTTTATTATGTATATAGTTTTGTTCTGAACTCTTTGGAGTCTCACCAAGTTACTCATCGAGATTGTCTACATCGCTATTTTTAGACAAATTATTGAGGATTTTTTGTAGCCTGTGAGATCTTCCTCTTCTTTGTTAGGATGAAGTTTATCAGAGGCCATAGTAGTTAATACCAGTCCACTTTTTTCTTACTCTTTCAGTAATGTGCTTTTTGTATCTCATTTATAATGGTTAATCCAAGCACCTTACCTTAGTTGTCATACATGTATCGTTCTCCTTATACATATACATCCTACAAAGCCTCCTCTAAATGAATAATTATTTCCCATTTTTCCTCATATTCATTCATACTGCCTATCTCATCTGTTGTTATTCTAGTTATCCTAGCAAGCATCTTGCCATTCCTGTAAGGGCAAACGATTAGCTGGCTGATGTCATTGATGTATTGGATATTGCTGAGGTCGATATATCTATGGAGTAGATTAAATAGAGAGATGGACTCAAAGACCCGCCAATGGGTAATCCAGCAGAAAGTTTGAATTTCTCTCCAGGTTGGCTTCCGATTTCCATATTAGCATATGTCTCGATTACTTAAACACACAGATTTAATTTTTTTTTTATTCATTCCATTCCAAGTGTGAATAGTTTATATTTTATACTCCTTTGCTAAACTTTATGGTTACCCTTGGACACTTCTCGACTGACGAGGTGCACGCTCATTACCTTCTATTTGCTTTCACAATCTTAAAGAAAATGACTCCTAGTTCCATTTCGGTGCTTCCGTTTTTTTGAAAATCCAAATTTACACTTATTTCTTCTTAGTAAATAAATTAACAACGGCGTCGTTTTTTATATATTATAAACTAAATTTGAGCACGTCATTGATTCTTCCATTTGATATATTCTTTTTACCATTTATTCAAACAGGGAACTAAATGCTCTAAACATAATTTGGCTCAAGGCGAGTATCTACTTGGCCCCAAGTAGCCACAAATGCAGTGTAATTTGCCATAAAATACAAAGCTAGTTCGGCAAACACTTTCCAACAGAAACTATAAAGGAAATCGTAAAACAACAGATATAGGCCATGAGTAAAGAGGTGGAAAAGTTTAATAACCATACCCACGTCTTTCAAGTGGCTTTTAAGACCACCGAGATGAGGGTAAAAGTAGCTAACGATGGATTGCTCCCTATAACATAAAATTCCCAGTGGAAAACAGGGAGAAAGCGAGATGTTCCACAATAGGTGAGTTTTCTTCACGGGCTACAGAATAGAAGAACGCATCACAAATAATTGCCTGAAAAAATGAGATTATATGCTTTTAATGCGCTCTAGGAGGCCATAGGCACAAAACGAATAAAGGCACGTAAATTGCCACCGATAGAAGCGATCAATGGCTCAGGGCTACCCAGTCCTAAAAGCTATACTAAAGAAGAAAGATGAAGAAAGAAGAATAGCAAAAACTCAAACTTACCCAGGTGCTACATACCTAACAAAAGAACCCAGCCGCAAAAGATCAGATACTTCAAATTTCCCAGGAGACTAACGTGTTCATACTGACCTGCATTATCTATGCTCACATCCAAAGTTTGGTGAATGCAGGTAGTGCAAGAAATCTCTGCCCTCAATGCTACAGGACAGCAGCTTTTCTATATTGATATTCTCAAAAAACAGACTCTTTGTGATTTTTCAGCAACTGCGTAGCAAAAGAAAAATAGTCAATAACGAGATTAAGAACACAAATATTCCACTAAAATCCCATGATGAGGATAAAGACTCACGCAAAAGTGAATAAGAGGAAAATCACACAGAAAGTGAAAACAAAACCTGAGAAAAAATA
The DNA here is from genome assembly GCA_963969495.1 of Ceratothoa steindachneri. Taxonomy (NCBI): domain Eukaryota; kingdom Metazoa; phylum Arthropoda; class Malacostraca; order Isopoda; family Cymothoidae; genus Ceratothoa; species Ceratothoa steindachneri. The sequence goes on from OZ018339.1 coordinate 45,146,979, forward strand.
AACAAAACAAAAATTAGATACAAGCAAGAAGTGAGAACAAATACCAGACTTGGCAGGACTAACTAGATTTCTAAGGAGGAAATTGTAACTCGAGAAAAAATAAAAAAAAATCCAAAGGGCGCAGGAAAAGAAGACACTACCAAACAAATTAAATTAACCAAAGCAATAAAACCAGAATTAGAGAAGAAACATTCGAATAAAATGGGTTGAACGTCACTATCTACCAAACTAACGAAACACAATACACAAAAGCTAAACAATGCAACACAAATAAGCATATAACTACCAAAAAATTTGAATGAAAAGGTACAAGACTTAACACTCAAAATAATAAACACATCAAACACCTAAAGATTCACACCGTTACACAACATATTATTACTCTAAATAAAAATAAAAGAGATTAGCCTGACTATCATGCGCATATGCATCCCTTTAAAAAATTCATGCTTTCTTGTCAGTTTACCACTACTTTGAAAATCACTAAACAAGATCTCCCTTCTCCTGACATTACTTTGCCACTTGAACTAATACTAATGCGAATCGTGGGGAAGTTTGAATACATGATGTGGTTTCTCTGCATCGTGTCTTGGTAAAGAAGGCAACGGGAAGGGGATTAACTAACTCTTCGGCCACTTTCGGAATTAAATTAAAGGAGTCTTAGGGATTATTGATTAATTCTGTCGTAATTAAAAAAGCTGCTCTCACTGCTTTTATCCTGATTCTTTTAGATGCATGTGCGAATGCTTAATCTTCTTACAAGTTGATGTTGCGGTCTGCATCTCACAGGCGATCGGTGAGAAGGTTAATAAATGCCCTGCGAGGATATCCTGTATGTACCCATTTACTCTGGTTTTAATGCCAATGTCTGTATCGACAAAGTGCGACGCTGATGGATGCAGTTTCACTTATCCTCCTTCTCCATTTGTTCTTGAAAACACTCATCAATATATATATATATATATATATATATATATATATATATATATATATAAATATCAGAGGCGAGTCCAGGTCATCAGCGTCACTCTGGCTCATCACAGATTTCGCATAAGACACATGTATAAAAGAAGGTAAGAGACGGATTGCACACCGCAGACTTATATCTGCACTGATAATTTAACAATAATATAGAAATATAGTTTTAATATAAAAATTAATAAATTTGTTTGTACATGAACTCCAGTCGTCTTGGTTTGGTTGCTTTTCACTTTTTTCGGCAATATTTCTAGCCCCTAATGGCTTATTTTTTATATCTAGTATCATGTCTTTCTCCATTTCTAAGTTATAGCTAAATACAAAGCAAACTTCAAAACAAAACTGATCTTTACACACAGACGCAAAGAATAACAACATTCAAATAACGACAGCGGCGTGCACAACAAACATTAGCCAGAGACCGATCTGACTGTCACCGCCTGTACTGTACTCTTGACAAGAGATGGCAGTTAGTCTTTTACACCTACCAGGCTCTTTCATATTAGACCGAGTTGCTAGATAATTTTTCCTTCTTTTAAGAATATTGTAGAACGGAAACCTTTGATAGATTGGAATTTAAATCTCAATCTCTATAGAAATTTATTATTTCAAGAAAACATTAAATTTTAATTCCCTTTATCTTTTTACGATTACACTGGTCTGCGTCCAAAATGTACCTTAGGATTTCTGTAGTGTTTCTTAATAAAATTGACCTCCTAAATCAGAATCTGGCATCCGTTTTTGTCTATCAGGTCCAGTTTTTTCGATACAGGGGTTTTTAATAATTTTATAGTTTATACATGTTCTATATTACATCAAAATTTCAATACTTTTTGCACTACTGTATTTGCAGTAAGTTTTGTGTACATTTTAAGTAACTATGTTAATAAGTTTATATTTTTGCATGTTATAAATTGCTTAGCATTATAATAATAATAAGAATAATAATAATAATAATAGTGGTCGAGTTAAAAATGAACAGAAAATGTAAGTTTAGCTCCGACAGATTTTTCTATGTTTGCGGCACGGTAACTTTTTCCAAGCAGCAAAGTACAATCTCTCCTGTAATTAAATCTCCGTATCATGCATAATTCGGAGTAAGGCTAGGAGAGCAAGATAAAAGTTTTACACCACATATCTGTTGCAAGGGATGCTACATAAGTTTAAAACGCTGGAGTTAGGGCGAAGAGAAGTCGCTCTCTTTCGGTGTTCCCATGGTGTGGAGAGAGGGCAACGACCTCACTACGGATTGCTATTTTTGTATGAAGTATTTAAGCTTTCTGTATTATACTGGCTCCTGAAAATGTCTTTATTATGCATAGACTTAGCATAAAATTAAAAATTAACATACTTCACTTCAGCATGAATATATCTTTTACTAAACATTTATGTACTATCTGCTACTCCAAATCAATTTCTGTATGTAATATACAATTATATTTTCCGCAGGTATAAATAAGAAGAATAAACATAGTGTGGCATATCCGGATGTTCCTCCTGCCATCAAACCCCTGCCTTATGGTGCATGAATTCCTATACCTTCTTCCCCTGAACATATAGAAGTCCATGAAGAGATTAATATGGAAGTTGATCAAGATTATGACACATCTGAGTCTTATCAGGTTTCCACACATGATATGTTCGCAAGACCATTCACTCAAGTTCAGTTAAATGACCTGACCAGGGGTCTGGGTGTTTTAAAGGAGAATGCACAACTTCTTGGCTCTAGACTTCGTAAAGATAATCTTCTTGCTAAAGAAACAACATTTTTTTGGTACAGAAATAGAGATCAAGAGTTTCTAAGCTATTTTTTGCAGCATTCTTCCAGCTCTTTAGTATACTGCGCCAATATTAAAGGACTTGTTGAGGCCCTTTGAATTCCCTAAAACCCATTAGAATGGAGACTCTTCATAGATTCCTTCAGTAGAAGTTTAAAAGCTGTGTTACTGAATATTGGTAACAAGATAGCTTCCGTTCCTATAGGCCATTCAATCCAACTTACTGAAAGTTATGAAAAAATTGCTGAATGCAATAAATTACTCTACCGACAATTGCATGATATTTGGTGACTTAAAGGTAAGATCATTTTCCACTTAAAATTTCTAAGCTCTTTGATATTAACATTATCATTTTTAAGTGTTAATACTTGTATGCAGCTTTTGTTCAACGTACGTTTTACAAGAATGCAAATCTGGAAATCATAAATCATTTTGGAATTATATATTCTTTGGTTGAAGTGTGTCCCTATAGGTTAATGCATCCTTTTGGGGTTAGTGAGGAACTTATCCTAATTGAGAAGGTATACAACATAACTCAATAAACTCAAATTAAGATGCATATATATCCAATTAGTTTCAATGCAATAATTTAATGCAACGGCATACAGGATATTTCAATTTCAGTACATTATTCATATTCTTATTGTTTGAAAAAATATTACTTTGAATTTGTTTTTAGAAATATTACACTTTGAATTTCTTTCCAAGTAGTGTCTCTTATACTTGGCATGCAAACAGGCTACGCGAAGCCTCCCTGTTTCCTATGTTTATGGGACAGTCATGGGGCAGATAGTATGCACTATAAGAAGAAGATTTGGCCTCCACGAGAAGCATTTAGAATTGGATCAAACAATGTGATAGCTGAACAATTAGTGCCTTCTCAAAAAATATTGCTTCCTCCACTGCATATAAACCTTGATAAAATGAAAAATTATGTCAAAACCCTTAAAAGAGAAGACCAAGCTTTTAAATTTTTTCTTCAAAAATTTCCACAAATCAGTGACGCTAAGCTCCATGCGGGAAACTTTGATGGACCTCAGATCAGGAACTTGATGAGAGATCAGCAGTTTGAGGCATCAATGACGGACATAGAAAAAGATGCCTGGAAAGCTCTCAAAGCTCTAGTTAACAATTTTATAGGCAATAAAAGAAGCCCAGAATATGTTGCCCTGGTCAATCAGCTCTTAACAAGTCTCAAACATTTGGGAGCTCGAATGTCTATAAAGATACACTTTTTACAGTCCCATCTGGATTATTTTCCCGAAAACTGCGGAGATTACAGTGAAGAACAGGGAAAAAGATTTCACCAGGACATAAAAACGATGGAATCTAGCTACCAGGGTAAATGGGACGTAAATATGCTTGCTGACTACTGTTGGAGTTTGAAGCGTGATGTACCAGATGAGAGGCACAAACGAAAATCGTCAAGGGCGTCTTTTCTTGAAAATTGAAATTATTTTCTTTATGTTGCATTCTTTAATTTTTGGTTTTATTAAAAGGATTATAGTTTACATGTGTTTATTTCTGTTTCTATGATATAAAAATAATAATGCATTATTAGATAGAGAAAGGTTTTTGGAAAATCTTTTTTCAGGAAAAATGAGGTAATCTCAAGGAAAATGGTGTATGATGTACTGAAAAAATGCGACATAATTGAACAAAAATACATTCATTATTTATCGCAGGGGGTTTGGTTCATTGAGAAAAAACAAAGAAATCCTGAGGAACATAAATATTTTTTCAAAACACAGGCATGTGTTATAGATAACTCGGCCTGTAACTTCGGAACGCGGATTAAAGATGTCGAGAGAACGTCTGCCACGAATGATATTTTTTGACAGAGGGCACCTCTAAGACGACCGCCAGACGCTAAATGAAAATATATGAACTACGACCAGCCTCAATAAAAGGAGCCTGAGTTATTGGCTGTAATTACTTACTTGAAGTCAGAGTTGGGAAAAATTAAACAGCTTGCAAATACACGTTAACTCTACTAAATTTATACTTGAGCTTAGCCTGACTATATATATATATATATATATATATATATATATATATATATATATATATATATATATATATATATATAGTCATGCTCCAAAGTTAAATTCTGAGGTTGAGTAAGTCTGAAATCGCTTTGTTTGTCTTTTGCTCGGAATCTAAGGAAGACTCTATGCCTCTTCAACAGATAAGGCGATTAAAAATTTTCTATAGTTAATTATTCTGCCAAAAGCTAATGCAAAATTGGTTATTATGTTTCTCGCAATAAATCCAACCCATTTCAACATAAAAATTCAATTTCATCTCAAATGGCGCTAGAAGGTTTGCTTGCATAAAGGACTAAATCTATAAAAATACGTCAAAGGTAAGGTTGCCAATACATATTTACAACAGACCAAATTAAATCTTATCATTTGCCACAAGACCGATCTTACCACTAATTTATGCTAGGCAACTCATTCCACCCTAATGACAAAAAGGCTGTGAGTAAAACGATCTTAGCTACCAAAAGAGGAAAGTAAATAAAGATTCCAAGTACTTTTTTCCTAAAGGCAGTTTTTAAGAAATGAAAAGAGAATAAGCAAATGGAGTTCAATTTATCTAGACAGATTTTCTTCTTTCCCCAAACTTTAAGTGGGTGGCACAATTAATACTGTTTTACGTACTTAATGGGGCTTAGAAAAACAATTCAAGAGTTTATAGTAAAATTAGAGAAGGTATTGAAACTCCCTTGATTAAAATACAACACAGCATTGATTTGCTTATTACCTTTGTTAATAGCGTTGCGGGTGATCGAGAGATTAATGAAAGTGGGAGAATAAAAGGAAATCTTTAAAGCAATAATTGCAATAGGAATGGAAGGCAAAGTATAAATAAAAAAAGAGATATATGATAATTTGAATAAAATAGAAACAGTCCTAACCGGAGCCTAGATCCCCGGCTTTCCAATTTTCTTTCTGAGACTGTAGTCACTAAGCTACTAAGTGCAGTTTTCCTTTCTCTGGAACCCACTTATCTCTCACCCCCTGCATCGTGTGTTCCCTTACCCGTAATCATGACCGATGTCAATTTGTCCCCTTCCATCTCTTAGGACTGTGATTGGTTTCCAAATCTTGAATAATCGCCTTTCTTTTCCTTTCGACCGCCGAGGTGACGGAGCCACAGAACGCCCATTAATCTGTCAGCCGAGGATGATGAATGTTCATTAGGGTATAGAAGGGGGGGACTTATGAAATGTTTCTTCGCTTCCGAGCTAAGGCAGGTAGTACTCGCTGGTAGGGGTTGTCTAATTGTTATCCCTTCCACTCTATTCAGCTTAATTTCCCTGAAACCTTTATTCCAATTTAGTCAATTTAATAAATATTTCTTCCTTATATTTGGGGCTAATTTACTAGTTTCATCTTCAGACCATTTAGGTAGAGAGGATCTTTTGCGGGCTCCAGCTCGCCAGCACACCTCGGGGGCCGTCAGGTATGAGAGAGAGGTACTTCTACTATCAGAAATATCGTTTCCCTGGGAAAGAAAACAGGAGATTTCGGCCAAATATCCGGCGGCCGTATGATGAAAATTCCCCTTGTGCCAAATTACGCTTGATTGGTGGACATAAGACTGCGCATTTTGGCACCCGATGCCTCCTCGCATTACCAAAATGAAACAAAATTTTTCTAGAAACTTCAATTTCGAGGTAAAAAATAACTCACCTCAGATAGTGGCCCCAAAAAGGTGATTTTACATGTTACTGTATAGAATGCGATGGTATGTGAGATATGGAAAAGAGGGGAATGGTAGCAAATTTTTTTAAAACAGGGCGATTGCATATGCTTGCTCTATGGGAGAAAGAATGAAAGGAAAGGCAAAGTTTGTGTGAGATGGAATGAATGAAATTTGATCCTGTATAGATGAAGGTGGTATGAATATAGAGGGCGTAACAGTGCGTTAGAGTAATAAAGAAGAGGATGCATTGGTTAGATAGAAAGTTGTGAGCTCAAATATTATAGCTGTGAAGTTGAAGTTTGCTATGATGAAACTGTGCATAGTTGCAGTATATGTACTCTGTAATGATCGAAGTGAACTGAGAGAGAAAGAGAGACTCTGCAATAGCTTGGAAATAGTTGTGGATTGAATTTTAAATAGTTTTCGGTTGATGGTTGTATGATATATGAATGAAAAAAAAGCTGAGAGAATGAGAGAGAGGATAATATGAGCTTTTGGTACACCTGGAGAGAGAGTGGTAGTGCCTTGGGCTCAAAGAATCTTTTACAGGAAACACATAGGAGCCGTAGATGACATTGGGCTTAAAACCCGCAAACGTGTGGTGGTTGGGATGCTTCCGAGAAGAGGTCCATCCCAAACCGCTCACGAAAGAAACGTCGCAGTGAACAGAAGGTTGGCGGATCTCTGCACGGCAGAAGGAGTCTTCTTCGTGGACCCCTATCGTACCTTTATCGGTAGAGACGACCTCTACCAAAGGCAAGAGGTACATCTCTCCTTTAAAGGGAAGGCCTTTCTCGCCAACCTAACTCAAGATGTCGTGAAACGCACTCAAAGGAGCGCTCGAAGCAGAGCGAAAGTGGACGTGCGCCAGCATGCCCGTGTCACTCCTGGAACGACCTTCTCGGAGGTCGTAGAAAAGGGTGTGACCACGAAAACAGAGAAGCCGGGAAACGGAAGAGCGTAGGGAGTCCTACACTAGGGGACTCCCTTAAAGTTCTTCTGTTCAATGCGAGGTCAATCAGGAATAAGTTTCTTGAGCTCCGTGGCCTCGTAGTAACAGAGGAACCTGAGATGGTGGCCATAACGGAGTCGTGGATAAAAACCTCAAGCAGAGATTTTGAAGGTGAATTGACGATTCCCGGTTACCAGCTCTTTCTGGAAGATAGGCCAGACAGAGAGGGTGGCGGTGTGATGTTGTATGTCAAGGATACTCTCAACTCGACGGATTGCAACATCGTACCTGACCATGAACTACTAGGTGTTGACCTAGAGATAGGTCCTGCCAAATACAGGACCCTGGTGCTTTATAGACCTCCTGCCCAAATCGTTAAAAAGGACAGAGATCTGTACCAGCTACTAGGAGAACTTTTCGAAGACAGAGTGTGGCTCATCATGGGTTATTTCAACGGACAAGTTGACTGGGAAACCAGAGAACCCTATGGCGAGAACGCACTACTCCTGGAGTTCGCGAACAACGAGTTCCTCACTCAATGGGTGAGAGAGCCAACGAGAGGAAACAATATCCTCGACTTGGTTTTCACCTCTGAGGATGACATCGTTGGGGACCTCTCTGTTGGCGAAGAGCTCGGTGACAGTGACCAGCGACTAATTAGATTTGTAGTCAAAATTTCAAAGGCAGGGCTTGCAACTAGTAAATCGAAGAAACTCGATTTGAAAAGAGCAGACTTTGCAAGTCTTCGTGCTGGACTGACTGACGCGAGGCTAGAAGTGTGCGATGTTGTTGAAGACTCGAGGAACATTTTCAAAACCACATTCATCAGTCTTCAATCGCGTTTCATCCCTCTGAAATGTCCCCATCGGTCTTCTGTTCAACCAAAGTGGTTTAATCGAGAAATCAGCCAACTGCTTAGGAAGAAGAGAAATGTGTACCGACAATCGAAGATCTCGGGTGACTTTGACGAATACCGAAGGCTAGCCAGGAGAGTGAAGTCCAGCATAAGGGCGGTTAAGCGTTCTGAGGATCTCCGAGTGGCGAGACTCTGTAAAGAGAATCCCAAGAAGTTTTTTGGATATGTGAACAGCCGTAAACCAATCCGTCGAACGATTGGCCCTTTGAGAAATGAGGAGGGGGCATTAAAGCATTCAGATGCAAAAAATGCTAACCTCCTCAACGACTACTTCTCTTCAGTGTTTACTGAAGAGTGTGGTCTTATTCCCCAGCTGACGGAATCCTACTCAGGGGAAAAGCTGGAGGCAATGGACTTTACCGAAGGAGAAATAAAGAAAAAGATCGTTGACCTAAAGACAAATAAGTCCCCTGGACCGGACGGGTTTTTACCTAAAGTGTTGAAGGAAGTGTGCGATGAAGTATCACGACATCTGTGCGCTATCTTTAACATGTCAATCCGGAACAAATGCGTTCCTAGAGACTGGCGTGAGGTGGAGGTGACTCCTATCTTCAAGAAAGGAGACCGTAACCAACCGTCGAACTACCGACCTATCAGTCTGACTTCGATAGTCGGTAAACTCATGAAAAGCATCATGGTGGACAAAGTGACGTCGTATTTAGAGTCAAACCTGCTACTGAGGAGTTCCCAGCACGGCTTCCGAAGGCAACGGTCATGCCTGACGAACCTTGTGAAATTCTTTCACTTCGTTTTCAGTAAGCACGATCGGGACAAGGCGGTGGATGTGGTCTACCTAGACTTTCAGAAAGCCTTTGATAAGGTACCACACCGCCGCCTTCTCCGGAAAGTGCGAGCGCTTGGCATAGACGAAAAGGTAGCCGGCTGGATCGAGAACTGACTAAGTGGCAGACGGCAACGGGTGGTGGTGAATGGACAGTCTTCTGAGTGGGTGCCCGCTACTAGCGGGGTGCCTCAAGGTTCTGTCCTGGGACCACTACTATTCATCATCTACGTCAACGACATAGACAGTGACATGGTTGCCAAGATTTCCAAATTTTCCGACGATACCAAGCTTGGTATGAACGTTGCAAAGGATGGAAATTCTGCTCGCAGGAAGATCTTGGGAAGATTGGGGAGTGGTCGGACACGTGGCAAATGCTTTTTAACGTGAACAAATGCAAAGTGATGCATATCGGCCACAGAAACCCCCAATCTCAGTATATCCTAAAGGGCACTGCTATTGAATCCACCGACACTGAGAAGGACTTGGGTGTAACAATCACTAGTGACCTCAAGTTCTCGAAACAGTGCATTGAGGTGGAGAAAAAGGCCCAAAGGATGCTAGGCTATATTAAGCGCTAGTTTGGTTATCGAAACCAGGAGATTGTACTGTGCCTGTACAACTCACTTGTCCGACCGCACCTGGAGTATGCCGTGCAATTTTGGAGTCCTTCATTGCGAAAGGACATCGCGAGATTGGAACGCGTACAAGCCAGGGCAACCAAGCTGATTCCCTCTATCCGACATAAAAGTTATGAGGATAGACTAAGGGAATTAGATCTGTTCTCGCTGGAAACCCGTAGACTGCGTGGTCAGCTCATCGAAGTCTTCAAAATACTTCGAGGGTTCGACAATGTTTACTACCGGGATATTTTCAAACTGAGTGAGAACAGAACGCGCAATCACGGCTTTAAACTTGAACTGAAGCGTTACAACCGCAATCTGTGTGGAAATTTTTTCACCTACAGTATCTGCGGTATGTGGAACGCACTTCCAGTGAAAGTTGTCAACAGTGAATCCGTTGACCAGTTCAAGTCAAGACTAGACAAGATCTTGAAAGGTGGCCGTTTAGGGACGCAAAACAATTGAGCAGCCATGTGCCCGCTCGATTGCTAGTCCAAAGGTACCCTCCTTGAATGGACCGTAAGGTCTCCTAGGGTACCTTCTTTCCTTGTTCTTGTTACTCCTTGTTGTTGTTACATTCTTTGAGCACAATGGTGTGTATAAATACACATGGGTTGGGTCAAAAAGAAGGAGAAAACTTAAGAATATTATCTAAGCTTTTTAAGGGTGGATTAGCTGCGGGATGTATTTGATGTTGATTCTGTACGTGGTGAGAGTATGGTACTATCTGATAGTATTATTGAGGTGTTTATGGTTAAAATTATCTGGTCGAAAGGTGAAAAGACATTAAGAAAGTTGAATGGAATGGAGAATCAGAAGTGAATTGTTATGGAATAAGAGATAAAGTGGAGAGTATGTGAGTATGGCTAAAACTAAAATAGAGGAAATAAGTGCGAGCATGGAGAAGAGCAAATGTCGAACAAATTTACAAAATTGGTAGTAGGCAGTATATGGGTGAACCAGAACTATTAAGAGAAAGCAAAAAATAGTGGAAGTGAGAATAATATGGTGATGCGATTTAATGCATACAAAGATATAAAAAAGAAAGTGTAGCAAGCGATTAAGGAGTGGAAAATCAGCAAATGAAGCATTTGAAAAAAGATGAATGAGTATCTCGATTTGAACAAGAAACACTTCTCGAAGGAAGTGAGCAAAGTGAGAAACCAGGAAAAGAATAACTGAATTAACATCAGTGACAAGAGTGAAAAGATACTTGCGATCAAGGTGGAGGTCAAAAATAGATAGGGAGAATAATTTGATAAGCTGGATAATATGAATATAAAAGACAATGGTACTGCATATATGATTGGCTTTTTGAGAATCAATTGTATGTTATATCAGGATATAAAATTGATACCTTTACAAGAGGTGTTTAGGGCTTGTGAATATTCTGAACTAAGTGAAGTCAGCTGGAGTAGATGATATAATTGATGACATTCTAGTAAGTGGTGGTGAATGTATTATGGGATTCGTTTCGTGTCCCTATTTTAGACTTTTTAAAGGAAATGGCGAATGCTAAAACTACAGGTGGATAATTTTATTGACTATTGTAGGTGAATTCTATGGAAAATTTCTGCGGTGGATGTATAAGGAGGATAACCAACGCATTAATGGAGGATGAATAAGGGATGTTTAGAGTAGGTGCAGTGTGTCAATGGATAAAGACTTTGCAGTGAAATGACTATGTAACTAAAAAAGGGGATAAGAGAAATAAAGTACATGCCTGTTTGCTTATCTGATGTGCAGAAAGCTTATGATTCTATAGATAAGAAAGCTATGTAACAGGTGTTAATTATGTACATATGTATGTATTGAATGATGTAAAGAGCATTTATTTTGGAGGTAAGTGTCCTTTAGGGTGAGAGATAGCCAGAGTGAATGGTTTGACATAGGAAGGGGTGTAAGAAAAGATTGTGTTATGTAGCCAGAGCTGTTTAATATCTTTATTTTTAGAGTACTGAGATGAATATGTGTGAGAAAGAGGAAAATGATGTAAGATTGATGAAGAATGTTGAGAGATGGGTCCCATCTATGTTGCTGTAAGCTTATAGCCTGGTGTTAGTCGCTGAGAGTGAGAAAGATGTGGAGCTGTTGATTGTATCATTTGACAGGGGGTGGAGAGGAGGTGCCTGAAAGTTAATGTGAAAAGATTAGAGCAAAAGTATTTGATGATCAGGTTCGATGGGGACAAATGATATTCCACTCCTTTGTGGCACCCTTTAAAAGGGCGAAATTTAGAGTGTCTAGCACGCATGGTAGGTGACAGTGAACAAAAGAAGAAAAGTGCAACCACGTGTTTTTATATGGTACGAAAGTGTCTGGGTAAAATGAAGCGAAAGCGAATGATCAGAGTTTGAGTATGGAACGTGCCAGGGAGCTGCATGAGAGAATGCTAGTGCCAACGTTGTTGGATTGGTGTGTATGGAAGTACAAAAAATTATCTCGAGTAAGAGCAGTGTGAATTGACAAATTGAGAGAGATAATTGATGTGCAAAAGATACAGTAGGTGAGGAAGCACTGGATAAATGATGTTTAGGGTGTTAAGAAGAGTGTGACTGACAGTTTTCTGATGTAGTATGGAGATAGAACGAAAAGAGATGTGAGAAGGATGCGAGACTACCTAAAAGGGGACTTGATAAGGTGAATAAATGTTTGAGAGTGAAACGGTTGACTGAAGAGATAATGTATAATAGTGTTTATGATAGGTGTGTAGGAGTGGGTTTTGTGTGTCACTATAAGTTATATGGAACATAACTAGTGGTACTTGTAGTATAATTGCTTTTCTGGAGGTTTATTTTCCCATAATTTGCACATTTAAATTATTTGATCAATTATACCTAAATTAATCATTCAGTCACATGTGACTACAACCTTTGATAAACGAAAATCCACTTTATTATAAAGAATACTAGACACCAATATATTTTCATCTAGTCGATCATCAATTTCTCTGGATGTATAAAACCAACGAGAGGACCCTGAAGGGGCCATCAGTAACTTTCACCGGTGGCGTCTCAAGATGGTACTTCTTAGCAGGCTAAAGGGATTTCCTCTGTCCGTTCCCTTCTATGGTTAACCGTATCTTTCCGCCATGGAAATGAAGATTATGGCACCCTAACTCTCGAAGAACCTAGCTGCAGGCTATAGATTTGGGCTGAACGACGGAAGTGGCAGTAAGAAGTGCAAGGAAGAATAGTACGAGCAATAGTTCGGAAGATGGCAGCTTATGAAAGTATTGAGTGGAACAGCCCGAGAAGGAAAGGATGACCGGTTGCCACGGTTTTATATTTCTTCAATACATATTACTTAGTAATTCATTTTATTTTATATATTTGTCCCCAGGTTTAATGTTCTCTTTCTAGTAAGGGATAAACCCTGCTGGCCAACATATTACATTACCCCATCGCCATAAAGCTCCAACTTGGAGGGGAAAGAATGGTGGGTGGCCTTGTGCTTAAAGGGAATAAAGTAGAGAGGGGGAGTAAAGTTTGGAGTTGCGTTGATTCGCGCCTACCCCATGGTACCAGTGGTTTGGGGCTATTGTTATGGTAAAAGTGTGGAAATTAAATCCAGGTATCAACACAACAATGTGCAAGATGATGGTAGTTTCAGGGTGGTGTGGAATATGTACACGTAGCATAGGTTGAATCCACTGGTACACCTTAACAAGGTAGCTGATGGGTGACCGCTATGTTCGACTGCCTGGTGACTCTTTGGATCTTTTTTTAGGCTTCATTTACAGCAACAACAATGGGATATAACAGCAAGATACTGCACCATTTCATCGGGACTAAGTGTCCTAGAATTGGCTGCGAGACGATTCGCGAGAGTTTACGAATGGTGTGACCACCGTGTTCACCCAATATGAACCCAATCAAGAATTTAGGCGATGTCGTGACAGGCCTATTCGCACTCAATATCCGACAATTATCAACTTCAGGCAAATCCTGAGAGTTGTCGAGATGGCTTTGATAAACATAACTAGAGATCTTCTCTCCACTGATGGAATCGAAGCCACGTTCGATTTCGCTCCATACTTTCAATTAAAGAATAATTACGTGTTTGTAATCCTTGTATGAAGTCGTCCCTAGTTGATTATAATGAGGTATGTTAGATTTTGACTGTATTCGTCATCTTCAAACTTCTTTGCCATTTCTGTTATGTCATTTAATTAACAAAGTACATCAAGTGTTTGGTAGATATGTAAATGTGCCATTCTGTTGAGATCCACTCAGCCATAGGTGACAAAGTTTGCCTTAAATGTGAAGAGAGATTAAAGGCTGCAAGGACAACAAGTTTTGAGCAGGAATAAAAACTGTAGCTGAAGGGAAGACCAAATAAAGAAAGCCACTCTAAATATTCACAGCCACTATATACAAAAGAGAGGACTACAACAGGCATCCATATCCTATAAGACAACTTTTCTGAACATGGAAGCCATTTATACGCAAGAGGAAGAGATTCATTTTTATATCCCCTCAAGCTTCGAGTAATACTTGAGTTAATTGATCATTCAGTGTTTTTTGCAACTCATACTCTAAGTTCATTTTTTCTTTATTGGTTTACCCTGTTCCTCGAGATTTGTTGATTCTCAGAACATCAAAATTTATGGAGAAATCAAGGTTGAAAATGATCGCTTTTCTTTTGCAATTTTATTTGGATGATTACTGGCGTCAGAAACAAAGTGGTTTATTTTTTCTATTTCTATGGCATCTCTTTTTTTAACTATATTTAATCACAAATGGTAATTTTATAACATGGATTGCACTTTATAGGCACTAAAATGCTCCCTGTGATTTTGTTTGAAAGATATTTTCTCTATTCTCAAGAAAATATTTATTAAAAGCAATGGTCATTGTCTAAAAAACTTTTAACTAGCCTCAAATTATTTTATCGTACTTTTTTACTGAGTTAAGAAGATAAATCAAATAATTAAATATAAATAGTCCCTGTAATTTTAAAAAGCCCTGAGTGCAAAGTTTCGATGTAGTCATTCTAGGAGCAAAGTCTTTGGAGTCTTTATGAAGATCTTTCCATCCTGAATGTATTAATATGGTTTTTAGAAGTGGAGCATTTCATAACTTTACTGAGGATTTCATCCATTCTGAATTCTAATTCTGTTGATAAGAAAAGAGGATATTAAGGATTAGAAAAGTAAAGCTATCCTTTGCTTTATTCCTTAAAAGAAAATACATCTAAATATATATCTAAATGGGTACTACCAAACAAAGTCTTCTTGGTATTATACTGTTCGCTATAATCTTGTTATTTAGGATTTAAATTATATATATTTCTCTAGTTTATCTATTTGTTCATCTCTCCATAAAACTAACAAGGAAATGTGATATATTTGGAATAAATTCTCTCGGCTTAAAATCAAACCTCATCGTTTGCCCTGTTTTACACTAACGTGAAATAATTCACGGTAACTTTAAAGGGTAATTCGAATTTCATATCTTGGCCTCAAAGGCGATTGGGTGTTTGATGATAGAAAAAATTTAACTTACCTTTCAACTTATTTAAAGGGCAAATGGTATCATTCAATATTTCATTAAGGTCTGATATTGACCTGCAGAAGTACGAGGATTGGTAGATGTCTCGGGGTAAATGTTGATGAAAATAATTCAAAACCACAAAGGTTAGGAAGCGATTTATCTCAAGTAAAAGGCGAATGCCGAAATAATAAGAAAGTACTTATATAAATTAACTTTTGTGTTCGATATTAAATATTAATGAGAATGATAAGAAACTAAAGGAAGCTCTTGAAAAGAAATAAAATGTATTTAATTGCTTCCGCTCAAGTTTAGCTCTTAATTCACAATCAAGGTAGCTCTCTCAGATGTAGACTATAATTTTTGAGTGCATTTAATGCAATGTGATTTCACAAGAGGATACTTATATGCAAAATCATCTATTTCTCTTCTTCTCATAAGCAGTATCATAACAGGCCAATAATTTGGGGTAGTTGGATCATCCGAATTGAGCAAATTAATGATTTCTTTGCCATTGGCAGAAATTTTTAAAATACAGTCAAATCTTGTTTGATAGGTTTGGGTAATTTGAAATAAATAGTTGTTATTAAAGTAAAGATGAACTTTTGTATTACTAAAAATATGGGGCGATCGTAATAAAATTAATAATTTAGAAGAATTAATTAAACTATAAATAGATAAGAAACAAATTGTCAGAGAGAGAAAATAATTCGTAGCTTGAAATTATTTTGATTTGGTCTGCAAAAGAAGAAACGAAAATTCAATTGTTAATTTGAATGCCAGATAATGTAATTTTAAGAAGGTTGTAACTATATTATTGACATTTATCCAAACTTTATAGAAAAAATAAAATCCAGATAATAGTAAAAATTCTAACCCGCCTCATAAACACTAGAATTCAAAGCATATTGAAATTAGGAACCCCGAATTAATTATCTGATTAATATTGGGTGGTAGCTTTTTTTCCCGAGAACAGCCGTTCGTCTTCTGCATTCAAAGACTGACTGAAACTCACATAACATCCAGAATATCCATATCGAGATTGGTGGACCGGCTGGAATGGTACTATGGCTCCATAACCATAACCACTGTGAACGCCGGAATAACCACTCCTTGAGGGTGATCCAATCCCGTAATAATTGCCACACCGGCTTCTGTCGTATCCGCCACGGTAGCGATCTCCATATCCCCATTGCTCAGGGCGGAACGGTGGGCGAAAGGATGCGCAGCGCCCACGGTTATATCCGCAAACATCTCGATGGCTCTCCAAAGGGAACCTGCAAACGTTCAAGGAACTGAGTTCGGTTAGGAAATAGAGATCAGAAATCAGAGTAAATTTAAAATGGTTTGTCTATTTTTAGAAGCTCTTGTCAAGAGAGGCCTCTAGATGTTTTTGACAATAACTCGACGAAAAATTAGAATAACATGAAGTGCCCCATTATTAAAAGGCTCAAAAAACATACTTAATTTGAATGATAAAGTTTGGAAGCTTAGACAATTTATACTCCAAACTAGATTCAAATAGAGTTACGATTTTCTAACATAAATTTAGTTGTATTCTCCCACCATATTTGGCGTGAAGAGCTGAAGATGAGTAACTAGATAATTATATAAATAATATTACCAAAAGGATTTGGATTATCCAAGATAATATCTAATTAGTTATATCTAAATTAAAACTCGATTGTTTTGCTGCCATCTGATACCAAATTATTCCCCCCCAAAAAATAGCTTCCATCGATAAATGAATCAACTCAAAGACTGATTTTGAAATGTTAAACTTCCAAAAACATGATAAAAAGTATAAGCAAATAAATGACAAACTGATAGAGCTCTAGATTTTATAATTGTGTATTTTACCATCAGTAAAATTTTGCTAAAGTGCATAATAAATATTTACCTTTGGCCCTTTCACGATAGGATATTCGATCGTCGTTATCTTACCTGCCAAAGTCCATTCCGTGAGCAGGGCGCCCTGGTGAGCCGTAATCGGCCTGTCCCATTTTACCGTAACCGTACATCCGTTCGCGTCCAGAGCCAACGGGCATATCTCGGCGATCAGGTCGAGGACCTCTGTGAGGCCCATCAGGCCCTTCTCCCTTTATTTCTATGGGAACTCGCTCCAAGCTAGCAGTTCGTTCTCCTTCTCTCGTGAGACGTCTGTCGTCGCCCTCTCGTTCCCCTCTCTCTCGTTCCATCTGGCTGCGGGCACTTCCCAAATGACCTCGAGCAGCGTAATCTCCGCTCGCCCCTGATGGGTTTTGTTCGAACGGAGCGCTGGGCTTCACCCCTGCGTCGCGAGGAGTAGATTCTTCAGTAACATCGAGAACCATGATTCCTTGAAATAGTGAAATTGTATTCCAGAGGTTAACTAGGATAGTTTTAGTGTGTTTCTACTAAATTAACCGAATGGATTTAAACAGAACGTGTGGAGTAGAGAGCAAAATATCGATTAAATCAAATTTACACCACGAAGTAAATTATCAACGTAGTAGTTTTAGGAATTGATAACAGACTTGATTTTAAGTTCAAGACGAGTAAGCATATAACAAATAAAGTTACCTGAATTATAATTTCATTTCAAGTATTTCTCAGATATTATTTAGCTTTTATATATTATGAAAACTCGATAGAATCTTTTTTTAAATTACAGCCTATTAGTGAATAAGATTTTCTAATTTACCCGAAAATTCTACGAATTACATAAGAACTAAATTGGTATTTATTATATAATTACTTGCTACGACTTTGCTTGGATATCAACTGCAAGTGACAGACGAGCTTGAGTTAAACTGTGAAGTCTCACCACAGCGAGGGGTCTTTTATACCTACATTTCCGTTCTTCGCGTGATCTCGGGTTTCCTCTTTGGAAACCCGTTTGACAAATCTGGAATAAGCAGGGAAAACTTGATAAGAGCTCCATTTTAAGGGGTTAACTACTAAAAACCAATTGAAGTTACATACATTGGTAAAATCTGTATTAAATGTAGCCTTTAAATCAGCCACATTAAAGCTATCGAGAATCCAGAACAAGGGAGTTTTCCTCAATATCAACAGAATAGGAGAGATTAGTACGGGAGTCTATACTCCACTAGTAATAATCTGAAAACAGTCAAGCATTTAATCCACAAACAGTCATGCGAATTATGGAGAAGACTGAACGCAATTATGTCTCAGGTAGAGGATGATAACATAGAAATTCCTCGCGAAGCCAGAAACTCAGAAGATGGAATTTCTGCACTGCAAGACCAACATCGCAAGAGGAGATAGAATCATATTTGTATGAAGAAGGTACAAGAAACCAAATTATATGAAAATTATTATTTTCATTAAATTCTACGATATTTACACATTATGAATTATTTTATTTCGGAAAAGTATACCTCAATTCAGAGATGTGCGAGAAATTATTAACATGTATATTAGTTATTTATTTATAGGAATATACATCTGAATTTGAATTTTAAAAAAGTAGTGAATTAAGAATAATGAGAAAATGTGCGTAGAAATAGAATGAAAAAAGAATGGTCGAAATGGAATAAAGCATTAGGTTTACATGTTGCACAGACACCAGTAGATCCTGTTAATTTATTGATGAGTATTTTGTTATTTATCTGTGTTTATCCTATATTTGTTGTCATCTTATGTATTTTTGCGGTTAATTAACCTCTTTTTTCTCTGTGTTTGATATCTTCTTTATTCTGGTTTTTGCTATGATTTGCTGTTGTTCATTAAATATATTCATTTCTTGTCGTTCCTCTTTCTCTATTTTTTCTGTAATTCATTTTCTTTTTTTACTTGGGAGCTTCCTGGAGCTGAGTTTTTAGTCCTCCTCGATTTTGTCCTCAGTTTCTTTAAAACAACTTTCGTTGGTCACATTTGATTTTCGTCTGGTTTTCTTCAGTGTCTTCCATGTTTCTCTTCTGGTAGATCCTGCTCATTTGGTTGGTTGTAGAATATTTGTACTATGATGCTTGAGGGTTTTGGCTTGGAACTACATGTCCTTCTTTGTTCTGTTTATGTTCTAAGCTGCACCTCAAATTATGTGGGGTAGCTTCAATGATGCGGAATGTTGGTGACGTAAAAATTGCCTTCACTTCCATTAGTTTTCAATTTGCCTTGCCACTGAGTAAAAGCTAAATCATGTTTGCATCCTTCTTTCTTTGGATTTTCTTTCTTTTATTCATTTTAATAATTTTATTCTTCATGGGGTATCTCATTGATATGACTGAGTATCGTACACTGCAGTTCGTACACTTTCAGTGCTTCTTAGGGTAATCGAACCCGAGGAGATCGGAGTGCCTTTGGATTTGAGGCATTTCCTTGTCTCTTTTGCCTAAATTTGGAACCATTTTATACAAGTCTTCATGTTTATGTACTCTTCTTTCAATGTTTGTACTGTGGTTACTCATTGAATGAAAGCAGGGAAAGCAGCCTCTATATCTCTTGGCAAAAAATGACCTTAATTGTTCTCGATGCTTGACCAGATTTTATATCCCATTGAATCTTGGCCCATTCCTTTTTGTATTAGAGTTCTTCCAGGATGTCTTTGGCTATCCGTGACAAATAATGGTGGGCCATGATTTCCTGGTGTACTTCAGGCTCGAGGTATAGTTCTTTCACTTCTGTGGCCACCATATTAGTAATATATTTTCCTGCTCCTGATCTATATGGTACATGGCTAAACCCCTTTGTGTAATTCGAATTGGTTTACCATCGCTACATTTAGCTTAGATAGAATAGTTTCAGTAATTTTCTTCCTAGTGGATCTTTTATATCCTTTCAGGATCCTCAGGGGAAACCGTCACCATGTTTCTTTCTCCATTTTATCTTGTAAGAATCTCTTTTTGGTAAGTGGTTTAGCCGACATAAAAATTATTTCCAGGCCATCAGTAAGAATATCTTCCTTCTTTACTCTAGTGTTGATATATAAATAGAAGATATTTGGGGCAAATATCGGTATGATATTCTGAATGTAGCTCAAGATAAGACGTGCGGTGCCAATTAAAGTCCAGAGGTTAATCCATTCGTCAAGAGAAGAACTGAATCGAAATCAAATAAAAGGAAAGTCAGATAATAACAACACATCATTCAACTCTCCTCCCGCAATCCCCCATTTGACCTCTTCTGATTGTCCAAGGCGAGGGGAAGGGGGGATGCCATGCTCTCCTCTGCATAATAATACAACAAAATTGTCCAAAGCCTCAGTAAGCTCCATGAAGCGACGTTACAGAAGGTAGGAGTGATAGAGAGTGGAACAAGAAAGTTTCAGGATACGACAGAGATAAATTATCCTAAGAGATCCCTAAGTGGACGGTGGACTTAGTTAACCATGATACTTATGGCTTAACGGGGACTAAGAAACACGATATGTAGCATATAACTATTCAAATAAGTTGCTATTTAGGTGACCCTTGTCCCACGGGTCCACTGTGAGTCCCATGTGGGACAATGATAGATAAAAATAAAGATTTTGAAATTTGAATGAAGGGAGATACTTGTAAAGAGTTGCTAGTTTGCCTCGATATCCGTATTATCTCTTTCCAATATAGGTAGTGGTAGTCAGGGGGGGCGTGTTTAAGGACAAATGGTTTCAGGCGTGTAAATCACGCAATTCTGTTATAAATTTTTATACCTCTGTTAGGTTAAGTAGGAATTTAAAGGGTGGAACCGTGCTTTAGAGTGATAAGTGACATGATAGCTTGGTTAGATATGAAGTTGTGAGTTTAACAATTATGTATTACACCATACATAGTTTCTATGTATGGTGTAATATATGTACTCTGTAATGACCAAAGTGAAGCTGAGAGAGAAAGAGATAATCTGCAATAGTTTGGAAAAAGTTGTAGATGAAATGTAAATGAGTATTGGTTGATGGTTGTATGAGATATGAATGAACGAATCGGTGACAGAATGAAAGAGGGGATAATGGAAGCTTTATGTGCACCTAGAAAGAGAATGTTAATGCCTTGGGCTGCAAGAATATTTTGTAGGAAACAGTCTTTCAGCACAAAAATTTCCAAAAATACGCTTGAATTTGGTCAGAAGAAGGAGAGAACTTAAGAATATAATCTGAACTTTGTAAGAGTGGATTAGATGCAGGATGTATTTCATGCGAATACTGAACGTAGTGAGAGTATGGTACTATCTGATAGCATGATTAAGGTGTCAACGGTTAAAATTATCTGATCGGAAGTTGAAAAGACATTAACAAAGTGAATTTTTATGGAATCAAAGAGAAAGTGGAGAGTATGTGAACAAAGTTAAAAGTAAAATAAAGGAAATAAGTGCGAGAATGGAGGTAGAGCAAATCTCATACAAATTCGCCGAATCGGTATTAGAAAGACGTGGGTGAAACAGAACTCTTAAGAGCAAAGAATATTGGAAGTGAGAATGACAGGGTGATGCGATTTAATGAATATAAAAGATATGAAGAGAAAGGTGTAGCAAGCGATTAAAGAGGGGAAAATGAGCGAATGAAGCGTTTGAACAAAAGATGAATGAGTATCCAGATTTGAACAAGAAACACTTCTCGAAGGAAGTGAGCAAAGTGAGAAACCAGGAAAAGAATAACTGGATTAACATCAGTGACAAGAGTGAAAGGATACTTGCGATCAAGATAGGGAGAGTATTATGATAACCTGGATAATGTGGATATCAAAAAAAATACAACTGTTTATATGATTGTCTCTTTAAGAATCAATTGTATGTTATATCAGGATATAAAATAGATACCCTTACAAGAGGTGTTTAGGGTTTTTGAGTCGTATGAAATAAGTAAGGGCAGCTGGAGTATATGATATTGTCGCTGACATTCTAGTAAGTGGTGGTGACTGTATTATAGGATCTGTCTGGTGTCTGTATATGAGACTTTCAAAAGAGAATGGCGAATGCTAAAACTGCAAGGGGATAATTCTATTGTAGGTAAATTCTATGGAAACTTTCTGAGTGGGGCGTATAAGAAGGATAAACAAGAAATTAATGGAGAATATACAAGGGACGATTAAACTGGGTAGGGCGTGTATGTGTATAAAGGCTTTGCAGTGAAAGAAATAAGTAGCTGAAAAAACAAGTGATAAGTAAAGTGTATGCCTGGCTGCTAATAGATCTACATCGAGTTTACAATCCTATAGATAAGAAAGCAATGTAGCAAGTGTTAATAACGCTGTAAAATAATGAAAAAAACGGAAATGAGAATAACCTTTACTAGGGTTATTTTCTTTGTAAATCACGAATATAACCTCAGTCTCTTTATGCGACCCTCCAATTTCTCGTAAATTACCATTTTACTTACATTAAATACACTGATGGTTCTTTAGGTATTGAATGCAAACAGGATTGGGCTGAAACTGACAACTCTAAAGATTATAAACGGACTCTGATATCATTTTAATGGAGTGTTTCTAAGGTATTGGTCAGCTTAACCTATGAAATTTATGAAAGTATACTCAATATTTTTTTAGTTATATGGGTCAGAATTCGTGATAGCCCTTACGTAATGCTTGATAATTTAGTAACTTACTATAAATGCTTCCTACTTTTACTTTTAATTGACTTACTATTTTTCTTATTTTTCACATACTTCAGTGTTTTTTTTCTTCACAAGCGACAGAGCTAAAATGCCTAGAAAATGCAAAAATTACCCCATGTGGATCAGTTACATTAAGAAAATACAAGAGACAGTTGACTAAACATATGAAGAAACTTTAGGAGTTGTACTTTGGATGTAAAGTGGGTGACCAGGATAAACGCTGGGCACCTCGCATTATTTTTTGTCAGGTGTACAAGTTCCCTTTCTCCCTGGGTGAAAGGCAAAGGGCCTGGCGTCATGTTTGGCGAACCAATGATCTGGAGGGAGCCAAATGACCATTCAACGGATTACTGCTTCTGCTTAACAGATATTAAAGGTGGGTATTCAATGTGTTTTCTTTCCTGGTCTTTAATATAATTTCAAGAGATGAATTAAATGAAAAGATAAAAATACATACTATGTTGTACTTCCACTATTTCTGCAAGTGATCATAGCCATTAATATTTATTTTTTGTCTGATTTTATTTTATGTCACTGCAGGTCGCAACAGAAAAGGCAAAAAATCTATCATGTATCCAGATCTACAGTCTGCTATTTGTTCAATTCGACATTTAAGTCCTATTCCTATACCACAGCCGCCCTCTGAACTACCAAGTGATGAAACCAGAAACTCAGACGATTCAGAATCTCAAGATACACCATATGTGGCAAAGCTTGAATCTGACACGAAACCACACCTCATCCCCTAACCGGAACTCAAAGATCTAGTTTGTGATCTAACACTTACTAAGCAACAGAGTGAACTCTTGGCCTAACGTTCGTTTGCAACAATGGAACCTGTTGGATGAACATGCTCGAATTATATTATTTAGGAAGCGTTCTGCAGATCCACAGCAATTCTTCACTTTTGAAAACAACGGACACGTATAGGAACCTTGCTCTTCTTCTACACCACATGGGTTATAAGGAGCATGAGTGGTTAATTTTTGCTAACTTGAAAGTAGTATCCGTACTTAATGGGCTACAAACTGGATACACCAAGTTTATGTGCTTCCTTTGCAAGTGGGGCTGTGGGGCCGGATCAGAACATTATGTACGCTCAGAATGGTCACCTAAGGAAACTATGACGCCTGGATGCCATAAGGTAATTCATGAGGCACTAGTTAAGAAGGAGAAAATTATTTTTCCACCACTGCATATAAAACTAGGCCTGATGAAGCAATTTACCAAAACACTGCAACATAACAAGCTATGCTTCCAATACCTCAAATCTATGTTCCCTAAAATTGGTGATGCCAAAATTAAAGAAGGCATATTCGTAGGCCCTCAGATTCATCAACTCATAGCTGATGAGGACTTCGGGGCGACAATGGATGGAACCGGGGCTGGTGGCCTGGCATGCATTCAAAGATGAATGAAAAGGAATTCTGGAAAAGCACTAAGGGGCTCAGCGAGAGCGAATAATGGAGAGCCTAATCAAGTTCTACCAAGATCTCGGGTGCAATATGTCATTTAAGATGCACTTTCTTCATTCTCATTTGTCCTTTTTCCCAGAGAATTCAGGATATGTGAATGATGAACAGAGAGAAAGGTTCTATCAAAACACAGTTTAGCGTCAATGAAAAACAGGTATAAGGGGAAATGGAGACCTGCTATGCTGGCTGACTTCTGCTGGAACCTGAAGCGTGACACACCTGAGAGGTTTTACAAACGAAGAAGGAAATACTAAAATGTAGATTATTACATTATATAATGCTAACAAACATGCTGATTCATTATATATTCATGAATTAATTACAATTGACATATTTAATCTGATTTTCGGAGCGAAATACATTTATGGTATCGTAGAAATCGGTATCAATTGCATAATTATTAAATCGGCAATTTACAAGAAAATGATACGTGAAGGGAAATTTATGTTATGAAATTCTAATTTTGCACACTTAAATTCATAATAAAATGCACATAACATCTATGTTTTATTCTTGACACAAAGATTTCTTGTACAGTGTAATTTAACTATGTGTATATTAAATGATGTGAAGAGCATTTATGTTAGATGTAAGCGTGCGTTAGAGTGAAAGCCTAAGCGAATGGTTTGAGATACCAAGGGGTGTCAAGAATGTTGTGTTATGTCGCCATGGCTGTTTAATATCTTTATGTTTAGAGTACTGAGATGAGTATAGTTTCGTCTTCTATAAGAGTTTGGCTAATTTGTTTTTATGCGTTTGGAATTGTTACTTTATTGGGTTTATCAACTCTTAGGATAGGAAACCCTTTAAAATAAATAGGACTAAACATAAATAAAAGGATGGAAACATATTCAAATGTTTTTCATAGGACGACAATTTAGGGATGCAGAAGAAGAAAGCCCCTTATGAAATCCTTAAAAGAAAAACGTTATAAATAAATAGTAAATTGCATATGAAAAGAATTAGGAGCGTGGAAGTTCTTTTTAGTTAGTAAATGGGAGAGACGTGTACAACTGTTATCTAAAACTTGGAATGACCATTTACAGCAGTGGTGATTTACATTGCAATGCTATTTCAGGGAGGGACATGCAGTCGCCAAAAAATACACAACTACTATTTTTAAAGCTATCACATTCATCCTCGTCTCTCCACGGCTGTTCCCTCAGCACTTCAAACTATAAACTCTGTGGTGCAACGCACCGTTACCCTGTCGAGAGAAATTAGATACGATTATAAATAGGAAGGTGAAAGCTACAGACACCTACACGCATCGTCGGAGCTCAGGGAGGGTGCAACAAAGCAAATGAAATAAATGCACAGAGACTGATAGGTCCCCTGAGAATAAACAAAAGGAGAATATAAAAAATATACCAAACGGGTAGAGGGCGAGAGGCAAAAACTCAATCACTTTGAAAAAATTGTTGATTGAATTTACATACCTTGTCATCAAAGGTGATGTGAGGGCATAAAAAATACTCACCATTGTGGAAATATTTCATCCCTGTTAGTTTTTGCCTTTAATTTTCATTTAAAAATAAAAACTGGAAGATAATTAGGAATAAAAGAACTAAATCTGTACGCAGAAAGGGAATAAAGGTGAACAAAGTTAACAAGAATGGGAATGATTACTGACATACATTTCCACCTTTAGTACTTATAATCACTGTAAATCACTGTAAAGGTTCCTTAATTCGTCTGTCTATTTCCGTTGGCAATTATGCCATACTATTCCTTTTATTAAGAAACTTATGTAACCATAGAGAGCATTTACAATCATCGTGTGAGGAACAAGAGCATGGATAGAGGAAGCAAAAAGTGAATTAAATTTTCAAACCAAAATAATTAAAAGAGATTAAGTAAAATAAAGAATTAAAAAATATCTCACTCTGAGTACAGAAAATTAGAGGGGCGGGAGGCTTATTATAAACATCCAAGAAGAGTTTCGTACTCAAAATGGCAGCTCGAATCCCTTCCCACGGATTTCTTGCTCCATCACTCAAAAATCAGCTTCCACCCCCCGTAATTGCCAAACGAATCAATTCATTCTTATAATTTACGGAAAAATGAAAAGGCTAACAGCGACTTGTTTCCTTGTCCATTCTTATCTACATCAGGGGACAGATTTATGTCATATATTTATGCTAATTTAAATAGAAATCACTAAACAAACTTAAATAGTTAGAGAATCAAGAAGAACCCATAATAAATACCTGGACTCGTGGATCCTATAAACCACTTCGAATGATGTCCTATCGGTTTTGATCCATATGAAACTTTTGCTTTATGCCATAAACACGGATGATGAAAGGGAGAGATGGCATTTTCCTATGTGATGAGTTGACTACATGCCATTGAAAATATTGCGGATTTTCTTGATTAGCGATGCAAGTGATAAATGTTTGTTCGAAAAGAAAATTAATTGGCTTTCGAAAAATAGACTAAATTACAGAATCAAAATAAGAAATGTATGCAGTGAATTTTAAGTCCACCCCCACCCCTAAACATAATGGTTTAAGTCCATTGCCAGTAATTATATCCTAATGGCTGGATATTTACGCACCCTTTCGCTATTATGCTTATAGGGTTAGACATATTCGGGCTTGTATTTTCCAAGCATTTCTCACTTGTTTTTAATTCCCCCCCTCCCCCTGAGGCACTTTTAGTGAGGGCGTTTAAAAAAAAAAACAAAGAAAAAAATAATTAGTAGAAAATCCATATTTATATCTTGAGGGGCGTTCAACACCTTTTTAGGATCGTACAAGAAATTCATTTGATTTATGGCGTAATCGAAAAGGGTGGCGAAATACTCGTGAAAAAACAAATCTGGAGGGAGGTTCCTCAAATGAGTCACGTCGGTCCTTAACAGGCGGGGCAGGTTTGATCGTAGGGTTGATTGATTGATCGAATTAAATTAAGAAAGACCTGAAATTGAAGAATTGCATTGAAATCACAAGTTATAAGGGGGAAAAACTTGGAATAGAAGAGAGAAGTCGGACAAGAATGGTAAAAAATGAAAAAGTGATTAATTACTGTACTAAATCTCAGCAAATTCGGTGCTGGGGCAGAAAAAGTCTATTAAAATTGGTCATAAAAGAGGTTTATACATGTGGGCCTATATATACAGATGTACGATTCTTGCGCAGGTGCCTCGGGTTAAATTAGATTGCTCATTCCTACCTTTAAGTTGTAGTTATAGTCGCAAGATATGGTAAGGGCGATATTTGGCGTTTCTATGTGGTATTTCTTTAGATTAGTCAACTCCACCTCGTATACATATTCCTGGGATATCTTACAGGATAAATAGGCTTCATAAATTTTATGACCCCTCGTCCCCCTTAGATTCTTCTCAGTTTATCTCAACTTCCGGAGCCGGAGATGATATCCATTCCTGGTTTAATTACGGTCGGGAGTTTTGAATATTTGGGGGGGTTCTTCATCTCACCTTGTAGATCATCCAAGGTTCTCGATCGGATATAGATCTACCTAGTTTCCATGGCATTGATCCTTATATGTATTTGTTGGCAGTGTTTGAACCACTTCGATGCTTATGTCGTATAACACTTGGATTCAATTAAAATGAAGATACATTGATCGCCGTCGAGGTGCTTATAAATCATTCGTAGGCGTTTGTCTTATCGGACATTTTGGTGCCATTTTTTTATCCCAAACTTTTGGGAGGAAAATCATGCTGAATCTTTTAACCATTATTGTAGGTTAAGTAAGCCATTGTCCGGCTTTTTAGATCTATCCAAATGTTTCTTAGATTCCTACATTATGCTTGAGTTCTTCTCCCTTATAGTAGGTTATCATTTGGACCGTGGAAGTGTTCCCCTGAACTCAAGAGGACCAAACATACAATTTCAATACCTTTAAAATGGGTGTTCTTTTGCAGTCGCAATATATAGGAAGTAAGAAAAGACTAGGTATTTTAAGTACAGCGAAAGATAATATTCTTAAGTATAGCGACAAACATAAAACTTTTAGCGAATGGGATAGGATTTTGTTGTTGGCAGATTGTTTCTGCAGCCATTTTCATAGAGGAAAATCTGATACAGAGCTAAATAGACTCAGAGGAGAGCATTTGTATATTATAGCATAATAGCCTATCTAAAACTAAAATGTTTTTGGCTCTTTTACTTGCCTGTAATTAAATAAATTACAAATTCGCATACAATTAGGCAAAATTATTTTTAAACAGTGCACTTAAAATTAAGAGGTATCTGGAGTCAAAAATTTGGTCTAACGACGTATGGCGCCCTCCTTTGAATTCGAAGCTAATGCTCGGCTTTCATAATTGTGTATGTATACTACTAGTTAATTATAAAAAGCCAGGTTTTGGGTGCAACCCCAACCATTTAAGGGGACATGTGAGGTGAAGCCACTCATTTCAAAAATGATAACCTTATGGTTCGAATTTAAAGGCAGTTTCCAGATGTTGATAGGCGCTCCAATGTGGTCTTTAGGCAAGTGGCTGTATTTTATAATGACAATTTCCTTGAAAGAAGTCTAGGTGGGGATTCTTTGCTAGCTCCGATTAATAGACTTCGCCCTTAAGTCTCTTTTCCACACATGCAAATTCAGACCATAGAAATAATTTCAACCAAGCAAAATTATTTATAAATCAAACAATTTCTAATGAGAGGAGAATTGCAGAATCAATCATCATTAACAGGCCGCTAAATATAATTTATTCAAAGGGAAGTTTAAATTCAACAAATATATCTCGAATAATGTTGCCAAACTCATCTATAAACTACCAGAACCAGTCCTTTACGGGTATTAGAAATTTGCCCTCGGATTCACGCAGATATTTATGTTTTCCAGTTTATTTCCTCTGTTCTAATTTTGTTTAGTCTTTTGTTCGCCTTTTATACTGGAGTCGCTTGCCTTGCATTTCATTATACCGTTGATAATATCTAAACTAGTCCTGTTTTTTAAATAAATCAGATTCAAATATTGTGGTTTATTATTATTTTTTCACTATATATATATATATATATAAAAAAACTGGTGTAGTTTTAGTATACTATTTAGTTAACATAACCCATTTTTCTTGCATGATTTTAAAAAGAATTCTTCAAAACCTCTGTCGAATGTTTGATCTGTGCATTCACACCCTCGAGGGAAGTTTTGCTTCGCATTTCACTAATTTATCCTGATGCAGAAAAAAGTTCCTGGGGTCATGATAGGTATAAACAAGTGGGGGGAATGTCAAGCTCTTTGTAAGGTAAAAGACTACACCATTGTCTAAAGGCTTTATTCGATACAAATAGAAATATGTCTCTTTGAATGGGAAAAGTTGATTGAAAAGGAATAAGCTCAATAATTAAGACTTGCGGCGGACGTTTCCCCAGGAATTTTAAGCGAAATACTAACGAGAGCATCTCCCACAGAGATTTTGTAAGGGAAGATTGTAAAGAAAGTGGTTAACACCATGTTATATTTAGAGGGCATAAGAGGGCATAATAGTTTCTGTTTGGTCGCAACGGGCTCTTTGCAGTAATGGGATTCAGCCGGTTGGCACAGGTTCGTAAGAACCTATTCTCGGGGTTCTCAATATTATTTGAAGTTGGAAAAATAACTAATATTAATAATTTAAATTGCTAGACTCTATCAAGTCAGAAGCCAAAGATCAACCTTTGCAAGTATATCGGTCCAGCAAACATGGTTTGGTGGTAGAGACTGATAGTGAGAGAACATGTTTTTAGTAATACCTGTAGTGAAAGAACCTGTTCATAATATTTTTAATACTACCAGTGGTTCTTTATGTATTCTACCATTTAATATACATCATAAACACATAGTAGGATTCATGTCTGGGGAATTTCAAGCTTATGTAAACAGCTGAACACCATTTTGTGCCCATCATATCCTCGCTGATTTAGCCGTGTGACATAGGGCCCTGAATCTTGTAATATATCCAAGGTCTGTTACCATACCCTTCCATTACTTGAGAAAGTAACCGACCTATTAGTACCTCTATAAAATTAAACTGTTTGATAGTACCATCAACAATATCTAAACGACTTATTCCATGCACCGAAATGCTTCCCTACACCTTAATTTTTGTTGGAAATTTGACATTCTTCCTCACCTGGCGAACTTCTTACACTGCACATGTAGACCTGCCCGGAATTGGCCGGAACAGCGGTGGAAGTTATGAAATACCAATTAATCTATATTTCAAAAATGATTTATCAATTATGGCAGTAGTCGGTAACTATAATATTTGCCATATTTACTAAAGCGAGGCAAAAACAAGTGATAACTGGAGACTTCACGGGAAGAGGCGAAATATTCATTGGCTTTCGAGACCTTCAAAATAGGGAGTCATAGGTTCTGATTTTTAGCATAGATTTTGTCGGAAATTTATCGGTTATTCTTCAATAGTATTCGCGGAATTTTTTGAGAGTCATAAGGAAGGAGTCGGAAAGTTTGGGTCATTGAATCTTCATTTTGGTTGTGGGAGATGATGTTTATCTTCTTTAGTGTTAGTCTCCCAGGAGTCTTATCTAAGAAGAAATGCAAAATTTAGATAACGTTTATCTATACCATTGAACTTTAAGTTGAGCTGCTCTCAGATTCATGTTCTGAAATATTTCCCCAAGTTTGTATATATTTGATTTTAAAACTAATGATTTGTTTTGGCTATGTGGTTTATTATGCGTCTGGTCTGCTTCGAAGAGACAACGGATATCTTTTCTATGGGATTAAGTACCGTTAACCAGAATGCCAGTAGATTGTTAGGTTTAGATTATACACAATAATACAAAGAATATAAGAGGAATTTATTATGTCGACTGTGAAGTGGGTATACTAGAAAATTATTAAATTTTCATATGTCTCATCACAATTACATCCAATATTAGAAGATATAAATGCAATAGTACCTTATTTGTTCAATTATCTGAAGACGATCTTCCTATCAATTTAATTTCTACTAAGTTCATTTACCACTACATAACTATATAAAAAGAAATATTATTGATTCTTCCTTCATTAACTTTTCTCCTAACTTCAATATATCCCAAGTCTCTCTAAGCTTGAGCATATTATTAAAAAGCTTATTCTAAATGAAATTGTCCATGTTAATTCTTAGCCCTTTGAATTATTCACCTTGTTATATTTCTTTTGTTTATTAAATGATGTATTTATATTTTCGTATGCATGTATTCATAGATATGTGACTTATATTTGTACATTTCACACACACTCTCTCAGACTTTGGTATTTTATCTATATGTATTTAGCCTTTTTGTAGCTGCGTTTAATCCTTCTTTTCTGATAATGAATTTCTATCTTTTCACGCCCGCTGTATTTTGTAACCTTTCATTGTATGTAGGCAGAGCATGAGTCATTTTTATCCTATATTTATACCATTCTTCTAAAATAATTCTTTATGTATTTCTTGAGAATAAACTGAATAAAGTTCGAAAGTACTTGGATTACGCTTTTCATCTTTTCTGTGGGAATTTTCTCAATAAATTGCTCCACTCACGCGCTACTTTGTGAGTTTCTTATATCCATATATATATATATATATATATATATATTTATATATATATATATATATATATATATATATATATTATACCTGGTTTGGGAAAGAGGCTTAAGTTCAGCTCATATAACATGAAATAATAAATAAAATACGAAAATCACCCAGACATTTTGAATGAGTACATATCACTATAAAACAACTTATGCCATCAAAGATTTAGTACAGACATTGATAACCTCGCATTTTCAAAAGATGAAAATGTATTTTAAGTTAAAATCTGAAATATGCACGAACATAGTATACTCTGTCATAGGCTGAATTATAAGAATGACCCAAATGAGATATTTTTTAGAAAAAAATGTGAATATCACGAGAACAAGGAGCAGTAACTAATCAGGGTCAAACCAAAACTGAGGAAGTAAAATATATAACTTCAATGCAAAGAATAAAATGTGCAGTGGCAAGAAAGACAGGATCAATAGCGAGAGCAACCACGGCGACATTTTAAGATGACGAAAACTTCCAGTCAGGGAAAAGGAAACCACCGGAAGAAAATTATGAAGTAAAGCAGATCAAAGATGACATGAAAAAATTTATATATGTATGGGTTTCGTGAACTTTCGCAACAGGAGTGGAACTTTTAATAATAAGAATTAGGTATAGATAAAGCCTACAGGAAGTGATGAATTCAAAATAAGTCATTTTAGAAATAATTAAGATAGAAAAATGACTAAGAATGATTGTTTACATAGTGTGAATGTGATAGGGTAGAGTTTTAACTAGAACATGTGGATAAAGAAGGAGCACTTTTATAAATTTAATTTGTAGAATAATATGAAGAAAAACAATTATAGGCGTTTTTTGATGCCTTGTTAATTAATTCTACGGTGCGTTCACGTAACGTTTCGAAGTATTTTAACGCATTTGTCAAATATTATTATAGGGGTTCGAAATCTAATGTGTTCACCCTTTTTACGTATGGCTTGGTAGTACATTCATTTGGTGTCTTCAAAACGTATTTGAGACGAGGATGATTTAATTATTACTCCTCTCACACGGGAAAAATGTAACTATAACGTACATCTATTCATTCGAAATATGAAGAGCAGACAGAAAGCTACACTTTTTAGACCATATGTAAATTATCCTTTCATGTACTTTAACGAAACATAACTAGTCATTTCATCCAAAATGGTAAATGGGCAACCAATATTTGTAAAACTTGGAGATAAACCTTACCTGATGACCTTACCTTTTGCTAACTCGAGTTGGATGTATGACTCAAAATTTAAAGGCCTTGAAGCCAAGGGGTTTTACATTCATTAATAATATGTCCGTTATTGAAAAAATATAAAAAATAACAAAAAAATAAATAAGAACTGCGTGTGGAGTAGCCAGTGACCTTGAAAGATAAGACATGCAATCCGAGAAATTCCTTGGAAAATTTGCATATAAACGAGCTCAATCAATCTAGAGCTTAAATTTGAGCCCACATCTTGAGTTAAAGTGATGCAGATTACTCTATAACTTTGTGTGTAATCTTTTTCTATTATCAAGCTTATCCTCATTTGCATTTATTTTCTTTTGTTTTCACTAGACTTTTACTTTACATTATGGCTCAGGACCGAGTGCTGCAGTTTGACATATTACTCTTTTGATTAAGTGAATCTTACGGCCCTATGCTAAGAAAAATGTGAAATGCACTTTTATCAGATTTATTGTAGTTTCACAATTATCTATAAATTTATTATATGCAAAAGGCTAAAATTTAAAATACATAAAAAAATAGTTTTTTGATCAAATGTGCATTTCACATTTGTTTTAGCATACGGCCGTTATCAACCAACCTTCTGCAAAATCTTTGAGGTCTCTTAATGAATAAAGGAGTTAATCTCAGCATTATTTTCGTCTATCTGCCTTGGTCTGCTCTAGAAAAGAATCCAGTTTAATGAATCTAATTATACCAATATACTCGACTATACTTTTCTCATAAGAATGTCAACATAAAAGGAAATTTTAAGACCAAGAGTACACAAAAATTTAAGTTTGAAAGAAAATAAATAAAACTTGGAAAATTATGTTCTTCTAGTTCTCTAATGAACTTTTTTTAAATTTCTTTTATATATTATTTGGGTATTTTTATATTTAATGCTTTTTTAAAGTAAAGCAAAGACACGTAACTATTAGTATGTTATTTTATTTCTTAACACAAAATATGGTTCAAAGTTCTAAAAGAAAGCCCAGAATCGAATGTTAATAGAGGCGGCATTGAGATCATCCTGAGTAACTTTTGACACTCCTGAAAAAGTCTTATACATGAAGACTAGAACATTTTTCCAAGAGTTGTATAAGTACTTTTTACACTTAAATATTGATTGACATAATAACTTAATATACAATCATAATTAGTTGTATAAAAAAAATCGTAACTAAAAATACCTAACGATTAAAAGATTGTAGGTGAACTATATTTTTAAAGGCATCCAGAATTGGAACGTATAATATATATACATATATATATATATATATATATATATATATATATATATATACGTGTGAATTTGGGCAGACTATTTTCATTATAGCATGTTTTATTAAAAGCGACCGCTAGTTTCGTATTAATGATTACACAGGCCTGCGTTTTAAAAATAATTTATGTTCCCCAGGATTTCTTTGTGGTGTCTTAATGAATCCAACCTCCTGAGCTCAAAAATGAATGTATATTTGTTCAATCAGGTCAGATTTTCTCAGTACAGCATACACCATTTTCATTGAGATTACCTCATTTTTTCTGAATTTTTAAAAAAAAAACTTTCTCTATCTAATAACGCATTATTACTGTTATATCATATAAACAGGAATACACGTATGTAAACTATAATTTTTTTAATAAACAAAAAATAAAAGAATGCAACATAATAAAGAAAATAATTATAATTTCGAAAAACAGACGCCCTTGACGATTTTCGTTTGTGCCTGTCATCTGGTGCATCACGCTTCAAACACCAACAGTAGTCAGCAAGCATGTTTCCGTTCCATTTACACTGGTACCTGGATTCCATTGTTTTTATGTCCTGGGGTAATCTTTGCCCCTGTTCTTTACTGTAATTCCCGCAGTTGTCGGGAAAATAATCCAGATATGACTGTAAAAAGTGTATCTTTATAGACATTCGAGCTCCCAAATGTTTGAGACTTGTTAAGAGCTGATTGACCAGGGCAACATATTCTTCTAGGCTTCTTTTATTGCCTAGAAAATTGTTAACTAGAGCTTTAAAAGCTTTTCAGGCATCTTTTTCTATGTCCTTCATTGATGCATCAAATTGTTGATCAGGTTCTTGATTTGAAGTCCATCAAAAATTCCCCCATGGAGCTTAGCGTCACTGATTTGTGGAAATTCTTGAAGAAGAAATTTAAAAGTTTGGCCTACTTTATTAAGGGTTTTGACATGATTTTTCATTATGCCAAGCTTTATATGCAGTCGAGGGAGACGTATTTTTTGAGGAGGCACTAATTGTTCAGCTATCACATTGTTTGATCTAATTCTAAATGCTTCTCGTGGAGGCCAAACCTTCTTCTCATAGTGCATACTATCTGCACGACTGTCCATAAACATAGGAAACAGGGATGCTTCGTGTAGCCTGTTTGCGTCCCAAGCGTAAGAGACACTACCTGAAAAAAATTTAGCACGGTATGTAAATTCAGTTTAATATTTCTAAAAACAAATTTAAAGTAATATTTCTTAAAACAATAAGAATATGAATATGTACTGAAAAATCCTGTATGCCGATGCATTAAATCATCGTATTGGAACTAATTGGATATATGTACATCTTATTTTGAGTTTATTGAGTTGTGTTGTATACCTTCTCAATTATGATAAGTTCCCATTAACCCAATAGGATGCATTAACCTATAGGGACACACTTCAACAAAAAATATAACTCAAAAATGACTCATGATTTCCAGATTTGCATTCTTGCAAAATGTAAGTTGACCAAAAGGTGTATACAAGTATCAACAATTAAAAATGAAAATGTCAATATCAAAAAGCTTAGAAATGCCAAGTGTAAAATGATCTTACCTTTAAGTCACCACATATCCTCCACTTATAGCTAGAGTAATTTATTGCATCCAGCAATTTTTTCATATTTTCATAACTTTCAGTAAGTTGGATTGAATGGTCTATAGGAACGGAAGCTATCTTGTTACCAATATTCAGTAACAAGCTTTTAAACTTCTACTGGAGAAATCTATGAACAGTCTCCATTCTAATGGGTTGTGAGGAATTCCAAGGGCCTCAACAAGTCCTTTAATATTGGCGCAGTATACTAAAGAGCTAAAAGAATGCTGTAAAAAATAGCTTCGAAACTCTTGTTCTCTATTTCTATACCCCCCCTAAATGTTGTTTCTTAAGCGAGAAGATTACTTTCACGAAGTCGAGAGCCAAGAAGTTGTGTATTCGCCTTTGAAACTCCCAGATCCCTGGTCAGGTCATTTAACTGAACTTGAGTGAATGGTCTTGCAACCATATCATGTGTGGAAACCTAATAAGACTCAGATGTGTCATAATCTTGGTCAACTTCCATATTAATCTCTTCATGTACCTCTATATGTTCAGGGGGAGAATGTATAGGAATTCCTGGGCCATGGGGCAGGGGTTTGATGGCAGAAGGAACATCCGGATATGCCACACTATGTTTATTCTTCTTATTTATACCTGTGGAAAATATAATTGCATATTACATAAAGGAATTGATTTGGAGTTGCAGATAGTACATAAATGTTTAGTAAAGGATATGTTCATGTTGAAGTGAACTATATTAGTTTTTAATTTTATGCTAAGTCTTTGCATAATAATGACATTTTCAGGAGCCAGTATAATACAGAAAGCTTAAATACTTGATACAATGCTCACCTTTAAGATTTGTCATGCAAGCATAGCAGTCCGTAGTGTGGTCCTAGCCATCTCTCCACACTATGGGAACACCAAAAGAGAGGGACTTCTGTTTGCCCTGACTCCAGCGTCTTACACTTATGTAGCATCCCTTGCAGCAGATATGTGGTGCAAAACTTTTATCTTGATCCCTTAGCTTTACTCCAAAATATGCATGATACAAAGATTTAATTACAGGAGGGATTGTACTTTGCTGCTCGGGAAAAGTCACTTTGCCGCAAACATAGCAAAATCTGTTGGAGCTATTCCTACATTTTCTGTTCATTTTTAACTCAACTACTATTATTATTATTCTTATTATTATAATGCTAAGCAATTTTTAACCTGCAAAATATAAACCTATTTGTATAATTACTTAAAATGTACACAAAATTTACTGAGAATAGAGCAGTGCAAAAACTATTGAAATTTGATGTAATATAGGAGATGTATAAACTATAAAATTATTATCACCCCCTGTATCAGAAAAACTGGAGGTGATAGAGAAAAACATGTGACAGATTCGGATTTAAGAGGTCAATTTTATTAAGAAACACTATAGAAAACCTAAGGTACATTTTTGACGCAAACCAGTGTTATATTTTCAATCTTCTCGATTTGTCATATATTCGCCTTTTCTTCATTCTTTAACTTGTGGATAAGCGTACCGAAGGTCATCGGGGACTGATGTTTGTTATTTTGCCAAAGATAGAAGTAAATTAATGTAATTTAGCACTTTCTTTAATTTAACTGACGCATTTCGATACATCGAATATCATCTTCAGAGTTTCAATGGGGAATTATTACAAAGTATTCAGTTTAAATATGTTACAAAATGTATTAACAAAATTACGATCAAAGCTATACAGGTTGGATCCAGGTGATAAAAGGTCGGAGAAGTATATAGCCAGAGAGCAGAGCCAGGAGAGGGATTAAGCTGCTTGCCAGAGGGGCTTAGTTGCTAGGGGCAGCTCTGAGTACACCGTTCCTCTGTTTGCTTTTCTTGCGCTGGGCAGGATTTCGTTGGAGTTAGACTATATGTTTAAATTTGGTTGCTTCTCTTGGATATATATATAGCTTCAAGGAAGAGCAGTTGACGCCTGTTGTGAGCATATTCTAAAATGTACGTGTTTTCTGCTATCATTTTTCGATTGAGGCATGTTCCGTGTACTTCCCGTGTATGTTTTTGAGGTACCCAGTTGTTCAGAGGGTAGGACATTTTTTTTGAGAGAGTGGTTTCAGTCATGCCGATATATGAGCTAGGTAGGAACTCACAGTCTTCTAGTTTACATGTTTACTCGTATATCAGATGTGTCCTTTGTTTCGGTTGTAGCGGGGGTTTGGAACTATTTTTCATGAAGAGGGTTGAAGTATGTCTATTTTGATAGTAAATGATTAGTTCGATCTTTTTCTCGGCATTTACGGGTTTTATTTAAACCTCGGTCTATAATGTCCTTGATGGCTCTTTCATCTGCTTGGTGTTCTGTGCTCATAGTATTCTTGTAAAACAGTTTTATAATATCTTTATTATCCATTTTCCTGTTCTTCTGGGGTTCTAAAGGGTACCATCTGTCCATTTTATTTCTTATGGCTGTTTGTTTTTTTTATTGGAGAATCCGTTATTTACGAGTACCTGAGTGGCTCTCTTGAGTTTGTTGTGTGTGTTCTTCCATGTGGTGCAGTGGGTAAAAGCACGATTGATGTACGACGATATCACGCTTGTTCGGTAGCGCTTACGACATTCGATTTCCCCATTATATATTTATGTGTGTGTGTGTGTGTGTGTTCATATGTATTATAAAAATAATATGTGCATTCATATTAATATATATAACAAAATATACAACATATGTTATTTGAATGCAGAATGGCATCAACACGGTTCAAAACTGGTGTGGTTATTTGGCCAAAACAGAGAGATGTTAACTGGTGGGCAACTTTCCTCTTTATGAAAAGTAGTTCAGCATCTGTTTTATCTCTTAAGTAATAGGAATTATCTTTCCGGAAAAGTTATAATTTCTATGAAGGAACATCGAAAAATTATTCCTAAATTTAAGAATTTGTAAAAAGATTAGCAAAATATTGATGTCTAAAAATAGGTTTTCAGAGAGGGATATGGGAGATACAGAGTCATTTTCTCATAAAATTAATTAGGTTTTTGCTATTGCACATGAAGATGAAATAATGCAAGATTAAATATAAAAAAAAGATATTTCGTTCCTTAAAATAAAGAGGCAACCAGAAAGAATAGGTTGTATTCTACTTGCTGATAGAAACCAAACTCTAAACGAATTGTGAAAGTAAAACGATCCCACGCTGCGATGGTCATCCAGAAATAGAGATAAACGAGAAAGATTGTTACACCCAAGTTCTTTTTAAATCACTAGAATTGTAACGCAGAATCACCTCTCTGTCAAGCCGCTGAGTAGAGGTCTGTACTCAGCATTAGATCAAATCAAGATGACAGACTGCGATGCTTTATATATCCTAAATGAAACTGCTTCTACTTTGGGGACAAATCCATTCAAAATTATCATTGAACTGTCCAAGTATTCTTCATTCTCTTGAAATTTCTTTTATATTTCTTTGTATATTTTGATGCAAAAAGCCATACGGCTTTGCTTCTCCTACGCTTTGCTTCTCCTACGTGTCCAACTCATTCCGCCTAGATTTGGTTAACAGAGTTATAGGCAAAATATTAAATGACTCCTTCCATCCAAAATTTGCAACGATCGATGTCCCTAAAGACTTGCGATATTTTCTCCTACCTGATCTCGGTCCTCTGAATCAAGAGGCTTTAAGACGGTACTGAAACTTCTTCAAAGTTGTTTCTGCAAATACATTTCCGAATAACCTTCATTGACAATTTAAGAAGAGATAATTTTTTCCGCAGTAAGGATTTAACCCCAGCTTATTTGCTTAATAGTATTGTATACAAGTTTTCTTGCCCTGGATTGTTCCCAGAGAACATATATTGGTTGCACTATTCGCTCGTTACACTCAAGGGTTTGCGCACACCTTGGCAGGAAAGTCTCTCGCCACGAAGGAAATCTCGCCAATCAGAGATCACATTATAAAGTGTAAGGTTGATGCCAACATCAATAATTTTGAGATTCTTGGCTCTAATCCTAACTTCACCCAGCTCAGAATTCTGGAGTCTCTCTTCATAAAAACACATCGCCCAGGTTAAATTCAGACCTTTTTGCCGTTTTGTGAGAATATCTTTACACGAGAAAAGTAGTTTGCCCTGGTGAAAATCTATTTACCCGTGTAAATATTTTCGCAAAAGAAAGGTAGTTGAATCCACTCTTATCAACGAAATCCCGAATTTCAACCTTTCAGATGGACAATTAAAATGCAGCCCCTACATCATATATTTAATCTTGAAAGATATCCTTAATGACCTCAAATTCACACCCTCTGATTAGGAATTTTAATCTGATCTCTTGTTCTTATATATATTTCATGTATGGTGTGAATGCATCTATTCTTACTATACGACTGAAGATGGCATGACAAACTCCATGCCGAAACTGGTTTCGTGAATAAAATACTACGCTCCTGAACAGTGGTTTTAATAATACCATATAAAGATAATTATATATATATATATATATATATATATATATATATATATATCTTTATCTGGTGTCACGTATAGTTGAGTAATTTTTGTGTTGAAAGAACCTAGATTTTTAATCATTATCCTTATCTTTATCTGGTGACAGGTAAATTTGGGTTATTTTGTTTGAAGGAACCCTTTTTCTTTTCAAGTTACCGCAGAGTTAAGTTGTTCAGTAACCAGTTTGCTAAGTTCGTTCAATGATATCCAAAGAAAGTAGAACAAATTATTTTTTTCCTTCCTTTTTCTGATTGATCATTTTATTTGTGGTTGTCGTTTATTTCCTAATTTTATTTTCGCTGTGTGTTTTTGGGATTGACGATCACCCTTAAAACCCTCTACTAATCCCCGTGCAGGATTAAAGGCCTAGAATCATTGGTCACATAGAGATCAAGTTTTGAATTATTTATTATTTTCTTTTCTTTATTGCGTACAATCTTTATGTAATAAAATCTTCGTTAGGATTTTGATACGATCGTCAGAGCTCCATAATCTTTTCCGTAAGTTCCCTGGACGCGCCGAGCGGCCAGACGCGCATTTAAACCAGCAAGATGTCGTTATTTGAGCGTTTCCGTCAACAAGGAGAGATCCTTGGGTGGTTAGGCAAGGATCTAATTGCATATGTCCAGGAGGAAGAAAGAAATGAAACGGCAGTAAAAAAAACAAAGAGAAGCTGAAAAATAACAAAGAGAAGCTGAAGAGAGAAGATAAAATGAACAAAGAGAAGCTGAAGAGAGAAGAGAAAATGAACAAAGAGAAGCGGGAATTGAAGAAAGAGAACGAATTCATCAGCGTGAGCTTAACATGAATCATTTAGAATTCCTTTCTGTTAGTTCGAGAAATGAATCCCACAAACCTTATCGGTAAAGTTGCCAGTGTTTAAGGACGGCGAGGATTTCAGCGCCTACTTAACCCACTATGTGAAATTTTTCGTAGTGAACCACTGTGATATTGAAGCAGATGGAGTCGCTCGGCTACTTCTTCTCCTCAATACTAATTTTGGAGAAATTTTCATTTCGCTCCCGGCTGAGGCTACTCTCGACTACTTCTCCGTCAAGTCAGGATTATTATCGGCTGTCAATTTGAATCCCGATTACTATAGGCCAAAGTTTCGCCAGGCGAGATTACTTCCCGGCCAGACTTACCGTCAATTTGGATTCATCCTCCAGAGAACTTTCCAGTTCTGGGTGGACAAAAACCCAAGTCAACCGCGACTACGAGTCCCTAAGTGATTTCGTTTTACGGAATCAGTTGATGGCTGCACTACCCTCTGAAATCTGCGCATTCGTGAAGGACAGATGCGTCTCTTCTTTCAAGGAATGTATAGAAGAAGCGGATGTACACACATCGAGCCATCATCTATACCCAAAAGACCCCAAAAAGTCCCATCCCCCATCCCGCAAATGTAAAAGTAACCTTTCCAAATTTCTTCCGAAGAATTCGCCCAAGTTTGTGAAGGTACCTGGTCCCTTTAAACCCAAGTACCATCACCCGCCAGAATCGAGGGATATTAAGCCTCTCATAAATAATCCCCCTGTGTCGTATTAACCTCGAAAGCGCATGATTTGTTTTTCCTGCGGTGTTCCCGGTCATGTGAGAAACCATTGTCCCCAAACTCTCAATTGCTTTCTGCTCCTAGTCAACAAATCCACCAAATAAGTGCCACTCTCTCTCATCCGCACGCTTGCCCTGAAACGCCAGCAACAAGCAGTCCCCCGATACAGCAAGTTAATTTCATGTTCAACAAAAGCTCCCCCGGTGGGCTTTAGTTTGAAAATGAAAGTATTATTGGTTGCAGATTGTCAATCCTCGTAAGAGACACCTGATATACTTGCTTCGTGGTCTCTGAAAAGTTACTCCCACCAGTGATCCCCGACCAAGATAAATTCGCAGTAGTCCATGAATACTTGGGACGTGCAAATCGGTTCCCCATGGTCCACTGCTATCTCGAATGCAAATACTTTACTGTTGGGCGGAAGTGATAGCAGCCACCATTAAGTTCTGCACCGTATTGACCGGCGAAAGTCCACAGCTCTTTCCTAACCCCGTCGCACAGCCCGTCATAACGAGGGCCCAAGTGCTAAAGTACACTGCTCCCCCCGTGCCATTAGAACCTTCTCATGCCCCAGAGTTTGCAGCACTTCAAAACGGGACTTTTGCAAGTGCTAAACAGGAATGCTCCATCCTCC
The DNA here is from genome assembly GCA_963969495.1 of Ceratothoa steindachneri. NCBI lineage: Eukaryota > Metazoa > Arthropoda > Malacostraca > Isopoda > Cymothoidae > Ceratothoa > Ceratothoa steindachneri. The sequence goes on from OZ018339.1 coordinate 45,189,464, forward strand.
ATTATTTGTGGGAAAAGGCGAGAAGTGACAAACGTGGATCTGCCCGTGGTCAAAGGGAAGTCGCCTACCTCATTAACGACGGACTTCTTTACCACTCCAGTTCGGCTGTGGATCAAACCCAGACTCGTACGATGTGTAACACCCGTTCCCAGGTTCTTTAAGTCCTCCGACTCGCCCACGGTGGATTAATGGCTGGTCATTTTAGTCACAATAAAACAGCTCAGAGCCTACATTTATTGGAATAGGCCAAGTTTCTTTCAGAGATAGACTTGTGTAAGGCCTACTATCAAATCCTCCTTAAGTATAGTGACAATAAATTCACTGCATTTCACACAGAAAAAAGTTTTATGCAGTATAAGCGCCTAACTTTGGGTTTAGTTACTGCCTGTAGTAACTATAATCGAATGATGCGTAGGATACTGAGTAGCATTTCCTTTTATTTTGATAACGTTTACGTGGCCACCCGCACATAGGATCAGTATCTTATCTCCCTACACTCATTCCTCAATAGGCTTCGTGAACACGGCCTCACTATAGGCCCTAGCAAGTACCATTTTGCCTACAGCAGTATTAAATACCTCTGTTTCCACATTGGTGAAAATCAAATGCCACCTTAAAAAGAAAAGGTAAAGGCCATCGTCGACAAGCCCTTCCTGCGTACTAAAAAGCAATTACGCTATTTTCTCGGGTCCCGAATTTCGGCGCCTTAGCGTCCCCCCTTAGCTCTCTACTAAAGAAATATTCCCCGGCCCCCCTCGCATAGATCCCCAAAGCGACCGCCCACTTCCATCAGCTGGTAGAAAAACTAACATCAACTCCCATAATGAAACTCTCGAACACGAACAAAACTTTTTGGATACGAACTGATGCTTGTGGTGAAAGTATCGGTTGCCTCTTGCTCCAGTATGAATAAGACGGCAACAGTTACCCCATTGCGTACGCTAGCCGGAAGCTTTCGTCACGCGAAAGGAACTACGCGGTCATATAACTTAAAGCTCTAGCGATCGTGTGGAGTGTACAGAAATTCCAAACATATTTGTTAGGTAAAGAGTTCGTGATCGAAACCGATCATCACCCATTGGCTTACTTACAGAATTGTAAAAGCCATAACGGAAAGCTTATGCATTAGACTTTACTTCTAATGGAATAGCAGTTTCGAATAATAAACATTAAATGGACAAAAAAATGTGTTGCAGGCTGTCTATGTAGGAATCCAGTCGAGGATCCTTCACCTGCGAAGTGAATTGTATTAAGCATTGTACTCTCGTGCACATAATCATGCATGTGTACTTGCTTCTATTTTTTCCATAATTCTAGAACTACGTCTTAATTGTGTATGTTTATGTTCCTAGGCTCTCAGGTAAAATGTTGGTCATGTTTTTGTGTGCATATTTGTCCTTTGTGTGTTATTTTTGCATTATATTTTTTTATATTTTTATTTATATATGGTTCCACTACACTTTTATGAATGAATCCTTTTGATTATTTTTGTTAACTCGCATATATTTACTTTGTGTTTTTGGGGGGCTGGCTAACGACGATACCCTTTTAAAATATACTCTGCGCCAGGGATTAAACGGAAGTCATTCATTCATTAACGTGACCACTGTGTCGACTTAAATTTAATTTTCCGCCCTTATTATACACCTGTCGACTCAGGTCAAAATTTTCCCATACAGACTCCTCCCATTTTTGAAAAACGTGATCTTTGGAAAGGAAGGCGTGTGAGGGGATGCCCTCAAAGGACTACCGTGAGAGAAAGCCCCCCTCGGAAATACCCCCTTTCTTCTTCAAAGATCACGTGTGCCTAGCGTGAGAATTTGTCGAAAGTTCGAGGAAGAATCAGTCCCGCGCTGAATCACCCGTCATAGCTGTGTTTGCTTTCGGACGCCACTCACGCTCCCCCCCTTCCCCCCGTCTTTCCTGCGATAACGCTGTCACCATCATCCTAACTCTACCCCATGTTTCCCAGGCCCTGCCTATTTCCCCACGAGGCTAGCCACACTAACCCTAGCCCCATATCACGAGGCAAGTTTCACTGTCTGGACCGACTCTTATCACGAAGTGTGTTTGTTTATACTGCCACCGAAAACCTTCTAGGGACGGCCAGGCACTGAGGCTACCCATCAGAACAGCCACCCAGCTATTTAACCTGAAGCTCGCCATTTCTCTAGGAAAATAAAAGCCCACCCTCCCCTCCGTTAAGACTGCCTGTCTGTTTCCCGTGAAGCCCTGTAACCCGTGTTCGAGTCGCACCTCGTCGAAGATCTCGCAGCAGATCTACCTTCGTTTGGCTTTGGACCCTGATCAGAGGAAAGCTATCGAGCCTCCTTCTTCCCGGGAAGTTGTGAGGCCCTCTCATCTTCACCACCCCTTCAAGATTCCAGTTCTTTCGAGACTGAGACTCACTGCCGATCTGCTTAATCATCTCGAGATGAGATTACGTCTCTTTCGAGCAGAGAAAATCTTATTCTTCATCACGAAGTAATCAAACCCCATCTTCGAGTCCTCCTCGTCAGGACTCCGCGAAGTATCTTCTTTAAGACCTGCACCTTTGTCTTCCACCCCTCCTTCCACTTTACTCGCGCTTGTAGGTAAAGCAATCATGCATTGTCATCCCCAGATTACCTCATTAATCCTCACCCGCATTCACCTTTCGATTTGCCTTCCCGCTAAATTGTAATTAATTCCTCTTGTTCGAGTTAACGTTAATTTTTTCATCTATCATATCATAAATCAAGATAATTTATTTAACTACATTTATTAGGTAATTTGTTCTCCTTTTTTTTATATATATAAATTGCCCCATTTTATTATTATATATAAACGAGGGGCAGTCAATAGGTTTTGCGAATCGGTCGGGCAAAACAGAAGAAGGGGGATGGCTGTTTGTGGGGGGTGTTAGGACAAGTTATGAAAAGTCAGGACCTGCGGCCGCACGCTCCTGCCTAGTCTATTTAAGAAGCAGTAGCTGATCGCAGATCGTCACTCACAATTTTTTCAACAATGGAGAATGTTGAGCACCACGCAGTGATCAAATATTTGAGCAAGAAAGGCAAGAATGCAAAATAGATCCATGAACGCATGGTTTCAGTGTACACCGACACCGCTCCTTCCTATGCAACCATTAGTCGCTGGAATAGGGGGTTCCGCCATGGTCGTGAGTCCCTTAAGAAGGACTCCCGTCCAGGACGCCCGTCAGACGTGACCAACGAGGACAATGTGGCATGTGTGGAGAGGATGATCCTCGGAAATCGACGTGTGAAGGTCGAATAAATCGAGCGAGAACTTGGAATATCACATGGAAGTGTTATCAACATCATCCACGACAATTTGGCCATAACCAAAGTCTGTGTCCGTTGGGTCCCTAGAAACTTCACGCCCCATGATCGACTTCAACGTCGTCAAAGCTCGGAGGAGCTGCTGCACCTGTACAACCAAGACCCGGCGGGATTCGAGTCACGCATAGTGACAGGTGATGAAAGGTGGGTCCATCACTAGGATCCCGAGACTAAGCTCGAAAGCATGGCCTAGGAGCACAGGGGCTCTCCGACCCCCATCAAGTTCCGGACCCAACCCTCAGCTAGGAAGATCATGGTTACCATCTTCTGGGATTCTGAGGGAGTGTTGATGGTGGAATATACGCCTCGTGGAAGGACCATCACAGGCCAATAATACGCCAAGGAACTGGCTGGGTTGAAAAAGTGGATCCGTCCACAAGGCCAGAGTTGCACAAGCTGCCCTGCGCGAGTTTGGATTCAAGGAGCTCAACCATCCCCCCTACAGTCCATCTCTGGCCCATAGCAGCTACTTTTTATTCGGTTAGCTCAAGGCTGCACTGCGTGGACGCCGGTTTGGGAACGATGAAGATGTCCAGCTCGCCACCCAGGAGTGCATTAAACAGCAATCGGGAGATTTCTGGTTGTCGGGAATTTGAAGCCTCAGGGACAAGTGGCGCAAGTGCTTGAAGTCGAGGGTAGTTATATTAAAAAATAATAAAACACTTTTCCTCATATCTCGTTCCTTATATCCGAATTGCAAAACTTATTGACCGCCCCTCGTATATATTAAAATTATATTTTGGGGTCTCGTTCTTTATATATCCTTTGAACTGCAACTTGGCAGACCATTAGGTAAAATCCCGTCAACCGTAAATCGCGCTTTCTATTAATCGCCCCAGAACATATCTCAAGCGGCCTTTTGTACGACTCTGTGCGCTGAGCTAGTCTACACAGGCATACCTCGATACGGTGTATGATTAGAGTAGCTTCTCTTCCATACAAATTTTGTTAAAGACCAATTCTTTGAAATTTTAAGGTGTCACTTAGTATATTGTTTAGTTTTTGCATATATTATTCCTTATTAAGTAGAACGAAAATGTTGGATTTTTTGATGACACATATCTTACAACTAAGGACGAACATCAGTTACTACAACTCAACCAACAACCTTAGAATCCCATTCCGTTCGCAAATTCACAGTACTCGGAGCGAGTACTGCACCTTTTCTGCTAAAAGAAAAGTGAACCGTACTCTGACTCCGAACTATAAAAGGCTTCAAAAAACGAAGACGAGTCGTTATTTGGGCGTCATCATTTCTGGTTCTCCTCTGGTTCTCTTTTTAATAAATGTGTTTGGTAAAAACCAAACTTAAATTTCTGATCGAAAGCTCAGCAATTTAAGTTTGGGTTTTACCAAACGCATTTATTAAAAAGAGTTATGAACATAGGACAAGTTATCTACCATCTACAAGATGGACTAAAAAAACAATAAGAAAAATAGAAAGTTGCCAAAGGATATTAATCAAGGTGAAATATAGCATGGGCTTCAACAATATATATAAATATATATATATATATATATATATATATATATATATATATATATATATATATATATATATATATATATATATATATATATATATATATATATATATATATATATATATATATATATATATATATATATATATATATATATATATATATATATATATATCCCCCAAAAATGTACAGTAGCGTACGTGTAACTATAGGGATAATACCACAGTAATAGGACAAGGGAAATACAGAAGTTGCTTAACGTACAAACACACAAATCAGTGGGGCTAGGTTGGGTTATACAAGAATGTGTCGGCATTTTGGGGAAAGGGAAGTATGAATTTCTTGCTTATTAAGATATTAGTATTGAATTGGCCGTCGGACGTTTTAAAGTTGGTAATTTCTTTTATAAGTGCCGATTCAATTAAGCGTCGCTTAATAATGTGTCATTCTATTTGTTATAATGTGTACGTAGCTACACACATATGGGATAAACATCTAATCTCCCTTCAGGGCCATTTCAGATATGCCGCCCTTTCCGTACTAAGAAGCAGTTAAGTTCCTTCTTGGATTCAACATCCTACTACCGGCTCTTCGTCCCCAACTTTGCAGCCTTAGCATCCTCCCTGAACTCCCTCCTTAAGAAAAACTCCCCAGATTCCCTCGTTTGGAGCCGCAAGGCATTTGTCCACTTACAGCAGAGGAAGGAATCCGTACGGATGCCAGCAACGATGGCATCGGTTGCTTGTTGCTGCAGGAAAATCTATCTCTTATTTATATATATATAGATATAAATATATATATATATATATATATATATATATATACGTGTGAATTTCGGCCGTATATTTTCATTATAGCATGTTTTATTAAAACAACGGCTAGTTTCTAATTAATAATTCTTTTTTCAATCTTCTCGATTTGTCTTATATTCGCTTTTTCCTCATTCTTTAACCTGTGGATAAGCGTAGCGAAGTTAATCGGAGACTGATGTTTGTTATTTTGCCAAAGTTGGAAGTAAATTAATGTGATTCAGCACTTTCTTTAATTTAACTGACGCGTTTCCATAAATCGAGTATCATCTTCAGAGTTACATGGAGAATTATTACAAAGTATTCAGTTTATTTATGTTAGAAAATGTATTAACAAAATTACGATTAAAGCTATACAGGTGATGAAAGGTCGGAGAAGTAGGTAGCCAGAGAGCAGAGCCAGGGGAGGGATTAAGCTGCTTGCCAGAGGGGCTTAGTTGCTAGGTGCAGCTCTAAGTACACCGTTTCTCTGTTTGCTTTTCTTGCACTGGGCAAGATTTCATTGGAGTTAGACTGTATGTTTAAATTTTGTTGCTTCTCTTGGATATATATAGCCTCAAGGAAGAGCAGTTGACACCTTTCGGCATCATAGTCTAAAATGTTTGTGTTTTCTTCTATCATTTTTCGGTTGAGGCATATTGCGTGTACTTCCTGTGCATGTTTTTGAGGTACCCAGTTGTTCAGATGGTAGGACATTCTTCTTGAGAGAGTTGTTCCAGTCATGTCGATATATGAGTTAGGTAGGAACTCACAGTCTCCTAGTTTACATGTTTACTCGTATATCAGATGTGTCCTTTGTTTCGGTTGTAGCGGCCGTTTGGGGCTATTTTTCATGAAGAGGGTTGAAGTACGTCTATTTTGATAGTAGATGATTAGTGCGATCTTTTTCTCCGCGTTTATGGGTTTTATTCTTCAGTCTACAATTTTCTTGATGGCTCTTTTATCTGCTTGGTGTTATGTGCTCATAGTATTCTTGTAAAACAGTTTTATAATATCTTTATTATTCGTATTCCTGTTCTTCTGGGGTTCTGAAGGGTACCATCTGTCCATTTTAATTCTTATGGCTGATTGAAAGACAAATTTTTGTTTGTCTTAGAAAGGCTGGTTTATGCGTTATTTTCTCGTGTTTGTGAGAAAAGCTCCTTCCGAGAGCTTGATAAAGAGTTGAATTAGCTACAAAATTGCCTTTTTCATCATATATATATATATATATATATATATATATATATATATATATATATATATATATATATATATATATATATATATATGAAGGGCAGTTAATAGGTTTTGCGAATCGGTAGGGTAAAACAGAGAAAGGGATATAGCTGTTTGTGGGGGTGTTAGGACAAGTTATGACAAGTCAAGACCTGCAGTCGCACGCTCTTGCCTCGTCTATTTAAGAAGCAGTAGCTGATCGCAGATCGTCAGTCACAAATTTTTCAACAATGAAGAAGGTTGAGCACCGCGCAGTGATCAAATATTTGACCAAGGAAGGCAAGAAGGCAAAAGAGATCCATGAATGCATGGTTGCAGTGTACACCGACACCATCCCTTCCTATGCAACCATTACTCGCTGGAATAGGGAGTTCCGCCATGGTCGTGAGTCCCTTGAAGATGAGCCCCATCCAGGACGCCCGTCACAGGTGACCAACGAGTACAATATGGCTCGTGGGGAGAGCATGATCCTCGAAAATCGACGGGTGAAGATCGAAGAAATCGAGCGAGAACTTGGAATATCACATGGAAGTGTTATTAACATCATCCACGACAATTTGGCCATGACCGAGGTCTCTGCTCGTTGGGTCCCTAGAAACCTCACGCCCCATGATCAACTTCAACGTTTTCAAAGTCCACAAGGCCAGAGTTGCACAAGCTGCCCTGCGTAAGTGATGATTCGAGGAGCTCAACCTTTCCCCTACAGTCCAGATTTGGCCCCTAGCGACTACTTTTTATACCACCAGCTCAAGGCTGCCCTGCATGGACGCCGGTTTGGGGACGCTGAAGATGTCCAGCTCGCCGTCCAGGAGTGGATTGAACAGCAGTCGGGAGATTTCTGGTTGTCGAAAATAAAGCAAGTCCTCATCAATAATGGTTTCTCCACCATTATGGTGGACAAAGAAACAAATACATTCCTGAAAAACTTACATGAAAATAACAATAATAAAAATGAAGACAATAAGCAACATCCAATAAATATCTTATATATAAAGCAAATGAGTGAATCGTATAAAATCGACGAAACAATAAACAAGATTATTATACACCAAAATACAAAATGCACGAATCCAGAAGAAACGCTACAAATCACAATATATTATAAAACCAAAAAAATAAGTATTCAACGACACAAGTACGAAAAAAGAATTGAAAACTTCCAATGTAATTTATGAGTTCACATGTCCGCATGAAGATTGCAAGCTTCATAATTCAAATAGGCACATCGGAATGACAACCACATCCCTTATCTCATAGACTCACCATACATCTGCAAAACGGCGCCGTCAAGAAGCACTACATGCAACATGGAATTCAACTAACACGAGAAATTTTATTACAAAACACCAATATCAAAAGGAGAAGTGACCGCACACGCCTTTATATCCTGGAAGCGATCCTAATCCACGAGGACAAACCGAAGATTAATGCCCAATTGACCGCCACCCAGCGAACCTTAAAACTCTTTACGGATTAACGGTCAATAATGACCGAAATCCCATTCCCAAATGTATCTTTTCGAACTACTTCCTGTCAACCACATTTCCCTTTCTTTTCACTATCTAAATTATCTTTCGTATATAAATGTAGTGCATTTAAATGTTTAACCAGTGTAAAATTAATTCGCTCCGAAGATGATCAAACGTGACCCAAAGCTCAGCTAGCTAAAATAAACCATGAATATCGGAACACTTATCTATAACCTTTCGCGAGACGAAAAAAGAATAATAAGAGAATTAGAAAAGCGAAGAAAGAAGCTTATCAAGCTTCAACTAGACCTGGTCTTTACTAAAACATGCATATATATATATATATATATATATATACATATATATATATATATATATATATATATATATATATATTTATTTATATATACCCATAACCTAAATTATACAGCCCTACTCAGAGATTTACGTATCTAAAATATTAAAACATTTAATAACACTTTTTAAAATTTATATTATTCATAAATATGTACATATGATTATCATGAAAATTTTGCTAATATGTTTGAATTACTTAATATTTTCTAAATGATGTGTAATTAATAAAATTGTATGTTTTCTAAAATTTGAATATATCAGTATTTCGTATATTTTCGCTTAAACTTATAACAATTCTGTATTCAACTTCGTCCTAAACAAGTAATGCGACTACAACTAAAGAACTTACAAAAGCATACAAATCTAATTTCTACATTGCCAAAGCTTATCACAAGTTTTAATTGCAAAAAAATAAAAAATATTTAAGATATGCTATCTAAACCCTTATTAAACGATATCAAAACACCAAGTGCTTTGTATTAAGGAGAAGTGTCAAAAATTGTCTTAAACACATAAAGAAAACATCTATCATTCGGACTTCACTACAAAATCGCAGAAACAAATCTAAACTTGCTGGAAAGCTCAATGAAGGTTCGAGTTAGAAATCTCACCAAGAACAGTTAGAAGTAGACTTATAGATCAATGGCTTAAAGATAAAAGGCAAGGAATTAGCCATAGATATCTAAGTTCAAGAAACATAAAAAGTGGACATATGAACATTGATCTAAATTTATCTAGTCAGATGAAAGTAATTATCGGGTATGTAAGAAAAACTATTATATTGTTGTTTTGCATATAATTCCATTTAAATATATCTTGGGATATTATTTAATAATTTAACTTTTTTTATAACTCTTTACACGTTTCTGCTTTCCAAGTTACACGGCATTCACTAGTAGGAAATACTCGTAGTTTGAAACCAAATTAAGAACTCAGAACATTTATTTTTCATCGGATTTCCCTCACTATGTTTAGTTAGAACTTTAGAAGAATAGCGATCATAAATTATCCATTTGAACAATTGTTGTACAAACATTGCTCATTTGAAAAAACGAAATCACCGAACAGGAATAATGATAATAAAAGTCATAAAATAATTTATTTATAGCTTAGGATAGATCTATACAATGAATTATATACAATCATTAACCTAACCTAAGAAATGAAAATTTCAACCAACCACGCAGATACAGGAACAACTTTAGAAAAAATTCTAAAGGTTCGATACATGACACAAGGTATAACTCATCTTAACCGGGTTATTTTCAAATTGACCAACCCATTTGAGCATTAGGGATCCCAATTTTGCCTACTAGAGGAAGGTTCAAATTGGGTGAATTGGTACCGCTATATTTGGAAAGCTCCGTTTAATTCTGTTGAAAAGATGGTTTATCCACATAGTCTAGTAACTTGTTCTGGCTATAAGGATAATCTCTATTGGGCTTTAATGATATAGTGGCTTAGTAATTTGATTCTTATTCATATTTATTGTAAAACTATTGGCGTTTGTATATTTATTTCTTTTGCAGGATTCAATTATTATATCCATTTAACATTATTCTAACCTTATTTCACCCCTTATTTCAACTCTCAGCGTATTCGGGTTTTTTTCCACATTTTGAAGAGGGTGTTTTGGAGGTGGTCCAAAGTTTATAAAAGCAACTATTCGATGTTGTAATCCAACGCAGAAAGTTAATCTAAAGGTTTCTAGTTTCTCTCATTCACTTCTATATTTACAGCTGGGTCGTAAAATCTAATTTTGATATTATTAACACCATACAAGTTGATTTATTTAATTAAGAACCAACACGCGCTTCCCCCCTCCACCCCTGTGGAAGAGTACAGCTATAATCAAGGAACACCAGAACTGGTTGCCAGGTTAACCGGATCTATCTATCATTATTATCTGGAGGAAAATGTTCTTTGCGTCTGCTTAAAAAAATTAAAATTTATAAGTGTCTACAAAATAAGAAGCCTACAGTGAACATTATTTTTTTAATACAAATGTTTTAATTTAATCATGCTATATAAATTCTAAGAAATCTAATAGATGCTACAACTACCTAAATAATCGGAATAACTTTTATATGTTTCTCCATTATCAGAAATAATTTTAATATCTCCCCCAGTAACTCTAACTTATTGGAAATTTGTTACCGTCAGATCAAATTTTTACTAGATTAAATTCCTTCATGAATTCTTTTAATATTTCAGAGTGAAATATTTTGTTCCATTTGTGTTAATATATTTTCTTATGTGATTTTAGGTGCTATAGGAATAAGCACGTATAAATTCCTTATTGGTGCATTTACTAGAGTCCTAACTATTTGCTTTCGCCAGAATTCTTGAGGCGAAAATAAAGCGGGACAGCAATAGAGGGCAATGAGTCCTTCCCATTCGACTGCTAACGGGAATAGTGATTCATTTCTATAAAAAAGTAAAAGAATGTGTGCTAGAGAATAGCCAGTTCTACTAGCCCCTCTCACCCATCTAATCAAACCTTCTCTCTACATAATCTTTCTTAACAAATCATCAGTTTATTAATACTAATCTTTTTGCTTCATTTTTTGTCCCGGTCCCACCTCACATAGACCATATACTGACTGTTATTTTCACGCTCCACTTCAGATTTCTCTCGGTTGCTAATTTAGGATGGAAGCTGGTTACCTCGAAACCGCACTCATGAGGAACTCTTCAGGCAACCCTGGGCCTAAAATTCTATGGTTCAATTCCAAAGGATTGATTGAAATTGCGTCTTCATTTCGAGTTGGTCCATCTAGGAATTCGACTAGTCACTTGGCTCGTTGATTTGGACAGCTAGTATTATTTTCCTCGAGTTTTATTTGTAAAGTTAGAACACTTCTAACTGATGCGTCCTCATGTGTGATTTCATTTCTCATTTAAACCATTGTAATATTTGGAGGGATAATTATGTAAAAATTCACTCAGCAAAATTCAGAATGAAATATTTCATCTGCCAGAGCCCCCGGTTGCAGTACAGCTCCTACACGGCTGGGACAGCATACTGAGGGATCATGTAAGCATACAGCTGGTCTTTTATCCTCCCATCTCCTACCCAGCTGCCCTCCTCCCACCCTCTGCCTGCCACATCTGCTTCAGGTCTGACACAAAGATTGAAGCATCTTCTGGAACGAGACCCTTACAGCTCACCCCGCCCCAGATCATGAAGGAATCATACAACTTCTCCTGCTCAAACTCAAGCAGCTTTTCTGCCCCTTCCCGAGACCTGATCCAGACATCATTTTTGGTGTTGAGAGTCCCACACCGTCTAACCATGACACTGAAATCAGTGTAAATGAGTCTCCCACAGGCTGTCTTCCTGTTCGCAACCCCGCCATACTGCTTGAGTGCCCACTCACTTGGCAAACTCCATCCTCCTGATCTTGGGCTTATCCTTCATCCCTTGCACTTTCTTCCTATGTCAAATTATTATGTAATAAATCATGAAATATTTCATCTTAAATTGTGCTGGGTCCCCCTTTATTATAATATATGGGATAACGTACATACACTTCGTTTCAACATTCTATCTCTCAGAATTCATTGGTAGAATTCAATTTTCTCCCATTGTCGGAAAAACTTGGCGTGTTGTGAAATCTCTCTTTTAATTCATCCAATTTACGTTTAGTATAATTTAATCCTTTACTTCCCGATCGTCACACTCTGGCGCTCCCTATTTATGTTTAGCCAATTTAATGGCATAGGAGCTTAAGACAGGATATCTCGTTCATCCTATATTATCTTCTCTGATGTAAATAAAATTTCGGAAATATTTCATTTCCTCATTTCCACATTTATCACAAATTAGACCATATATTGTACATCAATATTTTTAAATAATTTACATCCCATGCGTTGTGATATATCGCAACACGAGGTGAGAAAAAGGTTACGATTTTCCTCTTGTCAGTAATCACAGGTAACAAAGAGGAATGTTCTCAAACAGTAATTTTCAACTGCTACTCGATAGGTTATTGGATCTTAATTGGTGCTTGTATTTCCCATTTATCTATTTTCGTTAATTTCGAATTAAATTATAGCAGAGTCAAATTAACAAATCCGAAATGAAATTTTCCCCCAACACTTTTTTGCACTCATATTTAATGAGTGTAGATTACCAATGGCGGTCCTAGACAATATGGTGGTCTGGGCGAAACCCCCTTTCAGAACCCCCACTCTTTTGGAATGAGACCCACCTTTCACACACAAGCGCATAGGCACACAGAGTTGGTTTGAAAGCTTTCCACTTCCAGTGAGCACCTGTGTATGTGCGTATGTTTCAATAGAGCCACCCTTGATAAAGGATGCCCGTTTTTTCTTTCGGCGGCTGCCCATATTTGCCATCCGCCCCTGTATATTAACTAATCCTACGCTTATAACCATAGAACGGCGTTTGAAGTATTTTTACCATTAAATTTTTTATTCGTCATAGAGTGTATACAAGTAAATCAAGTCAACCCTGTTTATTCTAGTATTATTAATTCTTTCTTTTTGTTTTTACCTGTCGATTGTTTTTTATTGTGTTTACATCGGTAATGAATTAAATCAAATTTAATCTTAGCAGCTATAGTGCTTGATTTTTATGGATATTTATTGCTTTAATTTACTTTTCCACTTACCTAATACTTTGTACTACTCTAATTGTTTTTATATCACTTATTTCGTAAGAAAATGTTTTAAAAGTGTGTGAAGGGGGTGGTTACTCTGGATTTGTCTCAAACATTTCTTCCCTGCACACGTGTTTGTACAGCTCAGCTTTACTATAAAAGTTTCATTTACGTTTAAGTTTGCCTTCCCTCATTCCATTTAATTGTGATGAAAGGAGAGGTTACTCAAGTTAGTCAAGCAAAGTTAGACTTCCTTTAAGCATATTCCATTTCATCAAGCACGACATTGTAACTCAAGAAAATTAATATTATCTGAGTTTATAATTTTTTTGTCCTTGAGTTTTTTTATGCGTCGATATGATTAAACTTATAAATCTAATTTCCTTTCTGTTTTTCTTAACAACATGACTTTTATTTTTTACCAACTATTGAAGGGTGGGTGTTCAAAATAGTTCGGGCGTTTTTTCAAACATTAAAAGAGACGAAAAATTCACGAAGTTTATTAGTTACATGATACAATATAGTTTCTCTCCGCTTTAAATATCTTTGTGGCCGAAATTAAAAGTCTATATATGTTTTTTGAATAAAAGTCCTTATACTGTGAAGCAAAAGGCTGTTGGTTTCGGTACGAGAGCATCCTTATCAAACAATCGTTCATTGATAATCTGCTTGCCTAAGGTCAAAAGAGTGAAGTATACGCTGCACAACTGAAATAAGTTTAAAGTAAACTTATCTGAAAGCATCCAGCTTGAGTTAACTGCTTAATATTTGTTTCTGCATGACAATATACGTCCACAGACTATATATATATATATATATATATATATATATATATATATATATATATATATATATATATATATATATATACAAGAGGAGTGACTTGCCATTCCTTACAGGAAGAGCTTGCGCGTCACAAGCAGACCTTTGGCCTGTGACATAAGGAAAAGTTAAAGCTAAGGCTTCCCTTTCAGGATTGAATTGAGCAGTTACCTTTCTTATAGTGAAATTTTTTTCTGGACTATATTTGTTACGTTTATCTTTTTTATGTCATTTCCTAGTAGAAAACTTTCAATATCTTTTTGAACTTCTCTTTTGTAATCGTAATCATTATTTTCTTCTAAAATTATATTAATTATCTCTTCTTTAAATACTTCTTATACAATAGAATTAAAATTTATTTTATTCAAACCTTTCTCATCTTAATCCTTAAGTTCAGGGAGTAACTCTTATTATTTACTTGCATAAAAGCTTTAAAAATATACGAAAAACGAGCCCAAAGGGCTAGGAGGATAGGGGGGTCAGATTCTAAATTAACTCTTAGAAAAACGGTCCCCAAATTCGAGAGGTCTCATTTCTTAACTTAATAAAACATTAAAAAATGAAGCCTATTGAAAGATATGGCTCGTTTTGGGGGGTATTCTTTTTTGGGGGGGGAGGCACCTTATAGGAGCTTTTAATATAGAAAAACCAGCAATGTGCTCTAATATTTCAATCTCTAAATAAACTCTAAATAATGGACTTGGGTAAAAGCATTTAATATAAGAAAAACATTCCTCCCATTGAATAGACGAAAAACCAGCCCTTCATTTTATGGCCTACGGCCTATCCGACCTTTTCAATGGTCTTTTGTTGTAACAGTTTTTAAAAAAAATTCTGTACTTATCTATTAATAATTTAATCTTGGTCTATTTATTTTTAAAGTGAATGATTATTTTCTAGGTTTAAAGACAAGAAAAAAGTTTTTCTTGGAATTCAGTTAAAATACGGGAAAAACAATCATTACGATTCTTTTTTTACTCGATTTAAATTTGCCCTAATAATTTCATTTTGCTTAACTCAATATTAGGGGCCTGTAGCTACTTCCTCCAGATAGAGATTAAATTAAAATCTATTTTAGAAATATCAAAATAAAAACGCCATCATGGTTAAATTTTAATGAACTTTCTGAAGTTCACTATTTGTAATTCTATTTGTTCAAAAAAATTCCGAAACATTCGATAATCAATTTATTTTTTCTGAAATTCACCATTTTGTTTTTGAAACTCTCAGGGCACTCTTAGAAATAACTTTGATAAAAACATAAATATAGCGTTATGGATATATGGCTATATATAAATTGAAAATCACATGATGCGTGATTTTTATAGATGTATTTTTGTATTTTTAAAGGCATAAGGAAATGAAAATTGGTGACACAACCCGGAAAAACACTTAGGAGAATATCACGTGAACCAATCAAAGCTTAAGAAGGAAAATGGGAGTCGTAGAGAACGGAAAGATAGGGCAAGCTATTTTAAACGTTATATGAAAATAAATAAAGAAGTTGGATTGGAACCTATATCATTAAACGCTCATCGCTGATATTTATATATATATATATATATATATATATATATATATATATATATATATATATATATATTTATATATACTATTGAAATCCACAGCTGTAGTAGCGTTATTAATTTTAACTTGTATTTTCTTAATATTTCATACATTTTTTTTAACGGGGTCTTAAAGGCGAGAAAGACTATATAAAGTGAATAATTCCATTTCTGTTCATACCCTGAAGATGACCTAACACAGTCGAAAGACGTTAAGAATAAAAATGACATTCGCCGATGTTTTTTCTCGCCTCGAAGATCCCGTTAAAAAACTTGTAAGAAATATTAAGAAAATACAAGTTAAAATTAATAACGCTGCCACAGCTGTGGACTTCAATAGTACATGATATAACATGGCCTTTTACCTAATTATATATATATATATATATATATATATATATATATATATATATATATATATATATATATATATATATATATATATATATTGTAGCAGAATGAGGTCAAAGGGTGACCACGTGCCCTTCTGTACCCACGTGGATCCTGAGATCACCGCATGGAGCTGTAAAAGCCTGGCTGATCCCGGGTAAGGAGGCAGCCTACGGCGTTATCACACGCCCCAGCGTATTTGCCTAGAGACCGATTTCATCATCTCCCACGGCTACCTCTCCGCGAACATTCTGGTCCTCCGCTCGAAGATTGAATTCCGTTAGACATTGGACATTCCAAACCAACCTAATCACGATTCTCCCTTCCCCCGAAGGAGTCGCCGACTTTTCCCAAAAATCGCACGCGCGTCCGGAGGGCCGTCACAGCCACCTCACCAGGCGCCTATCTAACCCTTCGCCTGAGTTTCAGAGCAGCACTGTTAGACTTTTCACCTAAACGAGCAGAAGGACGCCCCCCCATCCGTCCCCGCGGAAATTTCGATTCGAGTCGAAGGCTAAATCGATCCGTGAACTCTGCCGTAGTCAATCGGCAAGTATCCCCATCCGTGAACTCTGACATAATCAATCGGCAAGTATCGACATCAGTGAACTCTGCCATAGTCAAGCAGCAAGTACCTGACGAGGATTTCCAATTCAGAAGGCTCTAAATGTGCTCCCTCATCCGTTGCATTTATCGTACCCCAACTGGCCCCTTTTCGGCAACGAGCACGTAAGAAATTGTAATCGTTGCCACCTGCAGATTAATCTTGAATCTGGCTTACCCCATTGTTCCATTATTCGTGTGAACACCCCAGTTTAAAATACCTCTTTAAATCACCAAACTGAATCTGACCAGTTTAATCCCTTAATTAATCTACCTGTATCTCGTGTGGACCTTAACCCCGTCTGTGCGACCATTCCTTTTAAACACAATATTTGTGTAGATATAAATACCATTTTTGTTGTTAGTAAAGATATATTTTTGTCATTGTTTTTCTTTTGTAACCCCAATGCATACCAGTTACCTGTTAATCTTTGGCCAACTTTGACTCTGAAATATTTGTTTTAAAAGGACTCCGCAAAGTAAATAATAAACCCTCCCCAGTGGACCCATAACAATTTTTCCCTTTCACTAACGGTCTTCAACCAACTTCGGCTCAAAGTACCTACGTGTGTATATATATATAAATATATATATATATATATATATATATATATATATATATATATATATATATGTATTTATATATATATATATATATATATATATATATATATATATATATATATATATGTATATATATATATATATATATATATATATATATATATATATATATATATATATATATATATATATATATATATATATATGAATAACGTTACAGCCACGAGGAAAATGAAACAACGGAGAACTGCGAGGCCTTTCGACTAATGGTCCTTTCCTGAGCAGACTAAAAGACAGGGAAAAAGAGAAAGATATTTATACACCTGATTAATGAAAATATGGGATATAAAGATGAAAAGGGGTGGGATTTCCAGATACCTGGAAAAAACCTATTAACAAGATGAGCCATCAGAGTTAAAAAAAATATTTTTTACGGGTTACAAAAGAAAGGGGGAGGCAATGCTTGGGAATCACATAACTTATTGACTGCCCCTCGTATATATAAAGGGTCTTTCAACAAAGACGCTCGAGCTTTGTCAGGCGATAGTGGCCATGTTGTTAAAGCAACATCTGGCAACCTTACTCTGTACTATTCACTAGTACTTGGACAGTCACGATGGAATGTTAAAGCCTTGAACAGCGTGTGCAAGTTATCAAAGTTATTATCAAAATCAGTGCTCCGTTCGACAAATGTTCCGCGCATTACGTGATTGTTTATCCTCGTCAGCGACGAGGCCCATTTTTGGATGAATGGATTTGTGAACAAGCAAAATTGTCGGATTTGGAACGAAAACAATCCACATGAGATACACCAGCACCAATTGCATCCCAACAAAGTCATTGTTTGGTGCGGATTTTCGTCTAACGGAATCATCGGTCCGTATTTTTTTGAGAACGAAGATGGAATTTCCACAACCGTCAACGACGAGACCTACAGATCGATGATAAGAAACTTCTTGTGGCCTCAACTGGATTATATGCCCGATAGGGATGCTGACGACATAAGGTTCTAACAGGATGGCGCTACGTGCCACATTGCGCACACCACGATAGACATTTTGCACCAGCGATTTTAGAGCAGGGTCATCTCGCGTGGCGGTGACGTCAAACTAGCCACCGAGATCATGCGATTTAACGCCATTATAGTACTTTCTTTGGGATTACCTTAAATTGCAGGTCTATGCGAATAATCTGCACACAGTTGATATCCTCAAAGTCAACATAACGAACACCATCCAGCAAATTCAGCCAGATTTATGCGACAAAGTCATCAAAATTGGGCTTGCAGAATACGTTCCACCAAGCAAAGCCGCGGCGGACATTTTAATGAAGTCATATCCCACACTTAATGCCATAAAATGTACTTTCAAATTTAAAATAAATTTAGTGCATATATCACACACAACTTGTTTTACTTAAATTTAAAAATCAAGCGACCTTATTGGAAGACCATATATATATATATATATATATATATATATATATATATATATATATATATATATATATATATATATATATATATATATATATATATATATATATATTCGTATAAATATATACCCATATATCCATAACACTATATTTTAAGAACGAAATTGGTTTGAAAGAGTGAAAAATAACACTGGCCTGCGTTTCAAAACTTTTTTTCAAAGGTCAACTGTTTTTCAACTGAGTTAGGATCCTTTTTACGTGTTGAATTGAAAAATATCATTCATTTTCTTTGGTCAGGTCTGATTTTTAAGATACACTCGATTTTTATTACAGCATATTTTTC
This sequence comes from Ceratothoa steindachneri, assembly GCA_963969495.1. Lineage (NCBI taxonomy): Eukaryota > Metazoa > Arthropoda > Malacostraca > Isopoda > Cymothoidae > Ceratothoa > Ceratothoa steindachneri. Next base: position 45,208,491 of record OZ018339.1, read on the forward strand.
CCAAATTGCGCTATCATCCAAGCGTATATGGGCTTTGTTTTTGCCACCGCTGGTCATGGGTTACCTTAAATAACTAGTTATTCTTTCTCTTTTCAAGGCTAGTTGTGTAGTACGATGAATTGGAAGTGTAAGAACCATCCTAACAAATTTTGTTTCATCTGCGGATACGTGGTTCTTCCAGACCGTCAAGCAAAAGTCACGGATTTTCTGAAGAAGGCTTATTACGCTTATTTTGGACTCAAACTAGGGGACCAGGATAAGGCATTTGCTCCCCATATCTGCTGCAAAACATGTATGTAGAACTTACGGGATTGGTGGAATAGGAAAAGAAAGAGTATGCCATTTGGTGTCCCAATGGTGTGGAGGGAAGGGAAAGATCACGTTACCGACTGCTACTTCTGCATGAAAAATTTAGAAAGCATTAATCGTAAAAACAAGCACCATGTCCAATACCCTGATGTTTCTTCTGCCATAAAGCCAACCCCACCATTGACCAGATGTTGCTGTTCTTGAGCGGGGTCTCTTCATGGAATCTAGTTCTGATTCCGAATTTACTGACATGACTGATACAGGTGAGTGTGGTGCATACGAGCCAGAAGAAGACGACCGATGGGTGCCATTGACCCAAGCCGAACTCAACGACTTGACACGAAACCTGAACCTAGCTAAGGAGTCTGCTCAGCTGCTGGGTTCTCGTCTTCGAGAGAAACATCTACTTGCCCCAGGAACAACGTTCTATCGGTATCGAGAACGCAAGAGCGAATTCAGAAAATTCTTTATGTTCGATGAAGCGTCTTCACTGATCAACTGTAACAATATTTCTGAACTGATGAAATTAATGGGTATGAAGTATGTTGCTATGAAATGGAGACTTTTTATTGACTCGTCTAACAGAAGTCTGAAGGCAGTTCTTCTGAATAACGGAAATGTTTCATCAATCCCTGTTGGACACTCGGCTGAAATGAAAGAATCCCACAACAGCATGGAGCGTCTGTTGTCTGCTCTCAATTGCCAGAAACATGAATGGTTGATTTATGGAGATCGTAAAGTTGTTGGATTTATCCTATGAATTCAAGGTGGGTACACAAAGTATCCATGCTCTTTGTGCTTGTGGGATAGTCGGGCTGACGACCAGCATTATGTCAGACAAGAGTGGCCATCAAGACAAGGATTAGAACTCGGGTCACACAATGTTCTGTCCCATCCTGTTATTGAAGCGAGCAAGGTGTTACTTCTACCCCTACACATCAAACTCGGCCTAAAGAAGAACTTTGTAAAAGCACTGGACAGGTAAGGGGGAGGATTTGCCATCCTTCGCCACAAGTCCAAACGAATAAAAACCAATGAAATAGGAAAATATAGAGTGGGATGTAAAACAAAAATAATATTATTTAAATTTAATTAACAATGCCTAGTGTAAATTTGCACCAAAAACAGGACACACGAAAAAGATTTTTATTACAAACTAATAGGGGGATCATCAATGTATCTTTTAAAGGAAGTTATTTTAATTGTGAAGGACAGCTTTTTAGTTACCGTGTTTCATAATGACGCAAAAAGCTGTTGGCAATGGAGGGACCCAATGGAGAACCAATGGTTATGCTTTCATGTTGTAAGTAAAGTTCGTTGTCGAAGAGATACATTAATGATTCCTTATACATTGATGCTTCGATATTTCTTAATTTTATTAACCAACAAGATCCAAACATAAAGTTCTCAATGAAAACATAAAGAGAAAACAAAATCTTTTTCATAGATGTTAACGTTGTTCGAGTGGGTTAGACTTTTAATACATCTATTTATAGGAAACTCAAAACCAGAATATTAGTAGTCATTTTTTCAGTAGCTCTCCCATTCACTTTAAGTCAACTACCAGTAATTTTTCATTTTAAGATTTTATCATATTTGAGCAAACTGGTTAGCTTTTCATAAAGAAATATTCAAAGGAATTCTTCTTTATAAATTATTACCCCGATTTCATTGTTGATAAATTAGTGCCTAAATTTTTTTCTAAAATATATTATCCACGAACTATTATAACGACAGTTTAAAAGCACAAGGTTTTCCTAAGATTGCCCTATCTTGAACTTTTAATATCTAAGTTCAATAATCATCTTTCTACCATCACAAACTACTTCCCACAATGCCACTTTTTTATTAATTCTAACCCTATTTATTTGCATTGCTATTTTCTCCATAAGGAGTCAATCCTATGGGCTTGCGATCATGTGTTGTTTATAATTATACATGCATGACCTACCATAGGCGTTATGTGGGCCAAACTGCCTTGCAGCTAAAATTCAGGATCGATAAGCACTTGGGTTTTCTCATAGGACTAGAATTCTCATTTCCAGCTCAGAAGCCTCAGCCATTAGGCAACAGTCTAATAATCACAAACATCTCCTTAACCCAGAATCGATTAACATCTTGTCTTCAGCCTCAACATATTTAGAAATCAAAATCCTAGTGTCGTTGTTCATCCATAAAATAAACCCTAATTTGAATAATTTTACCTCTTTAATTAAATGACTCACCGTATAACCAACCAACCAATACTGGCCAACAGACAAACCAAATATTCTTTGTTATTAGTTTTCCAACGATACAGGTCAGTCGCTCTTTGCAATTTGTACACATTTGTGTTTATTTTTTTTGTTTAGAATTTAATAGGTTATTTTATTCTTAAATCCATTCAGTTTGCTTTTTTTTATTTTTGATACCCAAGTTAATTTTTAGTAAAAGATCTTCCGTCTCCCCCGTTTTTGCAAAATTACATTAGATATTAAGTAATTTTACATATGTAATTTTTGTTTTACATACGAGTACTACTCAATATTTGCCTATTTTATTGACTTGACCTTCCCTATCTTGCTTTAATTTAAATCATTATTTGATGTATATTTTAAACTTTTTAGTTAAAAATATATTTCTCCTCTCCTTAGTCACTGATGATGGTCCCAGTCAAAAACTTCCGGCCAATAAATGTTTAAGGCCATTTCAAGGGTTTTTAAATTCCTGTTACGAATCAGATTTTCAAGGAACAGATAATTTTCAAGTATATATATATATATATATATATATATATATATAATGAGGTAACAGGCCATGTTGGATACATATACTGTTAATGTCTACAAAAATAGCAGCGTTATTAACTTAAACTTGTACTTTCTTTATTCCCCTCACAATTTCTTCTACTGGGTCTGTGAGGCGAGAAAATCACTCTCGAAAGACATATTTTATTCCTATTCCAAGACGTCTTTCGACCGTGGCAGGTCATCTCCGTGGAATAAGCAATTACAAATTACGAATGACTGTAAATGGGTATGTGTTGGGGAAAAAAGGGTGTGTGAGTAGATAGACAAAAATAAAAGAGCTGAAAAGAGAAAGTGAAAGAGATCTCATTATTCCTCGTTTGATTTCTTGTTTCTTCTTTCTTGATGTCACGTTCGGTTTAAGTGAGTCGTGATCGCTGAATTTGTTTTCATCTTCGGAACATTAACATTCTTTTCATGTGTAAAACAGCACTTCATCTCCGCCAACCACTAGGTTAACGGGCAAGCCTTTCTGTGATGACATTTATCACCATCTCCGTACTTCGCTTTTTTCCTAAACCCGAACTCGTACAGGTTTTACAGGAAGTTAGTCTCTAGGTGAGACCCCATTCTTTGGTTGAGCATCTATTTGAAGAGCTTCTCGCCGAACTCCAGGAGTGAAATTGGTCAACAGTTCCCTCTCAACTTTGTATCTTTTCCATGCTTCGGTAAAAAAATAATTTTTGCTGTTATAAGCATCTGAAAAGTATCCTGTGTTAAGACAGGCGTTAAAATTCTTCTCATTTCTTCCTTGATGTTCGTTGGTGGCTTTTCAAAATTTAACTTTGTAAGCCCCTATTGTCCTGGGGTTTTCTGGCGGAATGAGCGGAGCGCGCCGAGTAGTTCCTCTTCGGTAATCTCATTGTCTCCGTTGCGCTGTCGATCCACCTGGTGGTTTAGGTGCGTCCTATGAATTTGGATATTAAGCTCGTCTATGATATCTCGTTCGAACTCTATATGATAATCTTCGTTTTTTTCTCCAGTTATACTGAATATTGTTTCATAATAACATCGGAATATTTCTTCGATGATTTTTTCTTCCGTTTCTATGTTTCCATCTTCTTTTAATATTTCTGATTTGTTCTTTTTCCCAGTCGATCCCTTGAAACGCCTGTTTTTATTTCAAAGAATCTTTGGGAGATGCATCCTGATCAAGGTTTTTGATCGCATCGTCCCAACATGTCCACTGTTGTTTGATAATCAACTAGTTGAACTTTATTTTGATCTCTTTACTTCGTTGTATTGAGTTAACTGATGCGTTTCTGATGTTGATCCTATACAGTAATCTCAGTTTATGGTATAAATCCTTCATATATTCATTCAACCTGTAGGTTGAGATGGACTTGTACTCGGACTTAGGTATAAAAGCTGTATCCGTGTTAATAAGATGTCTGTTAAGGCCTGTAGGTTGAGATATACTTGCACTCGGATTTAGGGATACAAGCTCTATCCGTGTTAATAAGATGTTTGTTAAGGCCTGTAGGTTGAGATAAACTTGTACTCGGATTTAGGCATACAAGCTTTATCCACGATAATAAGATATCCGTTAAGGCCTATAGGTTGAGATGAACTTATACTCGGATTAAGGGATACAAGCCCTAACTGTGTTAATAAGATGTATGTTAAGGCCTGTAGGTTGAGATGGACTTGTATTCGGATTTAGGCATACAAACTCTATACATGTTAATAAGATGTCTGTTAAGGCCTGTAGGTTGAGATGGACTTGTACTCAGATTTAGGTATACAAGTTCTATCCACGATAATAAGATGTCTGTTAAGGCCTGTAGGTTGAGATGGACTTGTACTCGGATTTAGGGATACAAGCTCTAACTGTGTCAATAAGATGTCTGTTAAGGCCTGTAGGTTGAGATGGACTTGTACTAGGATTTAGGGATACAAGCTCTATCCGTGATAATAAGATATCTGTTAAGGAGGTCGAGTGTATGGTCTATCTCCTCGAGAATTGTCTCATCTAGGTTTGGTGGAAGTTAAGCTTCGAGGAGACGTGCGTACCGTGCCCTGTCTGCTTTTTGTAGTTTTTTTCTGACTAGGACTTGTATAGGGTTCCTATTGATGTTGAGTAGGATTCCTGTATGATCACTACGCGTTATTTGAACTGGTTCCATGTAGTAATTGAATCGTATCTGACGATTGGCCATACATATATCTTGTTTCGTGGGAATCCTTCCTCTGACAAAGGTGAGGAGGTCCAGGCCTATTCCCCGGACAATATTTTTGCCCAGCAAAGTGTCTAGGCTCCTTCCAATTCCGTTGAAGGGCCTGTAACCGGACTCCCGACATCTAGCGTTCAGATCTCCCATTAATATAGTCGGGGTTCTTCTGTCAAACCTACCATTGAGAGATTTTAGTGCTAGAAAATCTCCACTTGGCAGCTATGACCAACTTTCTAAAGCCTAGTTGGACCTCAATCGCGAGATAGGAATCTTCAAGATTTCTGATCTGCTTGTATTCTATCCCTGTTTAATCGCAATAGCGGCTCCGTCGTACCGTTCTTGCGAGTAATTTGTAATCAACACATCTTGATTCCAGATCTTTATTTCCGAATTACTTGTATCGATCCCGTGCTCCGAAATTAAGATAAAATATGCATCGATTTCCCTAAATACGTTTCCGTAAAGAGTCTTTTTTTGTCGTCCAGCTGTTGGTGTCAACTTCCCAAACTTTAAGTGCGTTCCTTTGCATTAGAAGATGTCTTTACTGATATTTCTTCTTATTCCTCTTTTTCTTTTTGGCCTCTGGGGCAGCTTTAGTGTGCCTGGGCTTCTCACTCTTCGGAGGAGGACTCGGAGTCTTGTACTTGCTCTTCGTTGCTCGTGTACGAGTGTATGGGCCCTCGTCACTGTTCGAAGAGGTAGTTTCTTCCTCATCTTCTTGTTATTTATTTTTTTCTGCTTCCTCTTCGGATTACTTCGATTAGGGAGCTTCGACCGCAACCGCAAGACCATTGGAGTTGTTTTCTGATTTCGGATTCCTTGAACCCTTGGAGCATTCGGGATCCGCGGGCATAATAGGTGAAGGCAGGTTATTCGCCCTCAGTAATGCATTTAGAACCTGGTTGTAGCAGCCAGGCTTTACTGCGTTTACCACATTAGCCTGCGTGATGCAAATGAGAATTTTACCGCTGAGGTCATTTGTAAATTCATTTTAGTCGGGTAAGGCCTCGTTGTCTCACGGCGTCAGCGTATGAGTTTAGTTTTGTCTTTTTGCCTTGTTCCTTAATCTTCTTTATTATTTTCTTTCATTTCAGGGAGTTTAGGGCCATAGTCCCATGTCCACTGTTGCAGTTTAAGCATTTCTTCTCCGTGCTTTTGCATGTGCCGAACCGATGACCTTCTGTGGGGCATTCGCTGTACAACAGTTTTCCTTTTTCTGGGCAGTTCGTCGAGGTGTGGGTTTTGAGCTTGTAGCACACAAAGCACATTTGGATGCTGGGGAACTTTTCTTGCTCGATGTTGTAACCGGGTATTCTCATGTTGAATATAATGAGTCCCTCCGTCGTTGCCTTGTGTGCCATCTCTGTCGATTAGTATGTAATTTTGAACACATGTATGTGGTCACTGAATTTGATAATCTTCCCGACCTTCGCCCATGTTTGCTGCTTCTCAATTTCATGTTTTAATTCTTCGGCTGAGTGCTCACCAACCCATTCTCTACTTTGCGGCAGATCACAATCCGGTTAGCTGCCACTTGTAGGGGGAGGGGGCCTTGAGGCCGATGGACTTTAAGATTTCAGCTCCCTCTTTGGGTAGGAGCCGGTCCATATCCTTGGTTTCTGCACAAATCGCTATGAATCCAGAAGAGACTTCGATGAGCTTGACGAGAGCTACCTTGAGTGCAGCATATAGCGCCTCGCAAAGCTTCCTTTTTTCTGGAGTCTTATTCCATGGATGGTCTGGAAGGGGACCTTCTTATTGGGGGTCTTCACGGTCTTCCTTTATCTTTTTTCTTTATCCTATTGATTTATTTTCTTTTCTGGAAACAAATTTAATTATTATGGATTTATGTTTTTGTGACGAGTGAAGTGCTAAATGCGGTATTGTTTTCGGTCGGTTTGTAGAGAAAATTTGGAATGAACACTCCCACTCATTTTCCATTTGATCTCCCGCTCAGATGCTGCCGGGATGAAGGATGAAGATACATGAATGGGATGAGTCCCGATTTTGCACCTCGAGGGGGAGGGGGAATCAAGGTGTGTTTTGATAAAAGTAGCGCCCGAATCAACTGCCAATACAGCAACCACCCCTAAGGTACTTTCGCCATAACTGGTTCCAGCGTACATAGAGAGGGAGGACACTTTCGTCTATGATTTTTTACAATTATTGCAACCAATAGAATATACAATAGCTGGTTTAGGGGGTAATTTTTTTACGAGAAGGCGATGGATAGTGTTTTCATATTTAAAAATAACATTTATGTTCAAAGGTTTTGGTAAACGAGGTAATTTAATAAAATTTTGTTAAAAGGTAAAACTAATACATTTTTGGCATAAAATTTAGGGATGTTACAAGTAGGTTGATAAAATGAACGCTTAGCAGAAGTATATTATATATCTTATCACCCTCTTTTACCAAATATTCGGGTGAAACAATTTTAAGGGCACAGTACCTTATGATTTTGGGTTCACGTACAGTCTCCATGTCCTTGTTTTGGGCCTTATCCCATAAGTGTGTTAGTTTTTCACACTCCTTTTGTGCGGACCTAAAATCCTGGTTAGGGATCTCCGAGAATTCGGACGTTTTCGATGTTCTGAGAGGAACGGGCTCCTGTGCTTCCTTCTTAGCTCGGGCTTGAGTAAGGGCGGCCTGGGACACAGGGTCGAAGCTTACTTGAGGGCTCTGCCCTATAAGTACGGAACAAAACTTTATAGGTGCCGAAATGACTTCGGCCCAGTCATCAAAATACTGACACTGCAGGTAACATTTAACGACAGGGAATCGGTTCGCCCGCCCAAGGTAGTCATTTACTACCGCAAACTTTTCGTGGTTAGGGTCCACTCGGGGTGGGAGCTCGTCGGACACGATAAAACAAGTACACCCTGTGTCCCTGACGAGGGTAGATACACGGCAGCCGTTCACGCTGCCTTCCTCAAATTTTAAAGTTGCCGGGGAACTTTTATCAAAAATAAAATTTACCTGCTGGCCTGACGGAGGGGGAGAAGTTGATGCTTGGGTCTGCACCAGCGAGGAAGCCGGTGTGGCAGTAATCTGGTGTACTTGGTGGGCTGGTCCGTTTTTAAGCTTAGAATTTGCGGGGCAATTCCAGCTCATGTGGTTTTCTACACCGCAGGTGAAGCATATGATTGGTCGCTCGGGAAGAGTGATGGTGGAGAAATCTTAACGGGAGGTTTGATGTCCCGTTGTTGGTTTGGGGGGGAAGAAATTTTGGGGTTTTACGAGGCCCGGAAACTTCGTTGGCTTTCCTGTGAAGGGACGCGAATCCTTCCTTCTTTCCTGGTAGGGGGATTGGTGAGAATTTCGATTCTCCTTGGGGTACAAATTATGGCTGGCAGCATAGACATCCGCTTGTTCGGTACATTCTTTAAGGGTCTGGCACCGACGATCCTTGACAAACGCGCGGATCTTCTTCAGGAGAGACACCAAAAATTTATCCCGCAACACGAAGTCTGTTAAGGACTCGTAGTCAGGATCAACCTTTGAGGATTCTAACCAGAATTTGAAATTCCTCTGAAGTATGTATCCGAATTGACGGGACGTCTGTCCGGGTTTAATAAGACCTCCTCGAAATTCCTGTCTGTAGAAATCGGGAGTCATATTATTGTAGTAAATTGTACACTCAGATGGTAAGGAAATGAAGATGTAGCGCATTTTATAATTTAAGAGTGGCAGTAACCTCACTACGCCTCGGCCTCCAAGTACAGGTTGTTAATTTCAAGGATCTTTTCGAAGTGCGATAAATATGCTCCGAAATCCTCTCCATCACTGAAATTGGGAAGCGTAAGTGGGGGATTAGACGAAGCTTCTGAATGTGTACTCAATGATTGTGTTTCAGCTTGTATGAGTGCCATTTCAAGATCATGGTGAAGTTCGGCTTGCCTTTTCCGTTCCTCTCTTTCTCTTTCTTCTCGTTGAATTTCTCTTAACTTTTCTCTTTCTGTTCGATGCTCCTCTTGGATGTACTCAATCAATTCTCTTCCGAAAAGTCCCAAGGATTCTCCTTGCACTTTGAAGATTTCAAACTGTCATATTTGCTCTTGGTAGGCAATAGTCAACCAACTAAATTCGTTTGCGATAAGAATTATGCCTTCTAGAGAATTGGCTTACCTAAATATGGGCAAGGACCTATTCCTGATTGGTTTCTCGACCTAGATAACCAATGACTAAAATAACACAAAAAAACACACGAACAAATTATTATACCACTTGCTTGAGCTACTCCAGCTTCTTAAGTTTTCAAAAGGGGATAGCAATCGTTGAAACAAAAGGGAGTTAACATACTTTATTCTTATAAGTGTTTTCTCTTCCATGTTTCTCCATGCCCTTAGAATTGTTTCATCCGAATATTTGGAAAAAGAGATTGATAGGATATATAATATAGGTTTAAATTTGTGTTACCTTTTCTACGTACTTAAAAATTGTTATACTTCTGCTAAGCGTTCATTTTATCAACCTACTTGTAACATCCCTAAATTTCATGCAAAAAATGTATTAGTTTTACCTTTTAACCAAATTTTCATTAAATTACCTCGTTTACTAAAAGCTTTGAACATAAATGTTATTTTTTAATATGAAAACACTATCCATCGCCTTCTCGTAAAAAAATTCCCTACCCCTTAAACCAGGCATTGTATATTGTATTGGTTGCAATAATTGTGAAAAATGCTATTATGGGCAGACAGGTAAAGAATTGAATGTTAGAGTCAACAATCTGTATTATTTTTACATATCTATAGTCGGGATCATACTATTAATTTGAAAAGTGCTAAACCTGTTATTAAATGTACAAACTACATTTCAAGAAATATTTTCGAGTGTATCTCTATTAATACTTTCCCAAATTTTAATATTAGCCCTGGATTGTTTAGCCAAGATCCTATCATATCTAATTATATTAAATCACAAATTAAAGTGTTTAAAGAATTTGTACCCCCTAGTTAGGGTTTTGCTGCAGGTAGCCGTATTAATCCCCCCTCCTTACTATTTGAGACATTGTCTGTCCTGACCTATGTTATTCCAAGAAGAGGTCTTTTAGAATAAAGATGAAAGCGCTCGAAATCGTTTTTTCATTTTCCTTGTGGGTGTTATTTATCATATATATATATATATATATATATATATATATATATATATATATATATATATATATATATATATATATATATATATTTATATATATATATATATGAAAATTTTGTTGAAGACTATGGTGTTTTTCGCCTTAGTTAATTTCCTTTGGCAACTTTCTATTTTTCTAACTGTCTTTTTTATTCCATCTTGTAGATGGTAGATCACTTGTCCTGTATTCATCTCTCTTTTAATTGAATTTGTTTGGTAAAAAACAAACTAAATTGCTGAGCTTTCAATCTTATTAAATCATCTTCGGAGCGTCTTGATATATTCTTTCCTCCTTTACCAATGAAATGTGGAGTCGGATTCAGACTGAATGAAAGAAAACGGTTTTTAGGGGCTATCTTATTCCGCCTGGTTTATCGCAACGTTAGAGGAAACGAGCTAATCCGGTGTGGGAAATTTTAAAATAACTTTAATTTTAGATTCCAGCTTAACGCCTGACTATTGATGGCAGTTTTTCTTTGTTTATTAAAATCGCTTTTAAGATGTTTAGCCTAGCTTTATTTCCCTTTTTTCTTTCAATTACGGTGTTGTCAACTAGAATATCTCTCGTTAGGTTGATGTTATGCGCGCTTTCCATATGATTTTTAGGTCTTCCAATATGCAGATGCATAGTTATACGTCTCGAACGTGTGGTAGTTGTCATGCCAATATATTTAGAGTTATTATAAAGCTCGCAGTCTTTATTGGGGCAGATGAACTCGCAAACTATGTTGGTTGACTTGAGATTCGAGGAGTTTTGGCAGCTGTTGTTTTTCATAAGGAGATTGTTGGCTTTTGTTGTTTTATAGTAAATAATCAGTTGAATTTTATCCATTTGATTCTTAACCTTGATTTTATGGTTAATTATCTCCTTGATGTTTTTTTCATCGATTTTATAGGCCGTAGACATCTGGTTTCTGTAGTACAGTTTGAATTCGGATGTTAATAAAATCAGTTCCCTTCTCCCGAATTTCGGCGAATTACTAAAAATTATAAATTTGTACGACCTCTTTTTATCTTTGTTCCCTATTAGTATCCCCATTTTTATTATTTGCGTTTGTTTTACTTCCCATCAACACTAGCCTGAACGTGCTATTCTTTAAATATGTTGCTCTTTTTTTGTTTTTTCCGTTATATTTGCCTCTTGCTTTCCCCTTTCCTGCCGAGGCGTGTCTGAACTGTCCTGGTTACTCTCATCAACAGTTACACCCGTGCTCACTAATCTCCTGAGAGAGCTTAGGGAATTTGGCTTATCACTTTGACTGGCTTTTCTATGGCACCTTCTGGCAGGCTGGTGTGATCGATAATTGGGTTGACGCGATTTCTTCGCTCTTTCGCATTCTCTCAGCCACGGCAACGTGATGACCAAGATCAGAATTGTGAGCAATATGTGTGATACCTAAATAAGAATGACGTACATATTCTGAAATTTATCTCTATGATACTGCCATTGATATACACAAGGTTCTTTTAATTACCTTTACATTTCATAGTGTTTACTTTTTTCCATTGATTCCCATCTGAACCCTAAGAAGTTCTTCTCTCGGTACAACCGCGTATAATATCCTCTTTACCACATTAAAAATCTCCCTTAAGACGGGGCTTGAAAAGTTCCGTCTATTGCGGCCTTGCAACACGCGAAGAAGACTTTTCCTTAATCTTTCACCTTTTATCAATGTCGTTATAATAATCATGTGTTCCCTGCTCATCTTCCCAGGCTCTTTTATAGGAGGTATTCTAAAGGAACAAGACGGAAACTGCAAGCAAACTTTCATGGTCGACACCTCAGATTGTCAACACGGTTGGAGATTATCCCAAAACGGTGATAGATCGACGCAGGAAATGCTAATGAAGCCGCTTTTATCTTTCATTCGTTTCTTATAACCCGCAAAATTCGCGATCAGAGTTGCAGACGACAGAAGCGAATTTTCTTCTTGTGAACCCCGTAACCATGGCAATGAAGGAGATCGACAATGATGATATTTCCTTTGTCTACTTTTTTGGTCGACTTGTTTGTCCCTCCCTATCTCAAAGTTTCGGTTTTATAATGGAACAAGCTTAGCTTATAAATCCAACCTCAGCTTACAAATAATGCAAAATATAGAACCAAACCTAATATGAAAACCCAGATCAAATACGCGACCATTTTCTTGTTTCTAAGGTTAAGATTTTAAATTGAGTCTAAACAAAGATATGTTGCTGAAGAGAAAGCATGAATATTCTCACTTGTTCAGGGGGATAAGAAAGTTTAACCAAAATATTCTGTATCCCTTTAAATAGCGATAATTGACACTATCACTCTTTCCGCTCCTTAGTTTCACCAAATCAGTACAGGACTGACCTCCTTCCTTGGAATGCCGCACCCTTCTCTACATAATCTAATAGAAATTATTTTCATCAGCAATCATCATCAATCTTTAGTTCAAGAATCATCCTTTATTTACCGTAAAGATTTATCTGATTTCGTTGTAAATAGATGACCACCATGATTAATAATTGACCTGATGGAGTGCGAAAAATATTTTTAAAAGATAAAATACCCCCCCCCCTCCCCTAGTCTGAAAGTGTCAACACCTTTCTTCATAAAGATAAGATGGTATTGTCCACTATCCACAGTTAGTTCTACCCACATCGATGATTTCGTTCGTCTCCTGACAGATTTGTAGACTGTGAGATCATTCACCGCTCAAACGGCCGTATGCTAAAACAAATGTGAAAGGCACATTTGAGTAAAAAAACTTTTTTTTATATATTTTACATTTTAGCCTTTTGCATATAATAAATTTATAAATAATTGTGAAGCTACACTTAATCTGATAAAAGTGCATTTCAGATTTTTCTTAGCATACGACCGTAAGATTCATTTTCAAAAATTCTGGCTAGTTTTAATTCACTGTTGGCTCATCTCATTGTTTTTCAACTTCCTTTTCATTCTCCTTTACGCCCTTCTCCTGGTTAAAATGTTTGACCTATTCTATCAAACCCCCAATTTAAGCTAATAACTAATAAAAAACCACTAGAGTTATTTTTTAGAAACCTTTACACAATCACTTCAATTATAAGCCAGAATGAGGTATTTTGTTTTAGAAATTGTGGATGTCAATTAATAAGCTAATTTAAATCAACTGACGCTAGTCTCGCTTTATTTCAACTTTCCTTCCAATCTCCTTTACATTATACATGGACATTTAGTCCACACAAATATGCATACACAATCGTGCCTTTACTTCAGAGGACTTTTGATGTAAAGTCTTGTTGAGTAGTGCTCATCACCAGTCTAAGAATGTCATGGCATAGGACAGACTGACGTAAGAAGTGTTCGATATCTTTTGTTCTTCAGATAATTTCATTTCTACCTTCATATTAAGAGTTGATTTTGTACTTAAGACTGCCTTTGTGTGTGCCTATTGCAAGTTTCTTCCAGAAAACTTATAATACACCCTCCCTACTCCTGTATTTAATGAAAATAATGCTTGCTGGTGCTCTATTCTTATGCTTAAGTCCTTTCCTTATCCTTTTTCGATCCAATTAGCTTATAGTTTCCGTCATTTGTCTCCACTTACTCTTTTTTTTAAATCAGATACCTTCTTTTCTGACCAGTTTTTATTCTACTACTCTTTACACAAGACCTAACACAGCAAACGCTTTCTGATACATAGCCATATTAGAGTAGTTCAATCTCCTTACCAGCTTCTCTTTGCCAGACTCGTAGTACTCAAATATCATAAAACTGAGCATATCTTGACTCTTCAAAGATTATGGATGAGCCTAAATCAAGAGAGATATTACTATTTTATTAGCCCACATACGCCTTTACTTGATATTAATTAGCCTTATTCAAAGTCAGTTTCTGCCTGGTCTTACAATCAAATAGAAAGGCTGATTACAGTGTGCTACTATTCTTTAACTAGGAAGCGAGATTTGCTCTTAACAGAAGTTAAATCAATTCAAAGACAATTTACAAGTTATTAACAAACTCAAAACAGAGGTCACAAGATAATCTGATACGAGATCTGGATAAATTGGCTAGATTGGAAATTTATCCAGTTAAGAGAAGAACATAAGAAAAGAAGAAGTCGGCAAAAAGCTAATTAGTACTCTATACTAGGCAACTCCTATTCCCATCACAAAGTTCAATCCTATCTAGCACCATCATCCATAAATATATCCAATCTATTCTTAAAACTTCGCAGGAAGGACACTTCCATCACATAACAAATGAGTCTATCCCATTCATCTTTCACTCGATTCGCAAACCAATTTTTACCACTCCTTCTTAAATTCTAAACTTATCCAGCCTTAACCCATTGCTAAGTTTCCTATCGTGTTCTCTAAAGTAAACAACCTTACCTATGTGTCCCCTATTATAACCTTTTGCCCAATTAATGACCTCAATTAAGTCCCCTCGAACCTTTCTCCTAACATATGTATATTTACTCTCATTAGCCTTTTACCCTTAAGTAACCTCGACAACCCATGAATCCCATTTGTTCCTGAAAGAAAAACCCCCACTGTGTTGTAATCTCTCCTCCCTCAGTAACTTTACTTTCTGAATAATTGTGTCTTGATTAGAGAGCTTGGTAAAGATTAAAATTATCTTCTCACCTTTTCTCTGTATCCTGTTCTTTTCTTTATATTATCCATCTCTCATTTTTTATGTTAAAGAAAATGCCTTCGCTAGTTACAGCAGCATGAGGTCTTTTTAAAATCTGAATATTTTCAGGACCTTGCTTTTCGAGTTTATGCTTGAGTGTATATATTACGAAATACAAATAAATAAACAAATATTGATCATGTTTATGACAAAAATGGATTTACATATAACTAGATAAATTATTCTGACGCCATTGGCAAATTTTCTGTTTACAAATTCTAAAAAACTAATGGATTGCGAAAAGGGTTAAATGAAGATAAAAACTATAATGGCTCTCCCAAGGTGAAAGAGATATTCCACGTTTTAATGCTTTAGTTAAAACAAAATTTAAATATATATACATAAAAGGGAGAAATTTATCAACCCAATGTTTAAAATTTCAGAGAAATATTACTCGTCTTTTAAGGGGAAAAGATTAATTCAATCAATATTAGAGAGTAACAATGAACCGTAAAACCTGTAATGAAGAGGGAAAAATAACTATTTAGATGGAAAGAAAGTCCTATTTCGTTTTGCTATAATAAATTTCAAGTTATTTTTTGTTATTCAAGGCACAACTAAACTTAATAGGTTGTTATTCTTTCTTTCCTTTTATATCAGAATGATTCAATGTTCGCTTGAATGAATTTCAAATTGATTTTGCCCACAAAAGTGAGTGTAGCTCAGACACATTTGCGGCACCACGTTCTTATTCGATCTCAAACTGTTTCATGTCACTTTTCCTGAGGGCTTGGCCAGACTTAATTGTGGTAACGTTGAACAGCACAAGTTGTAGGGTCAAAAGCTTTCTCCCTTAATCTCCCAAGTGGTTGGAGGGAGCAGAGTTTATCTGTTCCCTGGGACCAATGCGACAACAACATCAGAAGCGACGGGGAAATGGAGGATCGTATAGAATTTTTTTCTTATAAACAACATCAATGATTCAAGAAAACCAAACAGAATTAAGCTTCGGAGGCATAAATTTCATACACAATAGAGAACAAAGTACCAAAAATTACATTCTCTTAAAAATATTCGTATAATTTCCATGAAAATTGCACAGAATATTCATCGAAAAAAGATATGAAGGAAGAAATGTGTATTTGGAGAAAGAATGCGTCCAAAACTACGAGAAAACCGTAACTTAAGACATTCCGTCATACGTGAAAAATCGTAACCTATATATAGCAACATGATCCTGAGTGGATTGTTGAAGATACTGATGATATTACTCATTTATCAGAATAGCGAGACGAGTTAAGGGCGACAAATCAATCAGAGAGCGGTTTGTCCAGTAGAAATGTGAAGGAATGACACTGACGGACATTTTGAGGAATTGGAATCGGTTAAAATTTGTAATTTCCCTTACAATGAAAAGTAGACGGATGAAACAAATACTTATTTCCTGAACAAGCAAAGAAGAAAAATTCATCTCTACTGTAAAAATAACACCCAAGCCGGCCATATTCGCTTCCTTTTCGGAAAGTCCCCATTGTCATGCCAGTTATTTTAAAAAAGAAATTTCCCTAAACTATACCGCCCCCACCCCCACTAAGCTCCAATGTGATCATGTCTGTGTTTAGCCATTCATTAAACTCGGGAAGATCCCATCCGAGGCCACCCTTCCAATCATCATTGTTGATACACAAACTTGAGAACAAAAATGAACTGAGAGGGGGATAGAATTTTTCATCTATTTTTTACAAAAGGAAAACTCAAAATAAATAATTTGATTCGTAAAAAAAGCAATAAAATATTAACAAAAGACGCCCTCTTCCTACCGAAGGAGAAGGAACCAACAACCAAGAAATTCCTACTGAGGGCTCTCTTCAGACACACCTTACCAACAAAGAGAAAGCTCTGTGGAGTACTTTATTGAATCTAAATGTTGCATTGATAACAGTGATCGATTTAAGCAATGGCTTCATCGCACTATGCTCTTACGACATAGATATGGACAAGCATTTGTCCATAGAGGGAGTAAAAATCGTGAACAAAGTAGGCCTGGAAGCCAAGACTTCAACATAAGTAGGAGCTGATACGAGCATAATATTCCAAGAAGTGGAGATTTAGTGAATCACACAGCAGCGAAGAATTAAAAGAAGAAATACACAAACACTGCAAAGATGTCCACAGGTAAATTAGCTGATAAAGTTCAACCAGCACACACACGTGTTCATAGTCACCTTCGAGAAGACTGAAATGCGTGCAAAAGAAGACAGCGATAGAATGCTAGTCTTGAAAGAGAGGTCTTCCACAATATACAAATATGCTTCACATGCTGTCAGATGGAGAAGCATATCATAGCAAACGGGCTGGACAAAGAAAAAACTGTGTTCTCTGAATACGTGCAAGAAGAGCACAGACAAGGAGATTGTGTCTCATTTCTCTCTGAAGCAAGAGAAAGTAGATTATAAAAAGAAAAGAAGAAAACAGAAAAGTCACAAAACTCAAGCATATGCAAATGTGACATGAATGAATGAACAAACCCTAACAAAAAGACAAGACATCAAAATAACAGGTGTCATGAATGCGAAAATCCTCATCTGCATTCTGCACGCCCACTTGGCGAACATAGCAAACTCAGGAGGCTATGATACTACCTTACATGGAATACTTCATTTCAATGGATTTCATCAAATGAAGTTCCCCCGAAACCCATACACAGGAAGGATCTTCAACTTTGCCATGGAAGGAGAGCCAGCAAATATTTCGCCCACAAAATATACAGAATCAACTACATTGGAAAAATAAAATATGCAAACCAATGAGGGTTCAACAGACTTATACTAAGAGTTAAGAGTACAAGCTTGACTCGCAAACAAAAAACGCCTAAAAATGTACCTAGCCCTGCAATTTCTAAAAACAAGACTCCTTGAAGTACAAACAAGACAAAAAAAAGCCAACGAGGAAAATTTTGAGAACACAAACAGAACACAACAGAAAGAACTCACAAATAACATACAAACAGAGATCCTAGCCTAATACCCAACAGAGATCCACGACTCAAATCACAAAACTAAGATCCCTAAATCAGACAAAAAATACACCAAAAAACATGTGTAGGGCTCGTTCTATAAAATATGTAGAACTCTGGCACTAAATTGCAGGATTTAATAGGCCCAACGAGGAACTCCAACTATGGACGCTCGGTGAATTTATCAAATCATAAAAATTACTACGTGTGTAAACTAAGGAAATTATAGGCCAAACCTAAGAAATAAAGAACCAAAGAGACCTAGGAAATGAAACTATATATATATATATATATATATATATATATATATATATATTTATTTATTATACAGTACAAATAGACCTGAGGCAAGCAGTCGTTAAAGTCGAGCGGAAGCCCACGAACGGAAATTCAAATATATCAAAAGTGACCACCTGGACAAATACGAGGATCCCACACAAACAAACATACACGTGTTAGGAACATTTATCAGCAGCTGAACAAATATAGGCTCTGACCAGAGAAATTTTACAGAGTCCTGCAACAGGCAATTCCCTATAATAAAGTTAAATCTATGGGAAATATGTAGGCAAAACAGGTACAAAAAGCTGTCGGAAACTCCGCCCAAGGGGCGGAAATAACGAACAAACTAGATAACCGGGTCCGTCCAACAGACAAGTTGAAGTCACGCCCTTCGGAGACAAAACATATATATAGAAAGAGATAGAGGCAGACTCTCATTATTCAGAAGAAAATTCATTATTCTTGATTCATTAACTCAATTTATCCCCTTAGTAGAGTCACAGAATGCCGTTTACTCGCTTAAGTCCTGCCGACTTTAGACTCGTTACTTCGCGTAAAACAGAAATCCTACACATTGACCGCAAAGAACTTAAGACGCTTCCGCTTGCCCCTTTTTAGTAGGCCAATTCAAATATAAAGAAAAATGTTCTTTGCCCAAACTTTTCAAAATCCTTTACATATCCCGATTACTAAGAGGCGTAAAGTAGGCCCACTGCCTAAAGTCCTCGTCACCCGTCGAGCGCAATAGCAACAAGACCCTTTAATACACGCCCTTATAATTACCGACCACGCACCCACAAACCGGTAATCCATATCACTACATAAACTCTCGCCGCTACCATTAGCCCCTACCCCCATACATGCAACGTAACAAATATAACACAAAGGGCTGGTCAACATAGAGAGTAATGCTCAGTAATCTCTTTAGAGAGGTCGATACCGACAACATTCTCATAACAAAACACGGCATTAACGCGGAACACGAACAAATAAAACTATGGAAGTATAACAATATAAGCACAAACTACCGTCAAGAAAGATACGATGTGACCTCGATTGGAGTCAAAGAGGTATAAAGTTCGAAAATAATCAGGAACTTGGAGGAGTCATATCTCACGATATAGGTGGAAATGTAGTTGGAAAATGGTGATCGCACGTGGTATCAGGCCCCAAAGCGATCATATTTGCCCATTATCCCGCTAATAACCATCTTTAACAGAATGATTCCGGCTATCTTCATTGTAGATCTTAATGTAAAATACCAAGAATCTGGTTAAAGAGCGGCGAAGGAAGTATAACCACTGCTTAAATACTCTCCTTGACAGGAATATTTGCCAGCGCCTGGGCCCGAACTTCCCGATCTTTATAACAGCAAGATTAACCTTCAACCCTGACATTTGGCTTGGAAATTTCATCCTACCTTTCAACAATTATATGAGCCCCATGTAGCGATCATATATCCATATATCTTATAATTAATATAAATAACATTCAGATCACTAACATGCCAAAGAAAAAAGTCGTATAAAGATGAGTGGGAGAAATATAGAAGAATACTAAGTACATACACCCCCCTTAACCTAGAAACGTTACACTCAAGGAAATTGATGAGTCAAATGAAAGGCTCAACGAGATGATAATACTACCATATCCGAAATTAGTTTCAAAATCTGCTTACGACACCATATCTATCGTTAAGTGGACAAACCACATAAATAGGCTTTAGGTGAACTAATAGATCTTTTCCAACAAACTATCGTACGAGGGTCATTAAGAACAGTTGAAAATAAAACTAGAGAGGTAAAGGAGGAACTCTACTGACTGATATTTGAACAGCAGTGGCAAAGTTGAAACAAAGCTATCGAATAACTTAATGACAAACGTCCCCGGAAGAGCTCTGGAATAAATTTGGAATCCTAAAAGGTATACCACTTAAACCTAAAATTGAAATCCAGAACTGAACAATTGGAATAATAAGAGAAGAGGATAAAATCGAAAGAATATTGCGCGACCACTGGCAGGAAGTCTTCAATATTACCGCGGAAGATAATGAAAACTTCGATGAAGAGCTCAAGCAGGGGCTAATCGAAGATCTTAACATCCTGATGCATAGGACGCATCCCAAAGAAGAGTTACCGGTCTATTTCAGCATGGGAATTTGCAATGAAGCTTTTCAAAAATCTTCAATAAAGCTTAGTTGACCCTCTGGAAAAAAACTCCTTGTAAATAAATATCAATACAGATTAATAAAAGTCAGAGTACGGAAATGGCTATTAGTGTCGTGTTCGAAAAAATAGCCCTGTCTAAAAGGAATGGGAGTTCTATAGACATTGTCTTTCGTGACATCTTAAAGGCATTTGGCAAAGTGTGGCAGAATGGGATGAAACATATCCTCTAAATGGGGCTAAACGAAAACTTAGTCGGGATACTGTGCGACTATCTTATGGAGAGAGCAAGATACATGAGTATAGGAGGGACCGAAATTCTATTTCCAAGCGGGGTTATCACAAGTAGGGTGTCTACCCTCTACTCAATTTATTTTGAAGATATCCCAACCCCACGCAACCCTTACTGCCTTAACTTGCAATTTGCCGATGATCTCACACAGATTATTGAATGTGTACCTAAGTACGCGGATAGGCGCGTACTTAGGACCTTAGAATCCAGATCCAAATCCGCCCCAAAATCTGAAAAAAATATGTCTTGCTCCAAATCTATGCAAAATGAGACTAGTATATTTATAAAAACCCTAATAAGATATAGAAAAAACCTTATCAAATTCATCTCAAACTCCTCGAAAGAAAGGCAAATAATAGTAAGAGGCAAAAATAATATTAATAATAATAGGTTACCCGTTAGACACAATACGGCCCTCCGCAACAAAATAGCGGCCATAGTAAAATTTTATAAAATGAAGCAAAGAGCTTATCTCAACACTGACTGAACAATAACCATAAGCAAAAGAAACTATAAACTACTGAGGCTTCAGTAAAAAAGAGACCTTTCCAGCCACTAATGATCTCCCTTAAAAATGATACCTCTGACTAAATCAAACATGAAACCACAAACACAGGCAAAAGCCAAATTTAACTTCCTCTTCAGCCAATACCCCCCAACCGTTCTTCAACCATTCCGACCAAACAGAGGATCATCAAACTAACCAAATTGCAATAAAAAAAAATCAACTAAACCTAAAGGTAATGCAATGTACGTATAACAAGACATCTATTACACTTAACACACACCTAACGCCCTGTTAAATGTTCGAGAACAAGAGCACAATATGCCTATCTTTTGACCATCTGTTCCTTATACTCAATCTTATCACCAAATATGCCCTTATCTCAATAAGATCTGAAACAGCAATTTGTTTAATTGCCAGAACCATTCCTAGTTCTTGGAGAACACCATATAAAAAGACTAATGAGAAAATAGCTGAAAATTTCCAGCTAGTAATACTCAATGACGACAATCTAAATTTTTACCAGCAATAAAATGACAGCTTTTCACACAGTTAGTTCTATCCATTCTCTCTTTATCTTTCCATCAGACACCCAGTGACATAGTCACCTTGGATTATGAGGGAGTGACCGTTCTCCAGTCTTATTGAAGTCCTTTATCAAACTAACTTTGATCAACTCGACACTGGAACTAACAGCGTGCAAGTTTACCATCTTTCACTTCGGCCACGACTAAAATTCCATTCATTCTTACCCCCACCTACTGTGACCGATTGCATCTGCCTTTTAGCCAACTCTTACAAGACATATCTATGACTCGTATACCTCAAATAACTTCCAAATATACCCAATGATACAATCTACGGTTAAATGAGCAAAGACAAGGGGCAAAACAGCAAAGAGATATACCCCACAGCCATTTTAGGTCAACATTATCACCTATGACGTATATTAAATACAAAAGGCAGCACATTTGAGTCCTAAAAAGTTCAGAGGCCCTGCGTCACTCATGGAAAGATTATGAATCAACCATTACTACAAAAACGTTGGTATCTGCAATATAGCGTCGTATTTATGAAAAAATAACATGGTCCACCTCCCAATTTTTTGAGTAAACAATATAATTAACACTCAATTACAGGAAATAATCAATATTATTGCACACTTATCAAGTGCTATCTCAAAGGGCAGTTCTTTTACACGTAAAACTAAAATAGAAGCAACTCTCCTGTATTTCTTAGTATGGCAGAATCTCTAATACAATACACCTTTCTCTTAATAAGAACGGGAGCTAGCCTCTCAAACTGTTCGACCATAGTCCCATGATATTCTCTAATATCATACATATCCAATCATCCTCAGATTACACCAGATGGCCTCAAATACCACCTGGACACAACAAGATCTGGGTAAACAACTCATTTCCTAAAAATCGGGAGGGATCCCGCACTTCCCACAAATTACAGTCTTATTGCGTTAATGGCATGTACTAGTAAACTTCAAATTGGATTTTTTATGTATGACTAAAGTAGTGTAATTAGTTAAAGTACTTCCTCTCTCCCAGCCAGTATCGTTATAAAAAGCAGGGCGTGACGCTGCCTCCCCGTATTATGTTACAACATCACTTAGCCGGTCATTTATCGAAGCAAAGATCTAAACAGCTGTTGTTTTTATCCGCCACAAGGCCTCTGATAACGTTTAAAAAGACATATCTTAAACTAGATACATCGTTTTAGTATCTTAGGCACCCTCACTTACCTCATAAGAAGTATTCTGACTGATAGACGTAACAATGTTCGTCTGTCACGGGTAAGCAGCCTGAGTGACGGGTTTTTTATAATAACCATAATGATATTACCACTACAGTTTCCATTCTCCATTAAATTTTCTTTATACGCTGAAGATTTTGCAATGTTGGTCTCTCTCAATTACAGTGTCGTCCATAAAGATCAGAACGCCGGATTTCCATCACAAAATCTTCCATAACCTTTGACAGACAAATTCTAAGGTTTATAAAATTGGTGTAACATAACATACACCTATAAAATACGTATTGTTAGAGATTATGTAAAGTTAGTTGAATAAAACGAAAGTTATTAACAGATAACCAATTTACTAGAAAAAATGAACGACAGCCATAACAAATTTCTATTGAAATATAAGGATTAAATTTTCAGCGGAAAACATTTGAAAAAGTTATGAGTAACTAATATTTTGTGTGAATGTCTTTATTTTCGATGGTGCTATGACATTTGCTACAAGGTCAAACCAACTGTTGACATTCTTGTGTAGTAATCATACTCCATTTATCTTGAAGGATTTTCCATAGTTCTTGAGCTGTTTGGGGATTTCTCGCTGTAGACCTATATTCAATTGTATTTCAAATGGAATTCTAATGAGATTCAAGTACGGACTTTATGCAGACCAGGTCATAACAGTGATGTACTCATCTTTTAGAAAGTTTCCACCTATTTGGCAGGATTGCATGGAGGGGTTATCCTACATGAAAATTGCAGGTTGGGCTTTGCAGGCTCGCAGATTGGATAAAGCATGATCTCGCAGCAATTCCTTGACACTTGAGCATTCGCTGTGTGCCGTATCCACCACATGGCCCAGTGTCTTTTAATGAATTCATGTCCTAAACCAAGAAACTTCTTCTGACAAACTTTAGGCTCTTTTTGGCTTAAATGACACACAATCTTTTGCTGAATGTGCGACAAACGAACCTCCTGCCATTGGATCCAAACAAATTGAAATTGAACTTAGATTCGTTACTGAAATGGACTAGGTCCCATTGGTCCGCCGTTTATGTAGTCTGTATCGTGGTGAATGCAAACGAGTATTCTTGTTCTTCGGACCGCTGGGTGTGCGAGTGTAAAGATTGTCTTCCTTTAGGCGAAATAGCAGTCTGTCTGAAACATTGGTGGCAAAAATGTTACTACTCTCTCGAAAGACTGCTGCACCGTCTTGAAATGGTCCTTTTTCATAATCTACATAATGGGTCGAAATTACATTTGTGAGGTCTTTCTTGCTCTATTGGCTAACTTAACTGCCTCACAAAAAAACTTTTTGTCATAGTTTGACAGAATATTATGTACTCTTTATGGGCTTTTGATGGTGTTTAAAATGACTCCTAATGAAAGACCATCCTGGTAACGTATCTTTACGGTCAGTTCGCGAGCAAAGCAAGGCGTGACAGATTATCTATGAATGCTACTTGAACGACAGATTGAACTCAAATTAGTTGCTAAGCAAACATTGCCGCTTCTCTATACAAGAAACCAAAGTGCTCAGAAGATTTTGGATACCTTTATTTGTTTTTTCATCTAAATTTTCATAACGTTCAACCATACGTTCTATATACCTGTAGATTATGATTCGCTAATTTTGGAAAACTTGGATTTTTTCTTGCAAAAAGTATGGATGATTTTTTGATAGAAATAGAGTCCTTCAAAATTTTTTCGGGCGGTATCATTCTCTTAAAGTTTTCACAACCTTAAGGGAAGATATCGAGATAATGCTTCACTATAGTAGCAAATACGATTTCACATTTTTTTTATAAAATCTTGCATATCCTTTCAGTACAAGGAAAGATATTCCTCACTTCCACTTCAAACTCACTTTCGACCTAAAGTTGACATGAAGATACATATCAATGAGGTACAAAATAGTTGTATGCCTGGAAACACACTTTCCAAAATTTTTCACTGGAGAGAGTGCAGAAAGACCTTTTCCCAGCTAAAAAAATATCACCGATAGAGTATCAGAGCGATTTATGTGTGTACCGATCGAGAAATGCAAGGTAAAGTAGAGCCAACAAGAAACCTCCCAAATGAGCACTGAGTTAGTCCTATCAAGTCCTGAAATTTGGCACACTCCTTGTTTACCGAGATAATATACCATGTAATAGGTAATGAACCAATGTAAAATAGAGAGAAATACTTTAATCATAACTGTATATTTTTTTTAAGAAAAACATGAGATCAGCAAGCGAATAGATGGAGTTCCCATGCAGTCACACGAACATACACAAGCAAGGAAACAGTTTCAAGACGAATCAATTTCAGTGCTAGATAACAGGGGATAGCCGAGTAAATATAGGGTGGTATGTGCTTTGACCAATTAAGTTGTCGAGGATCTGTGAAACAAGTAATGCAAACGGTTTTACTGATAGGGTGTGGCCTGCTGACCAAACGTCGCGTGCTCTCACTTATTCTGATTTAAGACCTTACGACCTACAAAACTTTCAAGAATCCCCAGATTAACCTTAGAAGGACCTTGACAATTATGTCATTCGAAGGAGAATGTAAAACAACATAAGGATTTCAAATCTTGTTAGAATCGGCCAAATAGTTATGATGTTATTGCCAAAACAAAATAATTCCGGGGATAAACTTGAGAGAACCTTGGCAGTTATATCATTCGAAAGAGAAGGTAAAACGACATAAGGGTTTCAAATTTCAGTAGAATCGGCTAAATACTTAGGATGTTATTGCAAAATAAATCCCCAGATAACCTTGGGAGAAATTTGGCAACTATACCATTCGAAAGAGAATGTAAAACAACATATCGGCTGTAAATTTCGTTAGAATGGGCCGAATAGTTACAATGTTGAATGCCTAAAACAAAAAGAAAGCAAAACGGGGACCAACCGACCGACCGACATAGTGAGAATAGAGTTGCCTGAGACTAAACACACACACACACACACACACTCCTCTTTTGACTGCACCCATCAGTCAATAAAAGAACTAATGAACATATTTCTGATCATTAGCTCCGCTCCGCCCCGCGCCTTGATTAGAGAAAAATGAGGTCACGCCCCTGTGAAGTGAGGAACATATAAATAAGCGAACTTAAACATTATAGAGGGACTCAGATAGAGAGAAAGAATCAGTTAACTCATCTGACAATATAACTTACTTGCCATTTTTTTATTAGTATCGTCTTGAGTCCGTTCCTCGTCCTTAAGTCCTGTCGCCTTAGCCCCAGCCACCTAACATTAGCGGATAACTTACACAGAGCCGTGTAGAACTCAAACTATTTCGCTTCCTCCAATTTAGGTAGACCCAAGCTAAGAATAAAGCCTACTTATTGCCGCTTCTCCTTCGAGTCCTTTTCCTTTAACCCCGTGATTACCAAGGCACCTTCTGGAACCCAGCCTAGAAGAGTATTCTGCGTAAGAAACTTTGGGATTTAGAGCAAACTTGACTGGAAGAAAAAAATTGGGCCTACTACACACAAACTCCAATACACCCTTATAAACCTTCAATACCGCTTCACATACCTCTTTATATGGCGCGACATCCAGCTCTTCCTTTAAAACTTTAAATGTTTTACACCCTCATGCCCTCTTTCTAGCCACAAGTTCTTTCCACCCATTCCCACTATTATCCCTCCACGCAGAGACCGGAATAATTCTATTATGATGCAATGTTTATCGAAAACAAATTAAACTCCATAAAATATTGAAAAACATGACACGAAAAAACACCAAAAACAGAACGCAGCTACAATGCCTGCACCCAGAGCGTCAAAATGCTTATGCATTGAGTCAACTTGCCAGAGCCAAACATCCTTAAGGATATTTTTTTACACCAATTCACCTTTAGATATTGAGAGCTAAAAATATTTGCCAAATATCCATCCCAACTTCAAAAACAACAATACTACCCATCGTACTATATTAGTTCAGTGTCACCAATAAATCCAAAAACCGATTCGAGCCATCTTCAAGGATAGATTGAAACCCTCCGAATGTGGTGTGTGCAATGGTTCTACCTCATCAGATAAGAATATCCCGCTCGCAATGATAAAATCTTGCACATTCAATCACAACTGGTTTTAAATATTCAGAAAACTATCCCTTCCTTCCAAAAGTACAACCTTATGTTTATGCTCTTCACATGAGGATCAATGGCAACCCTGGCAACGTACATAGAAGGCAAAATAGCAGTAATAGTCCAAAACAACTAACTTCAGAGATTACTACAACCTCTTGACCGAAGTAGTTAAAGAAATTAGCAAAATAAAAAGTGCACTTGTGGCCATCAATATATTCTCCTAATTAAGTAAAGCATTGGCAAATGGAGACACTTAATGAGTAAATTTCGAAGATATAAAGTTGTCCAAGCGCAGCTGCGCTTGGGGCACACTAAGTTGACTCTCAGATACATGATTTCCACTTCTCTCTCACCGCGATACGCCACTTGAAACAGCTAGCTATCCACCACGCACTACTAAGGTGCATTAAATGCCGTTCAAACAGACTTAAACACCATGTTGATATCCCAACGCTCAGAAAACGCTCGTTACAATCCCTAAGCAATCACTTCTTTAATAACTTTATAGAAACAAAATTATAGAAAACAATGGTTAACAGTGAACACAGTTATAAGGTTATATGTAGCTGTTGTCCTCGGGTTGACAACTACAGCTACTTAAACTATTTAAATACTCGTTAGAGGAATAAAAAAAAATTGAAGAACTATTAAGAAGAAATGAAAGATCAGAGTCTTAGTCAAGTCAGATTTTGATGGTGTCAGACTCTTTGATGAAGGAAAATATTACACAAATATTCAATCTTATGTTTACGGATCATCCACATATTCACGGCCGTAAGGATTAACTTCTAACTCAAGAAGCCCAAAGCAAAAAGGGCTTCATAGCGTGATA
Organism: Ceratothoa steindachneri; assembly: GCA_963969495.1. Lineage (NCBI taxonomy): Eukaryota > Metazoa > Arthropoda > Malacostraca > Isopoda > Cymothoidae > Ceratothoa > Ceratothoa steindachneri. The sequence continues at coordinate 45,236,423 of OZ018339.1, forward strand.
TCTCTTTGCTCTCCTCCTTTTTCCAGCCCAATGGGGGTGGATAGTGCAGCAGGGATATAATATTCCTGCTACAAATAAAACCTGTAGAAGCGGCACGTGCCCCCTCCACCCAGTGCCCCAAGAGATTGCTCTCTCTCTCTCTCTCTCTCTCTCTCTCTCTCTCTCTCTCTCTCTTTCTTTCTCTCTCTCTCTCTCTCTCTCTCTCTCTCTCTCTCTCTCTCTCTCTCTCTCTCTCTCTCTCTCTCCTATCGAGTGCTTCAAAATACTTAAAGGATTTAGCAACGTTAATGTCAATAACTTGTTCACAGTGACAGGGGTGTGCCCCACCCGTGGACATGATTCAAAGCTTCAGAGTAAAAAAGCCACTATGGATAGAATAAAAAACTTCTTCACTTACTTGATTATTAATGATTGGAATAATTTGCCAAACGAGGTATTGGACAGCAGAACTATAGCCTTATTTGAAATGAGATTAGACAAACACTTAGCAAATATTGGAATTGTTTAGCATAAGCTACAAAATAAAATTATATTACAAAAAATATAACTCCTTCAGGTGTATGTAAGTGGTTTTCATATTCATTTTATTTAATTACTATTCAATGCAAATTTCCTTCAGGTACTGTCTTCTTACACCTGCAAAGTATTTTTCCCAAGTTATTTCATGTACGGCTTTTGCCGGACGGAGTGGAGGGTGGGGAGAGCCTAAAACTTTTCTATCCTTTACTTCTACTATTCTATGTGTACGTGGCAGTAGATTTAAGGCCCATCACCTTAGTCTGGGCTGTAAGGCCCGTGTGATCTAAGTATCTAAGTAACTCTATGTAACTCTCTCTCTCAGTTTGTCCTTTGCACCTCTTTTAAATCTCCCACACTTTCTTTTACATTCTTCCTACATCTTGAATAAGCCATAGGATGTGGCTGGTGAAGCAGGTAGTATAATGCCTCAGACACAACTTAAACCTGGAGGAACACCCCGCCCTCTCACCCCTTATGACCGCAGTTTTGCACCTTCCCGTTCCCAAAGCCCCCAGAAGTACCTGGGGCTATATTCCTTCCATTATCTTTCCTTCGTCCATTTTTATTACTTTCTTTCCATATTTCCCCGTACTATCTGCGTGATACATCCTCTTTGCTATTGCGCCTTAAATTCGAGCCAAAAAATATTCTTCCTTCCTCTCGGCTACTAATCTGATATCCGCCTACATACGCGATGACGTCATATGCAAGAGAACTGAGGTGAGAGACAAAACCAAAATAGCAAATTTAATAAAAGTTACTGCTAGGAATTTTAATATTTTGAGTTGTAGCGTATCGTGCATATCAATCTTTAATACTGTACATGTGGTTTCATGTAAATCGATACCAATTCTACACGGGAAAAGAAAACAAGTTGTGTACCAAACGAAACAATATATTCCCATGAGAATTTATACACAAATAGAAGGATATATATATTCGTGTTTGAAATATCGCAATAACGGAGCAAATTTTAATTTATTTGTGGGAGAGAATTTAATATATTTATTATTTAATATAACTCAAACACATTACCTATAAGCCAAAGTGTGACATAAGTAATTAGAAGTACTTTAAAAATACTTTCTACATAAAATTTCGAGCGAAACGAAATCTTTTTGCAAAAAAAAGCGTTCCCTAACTCACTTTTCAATACTTATTTACATTATTTGGTAATGCTAACTGCATTTGATTAACATTTTACTAAAATAACATACAGCCTCAAATTATTTTGTCCAAACTGGGTTAAAACAAAGCAGCATATATTACACATAGATCTGTGTGCTGAAGATACTTACACTGAAGTGCTAAAATCTCTGCGATAGGTACTTAGTATCGTTTAGGAACCTATCTAGCTCGGCCAATGGCAGAAATTTGAGGTGGTATCGATTCCAGAAGTGGAGGGAAGACGACCTTGAGAGAGATGATGACTCATATTATCTTAATAGCTGTTCTCAGTTCACATCCAATTTTATGTGCTGGATATTGGTGCAAATAGACCGGGTCAGTACTTTCATAAATGCAGGATTATATTGCGTAAATACAACTTGTGACATCAATTGTTAGTGTATATACATACTTGAGTATCTGACATTACCCTATAATAGGAAAAATTTGTGCCAGATTTGGCTAAGGGAATAATTAGTATTAGAGCTGAATGGAATCTGGCAAACTCAGGATCGCGAGGAGGCTAGACATCAATGGGAAATTTGTTATACATACTTTAGCTGAATTGCAAGTAGGAGAGCACACAATTTTAACTATTTATTTAGTTGAAATTAAATCAGAAAACTTTGGTGGTATTAATGTAGATTAAATTTATACAAAAATAACTTTTAAAATGAATTACAAGCAGTTTATTCAATATTGGCAAATTACGACATTACCATAGGAGTAATCTTTCTCCGGGTTGAATTAGGCTTGAATTTCAGGTTTTGGATTACAGTTAATTTCACCTTGCACTCCTCGTTAGAAAGGAAAGCTAAACTTTAAATTACTTCACCAGTTTAGATTTATTTTGAGGGATCTTTCCCACAAAGGGAAGGACGTTATGGGTAAGACCAGAAACGCGTGGAAGAATTCTGTGTCTCAATCCGGGTATTTAGCTCGCGGTGAAACACCTGCATGATAATGGCGCAGTTCCGGAGCTGCTCTAGAAATTCCTTGCTTTCGTGAGGCCATGTGGCTGGCGAACCCATGTGCCTTCTTTCTGGATGATACATGGAAGAGTGAATATGAGGGACAGAGAGCTCTACACATGGATGGAATCTGATAGGTCTTCTGCTTCCATATCTTATAGAATGTAAATAACGCTGCATTATGCTGATGGATATGTGTCTGATACTTCATATATTGAATGTGAATGTGTTAAAAACCAGTGATTGCTTACCTGTTAACATGGGCAATATAACCAAATACCGTTGTTTATGACGATTACGAGTAAGTACCCATAGGTGGTCAAATAATGCGCTGTTCAAAGCGGGCTCTAATGCTTTCCATGAGGTATGCTCGGTAAAGACGTAACGCCGTGGAGAGACGGATGTTGAATATCTGCACAGTTTCAGGAATAGAATTCCCATCTATTCGGCATTCACAATCATGCCACGTTCGAACTCCAATAAATCATGTCGCTTTCCATGAGCAGCCTAGCCGTTGTTCACACTAATCCACGAGATGTCAGATCACAAATGATACAGATCTGAAAAAGGCTATTACATCAGAGTATGGTAGTGTTGCCTTTTTATCATCGATTACACACTCCTATTGACCAATCTTTCTCATAATCCTAATAAAATTTTATTAACGACATTTAACTTCGAAGAAAGGGGTGGGGAGGGGACTGTCAGTGCAGATATTTCTTAAGTTTCCAAAAGAAATTGGCTTGATAATGATACTGCCTAAATCATAACTATTGACGTTATGCGGACGATAATTTATATTAATACAGTCTTTAAAACATGCAGAAGCATTTCTCAAATAAATTCTCGACAAGCATGTATATAAGGAATAAAGGTAGCCTTTTCTTTCCTAGATATTAATATGAGTCGGTTCGGAACAGGTTTCTATAGTTCAATAAATAGAAAACCAACCTCTACAAGCTTGACACTAACTTCTCCAGCTTCATCTCAGAGAGCTTTAAAATATCATATCACTAGATTTTTATTCCTTTTTACGGGAATAAACAAGAAAATTACAGCTAAAAAATACCTCAATACAGTAGTCTCTCATATTTAAGATGTAACTAAATTTTATCCATGCCTTGACCCAAATTTGTAATTAGTGAAATTACCATTAGATCTTATTACCAATATAAGGATCGAATATCATTTCAATGTTGCTCTTCAGTTAATCTTGAATACTTTGATGAGTTGTTAAACTAATCATATTTCGGATCGACCCTAAAATCGATCCATTGTCATCGAGAGTAGCATCAGAGGCGTTCGATCCTTACAGTGTTCGTCCTAAGCAAGAAGGACTCCTCGCCTAATAAAGAACATAGCATAGAGTGTTTGTCTACAAAAAGCTTGATTGACAATTTCAATATATATAGCGGAGTAAGGAATTCTTATTATGACCCTTACTTAACCGCAAAAAATAGAAAGGGTGAATATCCGCAGAGAAATTCACTTTCCCTGTTTCTGTTAAAGGTAAAACGTTAGCTTATACAAAATGCTTCTTGAAATTCCTCTTTGCAACGCTCCTAGCGGATTTCGGAATTCTAATTATTACCCTTACCTAACCGCATCGACTAGAACGTTATTGTTCATTTATTATTTATATATATATATATATATATATATATACAACAAGCTCAGGAGGAATCTACTTGAAACCGCCTTATAAGTGATAGTAATTGGAACAAAAAATATCAAGAAAACTGCGCTGTGAATTTATCGGATAAGCCAATATCGACCGATGTGAAACGTGTCTTAGGATCTGGACTCTCGTTCTCAATAAACAAAAAACCTGAAATTGTGGACATTGCCGCTGTCTTTGCTAGATTAGAAAGAAATGAGAACATATCACAAAACCATATAGACATAGCAAAAGGATTTGTCTATTCAGTGGTGAATAATATAAATAAGAGTTTACATAATTTTCCCAAACTAGTTAAAACAGACCTTAAATTATTTAAAATGGACAAGGATTTGCATATTACAAAAGCTGATAAATCCCCTATGTGTGTAATAATGAATAAAACATTGTATTTAAAAAAAATGGCCACTTTGCTATCTCATACTACTACATACTTACCGTTAAGAAGCGATCCCTTAGATAATGTAATTAAGAATTTCAATAGAGACATAAAACATATTTTAAAAAAACACAAATCAATTATTGACTCAGTTTTTTCTAGTGGTTCATCATTACCTTATTTGTATGGCCTAATAAAACCCCATAAGCCAGGCAATCCAATAAAACCAATCATCAGTGCAACTGGATCAATCCAATATAAACTCAAAATATTTAGTAAATTTACTTTCTCCGATCTTAGGATCCAAATTACCCTCTCATAAAAAAATTAAGTTGATTTTTGCAATAAGTTAGACAAGATGAATGTAACATCAGACCTGAGATTAGTCAGTTTTGATGTGTCCTCATTATTCACTAAATTGCCCTTTGATGCCTTATTGGATTTCCTAGTTGTTATTCTTAATTCTTATGATTTTCCTTTACCGTCAAACTCGATCATTCAACTCATTTGTTTATGCATTAAAAAATGTAAATTTAGTTTCAATGTCAACTTCTACGAACAAGTGTTTGCCATGGCTATGGAAAACATCTCCCTTATTGTTAAACATATATATGGAATATTTTGAAACCAGGCTGATTCCACCGGTTTGGTCCACTCAAATGAAGAAAGATTTTGACCTCAATGGTTTTCTTTTATTTATTAATTCATTGGTTTCGTCAATTAAATTTATTTTAGAAAAAGAAGAAAATAATAGCCTTCCTTTCTTAGATGTTTTAATAATTAAACAACCAGACAGGTTTAAGTTTTCTATTTTCAGGAAACCGAGAAATAATTTATCCTATGTCCATTTAATTCAGGTCATTCTAAAAATATTAAAACATCAGTATTTTCTTCCATGTATCTTAGGGCACTCAGAATATGTAGTCCTGACTATATAGACTAAGAATATACAAAAATTTAAGAGATTGCCTTCAATCTGTGTTACCCGAAATATTTGGGGAAAAACTGCATGTATAAAGATAAAAAAAACATTCTATAACCGCAAGTTGAGGAAAGCAGGGCCTTTACGCAACATATTAATTTTACCTTACCATGATAATTTCTTCTACGTAGTACCAATGTTCAAGCAACTCGATATAAATGTAATTTTTAAATACAATTAAATATACATTAAAAAATATGTTAATAAAACAGCTCAAGGAACGATAATAATGTAATATATAGAATACCTTGTTTGGATTGTAATTTATTCTATGTAGGTTAACTTTTAAAATAACTCTGTAAGAATTAAGCAACATCAAAATGCAGTATCTAAGGAATATACAAATAATGCTTTGGCCGTCCACAGGCTTAAGAAGGGTCACCAGATTAACTGTTCAAAAGCAGATACCATAATGCATATAGATGATTTTATTAACAGAAATATCTGTGAATCGTTCCTAATCTCCAGCACAAAGGAGAAGAGAAATGTAAATATTAGCTCCGGTTTGCTTTCTTTAGAACCAGTCCTATTTTACTTCCTCAAATCCAACTTATCAGAGGGCATAAAAAAATTTTAAAAATCTGACCATGTTATTTTATAAGGAAAACATTGTTTTGTATAAATACAGTGTCTCTCTATTTCATAAACCATTGTGAGTTATAAAATGTTAGTAAGATAACGAAAGTGCTAGCTCCAATCAATTTTTCTTTTACCCTACGTGGTACAGCCAAAAGAAATATATATATATATATATATATATATATATATATATATATATATCAGCTATTATAAAGGAAATTTCAAACTTCAATACTTTGGATGGGCAATTCAACACTAATCCCTTGATAAGCAGAAGACTCGCACGGCCTCTCTTCAAAAATGCCGAAGCTCCATACTGCACAACCCCCCCTAATTGCATTCAGACTTGTAAATTTATGTGCATCTAGGCTAAGCATCTCTCTGTATTCATTAGTTTGCCAGTGATTGAATATAATGGATGTCTCCGTCGAAACCTGGTTTCGCAAATAAATCGATCCTGTAGCTCAGGGTACATAATTCTGGGAATCAAGGTACGACCGAGCTAAAATAGTTTATTATCTATGATTTCAAATCCTACCTGGCATTCTTCCTCAGAGCACAATGGTAATGCAATGTACGAGTCCGGCTTTATGTTTTCCTGTATATAAATTGGACTTACCGTATCAGGAAATACTAAATTGCCATAAAAAAACATCTGTTGGACGTGTAATCCTCCCCCACTCTCCTTAAACACACAACTATAGAGATTAAGAAAATATGCATAAAGGAAACAATGGTCGAAAGAAATCCAGATAATAAAATTGCTTCTTCAGTGTACTCTGACCTGAACATTATTAAACTTCTGTGGGATTATCTAGACAAAAGAAAACCCGAGAAAGAAGCAATATGAAGGAAGCTTTATTAGAGTTCTTTGAAAATGTCCAGAATAATATTTCTCACGATTAGCATTACAAAGAGATTGATCTGTTATATCAGACAAAATGGCTATATGTAGCTACAAGATTTGTATGATCTAAAATGTGTCAATAACTAAAACTACTTAATCTATGTGAAAACTTTAAGCAAATAAGTTTTTAGTATTCTTTAACCCTGAAATAATATCAATGAATAGCTTGTCGGCCCAAATAATAGAATCTGGGTGTCCTGAATGTTCTGCAAAGATCTAGACCGATACGTTAGGTTCTTACTGGGTTACTCACGTATGCTTTTTTATATCCCCGTTTAGACTCTGAAAGTCATGCTGCAACATTGTGGCATCAAGATTAAAAGTAACTATCTCTTACGATATTTGAAAACAAGATAACTACACTCACTACAAAGAAGGCAGAATCAATAGAAGTATTTAACAGCCTTTCGTGTTCCTATCAACAAGGTAGATGGATTAGTTAAAGATTTGAAGACCTGATCACCACTGGAAACCTTCCTCGGAGTAGTACTCTGAGGAAAATATCTCAACAAGCTCATCGGCAGAAGGTAGGATTGGTCGAGAACAATGGTTCTTATAGTTTTTCAGCCTTTATACCACGTAAGTTCAATTCCAAGTCAACCTTATACCCCTCCTCCAATATTAGCCTACTACTCCCAAAGCCTCAATTCTAGGGCGCACCCAGTCCAGGATGACTTTTTAGATACCCCCAAGAACTGGTTTCTATACCCCCTTGGGGTATTGAAGCACTACTTTAGAAAACACCTGGCAGATAAGAACCGTATGATAACTAGAAAAGAATTGCAAGACTATCTGAGTGCGACTGACGCATCATGTACCAAAAGAAAAATTAGTATTGAATTCACACTTCACAGACCTCGATCATCACGGTTCAACCCCTTTCTGAAGAAAGCTCAGCATGACGTAAATATGCGCAGGAACACATTGATAAACCATATCAATGTTGGATGAATGTGTTTTGGTCTGATTAGACCATATTTAACTATCTGGCTAGAATGCAGTTCGCCATTTTAGCGCAGTGATGAAAACATCTTTGATCGGAAAAACACCATCATCACTACAAAATCATCACAGCGGAATTATATTGTTGGGCTGTATTTCTGCTATTAAAATTGGTGCTCTTCATATAATTGATGGAACAATGAATGAAGCCAATAGCCGGTAAATATTGGCTGATCACATAACATCAACTGTAACTAAGGTGGGGATGCAGGATAATTGTATGTTCCAACCACAAGGCCAAAGCAATAGTTGAGTGGCTCCTGTAGAAAAATATTAAGATTCTACCGTGGCCTAGTCGATTCCTTAACCTGAATTAATAAAAAATATTGTCAAATATTAAAGAAGCAACTCTACAGGAGAAAACCTGCTAACCTCGCACAGTTAAAAGCTAGATGTAAAGAAGACTGGGCAGATATTCCAACATAATGTTGCCAAGGCTTTATTCATGAGTTATAAAAGACACATGTCAGCAGTTATAGCAAATAGTGGTGTGGAAACGAAATATTAAACTCTCTATCGAGTGGCAAAATATTCAATTCTACTCTAATATTTGTTTTATTTGTATTTCATAAATTCATAAATTTAAAGAATGTCTTTATTGTCTCACTTAAATGTAATAAAGTATTAATCAATAATAGGTATATGATACGCAAAAGCTATAGTTGGATATATAGAGATATCATACGTATAGGCGTATCATATAGGTATATTATACGCAAAACAAGAGAGCCAAAGCTCAGAAGACACTCAAAGTCATGGAAAATGAATGGTGGCTAAAAGCTGCCGCAGACCTACAAGGCTTCGCGGTCTCTGGGGATCTCCAGTACTTCTACAGCTCTCTCAAGCAAGTCTTTGGCCCAACCTACCGCTCTCTTGCACCAGTTCGTTCTCAGGATGGAACAATCTTACTCACGAGCAAAGACCAAATTTTAGCCTGGTGGCAAGAACACAACCGCAATCTTCTCAACACCCGTAATCCCTGTTACCTTGGACCACTTGACGCAATTACAGAAAGGCCTACAGGTCACGAGATAGATGCTACTCCTACCACTGAGCAAATCAAGAATGTGATCTGTAGCTTAAAAAATAATAAGTCACCTGGTGTCGATAGCATTCCTGGTGAGGTCCTCAAACACGGCACTGACGTTCTACACATCCGGCTCCACTAAATTATCTGTGTAACGTGGGAAGCTGAACGCGTGTCGCAACAGTGGAAAGACGCCAGAATCACCTCAATCTACAAGAAGAAGGGCTACCTAGCAGTGTGTGGTAATAGCTGGGGTATTCCTCTACTGACTATGGCAGCTAAGGTGCTGCTACTACGACTAAACAAGCACATTGCTAATGAAGTGTGCTCTGAAACACAATGTGGCTTCCAAAGAGAGCGGGTCACCGTGGACATGATCTTCATGGCTAGACAACTGCAAGAAAAGTGCCGTGAACAGCACTAAAATCTATGTCTGGCCTTCATTGATATGACAAAGGCCTTCGACATGGTCAACCAGGAGATGCTGTAAAAATGAATAGAAGAACTGGCGTTGGTAGGCTTACGATAGATGTAAAATTTAAATTCAGATGGAGTCCTATGAATAAGTAGATATAAAGGTGTTAATGGTTTTCTTACTGAACTTAATTCTCTAGTTTCCTCTATTAAATTTATTTTTGAACTCGAACAAAATGGTGTCCTCCTGTTCTTAGATTTACTTATTCATAAGACTTCATCTGGATTTAAATTTTCCGTCTATCGTAAGCCTACCAACGCCGGTTCTTATATTCATTTTTACTCAGGTCATAATGATAAAGTCAAACGGTCAGTATTTATTTCAATGTTTCTCCGGGGGTTGCTGGTCGCCAGCCCGTTATTCTTGGATCTTGACATTTCTAAGATCTTGGAAATAGGTAACAACCTTTTATACCCTCAAAAGTCTTTTGTAGGATGCGTAGATTTGGCAAAAAAATCGTTGTACAGAATTGAAATCCCCTTCGCATACAATTTTAAGAAACTTCCTGTTTTACCGTTTTCTCAGTCATTTTCCCTGATTCCCAGCCTCTTGAATAAGTTAAATATTTCTGTTATATTCAAGTATCAGTCTACCATGTATAAAATGTTGATTTATAATAAGAACAATAGTATAGGGGGTTTATTCTGTCGATTGTTCAGTTTTCCCTAAGAAATACTTTGGGCAAACCGGTAAATCATTAAGTGTACGCTTGACGTAACATGAATACAATATTAAAAGTGGAGAAAGCAGTAGTGCTTTCTTTCTCCATTTATCTGAAAACAGTTACCCTATCAATTGGAATTCGGACAAATTTATTTACAAATTTGATGACTTTGTTCAAAGAAATATTGTCGAATGCTCATTCATTAATTCCTCGCCTAATTTTAATATATCCCCTGGTCTCTTTAAACTGGACCCTGGTATCAAAAGGATTATTTATAACGAAATTGTCTATTTTTATTAATTTAGTTAGGTTTCGTTCGTTTATTTTTATGTATTCATAATTAGGTGTGTATGTATTTAGTTCAGTGACCTAAATGTCTATATTCTGTGCTCACAGTTGGAATTTCCGGAAGTAGATCTTATTTATTTGGTTTTATCTTCATATCTGGTATCTAAACACGTCTTTGATAATATTTTTATATACTGTGAATTTTCGTTGTACATGGACGGGGCATCACTGTGTTGTTTCTCATATATATATATATATATATATATATATATATATATATATAAACAGTAAAGACTAATAATTCTGATAGGCAACCAATTATCCTCATCGGGGCACCTAAATTGCGTCCAGCAAGATAGATCATGACGTTCTCCAAAGAATCAAAATTCCTCCGCCAATTCAGTAACTTCCAAAACACTTGATAGCTGTTGGTTATATTATAGATGAATACATCCAGATTATAATAAGTCATATTCTCGGCAGAAGTATTTTTCTTTAAAATGTAGAATGCTTAAGAAATTTTTCAAGTTTCAACATCCAATTTTACAAATTCGATGATATTTGTATCTGTTTTAATAAAGCACTGTTAGCGTTGAAGGTCTTGTTTATGTTTTGTAATTCTTCTATAAGAATCGATACCTTCAGCTATGGAGTTTTGTGGACAGCTCGTACAAGTGATTTAATAAACACAAACTGTGTTGGATTCAGATTGGGTCATGTTGTGCCTAAGGACAACTTGCAACATGTTTTGTATAAGAGGGGACTAATTGAAACTCCTTGGCAGTATCAGTAATGTCAACAGATAATTGAGGAAAGTGTCTTGTGATTAAATGGAACTGGCGTTCCTGTTATAAACATTTCTAGTCTTAAGAAAATGATTCATTTATGAAATTATTTTATTTCTAAAATTAGGAAAGATTTACTGATGCATCTAACGGCTTCATCAATAAATGAAGGTCATATCCGAGGGCGCATAGAAACATGCCAAAGATAACGCCTCTTAACGGGAATGGTTAAATGACCTGTGTACTTATTGATTGGGATAGGCAGGTCCTTGTATTTTAAAAAACAGGTCTATCTCATTCATTTTTCGATATTAGAACATGGAGGAAAGGCATTTTCCTTTCTCCATCTATTTCCACCTCACAGGAAATAGAAAAGAGGGAAATGGACAAAAGAATACGATAAGAATTCTTTTTTTTAAAATTCTATAAACATATTGGCCAAAACTGGAGAAGGAAGTAAGCCCATATGGAGTCTTTAAATTTTCTTATAATTATAATTAAACCTGAAAAATTGTGTTTAGTTTTAAAGGAGCAATTGAAAGGTTCATTTTAAGCCAATTCTCAAATCTTTTAAGTGTAAAATTTAAAGTAATCTTTAGTAAATAGGGAAGTAAAATCTAAGGAAAGCATGTTTTTCCTTTAAAAGTTAATATTTTTTATTTTATTAATGAGATCGAAAGAATTTTTTATATGGAACTTGCGATATTCCCTACAATAAGAGATAAGGTATGGGCTAACAACATGGCTAAAGGCTTCTAACAACTCGCCACGTCTGAAAAAATAGGATGGAAAGATACATTTAGCATATAACAATGGAAAGGCCATATATCTATCTATATACGGAAGGGTCGGTAAGTATGCTTTAATTTTCCACTTAACTTACACTAAGATTTAAACAAAGAACAGAAGTCCTTCCTAAAACTTACTTTAGAACTCTTGAAAGGATTTGAACGGAATGCTGTATACATAAGTTGAATTTAGGAAAGAAGAGAATTGATTTGTTTAGTGGATGAATCACTATTCAAAAATCCCAATCTTTTTTCCTGTGTAAGATTTTATTCCAGGTGGCAATAGTTTGCCCCATTTACCCGTTCATTTGAATACTTCATTATAAAATGTTATCTACCTAATACCTCTTTAATCTTGAATCTTTTCTTATCAATGAATAATAAATAATGCAAAATGAGCTCATAACTCTCCCTGTATTCACAGTTTAAATTTACCAAATCTACATTCATGCTCCGTATTAAGGAATCTCTCTGTATTAAAGAACATAACCAGAATTTAAATAATGACAGGTCATTTTTACCTTTTTTATTTAATAAACAACACCCACTCGAACTGTAATCAACGTTCAAAGTTTATTCTTTTTTCACTTCCTTCTGGGGATCAAGAAGGTAAGGTAACATTCAGTTTAGTTCTTTTATTTCTATATTCATTCCACTTTGTTTTTTATATTACTGATGTTTTTTTATCTTTTTAATTTATGCCAAAGGTGATATTATTTTGTTTCTGTAATTTTGATTTCTTTATTCCCTATTGTGTTTAATTTAATTTTTATACTGTATCTGTTTTTCATTCTTTATCTATTATTTTTGACATTTTTAATTTTATTCATAGCTCCCGATGATAGACGAATACCCTAAAGACAGAATAAAGTGACATTTCGAGTGATTTCTCCTTTATTAAACAAGTTCAATTAGTAAACGAACGATAAATTGAAGGATGCATGCATCTTATCTAGTAGAGATCGAAAGTCTCTATCCACCCTTTCTGTTCCTCTGCTATATAATATGTATTCTTCTATCTTTTCTGTATTTCCTGAATGATGTTCTGCTTAATAAAGGCGTAAGAGCTCAAAATATTTTTTATTTTTCCAAAAATTAATTAACATACATATACAATTACAGTTGGATTGCTCATGTAGATTACAAACACAAAAATATTTAATTAGTTGTGCAGAAGAAAGCGGAATTATGAACGAAAATCAAATTCTAGGGTAGGTACAACAATATGTAGGTATAATTAGGAAAACCTATAGCTCCAGATGGCAGCCTACCAAAGGAAATCAGTAAAAGAATAAAATTTAGCTGGAGAGAAGTATAAAACACAATTTTTTTGAATGAAGCATCTTACTAGTTCTAACTGTGTTGAAAGGTCCTCTAAAGAAGGAAAAGACTTGACTGAAGGAGAACGGTGGGTACGCCGAAGAGCAGGCCGTTCTAGAAGAAAGATTTCGAACCTTCTGGAGAGAAATTTTTTCACTCACTCCAGAAGACAATGAAGAGTTCGACCAGATAGTCAAAGGCCATCTGATAGAGAAACTAAATCAGATGATACACCGGACGAACCCGCACTCCCACGCTGACGAAGGGAAGGAAATGGTAGGCCACGGCCGTCCACTAAAATCGGAAGAGGTCATGGCATATATAAAATCCTCCGAACAGAAGGCACCAGGCTGGCTGAGCATCACCAAAAACAAAGTGGTGAATGCTCCCCAGCAGATCATACAGGAAAATTGAACATCTTTAACGCTACCCTGAAAACGGGTTGCTTTCCTGACGGTCTAAAGATAGCCAAAAATCATATTTATTCCTAAAGGGAACAAGCCCACAGATCAACTGGTGAACTACATACAAATCTCTCTCTTTGAGTTAGTAGGGCACCTATAAAAAAGCTACTAGCAAACCGGCTCCAAGTACAGCTAGCCAAGCTAGGAGCCCACAGTCCTCAGTTGCATTGGTTCCGTAAGAAAAAAGGAACAGAAACGGCCCTCGCTCTTCTTACGGAAAAAGTTATGCACTGCCGAGCTGAAGGGAGATACGTAGACGTGGTGGTGCGGAACGTACAGAAGGCCTTCGACAAGGTTTGGATGAGAGATCCCCAATTAAGATCTTGAACTTCCAAATAAACCCGATCCTGGAAAGGGTCCTCGGCGATTACATCATAGAGAGGCGAATCCGAATAATGATCGAGGGCTTCAGAGTACCTGAATTCTAACTCTAGGCTTGAATTCCACAAGGTATCTGTCTGAGTCCGCTGCTATAACTCGTGTACACAGTGGACCTCCCTGTCCTACAAGGGACGACGTAATGAATCTGCAGTTTACAGATTATCTAACACAAATTTTCCCTAGTTCCTATAGGAAAGTGGGAGTTCAAACAAAGGGCACATCTGCCGAAGTCGATAACAACAATTGATACGAGGAAAAGTGGAAAATAAAAACAAACCAGCAAAAGTTCATGATCCTCTCGGTAAACGGCCGAAAACTCGACGACTTCATTGTCAACGACGATAACAATAATCACAAACTACCCATAACAAAGACAAACAAGGAAACGACAAAAGTCTAAATAAAAATAGGCAAAATGCCCAAATAAAATAAGAATAAAAATGAGATCAGAAAAACAAAGGAGATCAAGTGCCCGATAAAGTGAAAAAAAAACAATTACAAACATTACACACAAAAAGACAACCAACTATAACAACCAAGGAAGCAACATTAAGTTAATAATAAAAAGATCCAAGGCTTCTAGATCGATAAAACGATCAACCTACCTCCAGTGGACTCCACTGGTGGCACCGAAGCAAGTCAAAATGAAAAGAAATAAAAAGAAGAACGCAAGGGATGCCACATTCACCAGGGCGAAGAAACAAAAACACTTCCCCCCTATCAAATCTATTAATTATTTCTCAACCTTTTCATCATCATCATCATCATCATCATCATCCTACTAATTGTGAAAGGGAAACTTGGACGCTAAACACAAATACACGTAAAACCTGAAGCAACGTAAAGAGATCATGAAAGAAACAAATGAAAAGAACAAAAATACGGGTGGTAGATATCGTAAATAGAATTAAAGATTAGGATGGAAAATAGGCAATACGAAATGGTATATGAAACTACAGAAAATGGAAAGAATAAATCCGAAACACGACACTTTTTTATAGAAATATCGACCGAATGGACATTACAAATAACAGCTTCAAGATTTAACACTGCCATAGTTCAGAATTACATCTGAGATTTTAGCCATAGAGTTCTCTGATACATAAAAATAAAATCAGTTTTTCCTTGGTCTACAGCTCCCCGAGGCAAATATATGATTAAGATATTATTCTTTTTTTGACGCGTTGATCCTTAAGTAGAAAAAATAATGGTTAAATGAGTTAACTTAATTTTTACGAAAGTAAAAATTTGCTATAAAATTTAAAAATATTAAATTTCTGTATCAAAAAGTATAGGAACGAAAACAAACAAAATAACTTAAACGACGTAATTTTGGCTTATAAAGAGAAGTTAGTAGTAAGTATACACGGCGAAGCAATTCAGATAAACCATCACAATTCGATTTAATCGAAATTTTCGAAAAGGTTTTCCGAGTTTTTGTTAAAAATCTTGTTTATTAGCAAACTAATTTCCGTGAACTTTACTGTGACTTAAATTACTTAGATGTTGCTTGAATAATTAAATTAAGTTTAAAGCTACTTTCAAATTATTGCCGAATTGAATAATCATTTGAGATTAACTTTCCTCTTCATTTATTGTTGGAATCCTTTACCACTAACATCATAGGAAATTTGAGCACTACAGGATTCCTACAGTTAAGGCAAGATGGCCCTGCACCTGATCGTTGTAGTATTTTTTAGCTCGAGACAGAAACACGGGCTCTTCTGAGTTTTACCACCATCCGAACAAAAAGATTCATTGCCTTCGGTGTATTATTTTCTCAGACCATTAAAGATGTTCTAGCTTGACTGAAGATTGAATCCTCACTCAGTGAAGAAGACTGCAAGAATAAACATGTGGGTTGGCTACTAAGTTGCATTATTTGTGGATACACGCAAAGCCTCGCAAGATGGTTGCATTAATCTCTTAAGTTACTATATTCAATCATCCTTCGTACACTTAAAGTTCTATGAATCTCTTTAAACTTAATACCGACGACCCTGGATTACGTAGAAAGTTTGTAATGAGAGATTCTTAAAGAACGTGGCGAAACTAGAGATTGAGAAAATGTGTTGAAGGTTTATAGCCGCTGATCCTCTTGCAGAGAGTGAGGACTGGAAGGAAAAATTGAGGATGTTGGGGCCAAGAAGAAGCTCACATTAGTTAGCCACAGCTAGGTTGATCATGTTACACATGTCATCTATTTTGCGGATAGTGGTGAATAAAAGATTTGACAATACGATATCACAAAAAATAATTTCCTTTCCAAAAAAAATAAATTGACTAAAAATGCCATAAAAAAGCGCTGAAGTAAATTTGTTCAAGAATTAAATCGATAAATATTACTTTAAAATATGACCTTTCATTAATATGAGACGTTAGTCTAAATCTTTATTCGCATCGTCTCTTCCTTTTCCTTTTTCTTCTTTCGTTTCTTTCTCTCTTTCTATCTTTCTTTTCTTTCTTTCCTTCTTTCCATAGTGCTACTTTGTGGGTTCTTCATATATATAATAATATACTATTCATATCTAGACTTCTAAATTTGACAATCACATCAAGTTGAACCATCGATTAAAAGATGCTTTTCAAGAAATTAAGAGATTTCCGAGAAGAGATTCAAATTCCCTCTTCCTACTCAATTCTAGCTCACTGATTGGCTGTTTGTGATTGCAGCGAAACCTATAAAAGACGGCGCTCGTCAGAGATCCACATAATTTGCTTGAATACGGAGACGAAAGGTTGGGAAGGAGAGTCTGCGGATCTTAAGTTCCGATTACAAGATTAACCACAATCTTAACTTGTGATGATATGTTTTGGTTTTAGAATACCAAGCACTATTTTTTTAATGTTTTCGTTATTAATAACCTTGTTTGGAGTTTGCTTCCAGAAGGTAAGTCCTACAATGCAATTAGTTTTACCACCATTCTTTAAACCATAATCTTACGGTGTTTATCTGAATTCCAAGACAACAAGGGTGATCTTTAATTATAAATATGAGGAAATTATCAATGAAATTCGGTTGAGCATAAGAGTTCTTGAGGACGGATATACTTTGATTAAGGTTTGCCTCATCAATCTTTCTCTCTCTCTCTCTATGTGTCTAAGGATAATAACGATAAAGATAAAATTAAATTTAACACTATAAATTTCATCCCCTTTGTAATTTCTACCTGTCAATCTTTCTGTTGATGGTTTTTATTTTGGGGGTAATTAGTTAAATTTAATGATGGTTTAGTAAAGTTCCTCCGTTCTCGCCCTTGCCATTTCAGTTTTGGCACCTTTGTAACAGTGCATTTTTATCTATTCTAGTGTTTGTTCATAATTGCTTTTATTTTTCCATTTCGCTATGTGCTACAACAACCAATGAACTGGAAAGAGACCGAACAATCGAGTATATTGTAACCAAATCTTTCTATAGTGTCCCAATATGGTTCTTCAGGTGTTCCACTTTACACCCCAAAGTTTAGTACTCGTCTAAGATTATGTGTTCAAAGATTGGTACTCTTTTAGGGGCGTTATCAGATCAAAGGGCGCAATATCCTCTAGAAGAAGTTAGAAAATAGATCCGTGAAGGATGTGGTAAAATAAATGGAAGTGAAAATAGGAGTGCTGTGCATATCTCAATTATTCTACTGCATGGCAGGAAGTCAACTCTTGTGGGGTGTGTCTAATGCATGAAAAAAATGAATTTATTGGTTATCATTCTCTCTGCCCATTGACGCTTATTTTGCTGGTCTCCTATGTTATCATTCCCTATTTTGCTATAGAATGCTTTAGTTGCTTTATATCATTAATTAAATCATTATTATTACTATTATTATTAATATTATTAAGGAGAGTTAGTTTGTTTAAGGAACGAGTGCGAAAATTGAATAACTAGTAGGCAAGAATAAATAAACTCCAGAGGAGTGTACTGAACAAAAGGCTTCATAAGAAATATAAGATCTGATTTTATAGTAGAACAAATTGCAGGAAAAATAATAGAATTTTTCAGCCGCCTGTGTCAAAAATTATTCCAGATTCATCCAAAGTTACGAAACTCTCGCGTTTAATATTGGAAGTAGCGATCGAAAGGTAACTGCAACAACTCGGACAAGGCATTCGAACCTAGATATTCACAGGGACTTGGGTATTTAAAGACACTCGAAGCGCTTGCAGCGCATATATGGAGATTTTTACATAGCCTCTGAGAGTTGAAATTGACTTTTACTGAAAATTAAGCCGGTAAAGTTGGTGGAAAAGTGTGAAAGACACTAAGGAGGGTTGTATACCGCCAAAGACAGTATGTGATTAGAATAAATTAAGATGTAATCGTAACATAAATTAAGAGAAAGCTATAGAGATACACTTGTAATCAATTTTCGGAAAATAGGAAGTATAGGTGTGTATGAAAGAGACATAGCCCAAGTATTCCTGAAATGCACTCCACTCCCGAACGTTAGGGATAGAGGGCATACCACTCTTCTGAAAACTCCTTGCAGAGGGAAGCAAGAGTGAGGTAGCCCTCTAAATTGTATCGTCAAGAATTAGTATCATTAATATCCGAGAAAAAGCAGTTTGAGAGCGAATTCACAAACGCCGAGTTAGTAGCTGAAGCTTTGAATGAATTAGTTATATATAGGTTTTTTGTGATTGTAGAGAGTTAAAAGTGATTATATAGAAAACTAATAATGTTTGACAGAGTGCATCCACCAGGTCTACGGGACTTATTACACTGTTGAACATAACTTTTGAAGACTTAAATGTTAGATGTCTCTGGATATATTGAGGTCGCTGATTCTAAAAGGTACATTATTTTTCTTCAACAACGCCCTTCATTATGATATGACATGTATGTGTATATATTTTATGTAATGTAAGGAATATGATATAATTGCTGACTGGCAATCACTGTTTTTGTCAATGGAATCTACACCTTTAATAAATGTAAGAAAAACTAGAGTAACAACATTAAACAAGCACAAGTTACGAAAAAGACTTATGAAATTCAAACAAGCTTGAGATTTGTTGCGATGAGATGGGCCAGGATATTACAACAGCAATTCGCCATTATGTATCTCATTATCCGTGGTACCATTCTCCCGTAAGCCTTAGTTGTTGTTGAAACATTCACTCTGTTCCTCACTTAGGTCACCACTTTATAGCCAAGTTTGCAAAGAGAAGATAACATATTCTCAACGCGTTCACCGTAATTATCGTCCTTATAGTAGTATCTAAGGACATTCTTCACAACCAGTATAAACGATGTTTACTACCTCAATGTTGTCCAGTGATTTTTGGAAATGCGAGTCTTTCTTGAATCTCGGGACTTGCGGTCCATCGAAAATACCTGTGTTCAGTTTTTTTATGCTCAGCTTATGAATCTTTCTAAATATGTGTAGCCAAAACACCTCCCATATCTGCTCAGAGTCTTTACAAAATGATTAACCAAACCTAGCTCGATGTACAGTGGTAGCAATATGATTTTTTCTCTGTCAACTAAATATTCCTTGATGATATAATATCTTGATATGATTATTTTCAAGTACTTAAACAACTCTCCCGTATCTTCACTTATACTGACTGATCTACTAGTTTGGATTAAACTCTATCTGTTGCCGTTGTGTCTGAGAGCACAATTTATACTGCGTTTGGAGTTATAAATAACGGCCTTTCTCTTGCTGTGTATTTCGATATGCCCATTTTCATCCTCAATCATTAAATATTGTCGCAGAAAACAAAAACGTTCTCTTTTGAGAAGAAGGGTAGTAAATACTTTGCTGTACCGAGATATAACAGGATTTTGGTTTTTGGTAAAAGTGCTCTGAAAGATGGCTGAATGATGAGATATCTTTTTATCTTGCTATGCAACAGGTCGTCTAGCTGAGTCTATTTTAGAATACATCCATTTACTCTGATTATGTCAATTTATGCCTTTTATATTCTCCAAACAAAAGTCAGAGTCATCACTGAGGTTTCTCTGTTATCTCTATAACATAGGTATACCGAACTTCAGGCACCTCCTTTTACCCTTAGTCTATTGCCGTAAAGCTTCTGTACACCTTTTATACAAAACAGTAGAACCCAATGGCTTATCATGGTTCACTAGTTGTACTTTGAAATAGGCAAAATAAGTTATTTTCGCAAAATCAGTCATTGTTGATCTCCGAAAGTATAAACAAAAAACATCCGGAAGATTTCAATTATTTCTTCTTAATGAAGCTATTTCAGCACCTATAACAGGAAAAAAATTACGTTACTACATGTCCAATAAGAAGTCAGTAGTATTGTAGGTGAAGGGTCGAGTACACACAAACTCGGCCTCCTATGAGCGTATCCAGATACATACACACGCAACACACACACACATATACTTGAAAGCGTTTCGAATTTTCAGGATTTCTCTTGTATTAACATAACCGTAGAGTTGCCATTTAACCTACAATTCTTCGATTGGTCCGTCTGGTTGCCATCTAAACGGACAAATCAAAGAATTGTAAAAGGTTAAATGGCAACTCCACGGTTATTTTGATACAAGAAAAATCCTTAAAATTCAAAATTCTTTTTAGTGTATGTGTGTGTGTACGTATCTGGAACACTCATAGGAGGTCGAGTTGAATCCTTAGAAAAATCTTAGTGGTAAGGGATGTGGGTAAGGAGACTTGAGTGCGAGTCCATGCCTTAGAAAGCTCTAGTTTCTATGTGTGATATGTGTGTGTAGTTTCTAATTCCTTAGAAAGCTCCAGTGTTTATGTGTGTGTGTGTGTGTGTAGACTCTAATTTCTTCACTGAGCAAAGTATTGGGGGTGAAGAGAGAATGGACAACTGCATGCGACCAAGTCTGGTAGTGACCAATGGTAGGGGGGGAGGGCGCCATTTTACTCCTAACCTAACCCAATGTATATATGTGTGTGTGTGTAGACTCTAATTCCTTCGAAAAAAGGTCACTGACCAGCGTATTGGTGGGAGGGAAGGGACACCTGCATGTTAACAAGGCTGGTAGTGACTAATGCTAGGAGTGGGATGGGGAGGGGGGAAGGGGTATAGAGACGAGTGCGAGACCATGTGCGTGTATACGTATCTGGATACGCTAATAGGAGGCCGAGTTTGTGTGCACTCGACCCTTCACCTACAATACTACTGACATCAGCATCATCGAAATCATAGCTACAATTAAATTATACCAATGCATTTAGATTTGCGAGAAACTCATAAACCGTTCATGAAAGACAATAAAGTGGGTTATGAAATATCCAATATCTCAAAGACTTGATCTACTAAAACAAAATGCATGGTATTTTCTGAAAATATCTAAAAAACAGGTCTTAACTCTCTGGTACCAAGAAAAAAAGGCTTGTTCCAGTGTTATCTAACCTTGAGGCTTTGTTTTTCGTGTGAATTTGTTCGTGGAGCAATTTAACGCAGCTTTACGTCACTGTATTTAGAGATAAATCCTAAATTTAGAAAAAGACAACTTTGTGGAGATTCTATTTATGCCTGTTGCTGGACCATTAAGCTGCCTTTCCTATAAAAATGTTCTAAAAGAGAACACATTTGAAGAGCAAAGAAGAAAATAAGTCTTGATATTATATGAACTAAATTAAAAAAAAATTAGCATCATTAATACTTGAATTAAAATAATGGATTTTATATCTTGCATTTCCAATTTGTAAAAAAAACGTGAATTGCAAAGTTTAATTTTATTAAATCATCATAGGGTCACTTTTCCATTAAATTGCCTACAAAATGAGGCTTATAATTTTTACTCGAAATAATTTCCAGTTGATTAAGGTTTAATTTGTGCTACATTAACTCTTGTCATTCTCACGCTGGTAATTTCCTTATATATTTTATCTACATAGTGGCTTGGCCACTTCCACCTACGGGGAAGCTTGCGCTTCGCTTACTAAGATTAAAATTTAAAATCTAAAAAAAAAAGCCATGGTTAAATTTTTATAAATTTTCTGAACTTCGTCAATTATAGTAATTATAAAAAGGAACTCTAAACTAAATTTCCTCCCTTTCAAAAATCACGTTGCTAAAATATAGTTATAGAAGAAGATATATAAAAATAAATTTTCTGAACTTCACCATTTGTAATTCTTTGGGTTTTAAAAAAATTCACAAAATTTTGATACTTATATTTATTTCTGAACTTCACCATTTTGTTTTTTGATATTATAAAAGAATTATTAGAAATCACTTTGATAAAAAACTAAGATGAAATTATTATTCAAATACTCAAAAAAAAAATCCCCTTCTTAAATTATAGAGTTAGTGATGATGATGATGATAAATTACTGAGGTACTGATTTGCGGTCTTATCATTGTCCATTATTTCTTCCCGTGCTCTAGTCAGAGAAGAGATAATACTAATTATTATTCAAAGTTAAATCGAGTATTTTTGTATGCCGCTTTCAAAAACATAGCACCCATCAACGGTTTCGAGTCGGTATCAAGATATCTGACACGCTTAATCTACCCTCGTGCCAATGGAAGAAAGATCAATCCGCGAGAACACAGACACATCATGAGAATGCAAAAAAAAAAGAATAGATAAGTGAAGCAAACAAATATGAAAATCATAATTATGATCGAAATTTATTATAAAAACCATACAATTTTTCGGATCACGAATTAGAAATGAGTGAAATGCTATGAAAATTTAATCATATCATTAAATTAACCTAAATTTCCTGCCGCTAAATTATTTCAGGGGTTGAACAAAACCTTCATAAAACAACCAGGAAATAATTTGGCCCCAAATACATTCGTGCTACACTAATTTTCTAAGAATGACTCAAATTACGAGTTATTCAAATTCTACTATGAAATCAACATTTTTGGAGCTGTAAGTGCTTATCTCATTCACATGGTAGTGTATAGTTTAAGGGTGAGAACTTACCAACGAGGCGATGAAGCCTTGGCTATCTTGATTATAATCCGGGAATGATAACCTACTTTTCCAGGGCAGATTAATAATGAAGCCTTGCGATAAATATTATATCAAGAATAGTAATCAAAATCATCAAATAGAAGGCGCATCCCTTCGCCCTACCATTTAAAAGAACTGGCATCTAGTAAGCTTTTTTTTCGGCACTGAACCGTTCGGAGAAGCCATGGATGGACCTGGCAATTTATTTACTTGTTACAATGTTTCGTATTCGGATTGAAAGAGAAGCTCGACGCTGATAAGTTTAAAGCTATTTGTGTCCAAAAGCCGTGAGTTATGTAAGTAATGAATATTAATGAATAGTTTGCATAAAATAATTAATAAAATAATTTAAGAGAATCTACCATAATTGTAAAAGAAATATTATATTATTTTTGCAACCAAAGGCAAAGGGGAATATCTCGATTTTGACTTTGAGAAAAATACGAAGCTCTAGCGAGTCAAATTGACACGGCGTTGGATTTCTAGAATCGAGGCACGTGGTTGATCCCAGCGAACACCGCCAAAAAACTATCAATAATGGGCTCAACGATTGCTGATTGATAAAAAAACAAGCAATTTCACACGGATAACGGATCAGGTAAAGATAAGTCATCTCTAAATAGAGCTAGTGTAGATAAATTATCTTTTACCTGACCGAGTAAAGATTTACGTATGAAATGGGAAAAGCAAACAAAGGAAGGTTAGGTTAGGTTAGGATTTTTCTCCCTCGCATGTAAATACTCAGGTAAAGATAACATCTCTGCTGGATAAACTTAAAGATGGTAGATCTTTACTAACCTTAATTTTATAATTAATATTATAAGATCACTGAATACCAAAGAGTCGAGCAACACAAACAACCAAGATCACTTAACCACTAGTAAATAAAGATAAGCCATTTCTAAATTGACCTAGTGGAGAAGAGCCATTATTTTCATCCGATTTAAGAAGGCTTACCTTAACCGGTTCCTGGCAACTCCTCTTATCCCAACGAGGAGCGCCACCACCTTCGAGCTTGCTAGTGGTTGTCATTCTGATTTTTATGTACATTTCATTTTCCCCGTCGGGAATCTAGTTCACGATGCTAGGGAAGGATGGCGTAACTCACTAAGAAAGTTAGATAACCGCCTCTGTTAAAGAATTCTGATAAAAAAATAGTAACTATTTAATCAGTGGCAAAGTTTCAGATATATTGGTAATAAGTTAGCAAAATTGCAATGGACGCAGTGATGTTTTGCGGTGGGTATAGCAATGAGTGGCGCCCTTACATCGGGCATGACTGGTCGACGCTCTTGTTCCATGCCAAGCAAAATGACTGTACCTAATAGACCATTTAAAGACCGTAAAAATAACGAGTTGAACGTGATCCTATTCCTCCACGGGTGGGTGAAAACGATCGCATGTGACGGCCAAAGTAAGGATTAAACTATTGAATTGAAACTTCTTTTTAGGGCTGTTGGATTGATCTGTAAGATACAGTCTCTCGGGGTGGATGGGCAGCGTACCCCAGACGTACCCATTGAATTGTGAAGGTGGGTACCCATTGCTATAGCAACCGCAGATTAGTCATTATTTATCTTATTCGGTATCAATGGACGGCGATGAAGCCAAAGAGAGAGGCATTGCCTCGAGGTCTTACGCTTTTTCATCCTGAGACATGGACTCTTTAGAGTGTGGTTGAAGAACAATAATAGTACATGTAAGGTAGCGTTTACATCGATACTCATGATAAAACACTACGGTAATAAAAATATAAACACTATTTTTATTTGAAACGTATTATTACAATAAATATATTTAGATTGCCTAACACAAATAATGGAGGTAAAATAGAGATACGAGTATAAACAATTTTTTTACAAGGCAAACAGAGCTAAGTCGCGCGCTCTCATTTATGTCAATAATTTTGAAAAAAAAATAACAAACGTATTATCAATTAACAAACGTATCATCTGACCTTACTGCCTTCAAAACTTTCAAAAACTCATTGAAAAGTAAAATGGTTACATCATACCGACCAACGGACCGTTATATTAACTTATAGGAGTCGCATGCACGCGACTAATAATGGGTATATCTAAAATAGCTTGACACTCGAAAGAAGACCAGGTTCAAACCATATTTCAGATTGAATAGATCAAATTCAGGCTTGTATACAAAGTTTCTCTTGAATATAAACACAGATATTTGGATAATTAGGAGGTATCCATGGCAACGCAAATTCTGCTGACTTATTTAATATATAACGTTATGATTATTCTAAAGCTACGAAAATTTGGTTGGTATAGATAAAGCAGTAGATATAATGGACTTTCTACCAATGAAAATTCCTTTTGGTTGGTTTTGTTGAACACATAAAATGCACTGAAAAACGGACTAGCGAGAATGTCAGTAGGTGACCTAAACTAACAAGGTTGCGACCATTATCATGGTAATAGTGCTTTGAACGCCTAAAATTTTGTATATGAGATGCAGTGATTCCATATTTCGCCCAAGGAAGGCAAATACACGGCCCCTTGCTTCTTGTCTGAAAATGTCCAGTTG
The DNA here is from genome assembly GCA_963969495.1 of Ceratothoa steindachneri. NCBI lineage: Eukaryota > Metazoa > Arthropoda > Malacostraca > Isopoda > Cymothoidae > Ceratothoa > Ceratothoa steindachneri. The sequence goes on from OZ018339.1 coordinate 45,262,257, forward strand.
GTTGGTTTAATACCCTATTTTTTATAAATTAATAATAGCTACAAATATCTACAGGAGAAGAGTATTTTTTTTTAGTCAATTTGGCCTGAATACAATTAGAGAACAAGAGACGAGCAGTGATTTGGAATTTTAATTATTTTGTTTTACGCTACGAGTAACATCTAATTAAGTGGTACGAACATTGGTATGCTTGCGAATTAATTGGAAAAGGTTCCATTCATTATTTGGTTTCTTTCTCTCTCTCTCTCTCTCTTTCTCTCTCTCTCTCTCTCTCTCTCTCTCTATATATATATATATATATATATATATATATATATATATATATATATATATATATATATATATATATATATATAAATATATATATATATATAAATATATATATATATATATGGAGAAGTGATACATAGAAACAAGATCCTACTGGAGGTGACCCCGAGAAAATCAAAGAGAAAAAAAACATTGTTCGGCAAGGACTCGAACCTCAGTCATCCGGTTGTTTAGACCAGTGCTCTACGGACTGTTTTTTCAATTATATGTATATCATGTATAGCAGACAACCCATACCAGGCACCGTCTCAGATAGCGGCAAAGGAGGGTATTATTAGAGTTGCACACATCTGTATTACTGTTGTTCCCCGAATTGCCTTCATGTCTTAAGGGGCTAACGCAGTGATTTCTCTGGCCCTTCCCTCCATAATGGGGCATCAAAGATTCTGGACCTCATTTTTCGGAGGCTAACAATCCTCTGCCCGGATCAGCAAGAAGGTAATCTCTGAAACAGTGTGTTCTAAGTATCTCCAGGTTTGTGGAACTGCCTGTTAACAGTAGTGCTGTTCCTGGCTTGGTATTTAGAGATTCTCAACTAAATACAGTTGCACAAATTAACAGAAGAAGTTAAGATGACCGAATAGAACCTCATTTTACTCCGCAATGTAAGAAGGAAAGGAGATGTAACAATATATTTTGAAAACGATCACCAGCTCTCCTCAAACGTACACACGATTCACATTCTAGGGACGTAAGAGTGCACATACTCACAAACATTGTACCATCCCTAACATTAATTATAGGCATGTCCGTGAAATGGTACTCTGTTAAGGCACTTTTCCTTGAGGCTGCACTCAAAAATTCTTTATTATATTATTATTTGAGTGCTGCTGTTGTTTATTTCTCACCTGAAACAGATGGCACCACTACTCCCACCCTAAGGGCGGCTGTTTCATGCTGTTGGCATTTTAGAGAATACCGGATATCAAAGTTCTATTGCAACTTAACCTCAATTGGAATACATCCAAGTGGGGTAGGGTGGTCCCACTACAGGAGTGTATCCTGGTTAAGTGGTCATGTCATATCCACTTTGAAATGACATGACTCCACTTCAACTTTTTTTCGCTCGCCCTACAGGGTAGCTAGAGTTTGAGAAAACTCAGCCTCATGTTATGTTGTAGTGGCCACATATTCCTCACTAGCAAGAGTAAAGTAGATTAAAAACAAGAGAGATCCAAAACCACTGAAATTCGACTGCCAAATTATAATAAATACCTTTCAATTAAACTAGAAAACAAGTCTAATGGAATTCGTGATGGGGAAACTGAATCCTAATTACACTATTGTAATATAAATATAACAAAGAATTGTTCTGCAATGCGAAATTTGTCAAATAACAACGAGAACAAAAGGTTGTTTGAAACAAAAACAAAGAGAGAAAGTCTCTCCGATGACCTGCGGTGTTTTGTGATAAGATGATAAATGGTTATTGCATTGATGATTTCCCATGGTTCAAATCACTTACAAGTGCCTTTGAATAGCTAAATGAGGCTTCTGCCACTAGATGGCGCCACCCAGCGTCAAATCCAATGGCAGATTTGAAATCTCCAGGGTGAATAACTATATGTCCCATGGTCATATGGGTTATTTCATGGCTCTAAATGGGTACAATTAAATTCACTCCTTTTAAGAAACGAAAAGCGACGCCTAGACCTGGCGCTTCGCCGCAGGTAATAAGGAAGCTACGAAAAGATTTCAGACTGCAAAATATGGGATGGGATTATACAATTCAAGATAACATTGAATATACTGATTTCTACAAACTTATAATAAACAACTTAAGGAAAAAAAGTAAACGTAGAATACGAATAAAGCAAAATATATATCGGAAGCAACAAATATTTAAAACAGGAAACAAATCCCAACATTCAGATAGAAAATCACGACACTAAAGGATAAAAATGTAGGATATCGAAGAATCAATATATGATAAAGGAAGATGAATGATTGGAACTGTGGCCATTAGTGGATTTTATTATTTAAATTTAACCGCACTTTGCAGATAACGGGCTAATATATCACATATTTTTCCGATGGGATTATTAATTACTTGGACAGAACAATTAATGACATAAGTAATAATTATCGATGATAAATTATCAATCTGCTCCTTTCATAGCCAGGTAACTTGTGTAACCCATTTTTATAATATTATAAATATACTTAATCTAATTAACTATTAACGATCCCACACACGAAAAAAAATAAATTACCCTAATTATGACACTCAATATATAGACCAAAGGAGACTAACTTTACCTAATAACAACGAAATAGCAGAGTTGCTGCATGAAAAAGGAAAGAAGGCCAAAGATAGAAAAACTAACAATAAGAAGAATAAGGCTACAACCGAAAGTAGTACTAACGATGATAATAACGGTTTGAGCGCCAATATATATAGACCATTAAATAATACATAATAATTTAGCTAAATAAATAATAAATAAAACAGCGATTAGGCTGACCTCCAGTCTCCTTGCATCACCTTGCAAATCTACTACTTTTTTTCAATTTCCCCACTGTATTTCTCAATATTTCTCACTTTCACTAACCTCACTACTTTTAAAAATATGAATTCAAATATACCTTTTCTTTCCTAGTGAAGACGATTGATAAGTGTTCATAACCCCATCAATTAACATGAGTCTGACTAAATCCTACAATTTTCTTGTGTGAAAAAAACCCACTCCTTCGCAAACACTTATATCGCAATGGACACATATAATACAAATAAAAGTAATAGCATTAAAGTGATTTGATATTTGTGAAAGAGTTAAATAAATTATGATGAACTATATGATATAAATGGCCACCTTACACCAGCTGATAACTTCTCAACATATGAAGAGTAATTCATAAAGTATCCCCAAAAATCACAACCAATAAACAAACAAAAACACTAAACCCTAATCAATCACCCGAACAGGTAATTTTCACAAGCAACTCAAAATATTTTACAAGTACCTCTAGTAATTATGAGCCTGTAGCTAGTATAGTGGTTAGCGTGCTTGTCCGACAATCGTTGGGTCGACAGCTCGAATCTCGGTCCTGAGTCTGACACTATTTAGTAAGGTGGTTACCTCCGTGACTGGTCATCACAATGAAAAGAAGGAAAAACTCTGATTTCGAACCCTGGAGAAGGAGAAATGGGACCCCTACTCTAGTATCGAGCCTAGTCAACTAGGGATGCTCCAATATGAAAATGCACCATAGTTCTTCAAACGCCGCATCGACGACGACACTAAGAAGAAGAAGAGTAATTATGAATATTGCAGATAACGAATGGAGGGGAAATGCCTATCTGCATGGCATTCCTAAACAATGAAAAGACCATTGCCTCAGGACACCTAGATTTAGTCTAAGAGCTCTACAGAAACACGGAATTAACACAATGAGATACTCTTACATACATATATAGGGTTTCGTAAAGTCTGGACACAGGAAAAATGCATATTTTAAAATTAGACTACATTTTATTTAATTTCAACTACATTTTTTTCATGTGAAATATTAAAAATAACAACTTCAATGTGATTTTTCCACCATTTGTGATGCAAAATTCGATGCCCTTTACAAGATTTAGATAAACCCGATGAATTAACTCCAAATTTTCGTCAATTTGAGCACATTCATTTATGATGCACTGTTCCTTCGGGTGTCTCATATCATTGGGTATGACTTCTCATTTACATACCCCAAGAAAAAAGTCAAAGGGTGTAAGGTCAGGTAAACGAGGAGACCATTGTAGTATTTCCTGTGTCCAGACGTTTTGGACACCCTGTACAATCGTGTAGCATTGTCATAAAAGCTGAAATCTGCTCGTAATATAAAAGGGCGAAGCAAATGGAAACTGCTTGCGGTGATATTCAAGACATTGGAATCGGAACAAAATGCAACCAAATTAAATTGGAGTATTTAAGTGACCTTCGCATTATGGTGACAAGATTATTTGCCTTAAGTCGAGAAGAATTACCTTCAATACCACCAGAATTATCTCTACAAATCTCACAGTTTTACATCCACTTAGCTATCCAAAAACAAACACAAGAGTTCAAGAATTTTTCACATGTTAGAACGAATAGAATCCGCGATCAAATTTTAGAACCAGAAGAAACATATATATATAATTAGGACAGTTTTTTCTCTTAATAAAGGTAGGCTAGAGAAAGGTAGGAATGGTTTGCTCCGGGTACGATGGGTAATTTTTTGCCTAACTTAAATATAAAAGAATTAACATAGAGAGTTCATTTATCCAGATATATTCACCTAAGTTACATGGTAGAGACGTGAAAGAATGGTTCTATTCATATTATTGAATGAAATCGCCGTCTGTTTAAGCTACGGCCTGTTAGAAGCATCGGAACCCACTTCATGCCTTTTCGCTCCCTCCCCTGTATAACTGGGAGAAAACTGGTGATTCTGGAATTAACTTCCACCTTGGTGATGCACGGGGACTGGTTGGTTTCTCACCCTCTCTCAACCATGCCCCATACGTCCTAGGGTTGCAGTCTAAGGAGTTTGTACGTTAGATGTTCGGAATGACGTGATCAAAGAATTCGCCTGGCATCCAAGACTGGGTCCCGAGCCGGGTTGTGATACGTAAAGCCTTCCAGTGGCCATCTCCTGAATCTTGGGCAACACCAACTCCCCCCCGCACATAATATAGCCCTCCGTATTGAGTCTAAACCCATGTGAGAAGATTAATAGAGGCATAACATGGCCCTCGCTACTAACTAACCCAAACACGATGATGTGGACAAGGAACTTTATCTTCATGAATTACTGTAAACCTTTTTTTTGGGGGGGGGGGGGGTTGGCACAGAAACCCAGAGGTTTTATGGGAGTTCATCACCTGGTTTGGACAGAAATTCTTCTCGTGTGAGAATAACCAGGCATCCCAGGCTTGAGAGTGATGCTTCAGTTTGCCCTTCATCTTATGCGACAGGAGTTGGCCGTTCCTTATCTTGTATGAGTAGTATCAGATGTTCTCATGTGCTAACTGCCTGATGAGAGACTAAAACTCCCTGTCCTTTGCTATGGACCTCATTAACTTGCTAGGATCGTGTTTAATGACGGCCTGGATCTCCGCGACAAATTCGGGACTTCTTTTAGAATCAGAACTCTTAGAGTGAGGTTTACGAGCCGCCGTACCCTCTTAATCGCAGTCTGACTCATCAACTCTTTCCTGATCCTCTTCACCTTCCTCAGATTAACACCCAAGCACTTGGATATGTTCACAATGGAGCTCCTAAGGTGAATTTCAAGCAGCATAGCTTCCTTTTCAAAGTGTTAGGGATTTTATTTCACACATAATATCGTTTTCTTCACAAACGATGCACAACTCAATCTACTATGATAGAAAGAAGAGAAACAGACACTAAACAATAGTCATGTGCGTAATTCTGTGTTGCCAACGGCAACAAATTACCCACAGCACATTGTACATCTTCAGAACCAACATCTTCAGAAGGCACCTTACCTGTTATAAATAATGGAGGTGAAACTTGGACATTGAGCACAAAAAGTAGGGAGAAGTTGCGGAAATCTCAAAGAAGCAAGGGTTGATAAGTGTTAGGAATAAATGTGCAGTGACCATAGAAGAAATGCGTAGATAATAACACATACAAGGTCGAAATATTTATTAAAAAAAAAAATATATTTGTTGGAAATGGGCAAGGGTACATTAAGTGAATAAATCCCAAAGATAGACCAAAGAAATCGTATCCTGAGCAACTTGATACAGAAAGAGTCCCAGAAGATGAATTCTTCATTTAAAAGTATTCGCAGTATTTGAAAGTGGCCCGTTACTTTTTGCACCTTGCAATTAAAAGTTGATTAATAAATTTCTCATACTGTGTTTTCAAATTTATTCGATCTAAAGTATTTATAAATTATATCTAATACCATTTTAACGCCTCATCATTTTCTACTAAATGTTTAAGAAATTTTTGTTTGTAGTTTCTTATAAGAATGTGAAAAGCACGTTTTAGTAGATACATACAAAGCTATTTTCCTCGGGTAATATATCATTTATAGTCAATTTTCTGATAAAATGGCCAAGAAAAGGGGATTTACCAAGAAAAGAAGAATCGTATCGTGAAAGAATTAGTTAAAAGTGTCTGAAATTTAGGAAAGATTTGAAGTTTGATCATCGCACTGGGAAGAAAATTGTATAGAATGGAACTCAGCTAAAAAGAAAATAGCTTTAACCATATACGACCTCGAGATCTTTCACCGATCAGAGAAGTAGCTAAAAACACCCACCCCATTTTCAAGCTCTTGTGGCTCCTTCCGTATTGAGAGAAATTAGGTTTAAAGCCCTCAGGAACTTTCTACAGTTAGCAATGAGACAAAAAAACGTTCATAACAGGGAAAAAAACGAAGCACAGCTTCTATTTTGGGTCCAGAAACATGAAAACTGACATTAGCAAAGTTATCTTCACTAAAGAATCAATATTAACTCTGTATGGGTTGTATGGTCGGTCGAGAGGCTGGGTTGTCATCGGTCGTCAGGTGAGGCATTCATCAAACGATAACAAAGATTAGTGGAAGGTTTTGGTTGCAATTGTTGGAGACAAGACAGTAGGACATTTCAACGTGACTGATGACGTCACGAATGAATCGTAAAGGGACTGCGAGTTCCTTGATAAAGCCTTCTACATTGATTGAAGAGACAACTAGTGAATATGAGGAAGTCACTTCTCTTTAGGCGAGATATTATTCCTAGCCATGCTTACAAGTTAAATAAAAATTTGCTAAAGAGGAAAATATTTGTAGGAGACTCAATCACATATTCTCTTTCCAACACTTGTGACCAAAATCAAATAGGAAACTTGTGAACCATAATGAAAAGAGACGTTTACCGAGATGTCAGGCAATTTAACCACAAAATTACCTTTGTAAAGCCTCCCTAGATGCTAGGAAGAATGTGTCTGCTTATTCTATGAGTATAAAATTACTTAGTAGACGACAGTGCTCAAAGTTATTCCGAAGAGGGGTCCTTTGTTCAGTATCTCTTAAACTGATCTAATATAAAATTAAGTTTAATCTAACTTACCTTTAGTGTATTTTTTCAAATTACATCATATAATTCGTTTATCTTTTTATACTTTGTTAATTTATGATTTGTTTAAATATTTAAGTTAAAACCTTTCATGTATTCCGACTAATTAAAAATCTGCAAATGATCTCTTTCAGTAAAATAGTCAACACATAAATAATTTCTCTTATTTTCCTCTCATATGGCGTTTAAACACCACATGCTTGTCTTAATGTCTTAAATCCATTAAGAACGTTACACAAAATTCAGCCGGGTAAAGAGAAATTTGACTATTTTTTTAATATTTGCATAGAATCTCCAGGCTCACTTTAATTCACCAGACGACGAAGTATTTTTAGAACTTTAAAGCATCTGAGCATTTTTGGACGAGGTTGAATAATTTCTTTTAGATTGGGTTAATTTTCTTCTACTTTAGTTCACATCACTGTCAGCTTTCCCTGTGCATTTATATATATATATATATATATATATATATATATATATATATATATATATATATATATATATATATATATATATATAATTTCACCAGGCATGAGAGTACATAGAATGTGGAGAAATTCATCTTTATTTATTGGGTATAAACAACGTTTCGAGCTGTCCGCTCATCTTCGGGTTCTATGATATAAAGGAATACATAATTTACAATGAATTATAATATTAAAAAATTTGTCTAGAAATTAGAATATTAAGAGTGTTGACAAATATCTACAAAAAGAGAGACTTTTTCCTATAATACAAAACCTAAGAAAAAACATAATTTATAATGAGTTAGGATATTAAAAATCCTAGAGGAACACAAGGGAGAACCACCAAAACACATCATCGTTGGTATGACTCCAGAGAGAAGTGGGGAGGGGGGATTACAGTGGACATAGGTAAGATTGTATTGGTAGTAGAGTTATGTCATAAGTAGGGGAGCAACGGACGAGTCACAATTAAGACTAGGGGCATGGGATTTAATATAAAGGGATTCTAGTATTCTTAAGCTTTGCTCATTGTTATCTTGATCTATTATTGTAAAATTATCTAAAGTTATATCCGCGTTGCATTTGATTGCATGCGCTCGGATAGGGGATGGTTCTTTACGATTATATGGTTCTTCAGTACGGGCACTGATGCCCATGTGTGAGCAGAACCTTGCTCCAGGGAGCGAATGCATAAAGAAATTGAATTCCTAACATCCTATTTCAAGAATATTTGCTGTCCCCTCTCAGTAGTAAATACCCTTATTTGTAATTTTTTAAATTCCCAATATTTAACTTGCAATCCTTCTTTCGATGTTCCTAAACACTCAAAATATTTTATCCTCCCCGAAATGGGTCACCTTAATAGAGAATTTAGAAGAAAGTTTTCTAAATTATTTAAACGCTATTTTTATCATACAAATTTCAAATTAGTAATTGTTAAAAAACTCAATATTGGTAGTTGGTTCAGTCAAAAGGACAAACCTCCTCAAGGGATGCGCAGTCGTGTTGTTTATGAATTTACTTGTCCTCGGTGTCTCCAAGGAAGATACATAGGCAGCACGATTCGCTCCCTGAGAGCAAGGTTCTGCTCACACATGGGCATCAGCGCGCGTACTGAAGAACCACTTAATCGTATTAACCATCCCCTATCCGAGCACATGCAATCAAATGCAACGCGGATATAACTATAGATAATTTTACAATAATAGATCAAGATAACAATGAGCAAAGCTTAAGAATACTAGAATCCCTTTATATTAAATTCCGTGCCCCTAATCTTAATTGTGACTCGTCCGTTGCTCCCCTACTTATGACATAACTCTACTACCAATACAATCTTACCTATGTCCACTTCAATCCCTCTACCCCACTTCTCTCTAGAGTCATACCAACGATGATGTGTTTTGGTGGTTCTCTCTTGTATTCCTCTAGGATTTTTAATATCCTTACTCATTATAAATTATGTATTTTCTTAGGTTTTGTATTATAGGAAAAAGTCTCTCTTTTTGTAGATATTTGTCAACACTCTTAATATTCTAATTTCTAGACAAATTTTTTAATATTATAATTCATTGTAAATTATGTATTCCTTTATATCATAGAACCCGAAGATGAGCGGACAGCTCGAAACGTTGTTTATACCCAATAAATGAAGATGAATTTCTCCGCATTCTATGTACTCATTCCTGGTGAAATTAAAGATTCGTTTAGCTAGCAGCAACCCCATCGATTATATATATATATATATATATATATATATATATATATATATATATATATATATATATATATATATATATATATATATATATGTTAGAGAATTATGACTCACCTTCCAACTTGGGTTAATTCTAGTTCTGCATTTAATCAAAAAGAATGGCTACGGGTATTAAAGGCGGGAGAGATTTAGAAGAAGAAAATCACTGTTCTAAATTAGGAGGGTTGAAAGGGAATGAGCGATTTGGATCCTCATTATCACAATATTATACAGTGAAAAAACAAGGAAGAGGAATGATTGGAAATAATGTCAAAAAGGATTTTATTAATTATATGACATTTTAGTTTGCAGATAATGGTAAAAAGATCTCATCTAATCCCAGAAATATTAATTATGTAACCCGAGATATTAATAACATAAGTTATCGTGTTATTAATTGATGCTAAATTTTCGCATTGGCCCTTCTATACCCGGGTAACCTTTCTGACACTTTTTCATCATATTATAAATATCTTAAACGAGCAATAACTTCGTTCTTAGTGAAGAAGAGTAATAAATGTTCATATGCTCAAAATTGAACGTGAGCATCACAAAATCCTTCAATTTTCTTATGTGAAAGAGGCTCTTTGCAAACGCTGATATCGCAATGCACAGTGATAATACAATTAGAATTAAAAGAGATCGAGTAGAGTGTTATCTATTAAGTATAAATATGAAGTTCATACTCATTCGACTCTCTTTATAATCGTCGATCTATTGTGAAGTTGAAAGCTTCTGAAAATCCTTTAGGTTTGGAATATTCCTTTAGTTAGCACGAGTGAAGCAGAGCTGTCGTAGACGAGGTCCAATCATATTAGTTAAACCTGCTTATGTGAGAACAAGTTGAGTGTAGAGTAAATGTGTTTAAAATAGATTGCAGATGACTGATCTACGCGAGACAAACAACAATAGGAAGGAATTTTTTTGATATGGGTTGAATGAAGTGTAGTAAACTGTGAATCATGATGGTAGGGATATAAATTGTGTGGCAATAGATTTGAAGAAGGATTGGCCTGATTCAATAATAATAATAATAAGTATTTATAATGCGCCCTTTATGGCTGTTAGCCCTTCCAGAGCGCAGGTTGTGTAGCGAGTGTAGAGAAAGTTTACAGAGGAGAGAAGGCAATTCTGAAGAGATGAGTCTTTAGGAGGCGTTTAAAAGTAGCAAGGGAGAGAGAGGATTGGACTTCGGCAGGAAATGGTTAGATATGAATGTATAACGTCGAGCATGTATTGTGTTAGGAAGAGATTGCAATGTTGAATCTGTTGGTTTTTGTATTGTATTTACCCTATAAGAATAGAAGTGAGTATGTAAAAAAAAGTTCAGGAATGACTTGGGACGAGGGGGTGGTTGGAATTGTGAATAGCCATCGCTTGATAATTAAGTGAAATATAAATATTGGAATAGTTAAAATGATGATAGAAGAGAAAACATAACCATTTGCTACACTTGGGGAAAATGAAAATGGTTATACGGTGGTAAATTTATGTGCTGAAAAAAACGTGTAGTAAACATCTTTTTCCAACACAGTGTGCAGATTAAATTATTGGTTGAAGCAAAAACAAGAGAGGGAATGTATGAGTATGAGTGATCTACTCCTGCGAGAAAGAATGTGCTACTCGATGTATTTACTGTTGAAGTTGTGAGAAGTTGTGGAACTATCAAACAATATGATTGTGTTGTGTAAGTTCGTGAGTTTAGACAAACCGTAGATCCTATAGTTGAGGAAGCACTATGCTAGGTTCTAAGAATGGATGGACTTGGTGGTAACACTTTAGTGTGTAGGATGAAATCGATTTATGTTGGAAAGAGTGCTATTGAGTGATTTTAGGAATGGAAGTGGTTAAGACCAGTGTGTGTGATGTCACTATTATAATTTAGATCTTTATGGATGTAATACTGTAGAAGTACGAATTTTAATGATGAAAATGAGTATGGAATTGATGATAAATAATGAAAGCGGGGTTCTTGCTGGTGTATTGGTGTAAGGGGCAGATAGTGAGGTGGGTTTGGAAATTTTGATCAAATTGTTTTCACAGGGTGTGCGTGAGGAGTAGATATAGTAAATGAATAAAGAGTATCGTGATGGTGTTTGTGACAGAAGATAGTGTGACGTGCGATACCAGATTGTGTGATTTCCTTGAACGACCACGATGTTTTAATTGTTAGGAATATATCGTGAATGAAAGTTATACATTGTAAAGTTGCGAGTACAACATTTTCTAATGCTAAGAACATTTCAGGGTGGATTAAAACGTTAGAAATTCTATGTTCAGGTGTGGAATTTAGCATGTAACTGCACAATAGTATGTTGGTGTCAACTTTGGTATGTGGACTGACACTATGGAAGGGGTAGGAAAGGAGAGAGAGCACTGAAAATGGACAATAACATGGATAATTGGTGTGCGAAAGGTAAATTGAAGGAAGAACGAGTACATAGAAATATTATGGTGTGAACAAAGAGGAAAACATAGTTGTAACTGGGAATGTGATGAAGTAGTCCAGTGGCCACCTAAAATTGGAGTAGTTGATGAAAAGGGGCGATGTGATCGACAGTATCGAAATCTGCCGAGAAGTAAAGAAGGTCTCCAGTGGAATAGTGGCTAGTGACAGCAGCTGGACGAAGGATGACATGGATGTGAGGTTGTGCAAAAAATTTATGAATGCCCTTCGTCAGGGGACAGATAAACGAAGATAAAGGCGGACATAGGTGGTAAAATAAGGCTTAAATATTATCGTATCGAAAACTTAACCTCATCCCAACATAAATATGAGAGATTTTAGTTATTCCCAAAAGCATATGAAAATAGGGGCAGAAATTGAATATTCGTATTGTGTAGCTCTGTTATGTGTGGAGTATTGCAGTCATTCGGTAGTGAAGAGGAGGAAGGTATTGAGAGGAATAAATGCGAGTTTAAAATAAATTAAAGAGATTAAGAGCCTAAGACTCGTAGGATTTCAGCGATCGATTCCTTTTTCCGTGAATTCTATAAATGAAACCTCCCACACACTCAAATTTACACGTGAACTGTTAAATAGAATGTATTTCAAAACGTGGGCGATTAGGCGAGACAACGAAGAAAAAAGGAAGAATCGAAATAAATCAAATTTGGGGTAAGCTTAGGTGACCTAAGATCCGTAAAAAAGGTGAAACCCAATTCCCAGTTTCAAATTCCAGGAAGCCCATTTCACATAAGGAAATGAGACTCCCTTCAGCTTATGGGACTCATTCTTCGGATTCCTCTTCCCCTCAGCTTCTGCGACACATTCTTCAGTTTCTTCCTCCCATTAGCCTCTGCTGCACATTCTTTGCTTTCTTACCCTCTGTTTCTAGGAGACATTCTTCGGTTTCTTCTTCCCCTCTGTTTCTGTGATACATTCTTTGGTTTCTTCTTTCCCTTAGGTTTTGGAAAACATTCTTAGACATCTGATTCCTCTCAGCTTATAAGACAGATTCTTCGGTTTATTCTCCCCCCTCAGCTTCTCTTACACATTCTTTGGTTTCTTCTTCCCTTTTGCTTATGGTACACATTCTTCGGTTTTTTCTTCCTTCCCCAGCTTCTGGGAGACATTCTCCAGTTTCTTTTTTCCCTCGTCTTCTGTGACCCATTTTCTTATTTCTTTTCCTTGCTAGAGCACAGTCTAGAAACTTCCAGCAACCCGCTATTGAAATATTTGACCCGCCTTCCGATTGTGTTATTTTTAGTTCAAGCATTGCGTGTGTTGCCTTGCAAGGGACATTGATGTTAACGTCAGGAGAGAATTCTAATAAAAAAAATCGTGGTTCTAAATTTAGAAGTTTTAAAAAGAATTACGAGGATATTAAACAACTGGTGAAAATAAAAATAGAATGAATAATTGAAATCGGGGAGAGGAAGAGATTCTATAAATTATATTTGATTACACTTTGCAGATGACGGTCTAAAATATCACATCTGGTCGTAATGAGAATATTAATTACCTGGTCAGAGTGATTAATGTTATAAATTATTGTAATATTAATCCATAATATATTATTGAACTCGCTCTTTTATAACCAGGTAACATTTGTGTGTCATTTTTAGCATAATTATTTAATGATCAAGCCATATTTATATATATATATATATATATATATATATATATATATATATATATATATATATGTATATACCGACGTGACACATCCACCTGGACTTCGGCAACCATGGATTGCCACATATTTTGGGGGGAGGTTTTCCATGGTTATACTTGGATAGTACGTAGTAAGTGTTCTAATCCTTGTCTACGGTAACTGGCCGATTACCTTCCATGAGCCAGGCTTGCCCTTGATGTGTCACCCATCTTTGCTATCACACCAAACTCACCAAAGGCCTACAATTTATGCCCATAGGCTCAGCTTTTGCTGCTTGATACTTCATCTGGTAGAGTTGGCAAGACTACATTCCATTCGAGCTATTTCCTCTATGGCTCCCCACACTTGGTTCAACTCATCAGCCAAGATGGTTGGCTGGGGTGTGGCCGCTGCCCTATAAATAAATATATATATGTATATATAATTTCCTCTTACCTTTCAAAATTCTGGCTTCATGTCTTATGTACTCATTCACGTAAAATTTATTTCATTCTTGTAGAATATGTTTTTATAGTCTGTATTACACAATTTCTGCCTCTTTCTCCATCTTTCGTGTTCCATTTAATTAATTTAATTATTTTTTAATTAATTTTTATTTTTATTTTGCCAGTGTTGTATTTAATTAATTTAATTATTTTTTTAATTAATTTTTATTGTTATTTTTCTGGATGGAAACTTGTTTCAATAATTGCATATTTGCGGAAACGTTGCAAAATGAATTTACCTTAAAATGCTGTCATTTTTGACAGCACAGGTGAACTAGTATTGTAAATATACTCCAACATCGACAATTTATTTTCTAGCGAAGATAAGTAATAAGTGTTCATATTCCCAACAATGTATATGAGCACGACAGGATCCATTATTTCTCTTGTGTGAAAGAGGCTCCTTGGCAAGCGTTGATATCGCAATGGACATGCTCTAACCTAACCTAACCTAACCTAATCTGACCTAACCTAATCTTACCTTACCTAACCTAACCTAACCTAACCTAACCTAACCTGCCTATACAGGCCTAAATATAGACGCTATATTATCTCTCTTATCTCTTCTTCTTCCTATACTCTGTATGGCTTCGATTGTTCCTGTAGTTAGAATGAATGAAACTTTGAGTCATATGGGTATAGTTAGATTAGTCGTTCTACTTTTTTTTCCTCTTTCATTTGGCACCAAATTGACCTAACATTCTTGCCGAACGGAAGAGGTACTTGTCATACCGCTCAGATTGCTTTATTCTATATATGTATCTTCTGCATATTTTCCTACTATTAACTAAATATTTTTAAGTTAAAATGCTAAAAATACTAAAAACTAAAGAGGTCTTTCCACGCTTCTCTCCTCTTGTAAATCGTCCCAGCCCTTAAGTATTTCCTTTAGACGGCTTACGTTATTAACTCCAAACTGTAAATTTAGTTACTTTTTCTTTCCTCTGATAATTTTGTGTTCTGTTTTATTAATACCTTGATCCTGACAAATTAAAGTACTCTATTACTAAAATATTAACTTGCAGAGTAATAAATCTTTTTAACTTCATCTTCTATCACTTCTATACAGTTTGGGTCAGAAATTCGAATAACCTAGTAGTATTGACTAATTTATCAGTCCGTATACATTCTCATTATAAACCGTGTTTGATATATGTCTTTGACGTTAGAGGACACGTGATAGGTGACCTAACCGTTGTTGTATCTGTTTGCCTACATTAAATTTATGTATTGGAACTATTTTTATCATATAGAGAGATATAGAGTCAAATGTAGACATATGCTTGTTAAATCTCTAGAAACGCATACTGAAAATTACACTTTTTATCAAATAAATCATTCCAGAGCTTCTTAATAGACTTTCTGATTACCCTAATTTAAAGATTAAGCTAAATCGAATTGGGTTCACAGGAAGCCTCATCCGTAATACAATCTTAAGCTTATAGTTTTGCTATATCTGTTTGGAATATCCCTAAAGCAGGGAACGCGTGTCATTATGCTCCGAATGACCAGTAGGGTGAGGAGAGGGAATACCGACCGAATGCTCTGGTACGATAACTATTTCAAATTGCCCACCGCCACTTACACCCAACACAGCACCCATCCTCAGTGAACAACACGCAAGCAACAGGTTTCCGCCATCACGACGTCTGTTTTTACCAGGTAAGAAAATTGATTTTTCGGATGTCTGTTTTATTTTTTACGGTTCTCATATAGTGTCTCACGTCGGTGAATATGGCGTGATTATTTTGAGTTAAGTTTCATTACGATATTTAGCCATGTTGACATGTTATTGAGTGAAATGAAGTGCGTCCTTTCGAAGTGGCTACCATAGCATTGTTGTGAAGAAATGGTGGTGCGGGAGAACATCGACCGCCAACATGTTGGGGAACACCGATATACTTTGAAATACTTGGAAAAACATAACAAAAAGTGACTGATTATGGGTACAGTCTGTACTCGCTCAGGTACAAAATAAAATTTTTATGCAGGTTTTTCTACTAATAGGTGGGTGCTCCCTCCCCTAACCCTTATGAATAAATATCCATGCGAATGATCATTAGTTGGACAATCTTACGCAAGTATTGAGGCACTTCAATAGGGTCAGCTGTACCAAGAAGTATAAGCAAACCAAACTAATAAGAGATTACCATGTAAACACTTCCAACTTACACCTGTATGGAGGCACCACCAGACTGCATGGTGCCTCGTTAACAACTGCGATGCATGGCATCATGGTGTCTGTGCCATGCCCGAATCATACCATCAGCCTGGAACCACTGGCATCGTCACTTCTTGGACCATGTTACATGTTACCCGTCCTCCTAGGTCTAAATAGTGACGTCATGGGCATAGGTGGGGCGCTGTATACGGTGTAGTAGTGATAACAGGAGGACTCTGGTACGGTGGCATTGCCCACCTTTATTTTTACATAGTCTTCAATTTTGTAATGTTGCTCAAGTAAATTCTTTCATAGTCTGATAAACATTACATTTTTGTCATTATCCTTGTAATGAATATTAACTCTAAGTATATCCCCAATATTATTAAAGTAGTACATCAGTAAGTAATTTATAAGCCTACACCACTAACGTGTAATAAATATTTTGCTGCAAACTCTATATATTGTTTATTATACTACTATTTTAACCTATTAATATTAGACAGATGTTTATCAGTACATCAAAGTTAGTATTCGTAAATAACTAAGATTTGTGTCAAGTTTCATTAGCGTATATCATTACCTCTTAACAAACCAAGTTTAGGGAATGGTTTCCAATTAAAGTAACTTTCCCCCCCCCCCCCCACACACACAAAGAAACTGCTCATCTAAAAGAAATGAATCATTTTGATTGTTTTCCAAATTCTGACTTCTTTATTAATACCAAAATAATTATCAATGAAATTATTATAAAATCAAGTGGTAATATTATAATACCTTTAATAAGAACTAAAGCGCGCTAATATTGTGTATAATGCTTAAAAATGCTAAAGATTTCGATGAATTTATGTTAGTAAAATTATAATTATATGGATTATATGGGTGTTCCAAATTCATTTATAGGAAGAACCAGACAATGGCTTCGCTACTAAGATTAACATTTATAATCTATAAAAAAGCAGCCATGGTTAAATTTGTATAAATTTTCCTGAACTACGCCAATTATAATCATTTTAAAAAGGAACTAAATTTGCCTCCTTCCAAAATATCACGTTGCTTAAAATATAGTTATAAAAGATAAAATAAAGAAACAGCCTTGCTTACATTTTAATAAATTTTCTGAACTTCACCAATTGTAATTATTTTCTTTTAAAACATTATAAAGCATTGGATAATCAGTTTTTTCTGAACTAAACTATTTTGTATTTTCAAACTCTAAATAAATTCTTAGAAATTACCTTGATAAAAATTTAAAATACACTTACAAGGAAAGAAAGTACCCTAGGAGACCTTACTTACACCAGGTAATGGCTTCGCCACTTCCTCCTATGGGAAAGGCTTGCGCTTTACAACTAAGATTAAAATTTAAAATCTAAAAAAAAGCATCCAAGGTTAAATTTTTATAAATTTTCTGAACTTCGCCAATTATAATAATTTAAAAAAGAAACTCTAAACTAAATTTCCTCCCTTTCAAAATACCACGTTGCTAAAATATAGTTATAAAAGATATATAAAAATAAATTTTCTGAACTTCACCATTTGTAATTCTTTGTGTTTCAAAAATTCACAAAATTTCGATACTTATATTTATTTCTGAACTTTGATAAAAAAACATAAGTCATAACCAAACTAAGATGAAATTATTATTTAAATATTCAAAAAGATTCCCTCCTTAAATTATAGAGGTAGTGAAATTTTCTTAGTCGATGTAAAGTTTAATAAACTTTTGAAATTCTACGACACTCATTGTTCGTTTTTTTTTTAAATGTGTATTTAAGGAAAAAGAGAATTAACAGAAAATTCAATTTGAAAAAATGTTCTATCCAGAATTGTGAGGAGTGGTAATAAGTTTGTTCATTGAGTTTGTATGTTTATATAACATAGTCTATATATATCCTTGGGATCTTCAAATACAGCTCACCCAATCCATCAGCATCCTACATCACTTATTCTTTCCCTCTTCCCTTTACTTCACTTTTCTTACATCATGCACTTTCCTACCTTTGTCACCCCACTTCTTCCTATTCTTGCATCTTATCTTCCTCTATCTAGGATACTTTGAAATCAGATCAAATTCCTATATTTGGGCACTTATTCTTGCACCTTTTGATTATATCTTCCATTCTACTATTATTTACGCTTAAATTGTCATCACTTAAATCAATTTTATCCTCTACATATCTTTTCCAGTTTTTTTTCTTTTCATCCATTCACTTTTATTCCTCTCAGTACTCTCACATCACGTGTTTCCCTCAAAGTGAATTTTTTTCTCCTTCGGTTAATCCGCTATCTCCTGCCTTAAAATTATAACATAACCCCAAAGGTTCTGTGGTTTTCAAACCAACAAATGAGAAACCAAAATCGCACTAAGTTCAAATTATAACATAACCCCTAAATGTTCTATGGTTTTCAAACCAACAAACGAGAAACAAAAATCGAAACTAAGTGCAATTCACCCTATAATAAATAGTTTCCATCCGTGTCACAGATATCTCCCATCATAATAAAAGTTTGTTTAACTATGCATTTTTAAATTAACAATTAATAGTAAAAAAAAATAATGTTGAAGGCTAAACTTCACTGCGTCCTTATCAAATAATCTTTCATTATGATTCTTATTGTTTGAAGTAAAAAAAGGGTAATTCGGAGGAAATATGCAATAGCTTCCACCCTAGCTTATTCATTGTATCTTTCACTATGCATTCGATGTGCGGTCCTACATTATGTTGCAGAAACACAAGTCCTGTGTGGTTGATCAACGCTAGATATTTTCTGTATATTCATTTTAAATTCTTCGAAGTTGTACCTCGTCTATTTCACTTTTATGTCTTTACACAAAGAGATTGGCAATAAAAGATTCTTTGATAATGTTGAATTCGAAGAAACACTTAGTAGAAGGCTAAATGCCACGTACATTAGTGTACGTAGAAATACCCCGACACAAGCTGCGCGTCCCTCCTGTATTCCAAATTCGCCTTTCGCCTCGAATCCCCCCCGCCCCTTTTCGCACCAAAGAGACGACCAAAGTTGCGGTTGGCCGCTCAGGAAAATGTCTGCCGCTAAAGAAACCTGAGCCCACGAAGGGCCGAGTTTTCGCGCCGTAGTAAACCGCGACGTGGAGCAAGGATAGCTCGAAGTTGTGAACTATTTACTCTGTCTGGCAGCAGATGAAAAGGTATTTCGCCCAACAATAATAATTTTATGAGAATCTGGTGCTCTCTCTTGATTTTTGCTTATGAGGGAAATAAAAGGGAAAATTCTCCCTGCAAGCAGAAGTTCTTTGACCTACGTTGTGTGTGGAGCTAGTTTCACAAAGGAAACAGTTCGCTCGTTGCAAGAAGAAAATTTTCGGAGAATTGGTTGTTGCCGTCACGGTACTTGTAGGTGCGAGACTTCTCGCAGACCCCCGCCCCCGCCTTCAGAGTCAGAGGTTACACAGGACCTTCCTCTGCAGACGGATTACCCTAGACGTAGCTAAGTAATCAGTTTTGGCTACCCACTCCAGGAGCCAAATAATCAGACAGTCACTTCGAGGAGAAGAATTCCGATTGGAGTCACAGTCTGACCCGTCTTCGCGATCCGGCCTAGGATCATTACATCAGGACGCCGGTCTAGGATTACCCATCATTCGGTAACCTCGGACGACCGGGCTAAGGGTGAACATCGTCGTCGGAAGAAGACATTTACCTTTACCCTCCAAATTCTTTCGAACTCCAAGGTATCCTTAAAGTGAATTACCCCCTCCCCTAACTTCACCAGTTTAACCGTTAACTAGAATTTCCAACCGAAGCTCATAACCTCAATTATTTCAAGTGATTAATTCAGTGCTTAATTCCATAATATTATTCAATTCATTCTGTCGGGTGCAATTAAGACGCAAACACACGAGTACGTAGAATTCAAGTGTAATCCCCACGGCATTATATAGACTTACTTATTCATTGCAAAGAATAATCCTATTTATACCTATATACGCTGTTTCATATTTTTAGTTCATGTATATTAAAGATTATTTTTGTATCTGTGTTTTTAACTATTTTGGACGATCGTTTGGCAATTAATAAGCAATCCACTCGGCTTAAATCTCAATACTACACAAGTCCACCCATGACTGGCTTTTACTGAGTGAGGACACACTCAGGGGATCATTATCTTAATTCTGATCAAAAGGGAAGCATCAGGGTTATTTTTATTCACCATAAGTGGCTACGGTAGGTGTATTGGCTACACTTCACCTCCACTTTACCTTGGTGCAGGATTATAATATATGCCTAGGAAGTGGGACTGGGATTACCCACTCACTAAACCTCGACACACTACAACTGTCTTTTATCTCAAACCCTAGAGTCTTATTTAATAGCTCTATAAACTCTTTGTAAATTAAATTCTATTGTTTAAACTATCTTTACTTATAACCTACGCATGTTTAATAAATCTCACGAACTTTTGTGAACACTCAAGATGATATGGACGCTCAAATTCTCTGGTCTTCAAAGCCTATTTATTATCCGTTGTCCTATCTTTTTGATGAAAAGGAAGAGGAAAAAGTTATCAAATTCCCTTTATTTTTGTAGTTTTATCTATTCTTAATAGAGTCTGACGCGAAACGTAGAAGCCCGCTGTAATTCTTCATTCCTTCAAAGATTCGACTGATTTTAGATAGATCTTTTGAGTGATTATTCTGTCGCTTCGAAAAGCCCTCACCGGGTAAATTAGCATTCGCCATTCAACAATTACATCTCCAAACATTTCTTTGTCCCTTTATCTCTTTCTCTTCATCGATTTTTTCCGATCACGCCATTGTTAAACGAAAATGAAAGTCGTTTAACGGCGGTCTCATCTACATATTCTGAGTTCGTGAGCTCCATAAACGGATTCCATCAGCAGCATATAATAAGACTCCAAGTGGTTGAGATGAATTCAGTTTATTTACGTGGTGAAAAATGATTTTTGTTTTTTTTTTCAGTAAAAAATTATGATAAAAAGTGATAAAGAGGCCATGTGAGTAATCTCTTGAATTCCATTTTACTAATGTAAAGTCTACTCGTACTATTACTTTAATAAAGAGGAAAAGAACTAGCAAGGTAAGAACCATATAGAACATACCATTTGCAACAAGAAGACAAAGATATTACCGTGGAACAAAGCTCAAAACTGTATACAACTGCTTATATTAAAGAAATAATAGAAAAATAGAAATTTGAAACTTAATAAACAAATGACAATAAAAAATTAGATACTGTGGACTACCTAAAAGCCTACTTAATATACCAGAAAAATGACCATTGAGGGTAATTATAATTTTAAATATTCACAACAAATTTCCTCCGTTTAGTGAATAAATCCTCTATGTTGGAGTGAGACCCACATGGCTTTTGACTGCAAATATCTGAAATTAAACTGCCAGAAAAAGTAGGTAGTAGTCAAATGTCCCTATGTGCAATTTTTCCCGGATTAATGTGATCACAATCTGAATTAATTATGAAAAAGGATGTTAGCAAGGTAGGTAGAATAAGTGGATAGGTTTAGTATGATAAAAATAAAAATGGTGGGAGTTGTATTTGTGGTGGATTGGTAAGGGGATTCAAGTTACCTGGAGATTTGTCTAATCCCTGAGGATTTGTATATAATATTAAAAAACCCTTTGTTGACTTCCATCGTAGCCTTCCATATCTCAGGCATCCCTTCCTCCTGGTCAAGTCTACCTAATCTCATTGCTGGGTTAACTCCTAATTCTTATTTAATTGAATTCAATCTTTTCGCTTGAATTCTATTAGGTCACCAAGAAATTATTTTCCTTTCTAACCAGAAAAGAAAAGATTAAATGTATTAAATCAACGCAGTAGTTACCATTCACAACTCTCTTATAACGTTCAACAAGGCGGAGGATAGAATGCTAAAAAAATTCAGCTGGTTTCGAGGAGTCATAAGCATCGCTTGATATCCCTCTCTGCATACTTCATATCGTAATAACTATTTGCATTATGATGATATATTGCAGTAAATGAAATAAGTAAGAAAAATTATGGAGAATGAGGAAGTATTAGGTTGGAAACCAAGTTCCCATATAACTTTCGATTAAAAGTTTATTTATTTATAGATTTATTTAAAAATTTATTTGTATATAAATTTATATATAGTCTTTCTTAGGCCTGCTTGAATGTGCACAGTGACTAAAGTCTCGGTAGACTAGATCACTATGCACTTTTAAGCTAGGCCTAAATAAGCGTAGGCCATTGCACAGTAATTAGTCGGACACCCTTTATGATAAATTAAGTTTCAAAAATTACCCATGAAATGACTCTTTCTCGTGAACAGCAACGTACTATTTTACTGTATGATTACAAGTCTAGCCTAAAAGTTGCCCAATCGCAACGTCGTATCTGTTTTCCCTCCTCCAAATTTAAGTTTGTTCAACTCTCCCGGTTGTTAACAGCGCGTTTCATTCTTCGCCTCGATGTCTTCCACCAACCTCGCCTCTTACTATGAAATCACCGTGTTTCTTTTAGTGGTTTTTTGCTGCAATTTCCTTATCCTGAATTTCACTTGATCATTATAGTCTTTAATCTTGTTTGTTAGTATAAAATTTTATATTAATTGATTATCGTCTACGTATATAAAGCTGATTATAATTGACATAAAGACGGGAAAGAATTAATTTTGAGGAATTTGTAAATTATTTCACAATGTTACATTTCTTAGTTAAAGTAATGTGTAATTTACTTAGCAAGTTCTACTTCTCGAACTCTTCTTCTTTTCGCTCATTTCCTAAAGATTATCAATTGATGGACTGTTGTCATACTGCTGTCAAATATTTGCCCTAAAATCTTCTATAAACATCTTATGGTTTCATTGTATGTGTGTAATCATAATGTTGTATGAAATTTGTTTCACTTCTTCGTCTAAGTGAAAACTTGAAGGTAAATACGCTCCAGTTATTTATCAGCAAATCCTATTTGATATTTTCATTACTAATTTAATTGATCTATTGAATATTCATTTCATTCTGTTTTTGAGGAAAATATGCTAAGAAGTATGTATAGTCCTAAACTACTAAGTTAGCTGTATCATGTATTTCCTAATAAAAGAACTAGGCAATGGCTTCACTACCCCTACCCACCCTCTACGAGGGGAGCTTGCGCTTCGCTACTAAGATTAAAATTTTAAATCTAAAAAAAAACAGCCATGGTTAAATTTTAATAAATTTTTTTAACTTCACCATTTGTAATTCTTTGGGTTTTTAAAAATTCACAAAATTTTGATACTTATAATTATTTCTGAACTTCACCATTTTGTTTTTTGATATTATAAAAGAATTATTAGAAATAACTTTGGTAAAAAAAAACATAAGTCATAACCAAACTTAGATGAAATTATTCATCAAATACTCAAAAAATCCCCTTCTTAAATTATAAAGTTAGTGATGATGATATGTGTTTACCCTTTAGTTGTATATTCGCTTCTCTTTTGATTCTTTTAACATCACTGCCGCCAATAATGTTCCTTTTCATGACTTGAAATTCGTCAAGTTTGTGAAGATTAGTGTTGTTTGAAGGAAGTAGAAGTTTGGTTGAAGGAAGTAGAAGTTTTTTTGAAGGAAGTAGAAGTTTGTTTAAGGAATTAGAAGTTTGTTTGTAGGAAAAAGAAGTTTGTTTGAAGGAAGTAAAAGTTTGTTTGAAGGAAGTAGAAGTTTGTTTGAAGGGAGTAGAAGTTTGTAATTTGTTAGTCGTCAACCGAAAAGGGGCGCCCATTAGAGCCTTTCCTCCCCTCCTCTTTCCGCTCCTCTGAGTTAAGATTCATCCGACTTTGATAGTCTTGGTCTAAATTGATGGATCATTATCTGGCCATTGGATCAAGAGAAGACCTCGCAAAGGCCTAACTAAGTTCAACAGATAGCGACTTAATCAGAATTCAAAATAAAGATTCAGATAATAATAATGATAATAATAATAATAATACCATTTTCTTAAACTTGATCGCCAGATAATGAATTTTTTTGTGCTGAAATTACTAATTTTATTCCATTTTGAGGTTGCTAGGATTAATCAGGCAGGTTTGATTATTGACAATTGTTTACACCAATATTTGTTTATTTTAAAAATAGCATTATCAAATTGAGTACATTTTAATTTTTTCGCTATTTACTAGTAGAGCTAGAAAAATTAGAATACCTGGAAAAAGTTCATTTATTGTCGTAATTTCATTAAAGTGTTAATTATTAAAATATTTCAAAAACTCGATGAGAGAAGTATGTCCAATATAGAAATGTCCACCTTCTGAAAAGTATGTTCATTTTTGCACTAATTACTTCGTTATGTTATTTTGCCACTAATTACTTAGTTATGTTATTTTGCCACTAATTACTTGGTTATGTTCATTTTGCCACTAATTACTTGGTTATGTTCCCTTTGCCATTAATTACTTGGTTAGGTTCATTTGCCACTAATTACTTGGTTAGGTTCCTTTGCCACTAATTACTTGGTTAGGTCCTTTGTCACTAATACCTTTGTTAGGTTCCTTTGCCACTAATTACTTGGTTAGGTACATTTGCTACAAATTACTTGGTTAGGTTCATTTGCCACTAATTACTTGGTTAGGTTCATTTGCCACAAATTACTCAGTTAGGTTGCTTTGCCACTAATTACTGCATAGAAGCAATCAACTCTTAGTATTCTGTTGAGGTTTTATTGAGACCCAGCTTACTTTGAGTGGGGCCTCCAGCTCATCTGTACTTTGGAGACGGCCGTTTCTCATCTTACTATTGACATCATTCCATAGATTTTCTATGGGTTTAATGTTCGAGAGAGTAGGCTGACCAATTAAGCACAGTAATATTATTGTTAGCAAATTATATGGTGGTAGTTGTGTCACTGTAAGTTAGCGCTAATTCGTGTTGGAAAAGGAAGTGCTCTAAAATCTCCTGGCAAACGGCTTCGTTTATTTTTTGAGTTGTTAAAACACAGCATAACAACACCAGCAGATTACATACGCCCTCAAATCATCAGAGTTTACGGAAACTTCACTTTGACCTTCAAACACTTTGGGTTATATGCCTTTTCAATCATCCTCTAGACTCTCGGTCCTTGATTTCCAAGTGAGATGCAAATTTTACTTCCATCTGAAAAGAAGACCACTGAGCGACAGTCCTGTTCTTTTTCTCCTTACCCCAGGCAAAGCGCTTCTGACGTGTCCCTAATTCAGGACTGGCTTGATATTAGGAATGCGGCAGTTGGGCAGCTTTTCTGGAGAAGACTATACCTGATGGCTCTTAATCCAATGACTTTTCTTCAAAATCCTCTCATGTCTGCGGTCATCCATGTTGCCCATACCCTTTACCTACCACTAATTCGCCATGCAGTAATTTTTTCATTAATTTGATTCAATACATCACTCTGTAGATGGAGCTTTTTCAGCAATGAGCTTATGTGGTTTATCCTCCTGTAGACGGTGCCAATGATCGTCTTCTTTACAACTGTCAAGTCAACACTCTTCCCCAAGATTGTGTTTGTGTGTACTAAACTACATTGAGCGATTAGCCTTATTTATACTGTTTGAATAGTAATTTATTCGCTTTTAAAATGAAGCATTATAATAGAAGGTGGTCCGAAACTCTTGTAACTCCCTACCGAAAGTAATGAGAACAATAGAAATAGAATATTTGAGCAATATCAAACACATCTGAAAGATAAAATTGAAACTATATTTGAAAAAAAAAATAAAAAACAATATTTTTTGTGTTACTTTTACGGGAAACCCGGTTATATAGTTCAGATATTCCCATAATTTATATTAGTAAACCCATTTATCATTTTAAAGACTAATAAGTTGGCTGCGTAGATGCAGATTTTCCAGTGAAAGTAAATGAGGTGCCTCACTCTCTCTTTGTGGGATCTATATCTATTTAAGTACAGGATATAATCTCATCGCATAAATATGAGCGGGTTTCGAGATTATAATGTCCTTTCGCATATATTCAGAGCAGAAGTGCACGGCATACACTAAATAAGGTCTTACATTTGCTTTGAATATGACAAGAAAATATTTTCGACTTAAACCCCGAATGTCTAGCGATGCATCATTGCATTTTTAACATTTGTCTACCCGTATTGTACTATCTTTGGGTATTATGATTATTTCTGTGAATTACCCTATATCCACGGTGAATTGCCTCTACCATTTTCCGACCATTTCACTAATTTTTCCATATATATGGAAAGGTATCAAGTAAAGATAATCCCATTTTACCAAGTAAAGACCATCCCTCCCCAAAGTTTCACTGGTAAAGTTAATCCCTCCCAAGGATAAAATAAAAAAAATAACTTAAGAAATTTATTTAGAAACATATTTTTTAGAAAGTCTATTTTAAATCAATTGAAAATTGTTAACTTTGTAGAACTCTAGAAATTAAATTTTAATAACTTATTTAAAACGGTATTTTCTGTCAATCGTATCACAAAAATCATCGAAACAACATTGTATTTATGTCTTTCAAGCCACATAAATTCCTGTAGATAAGAGTTTGTCATTTCTCTCTTACATCATAGCATGCGTTTAATTCTTAGTTTATGCTTATGCCAGTAGCTTTAAAATGACGATGTCAAACCTCGTATACTTCCCAGTTTACCAATTAAAGGTCATCCCTCTCTTAATTAACCAAGTAAAGTTAATCCCTCCTTTTTGTCTTAGGAGGGACTATCTTTACTTGATCCATGCAAAGTTTGAGTGACTATGAAATTTTGCCTAGTACCTAGGTTCGTGCCATCAGCATCTTTTGAATTATTCTTAATTTATCTCAAGTTCGTGTATATATATATAGTTAAAAATCCAATGTTGTAGCTAACTAAGCTCTCCATCAAGCTTTCGTAAGAAGCTCCTCTTACAATCACGAGAGGGTAATTCACATTAAAGCTTTTCTAACACGATCAAAGGTTTACGTGTCAATTGTCATTTATATGTGTTACCCTTTCTATCGAAAAGAATTGAAAAAGAAATGGTGAAAGAACCTGGCCACTCCTCTAAGTAATCCTGGAAAAGATTTTCTCAGCAAACATTGATGATCTGCCTATCCCACATCAATCTGATCAGCTACTAGCGACCCTGCAGCAATCTTCGCTCGCTAAGCCAAGCCTTGAATGGATGAATATTACTCATTGTTAAATATATAAAAATAAGGGGTAATTTTCCATTTCAAGGGTTGAAAAGTATAGAGAAGCAATCATTTGTTCGAGGTGGCAAGAACTTATCTTAATCCATATTTGGTTAAATAAGCCAAAACCAACGAGGCATTTTGCTTGAATTCTTTTGGAAAAAAAATATAAACAAAAATATAAACAAATAACTTATGGTGCTAAGAACTGGAAGGCAATGAGACTCACTTCAACTCAGCCCAGATCCGCAACAAAGGCAGAGCTCTTTCCATGGAGCCTAATTCACTTAATGAAAAATCATCGAGAAGTGAAAGAGAGGAGCAGAACTCTGTACCCAAATTTTGTGCATCATTTCTCCTGCCCAAATATCTGAAGGAAAATTAGTTCTCCACAACATTTTAGTGAGAGATACTTCTACGTTTTAACATGGCATCCAAACATGTAAAATAGATGAGGTAGCTGTTAATGAGACCAATCTTGCACAGCGATACCTTCTCCAGCCACGGAATCGGTCCAGGCTTTGTTGTTGAAAGTGGGAGAGTAATTTAATTGATTTACCAAGCTTCCCCTGATCCTAGCGGTGTAGCTGAGCGGGTCTATGTAACTTCCATACAGTTTCAGTTCCCATTACCTTATCACATACAAAACTCTTTTCAAATATTTTTGTTGGAAATTCACGCATTACTTCACGCTTTTGTATTAATTGATTGTCTCTTTATAGTGAAGGAGAAACCATTGTTCGGTAGTATTGATATTGATCCCAGTGCGAGATTAATGTATAACATTAAATCTTTGTAGCAATTGCAGCATCTCTTATCAGGACGATGTACTATTCTTATGAGCCGCTCTTAACTTAGGGCAGACTTAATGTAAGCAATAACTGCTCACGATAGTAGAACTAGTCCATCGAGAAGTTATTTTATTAATTACTATCCGCAACAATATTAAGTACAGCATCTAAAGTATAGTTAGAAAAGCAACATTTGTTGCATATTTTAATTGCAAACACTACCTGTTGCCTCTTGATCCCTAGTCAAGAATATTTTACCAGGTTTTAGTATTTTTGACATTCTTTTTTTGCCCAGGTCTCTTTGGTAGCGTGTTTATATCCCTGCGGTCTTTATGAGCTCTATGTTTCAATGAAATGTACCTTAATGTATGGTAGCTTAAGGCATCTTTTACAAAGCTAAAACTACGAAGCTTCACATTTCCTCTGCTCTCACGGTAATGATAAAATACTGGAACGTAAACAAGAGGAAGAGATTGCTGTAGAATAAATAAATGTAATAGAAAAAAGAGGAAAGATAAATCCCCATGTAGCACTCGTCCTCACCTTAAAGAATGTTTGAGATTTATCTATGGAGGTGGATATGTACACATGTGTGCATAAATAAGACCCATGTACATGGCGGTAATAGTGTGTATGCTTATTCCACCAGTAAATCAACATAATCCGTGATTATGAGGCTTGGTGAATGGGATTGAAGCTTGTTTTTCCCAGCGTTTAATTAGATTAGCGGAGGTGAGGAGGAAAACGGCTCTTAACACGGTCGGCCGCAAAACAACTGAAATCAGGAACGATAATCAATAAAAGGCAGAGCAAATTAATATCAACACTTCAAGTCTATTTTTATATCTATGAAATCTTTTGGGAGGAAAATATGTTATCGTTAGACTTTTTAATGCTATTCTTTGGCCTCATGTGATCACTATTACGTGAATTTTAACTGCGACGCATTGGATGGAACTTTGGATCCTGATCAACTCACTTCAGAAACTGCTTTTATATTTAACTATGGTTTCGAAGAATTGAAATAAGATTCCAATCATATTTGTTTGTTTTTTCTAGTTTATTTATCATCGGTTTTTATTTTAAATATTATAAAAGAAAAGAAAAGATTTCAAGCACATTTGTTTGTTTTTTCTAGTTTATTTATCATCGGTTTTTATTTTAAATATTATAAAAGAAAAGAAAAGATTCCAAGCACATTTGTTTTTTTCTCTAGTTTATTTATCATCGGTTTTTATTTTAAATATTATAAAAGAAAAGAAAAGATTCCAAGCACATTTGTTTTTTTTCTAGTTTATTTATCATCGGTTTTTATTTTAAATATTATAAAAGAAAAGAAAAGATTCCAAGCACATTTGTTTTTTTTCTAGTTTATTTATCATCGGTTTTTATTTTAAATATTATAAAAGAAAAGAAAAGATTCCAAGCACATTTGTTTTTTTCTCTAGTTTATTTATCATCGGTTTTTATTTTAAATATTATAAAAGAAAAGAAAAGATTCCAAGCACATTTGTTTTTTCTCTAGTTTATTTATCATCGGTTTTTATTTTAAATATTATAAAAGAAAAGAAAATAAATAAAATGAAAAGGCGGCTTAATCGAGAAAGGAGGAGAAGAGAAAATGAAACAAGAAAATCAAATGTAAAATAAAATGAAAGCATTGCAATCAGCGAAGCTATCCCGAACTTCTGGAGCATAAGAAAGAACGAATAACTGCTTGGACAAACAGAATAAGGCAAACAAAATCATCCCCTCTAACCCTATTTTTAGCAGGTCAATCAACGCTGCCTCCTCAAATTAGCAAATACAAAGTTCGTTTTATCTAGTCACTCAAGTTTACCCCAGTGGGAGTCATTTGATCCTATCAAAGTGTGTGTGTTGTGTACAGGGACTTATGCCCAAGTAGGCAGTCGCTAAATGGCCTACTACAAGGAAAATAAAAAATATCGAAGTGTATGACAACAAATGGCCGACAGGCGCTGTGAACGAGGTTCGTGGAATTAGAAGGGCGAGCGTTCATGTACAATCCTCGACAACTGAGCCCCACCTTAATGCAGTTATCGAGTGCAAGAGTCGCCACTTTGTGATCAACAATCAATTTTAAAAATCACTCCAATGAATGAGATGGTTATTTTTACGTCATCATCAAAATAATTTGTCTCGCCATTTGAATAGACAAATTAACATTGATATTGCTATACATTATATAACATATGAAGGTTTATTAATCATTTTTGATAAAGGATCAATAAGTTCCGTGGAGATAGATGAAACACTAAAAAAGAAAGCGATTTTTCCATCCAAATGTCTTGGAAAATTCAGATTTTAAAAATATGGCGATCGTCTGAATGCCACTGACAAAGGTACCCTCGCCGAAGGAGAAAGAAAACTCATTCAAAGGCTAATTTAAATATGAGGAAACAATACAAGATGGAACAGCAATTATATGAACAATGGAAAAAAACAAACAATACTCATGGATAGGTGGCCCAGGAGAGGCCCGCATCCTCCCAGCAATCTAACTGTGCAATAAACCACTCCGAAATCTAGACCACAACATACCCTGAAACATAGTTTCCTACCCAAAACACCATAGTGGACAAATTTTAGGGGGTCTATTCATCCCAGTATTTTTAAATCTACCGCACGCGAATCGCTCTTTCTCGAAATACTCCCAGAAGGTTTGGGAGGAACGTTCCATCAGATGCCAATACGACTTTACGTCTTGAGAGAAATTACGGCGGCAACAAAGAATAACCCTATACCATTAAAGAATAAGTAGAATAGTCATAGAGAAATATTTGAGTGGTTATAATACCTATCATTAAATTCTCGAGCCATGTAGAGAGAATGGAGAACAACCGAATGTCAACCAAGGAACCTCAGTATGTGCAATCAGCCTGGGCCAGCTCATCCGCTCACTCGATACCACTACCCCTTATATCACGCCGAATAGCAGGAGCCGCTGTTTGAGAGATTGAGAGATACTCTAAATGGGTGGATGAGTAGATTCCAATCTTTCAAAAGCAATGAGCTAACTCCGTTACTCGCAATACATGATAAAACGATCTGGAAGTCGGGCAGGGTACGTAATATCCCGTAGCTAGCGGTGTATTGCAACAACTTTGGCCCGGATAGCGTAGAAGCAAACAACCAATTCGTATTTAGGAAATACGAATACAATACTCATGATGCTTTAATGCACTGGCAACAGAGAAGAGGCGAAAAGTATTAAATTGTGGCGTTGCCCAGGGTGGCGTTAATGGACAAACCACAATCACCCCTGATTTGAGAGATTACAATCCACTCGAAGTACTTTTCTAGCCCTTAAACCAAATTTTAAGGCAAGATTGTCGTCTCTCATATGAATAAGCACCATCGAGATCGACCGCGGACGAAATGAGACTCGTTACTTGACGATAGAGATGCTGATCCTGGATGTACAAGCGCATCATAGACCCTACAAGAGGTAAGGCGAGATGAACCTCACCCGCGTCGACAAGAATGAATCTGTAGGGAAAGTGCGGAAGACACAATTAACCAAAATAAGAACATTATAGTGGATGGAATCCACAATCAACAACAGACGTTCAAATGTGTAAGTGCAAATCACGCACCCCTGCTCAAGTTTATAGCAAACTAAAGACCAGGGGGAAAGTAATAAGGTCTGCCTATCATCATCACAGGTCTTGAACCTCACAGAACGGGAGATATCCATGGTAGGGATGCAAGAAACCATATCGCTGAGAAATTAAGCCTCGCTAGTGAAGCTTCCTTCAACAAAAAAACAAGGAATCGGTGCGAGTCTACCATTTCTAAGCCTTCACCATTTAGGAAAGGTTGTAAGTTGGGGTGATCCTAATGATGGCAGCAGGAGTGCAGGATCTTAGTCATGGCCAAGGAAAATAGAAACAAGTGTTCCGGCATTAGGAGAGTCACGCTTTAGAGCATGTTGGAGTCAACGCTCCATAGATATGTGAGATATGTTCAAGTGAAGTACACAATGGGACATAAAGGTTTTCAAGTTGCTGATAATATCAACAACGGATTTAGGGTGAATTCAATTTGACTAGCCATCATATTACATCATCTCAAGGCAACAGGGACAGAAAAAAAATAGAAAAGTGGGTTTAACAATAATTGAATGAAACTCATTGAATAAAACTTCATCCCATGTTGTGAAAGAGAATAGGGATCCATTCATGAATTAACAACTGCGATCGAAAACTAGATTTTATACGGTGAGAGGAAGAAATGTGGCAAATTGACAAAATGAAAACCAGCCTCACATACCTATATATCAAATCCATTTGAGCGGTTGGTTATGCAAATACGCTCACAATTAATATTATTTATTGTTAAGGTCAGATTGTTATTTCTCTTGGTTGCCTGCAGTAAGAAGGATCGCATCTCACGTAGATGCACAGCTTCTTGGAGGTTGCTGTGAAGGATGGCAATTGGTGTGTATTGATTAGGGCCCTGCCATTGATAATCATACACATCTCCGTAGGGTCACATAATTAGTAGGCAAAAATGGAGTGAGTTTGTCAGAAGTCACAATTATTAAGTTGCCAGCGGTCGCTGGCTGTGCCATTTTGATGCATTAAAGAATGTTGGAAGAGTGAAGTAATCATCTGTTTCATTTTTTCAACCAAGGTAAACAATAACATCCCACTCTGATTTTCGAGTGACTGTTGAAATACATTCAAGATTGATCATCAGACCCTCGCAGAGCGTCATTCTGCCAACGAGAGATTGGCGGGAGTGTAGGGCAGCAGCAGGTTCATTCAGCAATCTAAATGCAAATTGCGATAAAGCACCACCACCCACAGGCAAGTATAGGCAAGGAAGGGCCAGAGCCAGAACATAGGGCCTTCGTGGCCCTGAAGATGTTAATGTAAAAGATTTTTTAGGTATGATAGAGGATCCTAAAGACGTTGTGGGAAAGGATGGGATCTAGTGCAATTCAGGAAGTAGAGACTGTACAAAACGTCCCTTTTGAGAAGAACACGGCCTACCATATATATATATATATATATATATATATATATATATATATATATATATATATATATATATATATATGTATATATATATATATATATATATATATATATATATATATATATTAAAGGATGGTGATT
Organism: Ceratothoa steindachneri; assembly: GCA_963969495.1. Taxonomy (NCBI): domain Eukaryota; kingdom Metazoa; phylum Arthropoda; class Malacostraca; order Isopoda; family Cymothoidae; genus Ceratothoa; species Ceratothoa steindachneri. Next base: position 45,295,718 of record OZ018339.1, read on the forward strand.
TTCCACTTTTTCGTATGTCTTTGATGGGTAGTGCGGAAAAGGTGTCAAAGAGATTCGAAAAGAGTGGAAAAACGCCATCTTGTAATATATATATATATATATATATATATATATAGAGAGAGAGAGAGAGAGAGAGAGAGAGAGAGAGAGAGAGAAGTACTGAGACCCCATAAAGTAGTACGTGAGGGTGGCAATGAATATAATGTCAACCTACAGGAAAATGAAAAGGATGTTTCCAAGTACGTTATTCAGTTCTCTATCAAGGAAAACTACGACAGTAAGTAAGACACCGTAGTATATAAATAAGTCAAAAGGTCAGGTCACGCTCCGTCTTTTATAAACTAAATCACAAATGTGTAAGAAAAATGAAGACTTAAAGATGGGAAGAGAAACGCAATCAAATCAATTAACGGGAGGGTAAAAGGTCAAATCATGAAATCATAGAGACCAAGAGGCGAGGAAATCAATATTTTTAACAAGTGCGGCAATCCAAACAAAAGTTAGTTTTCTTTTAATATTTCTCGGACTAACCTTGATAGAATTTTGGTGATTATACCATTTGAAAGGGAATGTAAAACAACATAGGGGTTTCAAATTTCGTTAGAATCAGCCGAATACTTACGATGTTATTGGCAAAAAACTCATTGAAAAGTAAAATGGATACAATCCGACTGACAAACCTACAGACCGACATAGTAACTTATAGAATCGCGTGTACACGACTAAAAAAACATCAGTTGATGGATGACTGCAAACACAGAAGAGCTGTGTATAAGTTTAAAGAATTTGACTCTGCGGTTAGTGGAAAGCAATAAGAGACACCGCCCGCTTCTTAAAGCACCTTGGGGGACGCCTAGTCACCACCGGGGATGATCAACTTTCAGTCACCTGTTTCTAGCAGGTCTATAAAGATCCGTTCGAAACTATGACCTACTACTTTATATTCATGAAGGTTTTCCTACTAAGTAGTAGGTTCTGGTTTCGAATAGATCTTTTTAGATCTACCAGAAACATGTGACTGAAACCTGATCTTCCTTGGTAGTGACTAGGGCGTTCCTCCAGGGTGCTATAAGAAGCGAGCGGTGTGTCTTATTGCTATCCACTAACCACACCATATGTTCTATATTTTCCTATTTGACGTTAGATAAGGGAAATTGTCACCAGTATTTCTATATTATTTTGTGCTAACTCTTGCCATTTGAGAACCTTGAAAGATTTATAAAACGCTGACGAATATGTTGGAGGTTTTCATTCTGACGGGTTTTTTTGAGCTTCTTAAGTGAAAAAACCCTTCACTTTCGTTCTTCGTATATCTCTGATATTAAAAAAAAAACGTTCGAATTGAAGCAAATTCGCAAAACAATTTGGAACGTTAAATATTTTGAAAGGTTTTGATTTCTACATCGTAAAAAAACAAAAACTTGAACATTTCCTTAACAAAACTCGCAAATATACATTTTCTGTCGCCAATCCAATAACTGCCAGTCCGATGTGATTGAATATATAAATAAGACCAACAAAGGCGCCCTGGTAAATCACCAGTCTGGAATATTTACAGAAAAATCATATATGGGATCTACATATATGATGCACGTTTTATTTAAGCTACAACATGACTATACGAAACTCAAGGGAGTTTAATACCAAACCGCTGACCAAAATTCGCCGGATATGACGTCATATTATTTGTGACGTCACATTATATATGACGTCAGGCGAAACTCGCAAGGATACACGATTATAGTTTACAAAAAAATAAACAATGGAATGGGTAACTAAACTTTAAGTTTTATTTTTGCTACTATTTATTTCTTTTAATGGATTATATTTTTAGAAATTATCGAATTTTTCTTTTCTCTTACATAATCAACGCTCCCCTCTATATTATAAACCAGGGAGTTTGTCCCTTTATCTTTTAATAAAGTTGATCTGTGGCTAAATATCTTTCACACAATTTCCGTCGCTCTCTCTTCACTACACTTTACAGATCACTCTTCCAAACCTTTTTGAAGGGGAAGATGCTTCATTGATTTTTCCTTCTTAGTTTTAAAACTTCATCTCTTCAACGTTACCCTCTATTATCCATCTCCTGTCGAGAGTAACAATATTAATGTTAAAATTAAAATATCTCCTCATATCGAGAAAAATATATCGAATAATTGAAATAATTATCTTCTCGATATTCTCTGAGAAGTAAAAAATATAGCTTGATTAATTATTTGAAATACTCGAATGCTTAAAGCAATCACATATAATCCAAAAGAGGTCCATCTTATTAGGAACGTCTCAACGTTAGTCCAAGATGAAAATGTCTCGCCTGAAAAATGTCTTTAATCAGTTTATTTATTTATTTTATCTTCAGTAGACATGTTCTTCATTTACTCTTTTTTTTCTACATTCATCTAATTTGAGTGAATTTTGTTGTCATTTGTTCGTATCTCCAAACACCAATAATTCGAAAAATATTTTCCTACAGCTATTTGCTAACTACTTTTAAACCTCACGTTTTGACTCAGTTGGATGACCTCTGACCTTCCTCCCACAACGTTACCTATAACTTACCGTTGGTGGATACAGGATCAACAAATATGGGGGGGGGGAGCTAACCAGAATTCCTCCCTCTGACGAGTCTGAGAAAACAGCATTGATGATTAATAAGGGTTATAATAGACAGAATTGATAATAAATGACAGCACCTCATAAAGGACTGAGCAATAACTCTCTCAAATTCCATTTCTTTTTCACACATCAGAAAATTATGAATTATAGTTTGTGGAAGTCACTTAAAGCATAATACTTAATTTAATAATAGTTTTTGAGATTAACCTTTATTTAGAAACGTATCATATAAGGTACATTCGATCGCAACGGTTAAAAAAAGTTTTTATATGTATTCTATATTATTACATAACTCTTTATGAATAGCAAATTACAAGTAGGGCTTAAAAAAGAAATATAAACATTAACGAGCCTGAAATTAGGTGGAGGGGGGTGGTTTCAGCCTCCTAGCCTCGCCTAGTTCTGCGCCTGCAACTTTACTGATCGTTTCTCCTTTATACATAGACGCTAATTATCCGCACATAAGATTTTTTCCTGTCGATAACCCTAGCGCTCACCACACGTTCGGCTATTACAACAACCCTAATAAACTAAAAGGGAATCAAACTAATACACTACCCAACCCAAAATAACACATGCTATTGAAATTACAAATACAACTCTTTACTATCATACAAACTGTGAAAAAGCTTTGAAACGATAAAGAACGAAACCCCATCCAATTGCGATGATTTTAATTTTTATTTCATTTTCTTCCCGTCAATTCAGCCTACAAAAAAGGACCCACCTTTCATCTCCATCTGTTTGGTGGACTCGAACACGATAGGGCGCGAGGCTGAGGAAATATCATCTCCGTCTGCTTGGTGGACTCGAACACGATAGGGCGCGAGGCTGAGGAAAAATCATCTCCGTCTGCTTGGTGGACTCGAACACGATAGGGCGCGAGGCTGAGGAAAAATCATCTCCGTCTGCTTGGTGGACTCGAACACGATAGGGCGCGAGGCTGAGGAAAAATCATCTCCGTCTGCTTGGTGGACTCGAACACGATAGGGCGCGAGGCTGAGGAAAAATCATCTCCGTCTGTTTGGTGGACTCGAACACGATAGGGCGCGAGGCTGAGGAAAAATCATCTCCGTCTGCTTGGTGGACTCGAACACGATAGGGCGCGAGGCTGAGGAAAAATCATCTCCGTCTGCTTGGTGGACTCGAAAACGATAGGGCGCGAGGCTGAGGAAAAATCATCTCCGTCTGCTTGGTGGACTCGAACACGATAGGGCGCGAGGCTGAGGAAAAATCATCTCCGTCTGTTTGGTGGACTCGAACACGATAGGGCGCGAGGCTGAGGAAAAATCATCTCCGTCTGCTTGGTGGACTCGAACACGATAGGGCGCGAGGCTGAGGAAAAATCATCTCCGTCTGTTTGGTGGACTCGAACACGATAGGGCGCGAGGCTGAGGAAAAATCATCTCCGTCTGCTTGGTGGACTCGAACACGATAGGGCGCGAGGCTGAGGAAAAATCATCTCCGTCTGTTTGGTGGACTCGAACACGATAGGGCGCGAGGCTGAGGAAAAAATCATCTCCGTCTGCTTGGTGGACTCGAACACGATAGGGCGCGAGGCTGAGGAAAAATCATCTCCGTCTGCTTGGTGGACTCGAACACGATAGGGCGCGAGGCTGAGGAAAAATCATCTCCGTCTGTTTGGTGGACTCGAACACGATAGGGCGCGAGGCTGAGGAAAAATCATCTCCGTCTGCTTGGTGGACTCGAACACGATAGGGCGCGAGGCTGAGGAAAAATCATCTCCGTCTGCTTGGTGGACTCGAACACGATAGGGCGCGAGGCTGAGGAAAAATCATCTCCGTCTGCTTGGTGGACTCGAACACGATAGGGCGCGAGGCTGAGGAAAAATCATCTCCGTCTGTTTGGTGGACTCGAACACGATAGGGCGCGAGGCTGAGGAAAAATCATCTCCGTCTGCTTGGTGGACTCGAACACGATAGGGCGCGAGGCTGAGGAAAAATCATCTCCGTCTGCTTGGTGGACTCGAACACGATAGGGCGCGAGGCTGAGGAAAAATCATCTCCGTCTGTTTGGTGGACTCGAACACGATAGGGCGCGAGGCTGAGGAAAAATCATCTCCGTCTGCTTGGTGGACTCGAACACGATAGGGCGCGAGGCTGAGGAAAAATCATCTCCGTCTGCTTGGTGGACTCGAACACGATAGGGCGCGAGGCTGAGGAAAAATCATCTCCGTCTGCTTGGTGGACTCGAACACGATAGGGCGCGAGGCTGAGGAAAAATCATCTCCGTCTGTTTGGTGGACTCGAACACGATAGGGCGCGAGGCTGAGGAAAAATCATCTCCGTCTGCTTGGTGGACTCGAACACGATAGGGCGCGAGGCTGAGGAAAAATCATCTCCGTCTGCTTGGTGGACTCGAACACGATAGGGCGCGAGGCTGAGGAAAAATCATCTCCGTCTGCTTGGTGGACTCGAACACGATAGGGCGCGAGGCTGAGGAAAAATCATCTCCGTCTGCTTGGTGGACTCGAACACGATAGGGCGCGAGGCTGAGGAAAAATCATCTCCGTCTGCTTGGTGGACTCGAACACGATAGGGCGCGAGGCTGAGGAAAAATCATCTCCGTCTGCTTGGTGGACTCGAACACGATAGGGCGCGAGGCCGAGGGAAAAAGGCGAAAATGTTTGGAGCTTGGAAAGCGCAAAGTGGGCGGCTTATAACTCAGTTTGATCTCCGCTTTTATAGGCTTAGGGAATCGCGACTGGATTAAGCCTGCGCTCACAAATTTCAGAGTCAGTCCGAATATTACCCCCGCTCTGTCGCTTCTTGCTTTTCTTCCATGTCATTTTATTTTCTACTTTTTTTTCCAATTTACCTTTAACTCAACTCGAAAAATGGCTTAGTGATAGCCTGAAAAGAGAGGTTGAGCTTCCTCTACTGTTACATTGAAATTAATCCATTTAGTTAAAGATATTTTTATTATTATTAATTATAACTAAAGCGAAAACAATAAGTAAAGAGTCGAAATATCAGTTTGCTAAAACGTTTTACTAAACTGTTTCAGTTAGGGAACTGAAAATATATGGAAGATAGGTAGCAAGACTAGACAAAAGAAAAGAGTAATTGGAGTAGCTTGGATCAAATGGATGTTCCACTGTACCTAATTTTCGTGTTTTCAATGTTGTAGTCATGTTGTAGGAAAGAAATAGATCCTAAAAGAGTAGCAGGAAAGAGGGAGTGGAAACGACAAGAGAAATGAGAGAGGTTGAAAAGGGAGAATTCAGAGAACCTCAAAGATATAGCTGGCGATTGGTTAAAGTGAAGATGAAAGACAGAATGGTTCATAAAGTAAGGGCAGCCAACATGTCACAAAGGGTCTCTAATTAACCCCGGACAGGTAACCTTGGTGCGTAAGCGCACCAATCGGTGCACAATAACGTAGTCTTTTTCGGTGTGCGCATCCATGCCATGCCTCTGGGTAATCTGTTTTACCCGGCGCCGTTAGTTCTTGTTTTGTTTAACCTTTCCATTGTAGTCTTAGATAAATGCTAAACATCTTGAAATAAAAAGATTTAGACACTGACCAATAGGACCCGAGTTCCTCAAGGTCAAAAGCAGCGTAGCATATCTGCAACCACGTTATCTAAATCGTGACGCCAATTTGACGTTACGAGTCCAAGGTTAATTAATGAAAATGGTCAAAATCCTCATTATTCAAGCCAATAACTTACACCACTAATATACACAAATTACGGTAAACTTTCCTTTTGTTATGTTATTATCCCGTTTGCTTATTCCATTCGTTTTTCCTTGCGACTAGCCTATAATGCTTGACTTAAAAGCTACTCGAAGCATTTGTTTTGACGATGAGGATGGTAACAGAGTGGTTTGAAGTATTGGTTCTTAGAAAATGCAGCGTTTGAGAGCACAGGTTCGAATTACAACCATTTTCAAAAGATCTTATTTTTTAATGTACAAGTACTTTAACATTAAAGGGCTTGTAGTTACCAATGAAGGCTCACCTCATTCGAGGTAACTGGCACTAATCAGTAGAGGTGTAGGTGTTCCCTTAACATAAAAAAATATTAGAGAATTCTGAACCTAAGATCCGCTTGAGGATAGTTCATAAATAAAGGGAAAGGTTGACTGACAAAGGTGGAAAGTTAAAAGGAAAAGTTATATTTGGAAAGTTATATTTTAACGTAATAGTGATCCGATTTTGAAACATATATTGTACTTTCAGCGACATTCCAAGAAAGTAATTCCAAATTAGTGTATTTTCATAAGTGAAATATTGTGGTATCGAAGAGTTAATTCTTTTGTTTAATAGCTTGAAACAGATACTCCTAATGACCGCTCAATTACCTTCCTCCCTATTGAATCGTAATTTTTACTATTGAATGCGTTTAGTATTTTAAACGATAATAAGTTAGCCGCATAGGGGTTGGGCGTCCAATTGCCGTGTCAGCACCCTTCTTCGTGCAATCTATTTCTAAGTTCAGGAATTATTTTCGTCGCTCGACTCTTTCCAATATTATAGTGTCCTTTCGCATATATGTAGGTCATAATTTCACCACATCCTCCAGACGAAGCATTACAAGAGCTACATATGAGGAAAGATTAATATCTTTCAAATTAAGCGCAAAATGTCTAGCTATGTATCCAAGATTCCTCTTTGCCTTTGCTTGTTATGAGGCCACAGTTTGAAAATTTAGTTTGTCTCATAAATCCATTTCTATGTTGACTATGCTTAAAATGTGACCACCCTGTTTTCAATCTCTTCGATGATTATCATAGTCTTTATGGATCACCGAACACTCGTCAATGTCCAATTGTATATTTTATCTTTGTTACCAATTGACTATGTACTATTCTCTTTGCGAATTTGCGAATTTATACAGCTATCTAGGATATTTTGCCCTAGTACCTAGTTTGTTCTCATCAGCATTTTTTTAAATATCACTTGATTCATGCCAAGATGTTTATTTGTATTAAAAAAACAAGGATCCCCGAACAGATCCCTAAGGAATTCCACCACTGACTGATACCCATAATAAAAAATTCTATTCAAATATCTAAACCTTTGGTTATGCACCTATTCCTTAATTCATTTTAATACGCTACCATTTATTATCTATGTTTTTAGCTTTATCGAGTTTTTTGTGGTACTTTGACAAAGGACTTTTAAAAAGTGGTAAACTAAATCTGCAGCTTCGTCTTGGTTAAATGTTGTGATCATTTCTTGAACAAAATCAAGCAAATTAGTTAATCATGAGGTGTGTTATTTACCTACATATAGTCCTGGATCAGTCTTTATGCCTTTAAGGAAAAATATTGGTAGAGAAATGTTCTGTTCCCATTCTACTTTCTAAACGTAAATATCCATCGTTTAAATTATCATATTCAGTGCTCAGTCTATCGAAAGCCTACAAATTCAAATGCTTACATACATTTTTTCTCATTACATGACAAATCCGTTAAGATATTTGTTATTTCTTCTCTCTTTCTCCGAGCCTAGAGAACGTGTGACCCAATCTTCCATCAGGATGAAATTAACCACCTTATCTGCAATTTCATTGAGCTAAAATACCCAATTCACCTCATAAATAGATGCCATTCGAAAGCACGAAAAAACTACTATGCCACATCCACACCGCGAAAGGACGATTTTAAAAAATGTATTAGTTTCCCATATGCTTCAGCCCTAGCCCCTACTAAAATTATGTGAACAGAAATAACATAAATATTACATTTAAATATTCTAATACCATACGAAAATCTTTGATCAGACTGCGTCCAATCAATCTCGATGATGAAGTCTACAGCATTACATGTCATAATTGCAATTTATATACATCGGAGAGTCGGGCCAATTTAATAAGAGGATGAAAGAACATCTAGCTGATATCAGAAAGTGTACGAACTCTTCAAGTCTTTTTAGTACATGCAAAAGCACGACCATAGAATTGATTTTAACCAAGAAAAAATCATTTATAAATCAAACAATTATATCGAGAGGAAAATTGCCGAATCCATCATAATTAACAAAGTTGATAATTTCAATTTATCTGAAGGGCAATACAAAGTTAATAAATATATACATCGAATAAAGTCACCAATCGTATAAACCCACGAAGGCAATGGGTCTTGGAAATTCGCAACTTTATAGATTTTTTCTTGTTTCATTTAATTTTTTTTAGGATGTGGCTTACCTTATATATACTGTGTTCTTTGCATAGTTTCTTTATTATTATTTGAAAATGGTATCTTGCCGAAACTAGTCTGATAGTTAGAAATAAAATCTTGATTCAAATATTGTGGCTTACCCTTATCTTTCACTGATATATATCACGCCAATGTCATATATTCCATTTCATTATATATATATATATATATATATATATATATATATATATATATATATATATATATATATATATATATATATATATATATATATATGAAAAGCATTCAAGCCTTTATAGCAGAGTGGTTTTTGGTCCCTACTGCTTGGTGGAGAGAATTTGGGGGTTGTTTTATCTGGGCCTTTACCAAATAATTTGTTTGGGGGGGGGGAAGGGGGGGAGTTAGTCGAGCTAAAATTAGTGGATTAACACTTGGCTAACCCTGAAGGGAAATCTGAATGGAACTTCAATGTCTCTAACATGAAATATAATCAAAATGTATTATTATGTATTTGTCTCATAATTTTCGGCCTTAACCCAAACATTATTATCTAATATGTTAGATCTAACCTTGAACTATCTTACCTCATAGTTACTTTAATCCGACGAGACGACTTTTGACCACTGCTCAGTATTCTATTTAGAATGATTTTTTTGCCCAATGAAGACGTTTCTTCTTGTTTGTATCAGAGATCCATGGCTTCTTCCTGGCCTTGCAGCCTCTGAGATCATAGATTATAAGCCTCCTTCTTACAGTTTTACCCAATAGTTGTAAGGTAGTCTCCTCATTTTAATCGGCACAGAGCTCTGAAGATGCTTTTCTCCTATGTTTAAGAGACTGACAAATGAGATATCTGTTTTCAAGTGGAGATGTGAGCCTTTTACTGCCAGTTCTTGGTTTTTACTTGACACCTTATGTCTCCCTGAAGCGCCTGAGAGTCGTTTGGACTGCCTACTGAGAACATCTTTATGACATCCCATGTTTTCACTATTTGTCCTTGTTTAACTTCCCTCAACTCAAAATTTCTAGGCATCTTAGTGATTATTAATAAAACAAGGTCTGCTGAACAAAGTAGCGTGCTCTCACTTATTCTGATTTATTACCTTACGACCTTCAAAACTTTCAATAATTCCCGCACTAGCCTTAGGAGGACCTGTGCAATTATATCATTAGGAAGAGAATGTAAAACAACATGAGGGTTTCAAATTTCGCTAGAATCGACTTAATAGTTACGATGTTATTACCCACAAAAAAAGAAAAACGGGGACCGACCTGTGAAAAATAAATAAAAATATAAATTTTGCAATATATGGGTTATGCAAATTTATGGCTAAATACCATAAAATGATAAAAATAAAATAAATATGTTAGAATATTATGGTATATGGTGTTGTTTATAATACTAGCATACGCCTTAGTTTAAAGACAAAAATAAAGGATGGCCTCACAGTGTTATATATGCAAAAATAATCACCGAAAAACACGTGATCTAAGATGCTTAAAATATCCCAGAAGAAAATAATACACAGAATAAGCCCAAGGCTTTCGCGTTTACATCATCATGAAATAAAGAAATAGTTAATAAACAGAGAAATGTGACGTCATTCAAACGTACTGACGAACAAAAACAATATATAAATCAATTCAACAAATTAAATTTAAATTGCAAACAAATATTATTCGTTATACAATTATCTAATTTAAATAGACCCTCACTTAAATTGAAATTAATTTTATGGGAGAATCTGTTTATGACTGATTCCATTAAATTTCTTTCAATAAAATTTGGCACACAAATAATTAATTTCGCATCGAAACAAATCTATTTGATGGTTCAAAGTAGATTGATGGATACATAATGCATTTGAAGTTTGCTCAGTCCGAAAACAGTACTTATGTTGTTTAATTCCCACATCCAGGCTTTTTGTTGTCTGGCCTATGTAAAAACCAAGACAAGATTTGCACGGAACCTTCTAAATGCAGGCCATTTTATTAGGGTGATAATTTTTAATTACTAAGTTTTTTAACGTGGAATTATAAGAGAATACAAGATTAACATTAAAATACTTTAATAATTTTGGAACAATGGACCAGTTTTTTTTTAAAGGGAGCATTATAATATTATTTCGTGTAAATGAGTGTTTAATTTTATTACCATAGAAGGACTGTTTAGCAGAAAATCATTTATAAAATATGACGGATAACTAAACTTTTCACTAATAATTTTAATTGATTCTAACTCTTCCTCGATAAATTTTGGGTCACATACTCTAAAAGCACGCAAATACAAAGAAATATCAGCCGATTTTTTATTTTTTGCGGATGATTCGAATAAAAATGGATGTAAGACGAAACATGAGTTGGCTTTCGGAAAACCGAGATTTAAACCATTGCGGGGTACGGTGTACCATGGTGGATAAAAATAGATAATATTCCGGCTTTTTCTAATTTAATAGAAGGTACGAGGTTATATAGGGCACCAAGTAAATTAGTTACGTTACACTTAATAGACCAAATACAAAATACATCTACATAACGGTGCGTTATGTAGATGATATATTTGGCCTATTGAGTGTAACGTAACCATTATGTTGTTTTACATTTTTTTCGAATAATATAATTGACAATGTCCTCCCAAAATTTGCTGGGGAATTATTTTGCAAAAACATCATAAGTATTCGGCCAATTCTAACGGAATTTGAAACCCTTATGTTTTTTTTTACATTCTCTTCCGAATGATATAAGTATCAATTTCCTCCTAAAGTTAGTATAGTTTTCAAAGTAGTATGATCATAAATTAGAATAAGTGCGAGCACGCGACTTTTGTTCATTAGTCCTTGTTCTGATTCGTGTTTGGGGCGTTCTCTCTTTTGGTTAGACAAAAGAGTTCTATGGCAAGAGTTAACAATCTTGCATGGTTAAGTGGACCTATCTTCCAAGCCGCCGTATCTGCCATCAACTCTTTCTAATCCTATTCCTTTGCACAACTCATAAAAAAGAATTTGATCATGATTAAGATCTTTTAGTACCTCGTCTGTAATGTAACCTGAAACTTTACTTGAGGATCTTCATGATTACTTTCTGAGCATTTTAGCCCAAAAGGCCCACTAAAGTTACCTGAGCCAGTTATAACGCCATATAGATTTTTAAAAAGAGCTCTTAGTGGAACTTCAGTCTTATGAAGGATGTCTCAAATAGTGTGCAGATTGTTCTCAATAATTTCTTCCAGTTTTACCATTAAACCACTCTTCCAATGGTTGCATTATTATCAAGAAGAATGGCACAGATACTTTCAAGGCTGTCATATGCTTTCAGAAAACTGAATGTCTCCTATGCAAAAACATCACTAGTAGAACAAATAACAGGTATTGTTATGCGGGTTAAGTAAGTGCCTAGAGATTTTCTATTTTCATAGGTCAAGGTAAAGTGACGTTCTGCAACAAAGCACTTTCTGAGGACAGTTTTCCTTTCAGGTGTGTCTGTTTCTTTGAAGGTGAAGATATTTTCATAAAAAAGAGCTCTGTCTTTGCCTTTGACTCCATACCATCACTACTTAGTTTTACTTTCATGTTAGCCATGTCTAAATTACATTTATCATATATGATGTGAGTGATCTTAACTTTAGGTGTCAGTAGGTGTTTGATGTTATGGAGCAAAGTATTCACGAGAGCATCATCCAGAATTGATCAAAATTCAACTCTGACAAGATCCATAACGTATTTGGGAAGATTCAGAATCTTTTAGTCTCTTGTGGGCGTTTAAAATACAATTATTTAGATATTTTGATAACATAAAGAAGGACACTAACCTCAGAACTAGATGCATTATCTGTCAGTCCAGGTTGTAGAAAGATCCAGCTAGCTCAATATTTTCCTAAAGTGAAACATTTTACTTTCTCTATATTGTCTTCCTGTCATTTTGGTAGCATTCGTAAATTAAAGATGTCTGGAGTGCACCTTGAGGACCAGTTTTTGATCGCTGATCTTTACGATGTGCTCTTTTTTCAAACGGCACCTTTTCTGCTTCAGAGCAAACATAGATGATGTGTTCTTGTTCACAATTGAACTTCTTGCAGTTTACTTCTCAATCCCTGCAAGGCACAATATCGAATATTTGGAGATAACAAAAATATCCCATATTCAGGGTTTTAAGTTTTGGTGAGTTGATTCTTGTTTGTTCGAAACAGAGCAACAATATTCTGGGCTTATTTAAGGAGATCGACGAAGAAACTCATTGAAATGGGTCAAAGATGCCAAGGAATCATGTGGACATTGCTATCACCCCCGTAGATCAGCGAAATTTAAATTTCAGTCTTTTCCCTATGATGAAACTTATCTTCTCTGTGTAGGCTTCTTTACCCTCAGGTACCACCTAGACTCTTCTGGATTGTTCTGGCTTTTTTTTTCAGCCTGCCAATCTTCACTACTTTATATTTTTTGATCTTCCAAACTTTATGGCACCCCTTCCGCCTTTTTAAAAAAGTTAAGTAAATTTGGAATATATCAGGAATAAAATGTCCCAAAGAACGCATATAAAGGTTCTATTCCACTTGAAAAGTAAATCCCTGGACGCTCATTCTTCCTCTGTAATTTTATACTCCACTCTCCACTCCCTCGTCGAGAGGATTCTATCCTTCTCTCCTAAATAAATCTTTTCTTTGAATCCAGAGTAAATAACTTCTCAGTCGGAACTCCAACCCATAAAGTATCCAATGAATACACTCCTCTTGACGAAATGAGCGCGAGAATCAAGGTAGATTGCATCAACCCGAACCATTTCGACACACACTGGCCAATGAATCGTCTTTGTTGATAGAAAACTTTCTAACCATAACATCGCAAATAAGAATCCTCTTAAATCTAAGATGAACTCAGTAAAAGTGATGTTTCTATGCAGATTCATTCAGAACTCAGCGTTTTTTTAGTTGACTTTCCAACAGATAGAAAGATAGAAGAAAGGTTTTACTAGTACACCTTCTTAGGCAAAATTTTATAGAATCATGAAAAGAAAAAGAGTTTTCGTAAGCATTCTATTTCACTAAGCGAAATTGCATTGAATTATATTTTGTGAAACTGCATCTTTTTTTATTTTCTCTTGCCCTCATCTGAACTCGTTTTAATTTTATTTATCTTCTCATCTCTTGCCAAATACCTGTTATTGATTCCTTTTCGCGATCCAATAAAGAAAGAAACTTCAGAGAAGGATGGTAGAAGCACTGTAAATCTCCCTTAAAATACAATAAAGTAGTCTTATATAAAAATAAAAAGGTAAGCTTAGAAGAAATTTAATATCCGAAGTCAATATTGATTTAAATATTAAAAAACATGATGAAAATATCAGGAAATGTATCAACAAATATATCAGTAAAAAAAAAATTCTCTCGAAAGAGAATCGCTTAAGGAAGTTTGGGGAAAAAAAATTTGGGAGGAATAAAATAAGAAGAAATAATTGAATTTTTGCGAAGAGAGAGGAATTCCATATCATCTACAAGTTCCAGTATAGATTTAGGGAATGTGGATAACATTAATATGTAAATGGGAACCTAATCAGCGGCAATGATTTAATATTAACTCCATAGAAACATTTAGAACTTATGAAACGAAGAGAAGATATGGTTCTCAAGTTGTTTCTCACGATTCCAGTATTTTCTTTGTCCCAGAATCTATCAGTAACGAGTGAAAACACACTGATACACGTTCTCGATCTATCCTTATCTCTCTCTCTCTCATATATATATATAGACAGTCGCCAGGTGAGCTGTTAAAAAAAATAATATATATATATATATATATATATATATATATATATATATATATATATATATATATATATATATATATATATATATATATATATATATATATATATATATATATATATATTTATATATATATTTATATATATATATATATATATATATATATATATATATATATATATATATATATATATATATATATATATTTATATATATATATATATATATATATATATATATATATATATATAAATATATATATATATATGTTCCGTTAAAGACCAGGTTGTATTTTTATTTTATAAATTTTTTTGGAACGTTCCAACTGGACTGGCTAATGCAGTTTTCATATCTGGTTGGATATTAAAGATGAGTTGAGGAAGATCAATTATATTTTTTACAACTAATTTGAGTTTTGGCCGTGAGCTTTCGCCTTTCTTAAGGCATCTTTAGACGGAAGTCTTCGTTATTGTTGAGGCTGCATTGATTTTGTGTTGTCCCTTGATTTTGCCTCCTTTATCGGTGAGGTAGCTCATTGTTGGTCGTGAGCAGCGAAGAATTAAATTGATTTTCGTTCTTTGGTACTTTTATAGGTCAAAGTCGGAGTACCATGTTCCTTTAGCAGAAAAGGTTAAGTACTCACTCGGACTGGTGCATTGGGTGTTAAGTTTGGGGCCCATCTCTTTAATGAGAAGAGCCTCCAGAATCTTTAGGCGGCGAAGGTCAGGGTTTCTTCTCGTATTACCTGTATTGTTTTCGACCAGAGTTGCTCTTGTAATTTGTGCGTTATGCTTTTCTTTGGAATGTGTTTTTATTCTTTCTTCTTGCAAATGCATCGTTAGGCGCCTGATGATGGTAGTAGTGGTCATACCTATATATTGATTATTTGGATGAGGCTTGCAGTCCTCATGGGTGCATTGGAATTTGTAAAAGCAACAAATGTGGTATACAAATTCCAATATATATATATGCGGTTAGAGCCACAAAAGTATTGAAAATTCTAGTTTTCTGTTAAATTCAAACGCCAACTCCTATAAAAGGCTTCTTGAAATGTATCTTTTTGAGAAAGAGATGGTTGCCCAGTCGCCCAGTTGCCCAGTACGAGTGGCAATCTTGAAGATGGTTGAAGAACTCCAGGAGACCTTTCTAGCGGATTACGGAATTCTTAATATTGCCCTTAGCTAACTTTTTTTACATGAACGTTATTGCTGATTTATCTTATAAATATATATATATATATATATATATATATAATTTTTAGTTTTCGCATCCTACTCTACAATAACAACAAAATACTTTTCATCTTTTACTTTCATACATAGTACTCCTGGAAGGTGGTAATGTTCAATTAACTCAACAGGAGGAAACTGTCGGAAATCTCAACACACCCGCCACTTTAAATACGATTGTTTCAGTAAATATTATTAACAAAAGAAATGCCTGAAAATTACACGAGGAATCTAATTCATTAGTATTCGAATTCAATTCCATCTCCAGAAATTAGCCAAATTGTATTCGCAAAATTATCCTAATTCCGTTATCATCAACGTCATTCTCATTTGTTTGAGCATTGGAGCATTTCCCACGAAGTGAATAGCATTCCACATAATAATGAAGGAATGGAAGGGAAATAAGTCTTTGGCACTAAGGAATCTCTAATATTTCTGAGGAAAGGAGGTTTAGAGTTGAGAATCTCAAATGTATGCATCTGCTATTCTTCTTTTTTCATTGACCTGTTATAAACAATGGAATAGAAAATAATAGATGAAAACAAGGAATGTTATCGCCTAATGAATGGAAGTCAGCTAATTCCCTTGAAAAATAGGCCCACTTTCGATTTATTTTGTATGCCATCAACAAAATTCCTCGTGAAGATTATGATTAGTAACAGCACTGTCTTAACTCATTTTTTAAATAGGTTACCCTATTTTTGACCTATCAACTTCAACAGCTCTAAAAGAATATTTTATTCTTCATTCATGATTCTGATTAAACTTTATATCTTTATTTGCATACAAAGTTACGTAATAAGTAAGTTTGATTAAGATATACTATAGTTATGCTCATACTCCAATATGATCCTCACCATCCTACATAACAATATTTGCACCATGTCTCTTTCTCTCTTTCTCAAAGTCCACCGCTAATGCAAGACTTACATAGTATTTTCCCCATATATAGTTTGTTATACCGTGGCGTCCAAAGTTAGAGAACAAAATGCCATAAACAACATTTTCTTGAAATTTCTTGTTGAATTTCCATGAAAATTAAACAGAAAATTCTTTGGAATTCATTTTTAATAGCATCCTTATATCATTTCATGGAACAGGGATAAGTAAATGTTATGAGGAAAGTAATGGATAAATGGAGCAATTCAATAAACATAAGGAAACATAATTATCTCATAGTCAATTAAACAAAATATCAATTATTAGTAAGTAGGTCAGTCTTCTGAATGACTAAAGCAATCTTCTACCGCAAAACTAACAATTTATCACATTTTGGGGAAGTGATATTGCTCCATTCTTCTTACAATCTTCGTCACAGATCAACATTAGTCGGTTTCCGAGTCATAAACTTATAACCAAGTATCTTTCATAGATTTTATATTGAATTTTAATCAGGGTTCTGTGTAGACCAGTTCATCTCGTCGATATTTGAACATCCATGAGCTGCATTGCCCTGCATCGCCCTGTAGGAAAACAGGCTCGCGTAGTCACGGTGTTTGTAACAACAAATTTAATTTGCTGTGTAAACTAGGGAGTGGAGGGTATTCATCATTGTAAAATATACTACAGAATAATGGCGTCACTACTAAATTTTCATACATGAGGGATTCAATCTTTCGCCTGTGCGACGCGTGCATGCCTTTGACCATCAGATGGGAACAAATTATATTCGTTTTCGTTGCCCTCAAAAAACTTTACCCATTTTGAGTACTCCTCAGTAGCGACGAACAAATTTGCCGTTCTATTAATTTTACTTATTATGAGTGTTTTTAGTTGCATTTGAGTCTAGTGGCGGGCGACTCTACATCTCACTATGTCGGTCGGTCACCGTTTTGCTTTTTTAAATTTGTTTATAATAACATTGTAACTATTTGTCCGATTCTAACAAAATATGAAACCCTTATTTGTTTTCCATTTTCTTTCTAAGTACAATATATAATTGCTAAAGTCCTCCCATGGTTATCCTGGAAATTATTTGGTTTTGGTAATAACATCATAAATGTTCGGACCATTTTAACGAAATTTGAAACCTTTATGTTGTTTTACATTCTCTTTTGAATGATGTAATTGGCAAGATCCTCCCAAGGTTAGCCATGGAATTATCTCGCTTTTGGCAATAACATCATAACTATTGGGCCGATTCTAAGAAAATTTTAACCCTTATATTGTTTTACATTATCTTTCGACTGATGTAATTGCCAAAGTCCTCCCAAGGTTATCCCGGTAATTAGTTTTTATGGTAATAACATCATAATTTTTCCACCAATTCTAACGAAATTTGAAGTCCTAATGTTGTTTTACATTCTCTTTCAAATAATATAGTTGCCATTTGAGTCTATATATACGATTACACAATTTTGCCATCCAAGTAAATCACCCATTTTTTGAGTGTATTATTTACAAAATATCCTAGTTTCCCATTCGACATAACTTCTAGTTTGTGTTTAGTACATATTTACAAAATATTCTAGTTCGCTACTCTACATCACTTCTAGTTTTAGTTTAATACCTATTTACAAAATACTCTAGTTCGCTACTCGACATCACTCCTAGTTTGAGTTTAGTACATATTTACAAAATACTCTAGTTCGCTACTCGACATCACTCCTAGTTTGAGTTTAGTACATATTTACAAAATACTCTAGTTCGCTACTCTACATCACTTCTAGTTTGAGTTTAATACGTATATACAAAATACTCTAGTTCGCTACTCGACATCACTCCTAGTTTGAGTTTATTATTTAAAAAATACCCTAATTTGCCATCCTACTTAAGCATAGTAATTAGATTCAAATTTGGCCAACAGCGATGGAATTCAGAGACGATATACTGAAAACCGCGGTTTTACATACGACGTTCTATCTAGGTTATGTAAACAATTAAAATTTAATTAGACAATTTACCTGGATTTCGATATCAACTATGTACATAATTATCATTGGGGTATGCGTTTCTATCAAGGTGTCTCAATATTCGTGAAGAAATTATGGGCTCTTTTTCGGTTTGGTTCACGTTCCTCAATATTTTTTTAGTAAGTTTACCACCAATGCAGTTTCTACGCTGATTTCAAATATCTTTATTTTTATTTCGAGAAATTATTCGTTTTAAAGTTACTCGTATGTTAGGTTCGGTTCAATAATTATTAAATTAAATCAGTTGAAATAATAAATTAAAATTAATCAAATTTTATATTAGTTTTTTGTTAATTAATATTAAAAATATAACGCGTATTCTTCCACAACAGTGGATATTCGTTGGGGTCTACCAAGAAACTCGAGAGGGTTTTCTCTATGCTGTTCTACCATGTGACGAGCAAACATTTTAGAAAACTTTATTGAAGCTTTAATTTCACCTGGTTCTAAAATAATAAGTGGCATGTGGTAACCAGACAACTATCGTACATACAGTATATTCCCTGTTATAACTTTAAAAATAAAACCGTCAATCATAGTTTTGAGTTCGTTTCAGCCCGACATCATTCAGCGGATTGAGTCTCTGGAATTGACTAAAACGTCCAAACAAACGCCGTTTAGGATCGTACCGATGTATCTTGGATTCCTATTTGTGTGGTTTTGTATGGATAGAAAATACGAAAATACAGACCTATTTAAGAAGGTTTGCGCTGAATTTTGGAGTTTAGGTATGAAATTAAAAGATTAACTTAAAATATTGGACATAATTGTATAAATTTCTAATAATTTAAGGAGATTTTTTGGAGTATTTGAATAATAATTTCATTTTAGTTTGCTTATGACTTATGTTTTTTTATCAAAGTTATTTCTAATAATTTTTTTATAATATCAAAAAACAAAATGGTGAAGTTCAGAAAGAAATATAAGTATCGAATTTTTGTGAATTTTTTAAAACCCAAAGAATTACAAATAGTGAAGTTCAGGAAATTTATTTTTATATATCTTGTTCTATAACTATATTATAGCAACGTAATATTTTGAAAGGGGGGAAATTTGTTTAGAGTTCATTTTTTTTCAGATTTTAAATTTTAATCTTAGTAGCGAAGCCATTGCCTAGTTTCTTTAAAAAATTACATATTTGGAACCTTAGAAAATACGAAATACAGACCAATTTAAGACGGTTTGCTCTGAATTTTGGATTTTAACTATTAAATTAAAGGACTTACTCGAAAACTTTGAAATTAATTTTATAAATTTAACCTCTCAAAATTAATAATTTCTTTAAAAAATTACATATTTGAAATCTTAGAAAATACGAAAATGCAGTCCTATTTAAGAAGATTTTGCGCTGAATTTCGGAGTTTAATTATTAAATTAATAGACCAACTTAAAATATTTGAAATAAATGTTATACATTTGACCTTAAAAAATCCCATATTTAAAATCGACGTAAAAAATCTTCTGTAGGACTAAAATTCCCACAAAAACCAGAGAACCAAAATCAAAACAAAAAAAACAAGCCACGAACCACCCCGGTTGTTCAAGAGGGCAAACGTAAACTAACGAGTTCATAGAAAGTTCGTAAAAAGAGATGTGTAAATAACGTGGGAAATATGAAGTAAAATTGTGTGGAAGATATACATGTGCTGTTGGGGTTGGGGCTTACTAGAGACCCCATCCTCTAGGTGCAGCTTCATACGCCCCCTTTCGGGAAACTGGGCATCAGTTAATGATTAGTATATGCGCTATTTTCATTATGAAATCGGCGTAACCTCCCGCCCCCGTACCCCCTGACCTGCAGGTGCTCGCCATCCCTGCCTCGATGCCTGTACGAGTACCTGTGGTTATTTATCTCCCACACATTTTCGCTTCCTCCATCTTTATCCCTTTCTTTATATACTCTGTGATGCGGCCTCGTTGATATTGAACTTTAAATTTGCTAAAATGATTAATAAATTAATTAAATTAATTACAATAATGCAAAATTTCATTACCAAATTCAAAGGATTGACGAGGTAGACAAATTGACCGACTGCTTCGTCACTAGGATTGATATTTGGGTTATCCTGGCCATGGAGGATTGACCATCCCTAAGTAGTCATACTGGACAATTAATTCTTTTTACTGCATCTTTTACGGACAATGAACCACGCCCATTTGCCGTAACGGAAGGAATTGGAGAGAGCTACGCGCCCACTCGGACACTACCACCCCGAAGTACACATATTACCCTTTGTCTTATTTATCACGTTTTTTACTAACTCAACTTCCAAATAATTATAAAGAAGATGCAATCTCTTAACCCCTTTAATTTTCTAAATATATAAAACTAAAGATGTAAGTCTATGAACATACGTCGGACTCTGGGTTCGAACCCAAATCCTTCAAGGTAAGACGTTTGAACAGACGTCATCTGCGCTCAAAATGGGCCACAAAACTTCCAAAACATTTGTTTTCGTCTTCCAAAGTCATGTTTTCTTTGTCATTCCATTCCTCCAATTCTGCACGGATTAACTCAATTTTAAACAAAAATAACCTTTCCTTTCATTGGTCATGTGAAAACAAATGTCTGAAAATTTGATTTTAACTTTGCAAAACTGAATTGTATTCCGTATAATTCGCCGATTCCTCTATAAATATCTTCCCTCCATAATTTCTGAGAGATTAAAATTTAAGGTATTTAATATTTACCAGGTTCCAGTGGCGTGCGGTGACTTTTGAAGATTTATAAAAATATATATGTTAATTGAAGTAAATATGTTGTTCATTAAAAATAACTAAAATTGTAAGCTACTCACTTTATTTAAATGTTATTTTTTTAACTTTAATTAAATTTTAAAATAGCTTCTGTAAGTATGCACAACCACTAGCCAAGATGTTCTATCATATTGGCCTACATTGTATTTGCGAGTGCAACAGTTTTGGATGACATCTAGCGTTGGCGTAGGCCTACCTGCTTTAATAATAGTTTCTTTTTCATTATAAGTCATCGCACTGCACTTCCTTTTTAATCATTTTTTAATAATGCAATCGCATTTTCTCACAACTTTATTTGCATCCATTTTGTTTAAAAGGAGATTATCAATTTAAAAAATGGATAAACAATACGACACACTTAACTAAGCACTTACTCACAGCTACTGTTCTCAAAGATACGAGGGAGTAATCCGGTAGGGCTGCCAGAATCCAGGAAATATTAACAAAATGCTTAAGATACAAGAGCGTAACCATACAGAGTTTAGGCTATGTAGCTGTTTTAATTCTCAGAACCAGTATTTAAATTAACCTATAGATTGTTTAAGCTTCAGGCGATAATAAAAGTTATGTCATTATCTCTTAAACATTTTATTGCTTCTTCTTAGATTCTGGCAATCCGGCAGAGTTGCCAGATGCAAGCAGATGACTGCAAAGCTAAATTTGCTTCCTTTTCCTTATACAAATAGATTTTTTTTTTAATTCTAACACGGCATTGAAATATCTAGATAAAAATCATAAAACCCTAATGACTATATATTATTTCTAATGAAAGAAAATCATTTTTTAAACTATTCATTCCAAAGCACCAAAAAGCAGAACTATTAATGAAATTAAGAGAAAAAATAAGAGTAGAAATCTGGATGAAAAGGATATATTTCTTCAATTGCAGTCGGGCTCATCAGGGTCTAACGCCGACTTGATTTAAAGTGAACGTACCTTATCGTGTATACAAGTATAGGCAAGAATAAATGTGAGAATAAAATAATAAAATTGATTCTGCTGTCATATTAATTGTTGGTGTGTAATTTCTTTTTTCTTTTCTTCTTAAATAGGGGAAGCATTGCTTCCCTTGCTTCCAATGACTGCAGGTCAATGCCTAGTTCCCCTCTGTTTAACTTAATCGTAACAATTCACCAGTAGAGGCTCATTAATAATATTAATCTTTCACCACATACCCGCGCCTAATAGCAGTGCACACTGTGTGTACGTAGGTTTGAATAAATACATGTTCCCGTCTTTGATCAAAACTTCTCAGCGAGGGATCTTTCGAAGGGCTGTTCCTCCTTCACTCATAACCCATACCCGACCTTTTGATCAGAGATTCTCACCTAAGGGTTCTGGGTTATTTTTGGGGGGGAGGGTTCTGTACAGTGATCATCTGGCGACGATCACTATGGGCATAATTAGCTGCAATTTAAATTTGTCTAGTACTAAGTTAGTATAAAATACACGAAAACCAAACAAAGAAAAACAAACAAACAAAATTAAAAACCTAACAGCAAACAAAACAAAAAAATAAGAAACAGAACAGGCAAGAAGAATGAGGAAAGACGCTAATGCGACCAACACTAAAGAGAGGCAAATAAAATGGTAGAGGCTAGTCCCAAAATGTCCAATAGTCCACAAGCCAATGTATGTGTACTAATGCATCCCGAGTAAGAAAGACAAGGAGTAGCGACCACAATTGTCCCTGGTACCTGGACTGGCAATGTGCGCGAAGATCACCCAGTCTGGGACTTTCAACAAGAATGTGCCAAACAGTCTGGTCGACAACTGATTAGTCACAGTAAGGCGTAAGCGAGAGTTCCATCAAATAGCGGGGCGTCCCGCGAGTGTGCCCAATTCGAAGACGAGAGAAAGCTACCTAAAGCCGTCGCAGCATTGGAAAATAGGTCCATAGGAACATCGCGCTTTTTTTAATATTGAGGCTTAAGACGTCCCAGGTAGCTTTGGGTGCGCCAGAGCAAGGTGCCTAGTTTCGCGAAAGGAGAGAGGATCCGCAACCAAAACAGCCAAGATTTCCTTCCCTAGAAAATACGCGACACATTGCTTCGAAGAAGCAGGGTGCGACTCTCCACAATTAAAAAATATAGCCATGCACGATAAGGTCTTATCGTGTACGGCCTTAGAACAACTTACACATACTTGAACTAAACTTGACTTTACACTTCTATATTTTTGTTTGGTAGGGCCGAACAGGTGAGAGTAGCACTACCTTCACGTCGGTGGCATAAATGACTTCACGTGGTAGCGGTACCAACAGGTACGTATCGACTCAGTGAGTCTATCACGATCAAACGTCACGAAGAGTTTAGAGGTGGAATTCGAGGCTCATCCTTGTTTTCTCATCACACGCTCGACCTTGGCTACTCCTTGTTAGCTAGCTCTTTTCTGATGTCTTCTAAGGAGTAGTCTACGAGTTCCTTCGCATAACTCACTCCTTTCCCCAAATTCATGATACAATGCAGGTTCACATTCAGCGGCAAGCCATTGAGTGGCCAAAGGGAACTAATAATGGCCGCCTCGAAAAGATCCACCGCATTCTCCAGAAAGCCCCCGACCGAGAAATGGGTCACCTTAGGCTCTCTACCAATCAATCCAGCTAAAGCTCTCCTGTGATTGAGCCTGTAACCTTTGCTATACTTGCTGCCATCAGTGGAGCAAAGAACTAAAAAGTGCTTGAAGTCATTGGGTTAATAAATTCCAGTTAATCTCTGAATGAGCACAGACAACTTACCTCGGTCTCTGTCAAAACGTTAAATTCAAGCCAGTGTTGAGAGGTTTCTAATTTGCACTCTGCCTGGTGAGGACAGTTCCTCCTAGTGCCAAGTGCAGGTAGACAAAAGGTTAAGAGGATAGTAGTGAAGTGAACAAAATAAAAATGTAGCGCTAAGAGGGAGCGAGGGAGAAGCGCACCAACAATTTTTGCATGCCCCCCAGAGAGTTCATGTCAACCAAGTGACAGGTCTTCCCTAATTTATACTCATAGCACTATGGTCTGAAGCTCCCCAGGTATCTAGTATAACAGACGACACAAGGTACCCACCTGTAGGTGAGAACAGGAGGGGGTCCTGCGAGAACCTAACCAAAATCCTTTTGACTCCCTTACCCGCTTCTGCAAGAAGATTCTTCCCTTTAAGTAATACACGTATTCTCGCCAGCAAGAGAGGCGGTCATGCTTCGAGATATGCTGGAATCTATCCCTAGCTGGACGATATTTACCGATGGTGAAATCGTTAGAGCGGCGCTTATAGTGCCTGTAGACTTCAAAGGGACGTCTCATACTCGGCCGACCACCAAGGAAGTGGACATCTTGTAAAATGTCCAGACTTTCTACGAATAGCTGTTAGGCTGACGGCGGTGAGATTGCCGGAAAAGAGCTCAACGGCGTCATCCACCAATAGGTTGAAGGTTGTTGAGCCACCCTTTGTATCGGGATATGGCATTTATTTTTTGTGGAAAGGAGAAATAATTAATTAGCCTTATTTATTTTTCTTCTTCCACAAACACTGCAAATATTTCTTTGCTGCCCTTACTATTCCTATTCTCTTGTCGTCTATATCTTTTTTTCACACTCAAATCCTAGGAACACACTCAATCCATAATCTTCCCTTCTCTAATCACTTCGACTACTAGGACAGAGCAGTCAGTCATTTCCTAAAATACGGACCAGCATGCCCACTCCTAGTACCACCGGGCGGGGTTTCAGGCGGTTGTAGCCCAGAAAACGATAGTTGAATTGGAATGTGGTCACTACCATTAAGGTGATCCAACACCTCCTAACCAAAATCAGTATGTTCATTTGGAGATAACAGGAACATAAAATCACAGAATTTACAGAAATGCCGTACCATTTCTGGAAACAGAACTCCGGGCGCTGTTGACAGAAAAAAAGACGCTCCACGCGCTATAGCCTTCGAGGTCTTATCGGGAGAGGTAGGGCTTGCTATGCGAGTTTTTTCCTCCCTCCATCTCGAAACCTTTTGTGATATTTGGAGGCTATGGTCCCTCCTTTGTAGGATCTTGCATCTCTAATATCACCCAGTCTAACCATGGGTAAGGCCTTTGGCGCTAAAGCTCCTTTGGCGCTGTCCTAATTTCGGGGATCAGCTTTAGGAACCCCAGAATGCCGCTTTACAATCACCTTCAGGGATTAGCCTCATATGAGTCTAACGACTCGGTGTAGATGCGCGTTCGTTTTGCTTTACAGGAAACAGTAACGCCAGGAGAGTGTGGGAAATCCTGGTTTTAGCCCAGTCTGAGTGTGAACCCTTTCTTCACCAGTTTTACCAGGAAAGCGCCCAGGGGGAGGGGGACATAATCAGCAGAAGGGTTTCGAATAGGCGTGGAAGTGCCTGTGTGGTAATCCTGGAGACGCTAGGAGCAGAGGGTGATCCCCTCTGGAAATCGAGCTTCCGTCGTTGATTGCGACTTTGATGTGGTAACAGACTTCTTTAGCGGTTTGATTTAGTGGCAAATGGGGAGTCCTGGTTGTCTCTGCCTGGTCCATGGGCAAACTTATTCCCGTTGGTCTCAAGCACGCCAGTGCACGCCAGCGGTCCATGCTGCCGTCACGGGCAGCCTCTAAGTTTGGTATCACTCATGGCGTTGAAAGGTGAACCTTTTTTCCTCGTGAGGATAGGTGCTCCCTATTTTGGTCCATTTAGGATGCTGAGCCCGCCTGGTGAAGTAAAAATCTATTTAGTTTATATGTAAAAACTTCAATTCGTTTCCAGAAACTTCGTTTCTTGTTCCTCGTGTTATTGGATCTAGTTCCAGTCCCAACTTCTACACACCCATCCATCCGTTTTAAAATGAGGTGAATGCTGATTCTGGGTGGGCCAGGTTCGTAGCCTGAACGGCCAGGATTTCCTTCTCTAGAAGATACGCACCACATTACTTATAAGAAGCGTAGTGCGGCTCTCCGCAATTGACACACTTGACCAGGCATGATAGGGACTTATCGTGTACGTTTTTTAACAACTTACACGAAATTCGAGTAAACCCAACTTTGCATGTCTTCAACAGCGATCCGAAAGGTCAAACGGTTTTAGTATAGTATCTCCACAGAAGTGACACGAATACCTTCACGCGGTAGTGATACAAACCGGCATACACCACTAACTTAGGGATTCTGTCGCGAATGAAAATGACGAAGAGTGAAGAGATGAGTCTCAAGGCCCTTCCCGGTTTTATCATCGAACGTTCGAATTTCCCCCCCGCCCTCTCTGGTCAGCCAACTCATCGGTGAAATCTCTTAAGGAGTAGTTGACGAGTTCCCTTGCGTAAATCACTCCTTTCACAAAGTTCATGGTAAGGTGCGCGATTACACTTACCGGCGAGCCATTGAGTGTCCGAAAGGCACAATCTTGGCTGCCTCAGAACATTCCGAAGCATTAGCTAGAAGAGTTCCGTCCGAGAAATCGGTCACCTTCGGCTTTCTACCAGTCAACCTAGTTAATACTATCCTCAGATGGAACAGTGGCATTTGACTAACATACTTCCATCTGTGGAGCGAATGACCAGAAAGTGTTTAAAGCCAGCGATTTCGAAAATGCCAGCCAGTTTCTGAGTGAGGTTCCGTTGAGCTCACTTGCTACTTTGGACTTTGTCTAGGCCTCTTGGCGAGGGCGCTTGGGGGGCGAGCCTGTAGTTTTAGGCCTGGTCGCTTGTCAAAGCGGTAGCGAACCCGTCCGTCTACGGATCCCTCGCAAAGAGAGAAGAATCCCTTCTCGTCTCTAATTTCTTCTTCCTTTGAAGGAGGACGATGAGGGGAATGAACCCCTTTCACTCATTCCCGGAAGTGGCGCCTAAATCACTTCCAGGCTCGGCCTTTTGGGGGATTTTTTTAAGATGAAAATCTTGGCTGTCAATGGGACACTAGGGGGCAGAGGGGTCTGGCAACGAACCAACGTTTTCCCTCTTGAAAGACCCTGCAATTTGGAAGGGAAGTGCCTATAGGTTGTACACAGAACTGTTTCTTCTACACTCACAACCCCTACCTTACTCTGTGATTTCAGCTTTTCAGCTAAGAGTTATGTACAGGACTGTTTCTCATTCCCTCATAACCCCTACTTCTCTTTGATCAGAGCTTTTTGCTTAAGGCTTCTGCGCAGAACCATTTCTCCTCTATTTATAGCCCCTTACACGACTCTTTGATCAGAACTTCTGAGCCAGGAATTCTGTGCAAGACTGTTTCTTCTTCATTCGCAACCCCAGCCCGTCGCTTTCATTAGGGCTTATCTCCTAGGGGTTCTGCGTAACATGCACTGTCATTATCTTTCAATGAAACTCCAATTTGGCATATTTCATACCAGTTTAAATATACAGTACCCAAAAGAATCAAATTTTATGATGCAACATGGTCTCTCATCAAACTTCTATTCGACATGGTTAGTCAAACCAGTTTACTGGGAACTAAAATATTGCCACTTTAATTTCTCGCTTCGGCGCGAAATTAGGCTGGCAATAATGTTCAATTAACTCAAAATTTATTTCCCATTTTCCACTAACTCAATATTTTGAGAGAATCACTTGAAAAGATAGTATGAGAGAGGGATTCTCTTGCTGACAAGTTTATTCAACCTTTGATGACCCTTTTGAAGGAAGATTTATTAAATTACACTGTATTGTTATTTCGGTTAATTTGATTTCCCTGCCTTGACTTCGAAACTGATTGTGAAGCGTGTAGGAATGGTATGAAAATTCTTAGAATAGTGATCAAATATTGGCGGAACAGATTCGATATCAGGCTGTTGTGTCCGTTTCCTAACGACGCCTTACACTACCTATGCTGGCCATGGTAGTGTGCGTGGTGTTTGCTGCGCCAGTTTGGCATACTGGTGCTCATTGTCCCTACGAGATGAATGTTGATTAGTGAGCATTCCCAGGAGACCATACGCCCACGGTTTGTTTTTTAGTCGCGTGCACGCGACTCTACATTTAAGTTACTATGCGAACCGTAGGTCGGTCGATCGGTCAGTCGGTCGGTCGGTCACTCGGATGGTAACTATTTTACCATCCGACATTAAGAATTTTGTTAACCATTTTACTTTTAAATGTGTTTTTAAAGTTTGAAGGTCGCAAGTTCATATGGTGGTAGTCATGAATCAAAATAATCGATAGCATGGGACTTTGTTCTGTTGACCTTGTTTATCGTTGCCGTGCTCCATCTCTGTGGTGGATTTAAGCCAAATTCAGAAAGAACAGATAGTCCAGCCTCGGTTGACCCAACTTGACATTTCTTTCTGGTGTCTTTGCATCTACAGGGTGGTCGGAAAGGTTTGCCAAGCCCTGTAAATATTGTTTTAATTTTCTATTTCAAATCTTGTTTTAATTTTCTATTTCAAATTTTGTTTTAATTTTATATTTCAAACTTTGTTTTAATATTATATTTCAAATGACCGAAAGTCTTGTTCTCCCTCCCCCTATTAATATTGTTTTTATTTTCTATTCACAAGTTCCTACAGGTTGGAAGAGAGGCTGATTGCAAGAGTATGAGCACATGATCGTGTGCATTCTGGCAAGAGCATGAAGGATGTTACGACATGACTGTATTGAAAGTCAATACACTAAAACCACTATATGATTTTGATATTATTTTAATGTTCCTCTATTGTTCTTATTACTTTTCGTTAGGGGGTGACAAGACTTTCGGGACCACCCTGTATAAGCCCTATATTTAAAAAATATCAGAATTATTCCCCAAACATTTATCAAATGCGTGGATCCTAATAATAGCTTGACCCTAAACATAATAAAAGTCCTCAACACTAAAACAATAAGTCCTCAAATACCATCAAACATAATAATGCCTTCTGTTATTGTCTCAAACGACCTCGAGATTAATCAAATATTCAAATCACCGAGTTTCGACTCATTAAATCCATTTAAGTTTATTCTCAAGCTTTCTCGACATATTAAATCAAAATATTCAGTCTTAATTAAACACATCTTTTAATTGCTTCTTGAAAACATAAATGTACGGATGTTTGGGAACTGTTTTACGACGGAATATTTATATATGTACTTTCATTGTTTCATCATTAATTTGTACTGGATTTTACACTGGACTTTTCATTTTATTAACTTGTAATTTTAAATTTTTTTAATTAATATTTTTAATTTTTTAACCTTAATCATATAGGATTTTATAGAAAAATTTTGTTATTATTGATTGAATATTTAATTGTTTTTGCATTAAAAATATTTTTCATTTTTTACAGTATTTTAGTGCAAATTATTATATATATATATATACATATTTTTTAATAAGTTTATCCTGCTTGTCAAATCGATTTGAGATCTTATATGTACTCCTCAGTCATTTTGTTTGCCTAATGACTATTTATGTAATAACCATTGTAAAATGGACAACAATAAGTTCTAAAATTTAAATTCTGAAATTCAAAAAATTATAATGCTAAGAACACGAAAATGTCAATGGAATTAGGCTACGGACTGCTTAGTGGACAGTTCTATTGTTCGATGAAGCTTGTATTATGAGCTCTCAGGTTAGTGTCTCGAGCAGTGTGGGAAGAGTCACCATCTTGCATAAAAACAAATCATATTTGTTATTCCAGATAGCATTTGGGAAAAGATAGCATCTCATTAGTATTTTGAATCAATTTCCACACTACTAGTGATAAAAATTAGTGATAGAATTCTTAGATGGCTAAAGCAAAGACACCATTACATTCAGGAAAGTGAGTTCTCTCGCCCAAGAGTCAAGATAGTCGATGTCCTATTTTTCAGATTTCTCTTTCGAAGACGATAATTTCGTGTTTCTAGGCATTTGAACACTACTTAAGCCCAGCAGACGAGGCTGCCTTTTTAGTCGCGTGCAAGTCTACGCGCGAGCGACTCTACATCTCAATATGTCGGTTGGTTAGTTCCCGTATTTCTTTTTATTTTATTTTTGTAATAACGTTGTAACTACATATTCGGACAATTCTAACGAAATTTGAAACTCTTATGCTGTTTTACATTCTCTTTCGAATGATATAATTGCCAAAGTCTTCCTATGGATAGCCCGGGAATTATTTTGTTTTGGCAATAACATCATAACTATTTGGTTGATTCTAACGAAATTTGAAGCCCTTATGCTGTTTTACATTCTTTTTTGAATGTTATAATTACCAAAGCCTTGTCAAGGTTAGCCCGGAAATTATTTTGTTCTGACAATAACATCATAACTATTAAGCCGATTCTAGCGAAATTTTAAAACCTTATGTTGCCTTACAACCTCCTTTGAATGATATAAGTGCCGAAGTCCTACCAGGGCTAGTCGAGGAATTATTTGCCAAAAGCTTCATAACCTTTCGGCTGATTTTAACGAAATTTGAAACCCTAATGTTGTCTTATATTTTCTTTCGAATGATATAACTTCCAAGGTCTTCCTAAGATTAGTCTCTGAATTATTGAAAGTTTTGAATGTTACAAAGTCTTAAATTAGAATAAGTGAGAGCACGCGACTTTTTGGTCGACAGACCTACGATCCTACCTGGATGCAATCCTGTAGGGGGACCACTCGACTTCGATGTATCCCGTGTGAGGTTGCAATAAACTTTTTACTTCCTATCTGTTGCATAGAGACCAAGAACAGGGAGGTGCTAAAAATTCCCCTAGCATACAACAGCCTCCCTCCCCTCTGGCCTGGTCCCTCAGGACAGCCTCACAGAAAGCGTGGCCCCACCTAATTGGGATAAATTTGGCGTGGTCTACAACGCAGGCTGTAAATTCCAAAGCTTTCTCCCTTAATTGTCCCAAGCGGTCGGAGAGAAGATATCATATCTGGTCCCTGGGAGCTAAACACAACAACGACGATATGAACAGTATTTTTTTCCTATCACAAACAAACTATTATTCTTTTTATTTGAGTTGTGAATGTACTGTAAGTAGGAATAGATAAAATTTTGTAATAAAAATTCAGCAATAAGGACTATAACAAATGTTTTAAAGTTGTCATTGTTACCAAAGATTATGTGACAACATACTAATTAATTTTTCCTATGTTCAATTTCTTTTGTTTATTTTTTTAATCGTTCTGAAATATTAGTATTTTTTCGCACGATATGTCGTTTTTGCGATAGTGAGTTGAAGATGGTATAAAAAACTGAATATTTAATCAAAATATTATACATTTGCGTCAATATCCCATTTATATGAAAAAAAATATATTTTGTTTTGGTTACAAATTCAATAAAAACATATTAAGTCTTTATATTTAAAACTTTTATTGAAAATAATGAGTTCAAAGTGCTTGAAAAGATGATTAGTACAGTCATGACCAAAGGTTTTTAGACGTATATATTTTTATTTTTCAATTCGGTTTTTTTTTTAAATTTACGTGATAGGAAGAATTATTCTAATATTTAAATTACTGCAAGTTTATTCTAATGTCAGTAAATAGTTCTTATAAAAGAAAAGCGTACAACCAATGTTTATTTGCATCAAAGTGGCAAGAAAAGCAAGGAGATAGTTGTTAAGGGTATTGCATCAAAAAATACCATCTTTCGGATCATTAATGACTTTAAAAAGACTGGTTACGCTCCTGTTGAGAGGTCTTCTGGACGCCCAAGAACTTCAAATGAACACTAAGATCGCCGCCTGGTAAGGTCCCAGCTCAAAGACCGTTTGCTTCCAGTTCTAAGCATGCTCACGATTGGAAATGAGCAGGCATGGACGCTTCAGTGCGCACAATAGGGTGGAACCTTTTCAACTAAAGTCTCTAGTCCAGAATGGCAGCGTAGAAGCTTCATCTCACTTATGTAGGAAATATAAAGAACAGAACGTTGAAGAATGAATCAAATGAATATTCTTTGATGAATCTCCCTTTCGCTTGTTTGAAGTTTCCGTAAGATCCATCGTTAGGAGGCGTAAATGGTAACTCTTTCATTAGTCGTGCGTCGTGCCTACTGTGAAGCATCAGAATACTCTTCAAGTCAGGGTCTGTTTCTCATTTAAGGGAATTTAAGCACGAACCTTTTTGCACAAGGATACTGCCATGAACTCAAAATGGTAACAAAACGCTTTCATCATCACATTTTACCAACAGTTAAGAACCAAATTATGGAGAATAACTGCATTTTCTAGCCAGATTGATTTTAATCAAACTGGCAGTTGATAAACAGAAAATTATTAATAAAATGGGTTTGAGCTCTAAATTTTGTACAATTAACCTTCAAATTATGATACAATCATAATCAAACAAAATGCACCAATTGATTAATTTTATCAATCATCATCATCACTAACTCTATAATTTAAGAAGGAATTTTTTGGAGTATTTGAATAATAATTTCATCTTAGTTTGGTTATGACTTATGCTTTTTATAAAATTTATTTCTAATAATTCTTTTATAATATCAAAAAACAAAATGGTGAAGTTCAGAAATGAATATAAGTATCGAAATTTTGTGAATTTTTTAAAACCCAAAGAATTACAAATGGTGAAGTTCATAAAATTTATTTTCATGTATCTTCTTTTATAAAAATATTATAGCAACGTCATATCTTGAAAGGGAAGAAATTTAGTTTAAAGTTCCTTTTTAAAATTATTATAATTGGCGAAGTTCAGAAAATTTATAAAAATTTAACCATGGCTGCTTTTTTTTAGATTTTAAATTTTAATCATAATAGCGAAGCGCAAGCTTCCCCCATGGGGGATCGTGGCGAAGCTATTGCCTCGTTTTAATATATTAAAAATATCGTAGTCTCAAAACTTTTGGCCATGACTCTATCCCAATTCTCTACGTTTAGACATAGCCAGGAAGATTCCGACCAATTTTAATTGCATTTCACTAATCTTTCGATAATACTATTGGGATATTATTGTTTCACTGGTTACAAAAATGAATGATTGTTCTATTCATCCTCAATTTAATGGTTCTTTCACTTTTCCCCCAAACTGCATTCATAACCTTTTATGCGAGCACACAATGGCCTTTGGCTGTCCATTCGTCTCCATCCATTCACCAGACCTCTTCCATTTATCGTAGAGGATCTATTTATGATCATATTTCACAATTCTCTTCGTAAATGGATCTCAATTCTCATGACATGCTAAAACAGCGTTCAAGACTGTGTAATTTCTCAATTTCATATAATTTATGCACAAACCACTTTTTCAATCTTTTAACCTTATTTATTACCATGAGATGACGCGATATTGCACCTGCTGAAGTCTTAAAGCTCATAGCAAATGCTTGACTCGTTCTTCTTTTGATATTTGCCACTACAACCGATAATTCATCACCATTACCAATAGTTTTGTGACACCCTCATTGTTTAATTTTAGCGTCCGTTTTTCAGACTTAAACCTTTTGAACCAGTGGTAAGCAGTTCTCACTGCTGTAGTGCTGAACCCAATGCTTTGTTTGTGTGTTATCTGAGCCTTGAATAGCATTATATCCTAATTTAAATTCCTACTTAAAAATTAATTCGATTTTTTAGATAGATAGCATCAAAGGATTAAAAGACATATACATTGCTGCATATAAGAAATATTGCACTATAAAATAACTAATTTTAGAGTTTTACTATATTACATTAAATAATACTTACATTCTATACAAATAAACAGGGTGATTGAAATATTAATAGCACAGGTAACAATAAGCTTACATAC
Organism: Ceratothoa steindachneri; assembly: GCA_963969495.1. NCBI lineage: Eukaryota > Metazoa > Arthropoda > Malacostraca > Isopoda > Cymothoidae > Ceratothoa > Ceratothoa steindachneri. The sequence goes on from OZ018339.1 coordinate 45,329,770, forward strand.
AAAAAGGCCTTTTTAAATTCTCTATAAATGCAGCAATTTCTCCCCCAACATAAATTTGGAAAATTACCCTTTAACAGTCATTGGTTGCTATTGAAATACCCTCGAGTCTATAGCTACTTTTTCTTTTTGAACTCAGGAGTTATTTTATTTTTTTTGTGTTATGCAAGATTGACACCTTCAAATGATTTTGGGTGGTTTTAACCCTTGAACTAAATCTATTTCTGACACGTCATTTTAACTTTAACTTTAAGCATTAAGTGACTTTCTTCTCATTCATGTTACCATGGATTATCTACCGTTTTTTATTGCCGATCTTTCGTTCTCTCGTATTTCTCTGAATACAAATTTTAAATTGGATAATTTGGGGAAGATTACGTCGTTGAATGAATAGAATTAAAGCCCCATTGTTTTGTTTTTAAAATTATGGATCTTGAAGTTTTAATGTAACAAATGATAATAAGAGCAAGTTTTAAATTCTCAGGAGGTTAAAGAAAATCTTTGTTCTCTCATAAATCACTAGTTTCCTGTAGGTTTACAATAGTACATAATAAAAAAATACCCAACCCACCACTAAAATATAAAAATAAACAACCCTCTAAGTAACCTGGAAAAAATTCAGAAATATTTTGAAAAATAAGAGTAACATTTTTTTAATCCATAGGTTATAAAATGATTGGAAGTTCAAGTTAGCTCAATTTTGGGCTGCATGTGTATACGAACCCGTTCATAAGATAATAAACAGGAAAGACTTTACTTACCTTTATGTACCGAAATGCCTTTTTAAACAAGTGTGATTATTAATGTTTTACTTTCCTGTAGCTACTTTTGAAACAGCACATTTTTTTAGGCTTGGTGAAATGATTCTTAAAATCCTACTGTGTATCCCTAGCTTTTCTAAGCGCAAAAGATTCTGCAATTCTGTTTGTGTGGGGAGGACTTTATACGTAAATCCTCTCTATTGTTGCCCATGTCTTCTATGACCTTCATGGTGAGAGAACGACTCGATCGATCAAAGAAATCGTTTGATGCTATCTTTCATTCCGCTTCTTCCGTCATCTCTGGATTACTTCATGGTTCTCCGTCTTTCACAAATAGAAAACTGTCATTTTCCTTTTGATCTTTTTTCCCATGGCATCTATATTCTGTAGCGACTCGAGGTTTTAACCAAATCTCAATCTGTATATAGCCACTAGCATATAAAAAGCCTCATAAAGAGTGGATATCACGGTAAAACACGACCAATTTATTTATTATTACTACTTGAAATTAGTGGGAGTTTTTTTCTAGGACCGAAAATTGTACCGTAACTGCATGTAAAGGTATAGTGGAAAGTGCCGCCGTACTATTATGTCATGGAAATTGCAAGACCTACGAGGGGCAGTCAATAAGTTTTGCAATTCGGATATAAGGAAACGAGATATGAGGAAAAGTGTCTTATTATTTTTCAATATAACTACCCTCGACTTCAATGCACTCACGCCTCTTGTCCCTGAGGCTTCGAATTCCCGACAACCAGAAATCTCCCGACTGCTGTTCAATCCACTCCTGGACGGCGAGCTGGACATCTTCATCGTCCCCAATCCGGCGTCCACGCAGTGCAGCCTTGAGCTTACGGAATAAAAAGTAGTCGCTACGGGCCAGATCTGGACTGTAGGGGAGAGGGTTGAGCTCCTCAAATCCTCCGCACTCGCGCAGGGCAGCTTTTGCAACTCTGGCTTTGTGGAATTTGGCGACGTTGAAGTCGATCATAGGGCGTGAGGTTTCTAGGGACTCAGCAGGCAGAGACCTTGGTCATGGCCAAATTGTCGTAGATGATGTTGATAACACTCCCATGTGATATTCCAAGTTTTCGCTCGATTTCTTCGACCTTCACCCGTCAATTTTTGAGGACCATCCTCTCCACACGAGTCACATTGCATCGTTGGTGACGTCTGACGGGCGTCCTGGACGGGGGTTATCTTCAAGGGACTCACGACCATGGCGGAACTCCCTATTTCAGCGAGCAATGGTTGCATATGAAGGGGCGGTGTCGGTGTACACTGCAACCATGCATTCATGGATCTCTTTTGCATTCCTGCCTTCCTTGGTCAAAAGTTTGATCACTGCGCGGTGCTCAACCTTCTCCATTGTTGAAAAATTTGTGACTGACGATCTGCGATCAGCTACTGCTCCTTAAATAGCCGATGCAGGAGCGTGCGGCTGCAGGTCCTGACTTGTCATAACTTGTCCTAACATCCCCACAAACAGTCATCCCCCTTCCTCTATTTTTCCCTACCGATTCGCAAAACTTATTGACCACCCCTCTTATATCAGTTGGGACCTAACATCTTTTGGGTCATTGGGAACACCGACTAAGCTACTCGTACTTATGACAACACGACATGAACCTTTGGAGTTAGAACGGGGCATGATGCCACGTGGGTGCCAAACGGAAGGGACATTCCATTTCTGAAAGCGTGTGGACATTCAACATCGATCGACCTACAGCGTCACTTGTGGACCAAGAAAACTTCATGGAAGACATTATCACCCACCTTATAAAGCGCAGTGATCAGCCGCGTCTTGCTAGGATTTTCCATAGTAGTAGACAGGCAACACTAGCTCAAATCGCAACAACATTGAATGCAGGTGGTACAAGACGCATATTCCCCAGGTCAATGCAGCGTTCTTTACTTTCTATTGGCTCTGAAAGCATGAGACCTACCACAGTACCTGTATTAACCCCACAACTGCGGAAACAACGCCGTACCTGGACTCGTATCGTCGCTAATTTGGACACTTTTGGACTGTCCACATATGGTATAGTTCGATGAGACACAGTTCTAACTACTTCAGAGTAATGGTGGGGTTTGGGTGTAGCGCAGAACTCATGATGACATGGCTGGTGGTTGTTTCATATTGGTGTGGGACGTGTTCGCGTTACATGGGTTGAGTCTCCTGGTTTTCTTAAAAACGTCTTTTGCCTGTGACCACTACAGTGCACTACTTGTAGGATCATTTATGGAGAGTTCCAACGACTGTGGCCACCCCGTTCGCCCACCATGAACCCAATCGAGCATTTATGGGACATGGTAGCATGGTCTATTCCAGGGATGGGGGAGAAATTTTCCTGTTTTAAGGCCGCATTTATAAAATTTTAACTAAATTTACTGCAAGTTGCATATTATTTAGTACATAACTAACTACTATGGCTATGTATCAGCTTAAAAATGGGGAAAATGATCAATTCTAAAGTTAACTAACATTTTAATAACTACCTAGCGAATACTTTTGTGGGAAAACAATACGGTGATTTGATCTGCATTTTTTTATTTATTCAGAAGGCTACTTTTGATGGCAATAAAAGAAACCTACGGCCTAAAAAACGCAGGTTCTTCACTCCTGGTCTATTCCCACCCATTATCTGTCACCTACAAATATAAAGGAACCCTTTCGCTATTCCTCACACCGACTACATGGCAGGTATACGGGAAACTCTCCGGGCTGCTTGGCAATGAAGATGGGAGGCGGTCGAAGGGAGGACAGCTATCGAAACGGTCGATATTAGGTATTTCGTCCGCTTGTAGGATGTATACCATACCAAGTTGCTGAACTTTGCGGGGCTTACACGATACTAGTTATGATCACATTATTTTGATATTCCAGTGTGATTTTTCTGAATTAATGTAACTCTACACTCACTGGTACCAACAAGTCCTCGAACTATAAGAATTTGCACCATAATTGAATGCAAATTGTAAGTTGTCTATATTTTACTCTTGACCCGATAATATTTTCAAAACTGAGTTCAAAAACTGTCTAAATTAAATTGACCGAAAAGGTATGTGGTGCTATAAAGCCAAATGTGTAGTTCCTATTTAGTACAGCAGTTATTCAATTGAAGTTAGCCTCTATTTATATAGTAAGCTCAATTTCTTGCCAGAACAATGAGTTATTCGGTGGCTTTTATCTAATATTTACCTAAATTTACTGTTTCCGCAGGATTTTAGGTAAATTTTAGCGCTGAAAGAACTGATAACGAGAGAAAGCAATTGCTCGATTTTTTTAAGGTAAAGGTTTTTTTAACGATATGATTAATCATCTTAGATGTAAACAAATTGTTCTGGATTTAATTAGAAAAATTAAATCAATTTTGTTGAAAGTGCCTCTATCGGAAAACATATAGGCAAAACGAACACAAAAATAAGTATTCGATTTGACGTAAAATCGCCTTTTCAATGTTAGAAATACAAATTTCGATGCCCTTTGTAATAAAACTAGAGAAAATCGTCTTAACGAATGTCCTCAACATGAACATTAATAAAAATAAGATAATAAAAGTAATAAAATAAAAATTACAGTAATAGAAATAAAGTAATAAATGTAATAAAATAAAAAGTACTAAGAAGTAATAAAAAAAAATAATAAGATAAAAAGTAATAAAAATAAATCAAATCGATTCTACGAATGTCCTCAACATGAACATTAATAAAAATAAGATAATAAAAGTAATAAAATAAAAATTACAGTAATAGAAATAAAGTAATAAATGTAATAAAATAAAAAGTACTAAGAAGTAATAAAAAAAAATAATAAGATAAAAAGTAATAAAAATAAATCAAATCGATTCTACGAATGTCCTCAACATGAACATTAATAAAAATAAGATAATAAAAGTAATAAAATAAAAATTACAGTAATAGAAATAAAGTAATAAATGTAATAAAATAAAAAGTACTAAGAAGTAATAAAAAAAAATAATAAGATAAAAAGTAATAAAAATAAATCAAATCGATTCTACGAATGTCCTCAACATGAACATTAATAAAAATAAGATAATAAAAGTAATAAAATAAAAATTACAGTAATAGAAATAAAGTAATAAATGTAATAAAATAAAAAGTACTAAGAAGTAATAAAAAAAAATAATAAGATAAAAAGTAATAAAAATAAATCAAATCGATTCTACGAATGTCCTCAACATGAAGAGTATAGCGGCAAAATACGACATTAAAAAAAAATATATATATTATATACAAAAACGAATGGGTTCCAAAAAGAACACTATCCCTACGTGAATAAATGTTAACCATGGACCAATAATGCGTTTAATATAAAAGGGACTGCTAGTACCACTCTCTAAAAGAAAATGGTAACGGTGTAAACAGCAAAAATCACGTTCATGATCCGCAGCGAATTAAAAGCGAAGTAAAATAACGCAAAAGGATTAATAAATTAATGTTTCTGAAACTAGTAAAGAAAACGTCAAATAGTTATATGCATATGTAAATAATAAGAACTCCATTCGAGATGCTATAGAAACCTGGTCACCGAAAGAACTTTTGCGCAAATCATTTTCTGAGACGTTTATGCAGCAAGGCATAAATCATTCATGTTTCTGCCAATGCAATTTATTTCAATCAAGAAAACAAAGCGTCAACTTTAAGTGGACACAGATTGAAATTTCAAATAATACTCGTATATATAAAAAGATCTCAGGGTCCAGATAGAATTGACCAGGGACCTGTTATGAAAATTAAAAACGTGGTCATGTTATCACAAATATTTTTTAATTAAAGTTTAAATACGCTATTGGTCCTGAAGACTTTAAATTAGTTGATGTTACGCCATATTTTTACAAAAGGGGATTGTTTGATCTAACAAATTATAATCTTGTAACTCAATGTAGATGTGAGAAGCCTTTTAAGTCTATTATGAGACAAAATCGTGGATAACTTTGAAAATAAATAAATTAATTAAAGATAGCCTATACGGTTTCTGAAGAGGTCGCTCATGTTTAACGAACTTGTTGGATCTTTTACACCATATGAAGGGGAAAAATATGATTGTCGGGAAGCGGAATACATTAATTACTTTGATTTTTATAGAAAAGCCTTAGATTTGGTTCCCCATCGGACACTGGAAAAATTTAGAGGTTGCAACCGTAATTGGAGACTGGTAATAAAGGGAAAATCGTCCAAATGGAATAAACGATTTACATTCAATAGTACTAAGCAAGATTGGCAAGTTCGCGGATTATGCTAAAATATGCCAGATAGTGAAACACTCCCCAGATCGAGAGAAAATACAGCAAGATATAAACGAGGCATTTAATTTTTATGTACATGGTAGGTGAATTTTAATCTTACTAAGTGCAAAGTAAGGCACATCTTCTCTCTAAATTAAAACTTTGATTATATGTTAACGGCCTTCGTTTAAAAAACTTTATAAGAACGCAATTCGACTGTAGTTCCCTTCTTAAAATCAGTAGTGTGTCCTCAGTTTGAATAGGTATGATTGCATCGATATTGGCAGTTTTTCTAAACATATAATCTAATAGATCAATATTTTTGTATAAATTATTTTGGCCTATAGGGATATTTTTGCATGTTCCCAAATGGAAACATTTTCGAGGAGTTGGTTAAAGAATTAAAGCGAAGGATTGTTGTCCTTATAACAAAAAATCTTTAAAGCTTTAAAATGTCGTTGTTGTCCAACACCAAACACACAAGATATCGCAACATTAGAAAGAGTACAGCAAAGAACGACAAAGCTTATTCTGGAGCTATGAAGAGAGACATAAGGAATAAAAATTGTTCTCGCTTGAAGATTGATGCCTTCGCTGCCAAATGTTAGAATTCTTTCAAGTTTCTGAAAGGATACGATATAAACTTTGATTCAATTTTATAACACATTGGATTCGAAACGCGAACAAATCGCCATAAATTTCAATAAGATCTTTAGCATAGGAAAATCGTTGCGAACGTTTACACTTATAAAATCATTTCAACTTGAGGACCCTTTTCCGTTAATAATGTCTAAAAATAAGACAGACAAACACCTTTTTTAAAAATTAAAAAACTCTCAACGAAATGTAACACTAACCATATATTACATTATGTATTTGCCTTCTACTCTAAAGGGCCTTCAAATATGTCTTTACCTTATTACCTTTCTTTTCATACGAAGAGTAAAGTGGGATTCAGGGCTATTGCTAAGCTGATTTCTCCAATTATATATGTATAGAGCAAGCCATCTAGCCTAATTTTCATATGACGCTCCAATAAACCTTTTCTCATATCACCGAAACATCAACAACAAAAATAGACCAAAAAACGAAGTCACAAAGTAATACGACCGAGGCCGTAATACCCATAAAGTTAGTAAATAGAAATCTGTAAAGGAAGTATCGAAGGTAGTCGAAGAGAAAATAGTGGAATATAATGTACCTATCTATCTATCTATCTCTCTCTCTCTCTCTCTCTCTCTCTCTCTCTCTCTCTCTCTCTCTCTATATATATATATATATATATATATATATATATATATATATATATATATATATATATATATATATATATATATATATTCATATATACATATATATATATATATATATATATATATATATATATATATATATATATGTGTGTGTGTGTGTGTGTGTGTGTGGCGAGAGAATGTACTTGTGGTGAGAGAAGGTGGTTTTCATCGATTAGGGCGGGGTCACCATTTCCTTATAGGAAAAAATATTTATTCTCTTGCGTATAAATCCAAATAAAATCGTATTTTGATTTATAAAGGATTTAATAAAATAACTTTATATTTTACTTGACGTTTGATAAGATGAATGGTGGACTTGGTGAGTTTAAGTCCTTCTTCGGTGAAAGGAAAGAATTTGAACGAGGATGGAAAGACTTGTGCTTCCTGTGCTTTCGCAGACTGTAGTCTGTGAAACCTTCTACCAAGAATGCTTGAGGAAGTGAAAGGGTGCTCTTTGGTTTAATTAAAAGTCCTTCTTCGCTGGATGGAGCACAATGTGATCAGGAATGGAAGAGACTTGTACTTCCTGAAGGGATATAACAGACTGCTTTATAATGTACTATAATGTTAAAGAAATTTATGTGTAAAGAAAGAGAGCGTGACCGGTTTTGCTCACCAATCGGTTTCCTCGGGAGAGGGGCTTTGTCTGAAGCTAAATGTCTGTTCTTGTGTATTGGAGAGAGAGAGAGAGAGTTATATAGAGAGGGCAGAAGTTCTTAGTCAAAGAATTTATATGAGAGTAGAGATAATTGTTGAGAAAAGGATTGATAAGGGTGTCGAGGAAGTTCGGCAAAAAGCTTTCATAGTTGGTGTTAATAAAGAACGAAATGATTAAATGACATTTTACGTGTGACCGACGCTGTGATTTGGAAGAAATTGGACATGCAGTTTGAAGACATCGCATATGTCTTCATATTCCTACTACGAATAAGGTTCCCAAGGAAGGACTCTATCACCAATACATTGAGGAAGAGATACACTGAAGACGTCGTCCGACGATTTCGTTGCTTAGAATCCACCTTCAAAAAACTTAAGAAGGCCAATTTCTCTCAACATAATTCGCTGATGATGGTCATCGTTAATGACCGAAACGTCCGGAAAATTAAATGTTCGTAACCATCGCATATGTTTATATGTTTTAATATTCCTACTATATATATATATATATATATATATATATATATATATATATATATATATATATGAGTGTGTGCGTGTATCCGCAATTTCTGTACAGGTGTTTGGGTTGGGAAAGTAAAGTACAGGCTTTTGAGGCGTAAGGGCACACACTTATCTAGATGTCAGCTGCAACAAGGTTACCTATCCTACACCTGCTATTCTTTACTGGTGCGTAAATGGGTAGATAAAGCTAAGAATGTTTGAAGTAAGATGGAAGGGTGAAATAGAACCACCCTTTTCGTCCCAACCTGGAATAAAGGATAGATGGTTAACGACTAGCGTATGAAATTTGCCGCGGGCGGAGATATTAAGTGTGATGAGGCTTGTAAAAAATATGTAAGGAAAGGGAGCACTGTTCAAACAAATATCTTCTGGCAAATAACCGACTGTGCAAGAAAAAATATTCTCAAATTCAATGTATAATTTGTCCCACCCCCCCACCAAGAATCGTGCGCACGAATATAAACACAAATGCACCAACATTCATTCCACCAATCACGTGCTAGATCAGCCTCAAACCACGCCTCCTCAAGGGAAGTTTTTCCATTCGTTACAACAGTAAATATCTAATTGATCATTTTTATCTCAAATATCTTAGTAGGTAAGACACATCTATGATGAAAATAATATAAAAACAAACAAATATTAAACATAGTACTATTATTGTCAACCATTCACTATTTCATCATTCACTTCAATTCATAATTCAATTTAATTCTATCTCATTCAGCTGGTTCAATATTTATCATGTCAATTCTCGGTCTCAAACGCATTGTTATCTTAATAACCATCAAAGGCTGAATGCATTAAATTTACCGTCAATTGTTGTTTACGAAAGGAATTTATTTAATATTAAAATTTCCATATAGAAACCTCAAGTGTTATGATTTCCTGCCCTTAGTAATGGCCCAATATTTAATGTTGACGAAGAACGTTCTAATACTATGACCATGTATATGCCAAGGTCATGAAGAATGTCAAAGACAAAAAGATCCTGAAAACTTTCATAAGAGAGAGAGAGAATGAAGGAAAGAAAGAGGAAACAGAGGGAGAGAGAAAGTAAAAGTTTAATTTGGTAATAAGAGATAAATTGGTGGTTATTAGAGAAAGTTTGGTGTCTTTTGCCGCGTGGCCTAGAAAATGAAGTATTCCTCGACGGGTTTCAAGGATGATTAGATTTATGACACCTTTAATGAGATAATTCGTCATTGAAACTCCGCTTCACTCCGGTATTAGTTGCGGTGGTTCTTTCCTTCTAATCCATCATTCCTTGTCCTTTCAGTACCTCATACCCAACACTTCGTCTTGTACGTCGAGTGAACGCATCCCTTCGAACTAAAAAGTTTCGTCTCATACGTTCTTGATCAAGGGATTAAAAGGTTTGTTTTATTGATTAATTTATTTATTATTTATGTAATTTTGTATGTATTTATTTATTAATTATTTATGTAATCATGTATGTATTTATTTTATTTATTTATTTACACCACTCTTACCTTTATTTGTGAATGGTCCTGTGGAGAGCATTGCCCTGGCACTAAAGTTGCACCAGCAAAGTGCCTTGGAAGAATAGAAAGAATTGTGATAAATGTCCTCGTGGATATACATATATATTTATTTGTAAACCGGTCAAGAAAGTAGGCGGGAAGCCGAGAATTCAGATAGCAGTAAAATCTGACGACATTGTAAAAAAAAAACGAACATTTCTCGTCTAGAAATGGAGTTAAGCCGAGACAGCTGTCTGCGTCTCAGGAATAATAAAATTATATCGAGAAAGTGTAAATTTGTAGGCGCCATTAAGCGATGACCTTTAGAGAGCATGGGAAAAGGAATATCCCGCTCAGTGGGCGGAACTAAAAACATTGTTATCCCAGAGGCCACGCTTCCTATACAATTTATAGAAGATAAATGGAGAATTCGAGAGAATTAGATTCATTCACGCTTGGGGAGACAGATCGATAGTAAAGAGCTAATTACGGTTCATTTAGCGTCTTGCAGCCCGCGTTGTATCCGCCTAAGTCTTGTTCTCGCAACACTCGCTTTCCTGTCAAGTAGTGAAATTTCCCCTGACCACAATCGTGTAAACGCGGGCCTTCCTTTTGCTTTGCTTGTTTTGTTTGTTGGAATTAAATATATATTTTTTTTACGTGATTCTTCTCAGTTCTTTCTCAATCATAAGCTTTCAATAAGCCCAGCCAAGCCGGAATATTATTCGAGTATCTTTTGGAGTAAGATACGAGATTAACGCCACCTCACTTGTTGGACTTGAGTAACCTCTCCAAAATATCCGCGTCATTTTAACCTTCAAACTGGTAACGTCCTTTCTCTCTCATAAACTGGGCGTCCTCATTCCCTCAATAACTGGGGACGGTTAAATTTACCTCCTTGCCATAAAGTGGTTACTTGTGACCTCCCCTTTTCCTCTATAGTCTCACAACCATATAATAATACCAACATAAAGATAGGAATGACAATGACTGGCAAGCCCAAGAGAACAGTGGAGGGTACTTGTTTTTGAGGGCGGAAGTAGTAGTAGCACGTGTTTTACACCGGTTAGCGAGCGTATGGAAGGCTTCGTAACTCAAAGAAGAGCCACCCGTTGTTGTCAGGGGAGTCTGGACTCGAAATTTCTTTGGTGGATTCCAAAAGCGTTATGGGAGTTTAGTATAGTCAATCACCTGTATGCAATCTGCGCATGCGCCAAACTCGCTGGTGTGATTGGTGGGAGTTTCCTACATCACCAAATTTAATCGTATCCGTTCTCCCCGGGAATCGTATCCGGTGCCCAGGCGTAGAACCCAGCGCCACGTCCACTCAGCCACGAAAGCTCCAGCAAAGAGGCTTAACCCTAGTACCCGGAATGGAAGAGGGATATGATGCCCAGGTACAAGTTCATTCAAATACTACCAGTTACTCAAATGTAGGGAAGTAGAACCGGTCGTGGGTGTATTGAAATTCCCCAAATTTCAATACACATTGCAAATACACTCGCACACTCTCTAGCTCCTAACCACTAGTAACACTTATTTGCCCCACCATGCATACACCTTTGTTCAAGTGTATAGAAGCATTTCTCATCCCCGCTAAAGAAGGGTCAAATATGTTTTCACCCTCATTCTTTCTTCCGCCTGGATAGACCCAAATATAAGAGAAAGATGGAATTAAATTGTTACCCATCTACTCCACCAAGCCTTGATCAGACCTTCCTGTGGCTCATCCTACTCAAGGGAATACTGATTCTTTTTGTACTAAATTTTCTCCTACACACACACACACATGCTCACAATTGCGACTACATTCTATCGAGCATATGAGCTCATTGTACGAACATCCATCACGAGGCTTATAAAACATCCCTTAACTTAACTTAACCTAACCTTATTTTCTATTTTAGCTAAGTTGGTCTATTCTCTGTCCTTTCTTCCCTGCTTTTTCGGATAGTATTCCTTTTACATATTAATGCTTTCATTTTTTTTATACTGCTGTCTCTCTATTGTACGTTTTTTAATGTTTTATTCTCCTCATTCGCTAACCTTTAAGATTAACTCTCTCTTTCTCTCTCTCTCTCTCTCTCTCTCTCTCTCTCTCTCTCTCTCTCTTCTGTTCAATGCGAGGTCAATCAAGAACAAGTTTCGTGAGCTCCGTGGCCTCGTAGCAACAGAAGAACCTGAGATGATGGCCATAACGGAGTCGTGGATAAAAACCTCAAGCCGAGATTTTGAAGGTGAATTCACGATTCCCGGTTACCAGCTCTTTCTGAAAGATAGGCCAGACAGAGAGGGTGTGGGTGTTATGTTGTATGCCAAGGAGACTCTCAACTCGACGGATTACAACATCATATCCGACCATCAACTACTAGGTGTTGACTAGAGATAGGTCTTGCCAGATACAGGACCCTGGTGCTTTACAGACCCCCTGCCCAACTCTTAGAACAGGACAGGAGTTTGTACCAGCTGTTGGACAACCTTGTCATAGACAGAGTGTTTATCACCATGGGTGACTTCAATACCCATGTTGACTAGGAAACCAGAGAACCCTGTGGCGAGAACGCACTACTCCTGGAGTTTGCGAACAACGAGTTCCTGACTCAATGGGTGAGAGAGCCAACGAGAGGAGACAATATCCTCTTCCTGACTCAATGGGTGAGAGAGCCAACGCGAGGAGACAATATCCTCGACTTGGTTTTCATCTCTGAGGATGACATCGTTGAGGACCTCTCTGTTTGCGAAGAGCTCGGTGGCAGTGGCCACCGACTAATTAGATTTGTATTTAAAGTCCCCAAGACAGGGCCTGCAACTAATAAATCGAGAAAACTTTATTTAAGAAGAGCAGACTTTGCAGGTTTTCGTGCTGGACTGACTTACGCGAGGCTAGAAGTGTGTGATGCTGTTGAAGACTCGTGGAACAGTTTCAAAAAAACATTCATCAGTCTTTAATCGCGTTTCATCCCTCTGAAATGCCCCCGTCGGTCTTCTGTTCAACCAAATTGGTTTAATCGAAAAATCAGCCAACTGCTTAGGGAGAAGAGAAATGTGTACCCGCTATCGAAGATCTCGGGTGACTTTGACGAATACCAGAGGCTATCCAGGAGAGTAAAGTCCAGCATAAGGGCGGCTAAGCGGTCTGATGAACTCTGAGTGTGGAGACTTTGTAAAGAGAATCCCAATGAGTTCTTTGGATATGTAAACAGCCGTAAACTAATCCGTCGAACGATTGGCCCTTTGAGGAATGAGGAGGAGACATTAAAGCACTTACAAGTTAGATGCAGAAAATGCTAACCTTCTCAACAACTACTTCTCTTCAATGTTTACTGAAGAGTGTGGTCGCATCCCCCAGGCAACGGATTCCTACTGGGAGGAATAGCTGCAGGATATGGGCTTCACCGAAGGAAAAATAGAAAAGAAGATCACTGACCTAATGACGAATAAGTAACCTGGCCCGGATGGGTTTCTACCTAAAGTGTTGAAAGAAGTGCGCGATCAAGTTTCACGACACCTGAGCGCAATCTTCAACATGTTAATCCGGACCAAATGCGTTCCTAGAGAGTAGCGTGAATCGGAGGTCACTCCTATCTTCAAGAAAGAAGACCCTAGCCAACCGTCGAATTACCGACCTATGAGTCTAACTTCGATAGTCGGTAAACTCATGGAAAGCATCATGGTGGACAAAGTGACGTCGTATTTAGAGTCAAACCTGCTACTGAAGAGTTCCCAGCATGGCTTCCGAAGGCAACTTTCGTGACTGACAAACCTTGTAGAATTCTTCCACTTCGTCTTCAGTGAGCACGATCGAGACAAGGCGGTGGATGTGGTCTACTTAGACTTTCAGGGGGTTTTTGATAAGGTACCACACCACCGCCTTCACCGGAAAGTGCGAACGTTAGGCATAGACGGAAAAGTAGCAGGCTGGATAGAGAACTGGATAACTGGCAGACGGCAACGGGTGGTGGTGAATGGACAGGCTTCTGAGTGGTTGCCCGTTACTAGCGGGGTGCCTCAAGGTTATGTCTTGGGACCACTACTATTCATCATCTACGTCAACGACATGGAAGGGGACATGGTTGCCAAGATTTCTAAATTCGCCGACGATACCAAGCTTGGTATGAACGTTGCAAAGGATGGAAATACTGCCCGCCTGCAAGATGATCTTCGAAAGATTGGGGAGTGGTCGGATACGTGGCAAATGCCTTTTCAACGTGAACAAATGTAAAGTGATGCATATCGGCCACCGAAATCTTCAATCACCCTATATCCTTAAGGGCACTGTTCTTGAATCTACCGACACTGAGAAGGACTTGGGTGTTACTATTACCAGTGACCCCAAGTTCTCGAAACAGTATATTGAGGTGGAGAAGAAAGCCCAAAGGATGTTAGGTTATATAAAGCGACAGTTTGGATATCGGAACAAGGAGATAGTACTCTGTCTGTGCAACTCCCTCGTCCGACCGCACTCGGAGTATGCGGTACAATTTTGGAGTCCTTCGTTTAGAAAGTACATCGAGAGATTGGAACGCGTTCAAGCCAGGGCAACCAAACTGATTCCCTCTATCAGGCATATGAGTTATAATGATAGACTAAAGTAATTAGATATGTTCTCTCTGGAGACCCGGAGACTACGTGTTCAGCTTATCGAAGTGTTTAAAATACTTTGAGGCCTTCACAGACTAGATGACGGGTTTTTTTTCCAGCTCAGCGAGGAAAAAACAAGAAATCACGGTTACAAACTTCAACTGAAGCGATACCACCGTGATCTGTGTGGGAAATTCTTCACGTACAGTATCTGGGGTAGTTGGAACGCACTTCCGACAGTAGTTGTCAACAGTGAATTTGTTGACTAGTTCAAGTCAAGACTAGATAAGGTATTGCGAAATCACCGTTAAGATCTCGCGAGTGATCTGCGAGGTTGCAACGGCACCTTCGAGAATTGCGCCAAAAATACCCTCCTTGTATGGACTTTAAGGTCTTCTAGAAAACTCTTCTTCCTTGTAGCTTCTCCTTTAGCTCTCTTTCTCTCTCTCTCTCTCTCTCTCTCTCTCTCTCTCTCTCTCTCTCTCTCTCTCTCTCTCTCTCTCTCTCTCTCTCTCTCTCTCTCTCTCTCTCTCTCTCTCTCTCTCTCTCTCTCTCTCTCTCTCTCTCTCTTTTATAATTCTCTAAAGATAGGTTTTCATCTGTATAAAATTTCTGGTTATGCTCTTTTCCTTAGGAGAACCAGATATCTTTCCGCATCCGCAGATGTTGGTGGGGAAACCTTTTATCTGTACTATGCTTTTTTTCAAGCTGTATCTTACGGCTTTCCTTAACTTGTTCTTCCCCGGTATGGTCAGTAATGTCCTTTGAGGTATTCCGTTCATTGTGACTATCTGTGACACACTCTCTCTCTCTCTCTATTTATATATATATATATATATATATATATATATATTATATATATATACTATTAAAATTTGCTGATTGTGATCCTTTTTCTCATCACAATCAGGGGTATTTTCCGCTTTCTGTGCCCGCAAAAGCGGGTGGGAGAGGTGGAATGGGAGAACCTTCGCCTGTGCTATACCTTCTCTTAAGCTATAGGTTAGGGCCTCCCTAAAATAGTACCTCCACGGTATGGACAGCAATGTCATTTGAGGTACAACTTTTCCTTGTGACTTCTTGTGACACTCTTTCTCTCTCTCTCTCTCTCTCTCTCTATATATATATATATATATATATTATATATATATATATATATATATATATATATATATATATATATCTTATATGCAACAGATGACACAAAAAGGAAGAAGAGTAAACAAATCATTTTTGTCGTCATATTTAAAACCCATTTCTTGAAATAGGATATACGTAGAAGGGAAAATAAATAGGAAGGGAAGAAAAAGCGACAATAGCAAGCAATTATAAATCCCCAAAGCCAAATTCGTAAACAAAGATCACAGACATAGAAATGCGTTAACTCGTACCTGCTCGAAACGTTAAACAATGCTTAATAAAAAGCTTCCTTGAAGAAATCCGCCTAAAAACTAAATACTTTTCGTTTTACAAATATTATTGGAAGTTAATCACTGAATGAATCACTATTGCAATCCAAACGGCAAATAAAATAAAAGTCACCTTGACAAGTCAGCGAACCGAGATATAAAACCATGGACTATTGGTTTTCTTTATCGACTGTCACTTAGCGTGACAGAGTTCCTCTGAATTCAATGCTCAAATATAGGATATTGGTTGCTATGGCAACAAAGCCTCTCGATAAATGCCCTCTTTGCCCAGCTAATGTCGCACTCGAAAGTGACAAATGATAAGCAAAATGCGATGGCCGTAGGTGGCGTGGGAGGAGGCAGCCGTTCATAGACGAAAACACAAAGGAATTGACAGCGGAAAGAGAGAGATCAGATATAGTTATTGGGTCGTATTCCGTATTAATGAAAGCAATAAATAAATAAAGAGACATGAATGATGGAAAATCAAAACCAACCCTCTCCAGACGCCGTCACATCACTCTTCCGAGGATGGAGTTCGTAGTTATGTATTTATTTAAAAAAAGAAAACTAACAAAAGTACTTTTACCCAATTTATTCTAAAAATGTTTCATTGCAGAATGTGCTTAAGTTAGGGAAGTGTAATTACGTGCATTTATCGAACTAGAGAGGGGGGGGTGCACAAATCTCCTATGCATTTAGGACTTAAGTAAAAGCGAATAGCATAGAAACCCTAGAGAACAAAGTGATTAGGTCACATAAATTTTATGCCCCGTCCCCGAAAAACTAGCATTAATATCATGCCCCCAAAGCTTATAATAATAATTTGGTTTAATTCTGACACCGTTTAAAATAATGAAGATTCCGTCGATTAAATCTCCTGCTGAAAATGACCAACAAGCGAAGCAAGATTACCCATATGACATCGAATTATATTTTCTGAGAAGAATAAATTAAATAAAATTTTAGTTTTTTATACAAAATACAATTTACATCAAATTAAATTCAGAAACTATAAATTGGTAAATAGATAAAAGAGTGGTAAATTGTTCGTTGTCATTGGACCTAAATAAAGTTCGAAAGTACTTCAAATTTGCTTTTCAGCTTTCCTGCGCTACATTTTTGCTTCCCAAACAGGCTACTTTGCGAGTTTGCAATATTTATATAATAAATACTAACCGAAGCAACGTACATAACGAATATTATAGCCACGTATTATTCAGGATTAATACTGAAAATTATCGTGATTATTTTGTTGGCTCTACGGGAAGTTCCAATTCTTACTAGTACCCTTACCTAACTGCATTAACATGGACGTTATTTATCACTTTCAAAAAATAGATGATTGAAGAGCCGTGAGAATAATCACATTCTCGTTTATGTTAAAGTAAACGCCAACTCTTACAAAAGCTTCTTGAAATTATATATATATATATATATATATATATATATATATATATATATATATATATATATATATATATATATATATATATATATATATATAGTCTGCAGGAGGAAGGATATGACGAAAAACGAGAAGTTCATTCAGTTTACTTGATTTGTACAACGTTTCGGATAAATGTTTCACCCATCTTCTGATACGAGAAAAATTATAAAAATTTATGAAAGAATAATATTATACGTTAATAATTTAAACTTTCAAATAAATTTAAAAAAGTTTTGGTTGTACTAGATAGGTCGTATTTTTAATATGGGCGAGGGGTGGGGAATGTAGTGTTGTGCAGGTTACTGAAATGTTGTTTCAAAGTTAGATAATTCAAGGGATAATGAAATTTAACACTAATAATTGGAGATGACACTGGAAAGCATTTTAGGGAAAAAACATTAACCTTTTGCAAACATTTGTTAAACGAAGACTGGCGGGAAAAGCGTGAAGTAGTGAGGGGGAAGAGGAATCAGAATTTAAACTGGAAGAAATTTTGTTTATAAACATTGAATCTTGGATCCGTAAAGATAATGGGTCACAGATGGTCTTTGGGAGTTTGAAATCTCCAATGGATACGTCAGTTTTACATTGGATAGAATGTAGACGAACGGGTGAAAACTCTTTCTTTGATAGAACATTTCCGGTCCAATCGCTAATAACCATATGAGAACAGAATCTCAATAGGAGAAGCCCTTATCAATATATATATACATATATATATATATATATATATATATATATATATATATAATATATATATAAATATATATATATACTCGTGTATATATATATATATATATATATATATATATATATATATATATATATATATATATATATATATATATATATTTATATATATATATATATATATATATGTATATATATATATATATATATATATATATATATATATATATATATATATATATATATATATATACTGCCATAAAACCATGTATACATTTTTTTAAAACCATAACAGGTGAACACACTGACTCAGTCGAACGATCATTATTTTTATAGACAGGACCAGGCAATGGCCTCACCGCTCCTCCCCACAAGGGAAGATTTCGCGTCGCTACTAAGATTAAAATTTAAATCCAAAAAAAAAGCAGCCATGGTTAAATTTGTATAAATTTTCTGAACTTTGCCAATTATAATAATTTTAAAAAGGAACTCTAAACTAAATTTCCTCCCTTTCAAAATATCACGTTGCTAAAATATAGAGTTATAGAAGAAGATATATAAAAATAAATTTTCTGAACTTCACTATTTGTAATTCTTTGGGTTTTAAAAAATTCACAAAATTTCGTTACTTATATTTATTTCTGAACTTCACCATTTTATTTTTGGATATTATAAAATAATTATTAGAAATAACTTTGATAAAAAAACATAAGTCATAACCAAACTAAGATGAAATTATTATTCAAATACTCAAAAAATCCCTTTCTTAAATTATAAAGGTAGTGATGATGATATAAAACATCAAAATAATTTCTCATTTTTTTTATACCTGTGTGTTCGAACTGTCAGTCAACCATATTAATGCACCACTACGGTCTTTGATTCACTGATTGAAAAACTTCAACAAGAATGTTTGTAGGGATATTTCTACACGCTTCTTCAAACGTGGTATTTAAATGACCAAGTGATGTTGGTCTTTTAATGCATCCTCCAAAAGACACCATAAAATTAAATGAATTCAATTTTGGTGAACCTGGTGGATATTCGATACTACCTCGTCGTCTCGATCCACCTATTTTGAAATGTTTCAACGAGGTAGTTCCTGCCCTGATGGTAATTTGGAGTTACTTCATCTCGTTGAAAGTAAACCTACTTATTTCCGTATAACTGGTGAATTGCAGGAAAACCTCTTCCCCGAAGCATGTTGAGGTAGCTCTGGCGATAACAGTACAATAAAAATTTAATGGAGAGACCAAACCTTCGAAAAAAGATACACCAGACAGTATATTCGGTAAATTTACATTTCGTTGCATATAAAAGCGTGGATTTTCTTACCAGTATGGTTAATTATGACAATTAATTATACCATTTAACTTATTAGACCACACAAATTTGTCTGCGAATTGGCAATCGTCTGTTTTTGCCATCGGGATCATCTTCATTCAAGGTGTGTAATAATCTAAGGATGTAAAGGACGTGAACCCTTGTGATACTTTTCCTTGCTTCACGACCGCAATGTCCCACAGATTTTCTTGGTGGTCAAGAGAAATACCTAGAAATCTTCATCAGAAGCGATAATATCTGTTGTCTTTGTATGCAGATTCTCTTGCTTATTAAGCATCAGACACATTACAGTATACTACAAATTTCCCAGATATGTGAAATGGTTGAAGGACTAGTTCCAAAATTGTCTCTCCACTGTTGCTGAAGCTTGGCTATCTTCTCAACTTTAAAATGCGATCTTAGTATCCATTTTCGTTGCTCAAAATAATAAAGACACGGTTCCATTTTGCATGTTTACTGTAGGCAGGCAAGGGTATTACTAATTTCGATTTGGTGTCTCATTAGGCTTATCAAAGCTGTTAGCAATTTCACTGTTGTGTCTCTTTAGGCTAGAAAAAGAAATATAAATCATCTGAAGCTGTTACTCGGTTCGACTATTATAGGTTTATACAAAGTATAAATAGTTTGGGGCATTTTGTGTTTATATTACCGTCCTCGATAGCTAATTTTTCAAGCACGACCAGAGACTTCTTAGTTAGGTTTTCGTCTGAAGTCTCGCGTTCGACGAAGAATGACATCTCAGAGAAGGATCGAAATGGCTTTAATAGAGAGACGATGGGTCCAGAATAAAGTCTAAGGTTATTCACACAAAATTGTATTTATATAGGAAATTAAAATTCGGACTACATATGTGGTAACATAATAATTTAGCTTTATTTTGAAATTCAACCAAAGATAAATGAAATGGTTAGCTCTTTATTCTCTCTTGTTAATTTCGATAATCGAATTCTCTACAGAAAGAGATTGCTAACTTTTCAATTTTCTTTTCATTTTAACAAAATTGAGTTTATTCAAAATGAATAAAATAACTTTATTTTAGAATCAATCTTAACTTCTTTAGGATGGGTTGATTAGTTTAGAAAAATGCCGATAAAACCATTTGACTACGAGTATATATATATATATATATATATATATATATATATATATATATATATATATATATAGATATATATATATATATATATATATATATATATATTAATATAGGAAGGTGAAAACCCAGCACGCTATTGATAAAAGCATCTTTATTTGTCTGGGGTTGAACGTTTCGAGGTCCTAGTCTCATCATCGGCACTAAGAAACTAAGATAATAAAGAGTTAGAGTTTCTAGTTTTCATAAAATACTAAAATTGAATAGTGTAATTTAGGATGAGCTGCTTAATACAAGAATAAAAATTTCAATAATTCATGGAAGAAGCTAAACAGTTCATTATATATATATATATATATATATATATATATATATATATATATATATATATATATATATATATGTATTCGCCATGATTTCTTCGACAAAGCTTGAGTTTAATATTAAGTAGGAAGGACAAAACGAAGAAGGCTGGTCCCATCTTTATTATCTATATTTCGGGTTATTTCTAAACCCATCTTTAGGAGGTATAAAACAAAATTTAAATCTAAAATTAAATCTATACTAAAGCGCAACTACAATATAATTAAAAATGGACGCAAACGGCGGTAAAATACTGAAATGAGCATTATGTTAACGAATTAAAATCGAGTGAGGTACCAACAGTAGAAAATATTTGAAACAAAATTATATTAATCAAATACAAACAAAATAAAAGCAACGGTACAGAACTTGAAAATAAAATGGGGAAAGAGGGAATAAGAATTGAAAAGAATAAAAAATATAATAAAACTATATAAAGAAATAGAACATTACCTTACATGGTCTAATAACAATGAGAAGTGAAAAAGAGAGGGAAATTTAAGATTGAATAGTTTGGTTGGTTGTTAAGTTATAAATAACGGAAAGGATGACGCGTCATTATTTAAATTTGGGTGGTTGTATTTAATACACAGAGATTCTTTAATGCGGAAAATGGATGTATATTTAGCAAATTTTAATACAGAAAAATCATTTAAGGATACATCTGTCTTACAATCTATTGCATGTTTTATGATGGGGGAATACTCTTTACTGGTCAATGTTTTACCGGTTCTATAGCTTAAACCTATGTGAAAACAGTATCTTGCCTGGGAAGAATGCACCTGCTTCCTATATAAGTCCCCTGCTTACAGCTACGGCGAGTAAATTTATAAACTATGCACGAACTCAACGGCTTCGGAATACCATTCTTTACTCTGGAAAAATTGGCAATATTTTGCTGTTAACGAAAATAAGCTTAAAATTTATTTGCCAGTAAAATTTCCTTAAAATGGTAGATAGGCGTTTCTGGAACAGGTCATTAAACGGGGTGATGTCTGGCAATATGAAGAACCTAATTTCCTTGGGAACATTAAAAAAAGTGGAGGGCTTATATAGCCCGGAGAGAAATTTCCTTATACAGATTTCGACTAAGGATAATGGATGGTCATTTTTAACAAAATATTCTTTTAAAAAGTTAAATTCCAAATGCATATTAAGGTAGGTAGGAGACAGGTTAAAACCTCTAAAAATAAGCGTTTTAATGGCACAAAAACTAAAGAAATTTAATCCCAGTCCTTTGAAAGTTGGTTTTCTAAAGACACTAGTTTGAAAGGGTAGCCAGAAGGGGTACGGGATACATTAATATCTAGAAATGGCAAACTATTATTAATCTCGTGTTCTTGGGTGAAAGTAATATTAGAGGGTCAATTGTCAATAAAACTAAAAAACTCTTTAGAGCATAAACTAGAAGAATAAACAGTAAAGGTATCATCAACAAATCTTTTATAAAGTAGGGGATGGCATTGAGCAGGGCAATCATGGAATAGTCTCTCCTCAAAATTGCACATGAAAATATTTGGAAAAAACTGGCCCCAGTGGGCTTCCCATCCCAACACCTTCAATTTTATGATAAAAGACATTATTAAATATGAAATAGTTGTCTTTGACGGCTAGCTGCAATAACTAAGAGAATTGGGTGAAAATGAATCCATTGAAGAGGGCATTTTTATCTGGAAAAGCTTTAGTTAAAATAATCTCTATAGTTTCTTGAATGGGAATATTAAATATTAGTAAACAAGGATGTGATATCGAAGCATGAGAATATAGTTTTACTATATTGTTTATTCTTTTCAATTATTACCCCCCCCCCACATTTTATTCTCAAGTTCTATACCGTTACGTTTATTTTGTGTGCATTTGTTAAATTATCTATAAAATAGGTTATATTATTTATAAAGTGGTCATAATTATTATTTGTTATTGAAGAGTGTGCTTGAATCTCTTTTCCTGCATCTCTTTGGAGAGAAAATGTCTTCTCCTCATTTTGTATGAAAAGCAATGAATGTCTTACGCACTATCAGCCTGAAGAACTTTTCAGCGACATTTTTCCCCTTCGCAATGGCATGCATCAACTTTCTGAGATCATTGTTGATGATCTTCTGTGTTTCAGCGACAAATTTCGTCGTTCTGATAGCCTATGATCGTTGACCGTAGGTTTTGCTCTATGCTGTCACCGCGTAGTCGAATCTTTAATCCTCTAGCTCCTTTCTGACATTTACACCTTCCTTTATCTGACGTTAAGGAAGTCTAAAATATCATCGTTTGTCCGTCCCGCACTGATTCCAAAGAGGACATCATGCCTCTTCCTCAAATTTGGGGTTTCAAAATTTCCTCTCGCCTCATAGGAAGAGTGGCGCGTTCTGACACTCAACCTTCCGGTACTCTGATCCTTACTTAATCACAGGAAATTCTTGATCGCAGAGAAAACATCTTGGACAGATCTCTCCTGCAAAACGTTCCTAAAGCAATACCATAAACATCTTTGAAATGCTCCCGAAATAATACATGTATAGCCTCTAGCCGTTTAAGGACGTAAAGCATTTGAGCAGAGATGTGCCCGCTCGACTGCTAGTCCAAAGGTACCCTCATTGAATGGACCGTAAGGTCTTATAGGATACTTTCTTTCCTTGTTACTCCTCGTTACTCTAGTTGGGCGCATTACTAGAAAAAATAGATTTTGACGTTTATTTAACCTTTATAATGAAACTAAGATTCGCTAAGTGAGGTGATACTTGATCCATTAAATATACACCTAATTTTTACATGAACCAGTTTCAGACACTTAGAGCGACTACAGACGACACCTACCAAATTTATGTTAACAAACAGAAACGCCTCTTCACGTTTTGGTTAAATTCGGAGATACCTACCAAGACTTATTCGACCTCATGGTTGAAATCTAAGTCCTAGCATTCAGTACAGTGGACCTACGAACGTCTTTGTAAGGAGCACTGTGCCCCTGTTATTCCTCAGGTGATCAATCTAGCCTTTTAATTTCAACCAGCTCAAGTGCAAAATTCTTATTTTAATTCCTTTGCTCCTTATGATTTTCCTCAGGTTTTGCTAGCGCGTCTTTGTTGACATGAGCGCTCTCTTTTTTTCTGTCTTGGAAATTCCCCGAACTTTGTCTCAAAAAGGTGTGTTTTCCATTAGTTTCTCGATTCCATTCTAATCGTTTTCTTTTCTGTTTGCGCGCATTTTAAGTTAAACTGATGATTGGTGTTTTATTTTAATATTAATTTAAGGTATGAATTTTAGTACATGGCCCGTATTTGTGAATTAGACCGTTTGAAATGTAGGCCCTAAGCGTACTTTCACACGAAGAAATACACAATTCCCCATGAAATTTAAACTGGTTAAATTTTTCATATTCCCTCTCTACCAACTGTTTTTAAAAATTAATGTTCCAAAATGCAGTTTGCATTCATTGTCGTACCATGTCGTTATAATCACATCTCTGTTACGTTAACATTTATTCTGCTTTTCGTACCATTTTTGGGTTATTTCTTTTTACCTGAGTCTGTATTCCAACTTAATGACTCGTCCTTTCAAGTCACAGAGCGCACTCAATTTGGGGTTATTCTGATCTTTTTCTGTTACTGCGTTGACGTCCACTGCCGAGCAAAATAAAAGATCGATTTTCCTTTATTAAAATATTTTCGAATATATATAATGATTAAGTAAATGAAATTTCCATGAAACATAAAGGCATCCATTTAATATATTTTATAAGGATTTCATATCATACAATCGTATATTCAAGAACTTATACTCTAGAAACTAGCGCACTCCATTCACCAAAGGTCAGGTCTCTATCTTCTATGGAAGAAATACTCAACACTCAAAGAAACACGTGTTGATAGACCTAAGACACAGAATTGCTATTAAGCAACACGCCCAAGGATTTATCCTCTACTACCTTTGCGAATATGCTCCCCATTATTGCGCAAACGCTTAGTTGCTGTCAATATTTTCCAGAGCCCGTTCCTTAGGTGATAATTTTGCGTTCTATTATAATTAAATAGCATGTAGGCTTTTTGGCTAACTCTGAAAAAATGATTTTGGTTAGGTTAAGTTTGGTTAAAATAGGTTTGTTTTTCAACGTTGGGAATTATAAAATATATATTTATTCATTTATTAATTTATTTATTCTGCGTATAAACTTAAAAAAAAGAGGCTAATCGATCGGATACCTGCTTGGAAAGAACCACTCCACGCAACCTCATTCCATATATATATATATATATATATATATATATATATATATATATATATATATATATATATATATATATATATATATACATATATATATATATATATATATATATATATATATATATATATATATATATATATATATATATATATATATATATATATATATTCTAGCGTTTCCCATCGCCTCATAAGTCGTGTAAACACGATCTGATATTTACATAATCACCGGAACTTATCATCACTGCCAGAGTAAACATCTGGGACAGATACCTCCTGCATAGCAGGCCTAGAGAAAGTCCATAAACATTTACTTTGAGATGCCTGCATAAGAGACAGCAACAGGAAGTTTCTGATCCAACTTTACACATAAACGACAAACCTTTAACCGAAGTATTCCCACAAACAGCATCTCGTATCGCGACATCACTAGGCCTAGCCCATCAATTTATTGAAGTAATTCTAATTTCGGCTTCTGTTTTTGAAATATAAAAACCAGAACCAAGCTCTTGATAAAACTGTTGGATAGTCATTCATTGCTATATTTTCATACGTGCAATGTTCTATTATAACCGCCTAAATTTTTTTACAAAATATCAACCGATTTCCACCATATTTTCCATTCAGGCACAAATCAGAAACTCCATCAAGATTCTATTTATTATCGTGTCTTGATTGAAATCTAAAATTCATAAACTGGTGAAATCGTCTAGCCATTATTGTTAAATTATCTATAAAATAGGTTATATTATTTATAAAGTGGTCATAATTATTATTTGTTATTAAAGAATTATTGTAAATATTTCCTTTCTCTCATCCTGTGTGTAGGAGAAGGGAGGTGGGGCTCCTTGATTTTATGGCAGATAAGCTGCAAAGAACTTCGACCAAAAGAAGTGAGAGATTGGAAAGGGAGTTACTGTCAAACAAACTACACAAATTCAGCTCACTATTCATCTACAAAGTTGTCAAATTGGAGTCCCTGCCAAATTCACTCACGCAAGAAAAATTGTTCCAACAAAAACTTTACAGAAATACATCGCAACAACTATCGAAGACCACAACACGCCCAACATTGTAAGCACAACATATACTATTTCCTTGTCCGAGCTACTCTTCTCCTTGGATAGAGTAACAGGTGACACTCAAAACTCAAGTCACTGATGCGGGTACAGCCACACACAGTAATTGAGGGAATTAGATCCCTTCTAAGAGACCACACAAACTTTAGCTATCAAACCCTTCGAGTCGCCATTTTTGTAAGATTTCACCTCCATTTACCGCTCAAAATTTGAACTTTTGTCTCTTATTACCCAATTATATCAGCTTTACTCTTACAATTTCCTAATAAAATTGAAGGACACACTAGGGTATATTGTGAGGAAAGCCTTCGTTCGGCGCCCTCCTTCTTACCAGCTCTCAATTACAGCTATCAGAGAAGGGAGACCTCCATTCAAAATGATCTCGCATTGCAGTTACGAGAACATTATGGAGGCAGGATTGGTCCTTATCAAATAAAAGCTCGCAGCTCTCTTGCGAGGAATCAACAAGGGACGCTCAACATCACGTGCGTGCAACTCTTCCACTCTTCAGAATGCCATGTGCTGGTACCACTAGCAATACTGTAGCATGCCACACTGCCGTGCACCTGATTGTAAGGAGAATTATACCACGAAGAAACTCCCGAGGTAAACGGATATGAATGACTTCGCATCTCTGTCTCCCCACTCTCGGTGCTTGCAAATTATCGACCTCTTCACCCGAAGAAGGTTTCTGGTCGACACAAGATCAGTGATCTAAATTCTCCCTGATACACGTGACGATTTTCAACAAGAGAGCAACATCCCCATTCGGGCCGCAACGGGATTCCCTATTTGTACATTCAGGGAATAAGTGGAATGACAATGTACCAAACGAGTCAGTTCCAAAAACGCACATGTGCAAATTTTTAAAGCGGGCGAGTCTCAAGAACAAGCGCGAAATAAAAAGAAATCCCACATATATTTACTTTTGTATATGTAGGTGTGAGAGGATGCCCTTCGAAGGACCAGTGTGAGAGGAAGCACTTAAAATACCCTCTTTTAAGCCTCTTTGAGCCACATATCACGTGCTCCTTGTCGCGGAAATTTTAGAATCAACAAGAAGGAAGCTCTCTCGCGCTGAGTCGCCTGACCCAGCTGTATTTACTTAAGCGGGACACACACATCGCTCTTCCTCCCCCGCAATAACACAGAGTTCTCGCCCTAGGCCTCGCAAACATTTTCTTCCTCTCGAACGCACCCCTACATGCTCAACCCCATATCCTGAGGCAAACTTTGCTGTTCGACTCAACCCCTTATCTCGAAATAAGTTTTCATAGACTGGCGTCGTGAATTCTCTTGGGACGGCTATGTGAGCTATTTAACCCTGCCTCTGCTATCCATCCAGGAAATTGAGAGCCTGCCAGTCCTTCCGTTCATACCATGTGTTAATTCCTACGAATTCTCGCAACTCCCATTCGAGTCGTACCTAGTCGTTAAGATCTCACCAGCAGATCGCCCTTTGTGAAGCTTTGGCTCCTGTTCAGAGGAAAGCTTATCAAGTTATCTTCTGCATCCCTCCCCCTCGTATCGCCCCCTTCCTCCTTCAAGACTCCCTCTGAGACTTCCTGCCGTGCCGCAGAACAGTCTCTCGTGTTTGAGATCACATCTCTCTGGAGCAGAGAAAATCTCATTCTTCTACAAGAAGTACTCGAACCCAGATCTACGAGTATCCCCATCAGAACCTTCCGAAGTGTCTCGTCGAAGACCTGTGCCGTTTGTCTCTTTCCTCCGAACAACTCCTAGCTTCAAGGTAAAGCGATTTTGCTTTGTAATCCCATGATTACACACCCCGTCATTCGTCACCTGCATCCCCTTTTTAATTGACTCACCGCTCAAACCTAAATAATACCCATTATTCGGATTAATGATAATTTTTCACTCCTCGCTTAACTCTCTCACATTATAAATTGTCACGATAAAATTAACTATTCTTTTTAAGCATAATTTGTTCCCCTTTTTGTATATATATTTTCCCGTTTATTATTCATAATAAAATTATATTTTGGGGTCTTCATCTTTATATATCCTTTAACTTCACTTGGCAAGCCAGTAAATAAAATCCAGGCCAATTATAAACGCACTCATCAAGGAGGTGACCTTCCACTCCTTTAATTGCTCCAAAGCCTATCGCAGACCGGCTTGTGTCGGCTATCTGCCAGTGCAAGTGTACGTGCCCTTACACCGAAAGGGTCTACACACCCCTACCTCGAAGGAAGATATATATAAAAAACTTAGAGAAACAGAAAGAGGATGATACGTATAAAAACGCAAACAAAATAGATCGAAAAAAGCTTAGCTCGTGATGAATTTAAGTTATCGCAGTACTCTCACAGTCAACAAACACCACCCACAGTGGAAAAATAAATGTAATTTCTAAGCCCATATGCAGATAATAAAGTTGCTAAGCCTGTGTACAAACAAATGAAGCACTTTTTAACTAAGCAAATACCGTGAGGATTCATTGCGCATATTTTGCAAAAGCTTTATGGACACTTTCTAGCTCGGCAGCAGGAAGAAAAATTTCTACCTGTATGTAAACATTAGATATCCTGTAAGCGATTCTCCCACAAAGAGCAGTGTCGGATGAAGCGTGGGCTATCAAGCAACAGGTAAATCTTTATGATTGCGTGCGCCCAGGCCCCACATTCTTCTCAGATTCTCTTTCCCCCTTACATTTTTTTGCCCTCATTTGTTTTCGCCTCAAATTGAAAAATCTTTATAAACTGTGATTCGTATCCAAATTTGCAGACAATATGAAACTCAGTGAAGGACTAACTAAAAATTAAGGTCAAATGAAACTCTAGCCCAACATAAACAGATTATTTTATTCGTTATTTAGAGTAAATGTTTAGGAAAATTTAACTTTGAAACATTTACAGTTTACCCATAGAATACGAAAGCTTGGAATTTTATTACATCATATTTGAATCGGGCAGCAAATGTTTATCATTTAAACACATAAGAGACATCGTAAGTAAAAACTTTAAATTTACTTAGTAGTGCATAGAAGTCAGTGGTCAGACTTTGACGGTGGGGAACCACACAGTTACAATACAGGAGAAAAAACATACACTGACCACATATGAACAGCTTAAACGTTTAACACCATATTCAAAGGCTGAAACTGCAAAGGCTGACAAATATGTAACATGTCATTGACTAACCGCTCCTGACTGAAGCGGCAAATAAAGTCAACTAATTTATCAGTCTTATTCAAGGAACGTTTATTTATAAATATAACGACATATTACACTTTTGAGCTCTTCTTTGGTCCATCCTCACTTGGAGTATGCAGATGGATTAGGGAAGAATAGGGCGTCATGCCTCCAGGCTAATACTCAGCTTGCGCAACAAATCCTATGAAAATCAATTGAAGGAATTATATTTAGATCCGTGGGAACGAGGCAATTGGGTAAAGAACTCATACATTTTTTTATAGTCCTTAAGAGATTCACTGTTATTAAAATGGAATCTTTAATTCCCAATGACGCTAATCAGAGAAGAATAAATGTGTTCAAACTGCGCATGCAAATGTTTGAAATAATTTTACAAATTAGAATCTTTATTATTATATGGAGAACTATTGGAATGATCTGCCCGGAGAGATTATTAGATCCACTTTATTAGTGGGGTTTATAAACCATTAGATAATCATTTTAAAAAGTTAAATATAAAATGGGGTTGACTTTCATTGAAATTAGTGTCCCATTTTGTCTTTGATCTTTGATAAAATCCTTCATAAAAATTGTTCCTTGTCTTTATGTATCAGCTCGTGTATCTTAAATTGTGACTGAATGTAAATTGAGGGGATTTCTACAGAAGCTGATAACCAGACGCAATTTTAGATAAACATGCCAGGATAGTCCTGAAGGATCGAAACCTATCCAATAAATGAAGTTAAATATTTCAGGATTCTTTTCGCAATTTCCCAGCTGACGTCAGATCTCTGCGGCTGACCACTCCATTACATCTTGATAACCTATAATTTGCAACTACAATCCTTCAAGTACCCTCTCGACCATTACACTATGACTCTCAATCTTTAACTCATTTGTTTCACCTTTTTCTTTTCTATTCCTTCAATTTATTTTCCATTTCCATTACCAAAGAATATCAATAACTAATTAAAACTCCCATCATTACTTCTTTGTGACAGGAGCTCGTTCTAAAATTTTAATTAGGGAGGCAATTGAAGGATAATGAATGAAGCAGTATCATTTGCGTCAATTTGTGCCGGTCACCGATTCCACTCCTCCGCTCTCGGCCGCCTCCAATATACTGTGTGATGCGCCCACCGCCACGTGACAGGAGTGACCTTATTGTGGCGGACGCGGCATCGCATCTTCGTGTTCCCGACTAAACAGACACGATCTCCTTCCTGTCCCTTCCCCCCTAACCCTCGTCCAACCACGAACACCCCGAGACTCACCCAACTACACCACGCATCGGTGTCTAGCCACCGATCTATCAACTCTTCCTATCCCATCTCAAGTTATTTCCGTACCCTTTTCCTCTATGACTACCTGATTGTCTGTGTTACACAGTAATCCGTCTCTGTTCTTCCTATACACGTCAGTCAGCATCTTCTCCTTACGACTCCCTCCCCCCTGATGTTCGTGGGGACGCCAGTAGAGGATGAAGCCTACTGTCGACTCACTCATGGAGAGACTCCCTAAACTTATTCTCTTCAATTCACTGTGAACCGAGGGAGAAGTAAAGGGGTTTGAATGGGGTTTCGAAGAGTGTTTTAGGAGGCGAAGGAAAAATAACAATGTCAACGCCCCTAAATCGCGTGCTCTCAATTATTCTAACTTATGACCTTATGACCTTATGACCATATAACCTTATGACCTCCAAAACTTGCAAAACCTCAGTGAAAAGTAAAATTGTTACCATCCGACCGACTTACTTACGGACCGGCATAGTCGCGAAATATAGAGGTAAAGATTAGAGGGCAACTAGGGTTGGCAACATCAGTAGTTATAGGTGAAAATGGAATAATTCCCATACTCAAAGTTCATTAGGGACCTACTGATTAGTTCGGGATCAAAACTACCATACTTTATTTACGCTTCATTCTTAAGTTCCTTTCTTACACTCAGAGTACCCATCTATGGGTTTTTGCATTATCTATAGTGATTTTCATAATTCTATGGTCGTACTTTACATTTTGAGTCATTGTTTGGATTGGTTGACTCCACCCATTTACTCATCCTCATTTCCTCAATGCCTTATTGTTTGTTTGTTTGTTTTTTAACCTAATAGGGATAAATATGCAGAGTGTAGTGTATCATCCACTAAGTTAATTGTCCCGCAAGGATGTCTTTGTTGAGAAACGCAGGCGGGGGCAGAGCGCGCGGCGCTCCCCAGGTTTGGACCACCCAAAAGCTTCTACCGGGGTTATGTTCTCTCCAATTATTTCAACCGTCCACAACTTTACCGTCAGCTTCTTTTCTTAATAGAAAATAGTGGAATAAAGAAAATAAATGGAAATTATTAATTTATTCTAAGCATAGAATTACATAAAAACTTATCTTTATTGTGGATCTGAAAGATATAAGTGAGGTCTCGAAACTAACTTCGTATTCGAATAATTCAATGTTTCGAATTGATTTTATTGACTCACAATATTTAAATTCATATCCAAATCTCAAAGAAATATTAGGATAAAACAAGATGCCTTCGATCAAAACGAGGATTTTTCCTCAAAAACACGGTTCACTGCACCTTAATCTTCAGCTCGAGCAATTTATTTCGTAGAAAATAAAATAGTTTATTTTATTTACGAGTTCCTGGTGAACTTATTTCTTTTCTACCATTATTGTGTGTCGTAGAATAATGTCGAGTTCAACCCTTCCTGTGTTTCTCAGCCGAGAGAGATGACGACTGTGTGCGCGGGAGATTGATAATACAGACAGAGTGTAAATTACCTGAATTTTAGGTTGGCCAATAGATAGCTATCTTGTAGGTTCCTGGACAATAGAAAACCGGGTACAAATCTAACTTTACTAATATGCAAAATTAATATTCTTTTTACAAAGGTTATAAAGGGGTTTTGAAACCAGCTATATAACACAATAGACGTACAGAGTCTGAAAGGGGTTGGAGGGACTTGGCGGGGACGATCGCCGTACACACAAACGAACAATACTGACCGAAGGGTCGCTTCAATGATATTGAGCGTACACGAAGCCGACAACGGAGGCTTACACTGAGGTGGGGGGAGGAGAGATCACTTGTACAGGTGAGTTGCGCGTTGCTGTTACCTCGAAGATTTGGTCCGAGGGACTAATATTGCTTTGGTGCAAAGTTCAAATAATAGGCTCTTGACATTGACTACTAACAGGTTGTAGGTAGATCTCGCCTTCGAGTTTATAACACTAATCGAGACTGGGCGCGTTTCGTTCGAGGAGCGGGTAACAACGAGTGCGGAGTAGACTCACACGAATTAAACGAGAATAACTGGAGCATGAGGGGTTCTGCGAGGAATTGTGCAGAGTCCAACGGGACGCGATTAGCGGGTACGAACAGGGAAGTGTAGACAGTAAGTACTGACGGGAGCGTGCAGGCGGCGGATATTGACGGGGTGATGAGTGGCGGATACTGACGGGGCGGGCAGGTTGCAGATACCCTCTTCCAACTCTGGTGCCACGAAATTTATAAGGGGACGAATGGGGTTTTACCCCCTCCGCCCAAAGGGGAGGGTTCCAGAGTCCGACGCATCGGCAGGTGAGGGTTGTCTCACACTATTAGCAAAATCGCGGGAAAGTTTCTAAGCCGTCGAGGTGAAACTTTGTCCGACTCCCAGTAGGACCTTCAAGTTTCTCAGTTTTCCGCGATGATGGGCTTTCAGGACACCACGGAGTCTCGTAATTTCTCACCTTCACTAGCCCTGCTGACAAAAAGGGTCGATGAGGTGTCTGCTCTCTCTCTCTCTCTCTCTAACTCTCTCTCTCTCTCTCTGACATTGTGCAATATCCTATTTTATGAGGAAGTACACCTAAAAAACACTATATTTTCGCCTGGTTAGTTACGTTGCCATGACGATTTGCAACCCACCAGGATCTTAAAAATATTCTTTTGTGATCTGCCTCTGTCGTTTCAATCCAGTTAAACTCTTTCAATATTTATGGGAATAACACGCCCGCATTAAATCAAGACACGGGACAGGTCAAACAAACTCTGGTGAGTGTCAAAAAGTCTAAAGAAAAGTGAAATAAAATTTTTAAAAAAGAAGTCTGAGTTTTATTTTCCAACATAAAATCCCATGAGGTCACACCACTTTCGAAAGCCATGTTACCATCTCAATAAAACTGAGGACTCAAGAAGCGGAATGAGCAATGGCGTTATTGCGATTAAAGGCGATCCTTGTGCAAAACATTCATGGGCACCCCTCCGCTATCCCCTAGTGAAGTTTTCTCAAAACCCTTTCGTAGTTGCATTGATGGTTTATTGCCCTTCGAGAATGTCACCAACTATCACACCTTTGGCATCTTCCAAACAGTAGTCATACCTTTCCTCCTGATCGTCAGACTTTTCTTTGATTAGTTTTTTATACCTTTTGGTAACCATTGTTGAGACTGTCCTTTGTCTTCTAGATCATATTGGTAAATCCAAATCTAATACACGGTTGCAGTTTTTTTCAAAAGATCCTCTGGATCTTCATTCCACTTATTCAAAATTTGAAGTGAAAGAATATTTCTCTTCTAAAGTTGATCTTCATGCAACAATTCTGGGACCAATCGAGCAGAAAGCTTACTGAGCTTCTTTAGTAGGTCGGTCAAGATGGAATAAACTAAACCTGCTGATATGTTCAAAGTGCCTTCTATCATTCCACTGTTAAGATGGTCTTCTTCAATTAGTGCCTGCACACGATTGATATTTTCTTCCCTTACTGATGTTGACAGTCTGCCAAGGCAAATGTCTTTACCCTCCTTTTCTTTATCCGCAGAGTAATTTATCCATTAATAAAGAGTAGGTATTCGGGGGTAGGGTTGGAAGTCACTCTCTCAATAATATTTTATTAATCCATAAAAACTCATTCTTCCCCCAACCAAGCTTGACCAGAATCATGATGTATGCCCTTGCTTCAACTTTACTTGGATCATGGTATCACTACGGGGTCCAAATATAAAATGCTACCATGTTATTTAAAATGAAGCAAAGTAATTTATGTGTACGTCACTACAAGCACATAGGTAAAAGTTTAAATCAGTTTTATTAGAATTCTTAGTAGGTATCTGACTTTTTAATATTTGTATGTATATTTTCTACGACCTTTTGAAGACCTCCTGTATAACAGAAAGCGCTGACGGCAAAACTTAACCTCAGTCAAAATATATGCAGCAAGTAGAAATACTCGTACATAAATCGGTTTGTTCAAAAGTTCCCACAATAGTTGGTATTGATCCCACTGGGTCGATACGTGTTTGCAGGTGGTCGGCAGAAGGTAATGGGTCTTTTAGTAGCTCGATAAATAGTTTTCCTTTCTTATGGAGTCATTAGGGCTTTCAGGGACCAAAATTCAAATTGTGAATTTACTCAAACTTATTTTTCAAACTCCAAAATGTCATCCAGTGGCTTCTAATGAATATAAAAAAAAGGTTTGTAAAAGTTTGCTAATAATTTTTGACGTTGATTTTTTGTTACGATCATATTATGAATTCATATTTTTTTTTACTATCCATCTCCAAACAAGTCTTTTAATATTCATTTTTCAGTGGGGGAGTAAATGTTTTTGGCAATTTTTACTGCAATTTTTATTATCATATTATTGTTAATATTAGTTTATTCACCTATCTCTTAATAATCGCGATAATAAAGGAAGATTGTATCTAAGGAGTAAGGTATCTTAATCACGCCGAGGTAATTTTGAAGTATGGGCTAAAAAATGGTGAGAAAGAGATAAAAAAGGATTTTTTCTATAAACGTTCTGAACATTTTTACACCAGTTGTGTAAATATGTTTCGAAATAACGATATCGAATTTTACTTTCACATCATTAATTTGCTGGAAGATCTTCGTCCAATGGATGTGGTGAACCTTTCCTCATTTTAGTGGGGGGTTAAGTTGTTTCTGAAAGAGAGGGAGGATAAGGCAAAGGCTCGATTGTGGGAGGGGTTGATCGAATGCGTTGCATACCACTCCGGAAGCTCATCACCAGTCTTTGTAAAACCAACATTGCCTTTATATTCTTCAAAAGACAAATTTGCATAAACAAAGAGATGAAACCGTAGTGCGTGAAAAGAGGTAAATGAGTAAACATAGAAAAGGGAGAATAAAATTTCAAAATTAAATTTTAAAGGCAAATTTAAAGTTAATTCGACGAGGATAAATAAAAACTAAACCAGAATTGTGAAT
This sequence comes from Ceratothoa steindachneri, assembly GCA_963969495.1. NCBI lineage: Eukaryota > Metazoa > Arthropoda > Malacostraca > Isopoda > Cymothoidae > Ceratothoa > Ceratothoa steindachneri. Next base: position 45,365,325 of record OZ018339.1, read on the forward strand.
ACAGAAAGAGAGGGGTGCCTGTGTCTGCATCACAAGGTTTCGGTCACAAGAGGATGTCCTGAAAAGAAGAGTAATTTCAGTAAGGAGAGGAGTGGTAAAGAGGAATAGGCCCAAGAGAGAGTGACGGAAAGAATACTCTATAAACATTCAGGTGTGGTGCTGACCAAGAAAAGAACTTAAAGAACTCCGCGACAGCGTGAATAGCCATAGCCAAAAGTTTTGAGATGAGTGTAAGTTTTCATATAAGAGAATTAAAAGAACTAATCACCATAACTAGCCTTTTTAAAGTCACTAATGACCCTTAAAAAGGTGTTTATTGATTCAATACCTTTGGTAACTATATCCTTCTATTTTATGCCACTTTAGGGCAGAGCAACAATGGTTGTATATTTTTCTTTGGAAAGAATCATTTATGGAATGGATAAGGCACCTTTTGGTGCCATTTCGAGTTCTAATCAGTGTCCTTGTGCAAAATTATTAGTATTTCAATTCCCTTAAATTAGAAAGAGCACCAGAAATGGACAGGGTGCCGATGCTTCACCGTAGGCACAACGCAAGACTCTTGAAAGAGTTACTCTTTTGCCGCCTAAAGAGGGATTGTTCATAAACTCCAAATAAGTGGAAGAAAACTTCATCAGATAAAATCAATTTGCTCCATTCTTCAGTGGTCCATTCTTTAGATTTCTGACAAAAATTTAAGTCAATCTTACGGTATTTTAGGGCTGATGAGGCTTCTTTCCTGCCATTTTGACTTAAAAACTTTGTTTAAAGGTCTTCGTTCACTATACGCGCTATGGTGTTCAGACGTACCGCTTTCCAATCTTGAGCTAGTTTGGGACTGGAAGCAACGCGATACTTGAAGCAGGGAAGTTGATCTTGGCGTTCATTTGAATCTCTTGGGCGTCCAGAAACCTTCATCATCGGTGTGTAACCAGTCTTTTTAAATTAATTAATGATCTTTGAAAAGGTGCTTTTTGATGCAATTACCTTTAGCAACTATCCCCTTGCATTTGATGCCGCTTCGGTGCAGGGCAACAATGGTTGCACGTTTTACCTTGGAAAGAATCTATTCTGGAATTAAAAAAGATTTAAACATTTATTTTGCCACAAACATATTACAAAATAAATAAGAATTACAGACCATTCTTCATTTATTCCATATTTTTCAGCATTTTAACCCTTGTGATCGAATAGCAAAGTTCCAGGGACTAAAACTCACATCTTCCAGGAAGAGAACCAGAGCGCAATTTTGGATTCAGTAAAGGAATGTATTTTTTTTCTTATTATTTTTGTAAATCCTGCCTTTTTAATAAACCTGCAATAATTTAAATATTAGAATAATTATTCCTATTACGTAAATTTTAAAATATTGACTACAGTCTTTTGGCAATGACCTAGGTCAATAGAGGATGCAGAAAAGTGGGATTATAATGCTTAGCTGATTTTTCATGCGATAAAAGGATAAAAATTTATTATCATGCAATGAATACAGGAAGAAAATAAATTTGTATGCGTATAGCCAAGGAAAGGCAAGTGAGCCCCACTTGATCATTTCCCAACAGTCCCTCTTCCGCTTTGACGATGGAAAATATAATAATACTACATTACAAATGGCAGAAATGAAAATGAAGAGTAAACTAGGAAGAAAAGAAGAATAAATAAGATAAGTATGCGTGATATAATGATATTAAGAATAAAGCTAAACCTCAAATTAATATATATATATATATATATATATATATATATATATATATATATATATATATGAATAAAGAGTGAATACAGGTTCTTCTGAGAGTAGTAACTAACACAGAGCTTTCGCCATAATCAATTTCTGGTTTTAAGTCTCTACATCTGACTATGTCGGTCGGTCGGTCGGTCCCCGTTTTGCTTTGTTTTGTTTTTGTAAAAACATTGTAACTAATCGGCCGATTCTAGTGAAATTCAAAATCCTTATGTTGTTTTACATTCCCTTTCGAATCGTATAAGTTCACGGTCCTCCTAAGGTTAGTCTTTGAATTATTGAAAGTTTTGGAGGTCATAAGGTCATAAATTAGAATAAGTGAGAGGACGCGACCTTTTGGTCAGCAGACCTTGTTAGAAACCTTCTCAAGGCAGGAAAAGAGATTTAGAAAACTGCATTACAGAATATATATATATATATATATATATATATATATATATATCCATATAGTGTAAGCGAAAAACAAGGACGTAGGTGTGCACATGAAACAGAATTTTTAAAGGTAAGAGAAAAAGACATTCGAAGACACAAAGATCAACCAGTGTAAAGTAAGTAAAATAAAAGCAATCCATACTGAGAAGACGGGAATAACACTAAGTAAAAATTGAAATATCCTGTTGGGAATCGAATCCAGGTCTCCTGATTGGCAGTACGATATTCTATCGCCACTATCAGACTTGTGATGCATAAAGACATTTATTACTTTTCATACAAGATGAGAAAGGGACAATTTCTCTCCAAAGCGATGCAGGAGAAGCGACTCAAGTGAACCAAGCAGCTGATTAACAAGTTAAAACACCCACTGGAGTCAGACATGATGTGGTTCTTGCCCGACAGAAAGAATTTCTGACAAGATTAGAGGATCAACTCCCAGAAACAACAGGCAGCAGGCTATCGCGCCCAATAACGTGCCCAGAGTCATGCATATTAAATTTCCAGCGACATTCAAGTTCTTCGGTGTCGTCAGCAGTGAAGCTGATGTCATGCTACCTACTTCTTTCCTGAGGCCCTTAAGTTGAACATCCATGTTACATCCATGTTCTGAGCAAGGTAGTGAAACCCTGAATGGATTGGGTAGTTATAGTGAGCCCTTACGTCTGGCAGCAAGACCCTGCTCCTTGTCACACCAGCCGGAAGACCCAGGCGTGGCTGTCGGAAAAATTTTCGATCACACAGTACCTGACATTTAGCATACAACTCGCCTGACTGCAACCATCTCGAATTTTGGGGGGGGAGAGAGCGGTCGAATGAGAGACTAAATTGTCAAGCTTCAACAATAAAGACGAGCTCTGGTCCAGGATTACCCGGACCTTGAGGGGCCTAATCCTAAATATAGTGACGAAGGCCTGTGGCAGGTTCCGAGGTCGCCTGAATGCTACAATTGAGGTCACAGGCAGGTAGATCGACAAAACATGTCACGAAGTCAAACCGATCCAAATTTTACAAATATATATATAAAAAAAAAGGGTTTTATTTTTCTTGAGACAGTCATCATGCTAACGAATACCCTCTGACACACACAAACTCTTTTATTCTCCGAGCATAATAATAATTCGGTTAAATCTCCCCCCCCCCTCCCTCAGCCTGGGTAGATATGATGCGTGGTTATTAATGACGGTTCCAGGGCCTTTCGGCTTTCTTCTTCTCAAAGCTAACGGCCGACGGCACCAACCAAGAAAATAAAGACCGGACAATCATAGCAACAAACATTCTGGTGTTATTTTTTCCTATTCTCTCTTCTTTATCCATTCGCCGTGAGATTACGGAGACTTTTGCCTTAGGAGACAATCGACAGATGGGCTCGTAAAATTAAAACAAAATTAGACATCTGCCATGTATACTTCCCCCTCCTCCAGGTTGTTTCTAGCGAATGGGGAAGGGGCTGGTCTTATTTTCGAGCTCCTCTTTCTCGTTTAAGCAATTGACCAATTTCTACCGATCTTAGATCGACTCATTTGATTGCAGGACTCGGGTTTTGGTTAATTTATTTTATATTACCATACACCTTGCCTTTCATTATATTTTCCTTATTCCTCGAAGATCAAAGTATTATTAGGATATAAATAATTAAAAGACGATTTTACAAAAAGAAAAACGTAAAATATAACTAGTTAAAGTGGACAAAATAATAAATTTGAGTAGATGAAAGCACATAAGTCGAAAGATGGAGGCAAGATATTCCAGTTCTTATACAGATTTGTACATTTTGAATTTTTACATATTACTAAATCGATGGTTTTGTCTAGTTCTATTTCCTGTATTATTTATGCATTTTTTATTTATTTTACCACATATGCATTCATTCACTTCTAAATTCTCTTATTATTACCAGGTACCAATTCTTTTAAATTTTAATATTTCATTAACTTTACTTGGTTATTTTGTGTCCAACCTGAGCTCATATTCCATTCATAACCGCATAACAGCATCCATTCTATCTATGCGTTACTTATCACCTAAATTTCGTCAATAGTGCAAGAATTCTTAATAAATTACGCCACTTCTGTGTCGCGATTGTAAACGTTCACAGATACTGCTCTCCCCTTTCTTGAATTTATACATAATTCTCTTTTCTTCAACCATTTCCATTATTTTCTTTATCCTTCTAATTAATGCTTGTACCAAAATTCTTCTATTTCTGGTCGAATACGAGTATGTCTTTAATACTCTCAATATTCTGCAAAATGGTAGTAGATTTTCGCGGGAAATTTAAGCGAAGCGAGAATATTAGTTCGATTTGGAGCACTGATAACATTTCCATAAGATCTCATTTCTTTCAGACAAGATCCAAAATCCTCTTTGCATTCATGTAGCATCGGAAGATTGATAAAAATAGTAACAGTGTAAATCTCACTGCTTTTGATCATTCTTGTGAAAGTTAAAGAAAATGTAATGAGTTTCGAAACAGGCTTAAAAGTATATGTGCGAGTATTTGTATGTGTGCTTGTGGCGTGTTGCTATGCGCCAAGTATGAATACACTAAAAAGGCTAAGCTGCTCGTGACTACTACATCTACACTCATTCATGTTTGAAACTCTGGTAGAGACGTGGTCATGAGGGGAAGGGTTTCTTTAATTTAACCGATCGGAGCTCAATGAGGGATCAAAAATCATATATTATGTGTATGAAAATTGCGCCATAGTCCTCAATCCAACCTCCTAGACTACGATTACGCAACTTTTTATTAAGGCCTCATGGAAGATGGAGTGGGCGTTAATTGGTCTATGTGAAAGTTTTTGAAAGTGATGGAATCAAAAGAGAGGGGTATAACATTATGTTTATTAGGGTCTTTAAGTTTCTTTTCAAAAGGACTGGTACCAAAGAACTGATACAACTGAGGCAACACTAATCACTGTCAAGTCCATACCGACGCCAATCATGAACTTTGGACTCATTCTAGTCTTTATTAAGACCCGCATGCTGCAGTGGATTTATCAAAGTTATCACAGGTCACAGGTAGACCAGTGCATTAACAAATCCTTAGTTACATGCTCGCTTCAGGGTGTAATCTTATTGCCTATATTTTCTCTGTCTCCAGAAACAGGCTTGATTCAGTGGAAAAGGTAGTCTCCCCCCCAAAAGAAAAAACTTGATTATTTAAGCGAGACTAAACTTAAACAAGAACTCGGCAAACAAAGAAAATGTGAGTGATGAGACAGACATAATGGTCATTATTATTATTATTATTGAGAATAAAAGAAACAGTGAACTAGGAACGGAAAATTGTCATATTTTGAACTAATTAAATTCAAAAAATATTAAGCAAAATAACAATGACTTTACACTAACTACTTGTTGTCCCTCTCTGCCGTTCTATCTCCTCCCATATATATATATATATATATATATATATACATATATATATGTACCACGGAAGGAAACTGAATAAAAAGCAGATTGGAGTTAGTACTTTCATCTATTCGACATTTGAGTTTGAAAATGTCGAATACATGAAAGTACTAACTCCAATCTGCTTTTTATTCAGTTTCCTTCCGTGGTACATATTCATATTTATAGTTATCACGTGCTAACTTTTATGATATTTCCCATATATATATATATATATATATATATATATATATATATATATATATATATATATATATATATATATATATACCAAGATTTCTTCTACAAAGCTCGAGTCTTATATTCAGTAAGAAGGACCATGTAAGGTAATGTTTTAGTGTCTATATTTTAGTTTTTCCTTTCGTTTATATCCAATTTTCTATTTCTCCATTTCAAGTGTTTAATTTTGTAATATTTCGTTTACTTTGTTTGTCCTTAATTGATAGTATCTCTTTACAAATATTTTTCTACTGTTCTTTACCTCACTATTTTGTTTGATCATTAACGTAACGTTCATTTTATATTTTTAACGTTGCTTTTGTTATTTTCTCTGATCTGTGGTTTTTAACTTTGAACTTGTGCTGTTATTTATGTTTTTAGGCTTAGATTACTCATTTAGAATTTGTTTCTAGCTCCTGAAGATGGGTTTTGTAATAACCCGAAACGTTGGAATTAAAGATGGGACCCGCCTTCTTCGGTTTGTCCTTCTTACTGAATATATATATATATATATATATATATATATATATATATATATATATATATATATATATATATATTGGTTTGAGCTGCTCCTGTAGGGCTTTAATTTGTAGGATAACGAAAGGACGTATAGTGAGAGCTAAATTTCGTTAGTTGATGACAACAACGTTTTGGGTGTTACTTTCACCAATCTTCTGGTACTGATAATATACAAATTCGTGAATAAATTAGCATTTAAATTTAAAAAATTTAAAATTCAAATTATGGAATTAATGGAAGATTTTTACCATTATTATAGGGAGTAATGTATAACTTACATGTTATTGCATTAAAATTGATGTTGGGAATTTAATTAGTAAAATATGGCTATAAAAATTTGAGGAAACACAAGATGCACATCCAGAAAACACTAACCTTATACAATCAGCTGTGAGAGGAAGAATGGTGGCAAAGCGCGAGGAGCCTAAGAAGAAAGAGAAGATTAGGAGGTTGGTTTGTATTTTATAGTAATGGTAGTGGATGAGAAGAGGAAACTGAATTTACAGGAGAAGAAAATTATTTTATATACATTAATTCTTGAATTCATAATGATACAGGATCGGTTGTGGTTTAAAAAAAAATTTAAATGTTTTAACCAAAACAAATTACAACTTTATCAAGGAAGTTCTTTTTTCATGCTACTTTTAAGATCATTTTTAGAATTAAATACAATTTAGATCAATATTTTAAATGTAAGGACAGAATCGTCCTAGATGCGAAGTGCTCCGTCATATATCAATTTACTTGCCTCAAATGTAATCTGAGGAAATAGCTTGGCAGTACGATGCGCTCGCTGAAGGCAAGGTTCTGTTTCTATGGGAATAAGCCTGAGGACTGGTAAAGCTCTTTCTGAGAAATAGTTCATACCTGTTCAGCTTCATTCTATTCAATATAAAATCGATATTCTCAACACCACCTTTTCCTCTAATTTGGAACTCTTTCTGACCAGGAAAGAACCCGCAAAAAGATATCAGATGTAGCATGCGTAACCTTGTTGCAGCTGACATCTGGCAGATTGTGTTTCCTCCGGGGCTAATTATTTACTTATCCCCACCGGTCCCATGGCCTACAAGAGTATCTGCTGTTACATGCCTTGCACACATTTTCCCGTAATCTTCCCTCACCTGGAATTTCCTCCAATTCATCGTGAAATTTTATCTCTCGCTCAGGTTTCGAATACCTCGAAAGATTAACAGAAACTGTGAGAAGTCGAAAACACTTATTAATAGAACTAAATTCATTCTCTGTTTAAATTGTGACGTTGGTAACTTTAACTGTGATATAACGAACATAATTTGTGATTTAACATAAATGGCGATATAACTAGCAAACTCTTATAACTAACTTAAATTATGATATAATAAATTAAATTGTTTTAACTAGCTTAAAATTGCAATATAACTAACTTAATTTGTGATAGAACTAAATTATTTTGCGATATAACTAACTTAAACTGTGATATAAGTTAGTTAAATTGTGATATACCTGAATAAAATTGTGATAAAACTAGCTTAAACGGGGAAGTAACTAACTTATATTGGGATTTAAGTAACTTAAACTGTTATAACTAACATCACTGTGATATAGCTAACAGAAATTGTAATAAAACTGACTTAAACTCGGCTATAAATAATATAAACAGTGATATAACAAACCTAACTTACGATCTAAACTACTTAAAATGTGATATAACTAACTTTAATTGTGCTACAACTTACATTCATAAATAAGTAAGCTAAATTGGGATATAACTATATAAAAATATCCTAAAACTAACTTAGACTTTGTTATTATTAAATTAAATTGCCATATATTTGCTCAAAATGTGATATAACTTGAATTGTAATATACCTAACTTAATTTGTAATATAACTGACTTAACTTGATATAACTAAGATAAATTGTGACAAAACATGTGATATAACTAACTAAAACATTTATCTAATTAACTTAAACTGTGATAGGATTAACATAAAATCCTCCTAAACGCGAAATGCGAATAGAAGTATAATTTTCGTCCCTTGACAGAAAGATTGGTATTGTTTATCTTACCGAAGGACTTCTATTTTAAAAAAGAGAACTCAGTTCAGACCAAGTACAAAGAAGATAAACAATTTGCGTTCCCTGGGCTGATTGAGAGAACTCCTGTTCCCTTGGAACGAAATAATACCTTAAAATGGGATTACTAATTTACGTATTCCGTCCCAGATAGGATTTCCCATGAGTTTTTACCTGTTAGCGCAACATAACTCGATTACCGGCAAAGTCTGAGATACAGTTGGTAGTAGAGTATAGTGAATTTCTGCATGAGGCCCTGATAGGGGGTCATAAAAGGGGGTTTGGTTATTGACAACCAGACTGAACCTAAAGGTAGACTGTTGATATGGTTAAGCACAATTTCGCTAGGAGGGTGGAGGACTGTGCGAATAATTATAGGTAGGAAAGATAGAAATCGGAATAAATAAAGAAAGCTCCCCACTAGAGGAAAACAACTAATAATTGGGACGCGATTTTTTTAAGAGAACGAAAGAAAACATAATAAAAAGAGGAAGAATTAGAAATGTGAGCGCTTAGCCGCTCAAGGAAAATGGAAATGAAGTGCAAACGAAGTGCACTCCAGGGAACGTGAGAAGCCCAGAAGCCAGACAGAGGAAAAGCTGTTTACACCCAGTACGGAGAGATGAAATTGCTACTATCAAACACAATGATAACACTTCAGGATACATTGTATTATGCCATCAAGAAAAAAAGCGGATAAATTGGTGTAACAGGAATAGAAACTCTCACAAAAAATAAACTTCTAGCAATCCCTCAATAAATTATCGCTAATAAAAGCGTAATTTGCATGAATGTAGACCTGTGGGTGGAAATACACACACAAAATAAGAATTGAAAATGTTATTCTTACGAAATAACATTAATAGGATTATTCCTGCCCATTTAGTTCACCCAAACTCGGTAAGTACAAGTATAACCGAGGGCAATAACGACGGATCAAGAAATAATGAGCGCAATTCACTCACCAAACAGAAGCCGCCAGGACCATAAAGACTTACAAAATCCAACTTTACAAACTCTCGAATAACATTGAAACGGCACTACAAACATCTTTAATGCAAGTTTAAACACCGGATACTTCCCTAACGCACTAAAATCAGCTAGAATATTGCTCTTTCCAAATCCAGACAATCCTCAAAGACTCTTAAATAGTTACAGACCTATATGGTTGTTAGATTTTAAAGTATTTTAAAAAATAATAACAAGAAGATTAGTGGAACACATAGAAGAAAACAATCTTTATAAGAATTTTCAGTTTAAATTGAGGAATTATAATGATACTACTATGTCTCTTGGAATAATAAAAGAAAGACTACACAAGCGAAAGAGAAAAAATATATATCGAATTACTGCTAAGAGATGTAGAGACAGCCTTTGATAAATTTTGAATCAGAGGCTTACATTATAAGATCCTAAACCTTCAAATGAACATTAATTTGGATATACCTCTCTGTTACTCTACCATGGAAAGAAAAGCCAAGATCGTGATTAACGACTACGAGGGACTAGAATCTGAAATGGGAGCTGGATTGCCGCAGGGGGGGTGTTTGAATCTCATGTTATACTCAATCTATTCAGTAAACATTCCCTTACCAGTGAGAGTAGAGACGCTGAACATCCAGTTCGCGGATGATTTCAGATTAACGGCACTGATGAAAGGAAACAAATATTAAAAAAAATAGAAAATACCGACAAACATCTTGAAATTTAGCGTAATTCCATTTTCAAGAAAAAAGTTTTCCGATATATTACACGAAGGAGAGAGTTAATAAATACTATAGAGCCGAAGGTAAAGTTATGAGTCTAAAAGTAACATGAAAAAGATATATAAGCCATCATCAAGAAAGGATTCGAAGAAGGAATCCAACTCTACAATTACTTTATTCACTCATATGAACCTCTATGAAAAACAAGAACAAATATATATTTCATAGGACAATGCAGCACTAACGTAGCCCCACAACATCATTGCATATGATGTCGGAAAAAGAACAAAGGAAATACAAAGAATAAGAAATAAAGATCTAAGATTATTAAGTAACAGCAAGAAATTAGAAATGAAAGACCTACATGAAAAGGCCAAATTATAATAGAGCAATAAGGTACTCAGGAATAGGGCAGAAGATATATGAGAGAAAATTAACAACCGCACAGGAGAATTCGCAGAACAAGTCTAAATCTATAACGAACAACGAACAACGAACGCACTCAAATTTAATTCCAAAACTCGCGACATCAGCCGAGGAGAGAAGAGGAGCCCATATTTGCGTAATGGAATCAGGAAGAATAACAAAAGGAAAAGTAGGTAAACCTATTCGGATAAAATAGAAAAAAACTACGAAAACAAAAGAATTACCCAACAGAAATTAAAATATTTTTAACAGAAAAGAAAATCAAATTGTGATAACAGAATTATGACAGCCAAAAAGTAAAAAAAAAACTACGAAAACAAAAAATTACCGAACAGAAATCAAAATATTTTTAACAGAAAAGAAAATCAAATTGTGATAAGAGAATTATGACAACTGAATTATAAAAAACAACATGAAACACGAATATTGAAAAATAACCAACACGGAAAATTCACGAGTAAAAAAAAACATAATTTTTACAACTGAAACTTCAATCGAAAATGATAAACAAATAACCGAACAAGGAAATAGTAAAAACAGGTAAAATAGCACAAAATACAAAGTTAAAAAAGTTAATACAACGACATGAATGCCATAACGTTAACACGAGATTAAAAAACATGATACAAATAGGTGCAAGAGAATAGTCGGATCTCCCATACATTATTAGCAAGAGAAACTTATGTAAGTGAAAAAGGATGAATATATGAAGTGAAAATAAAATATCCACATAATCAGCAGATCTCGATGTCCTTAGGGCATAGAAATATTCCTTTTTCACCTATGAATGCCAAGGTTGCCCACATCAGCTCCTCTCTAAACTTTACCTCTATTATTTTGATTTTTCTCTCCGTTACTAAAAGCTACGAAACCTTGCTACGGACTCCCTTACCAAGCACTTCCCTCTCAGCTCACTTAAGCTGAGGACTAGAAGTATTTGCATTTTCTCCAGGAACACCTTCTCTTCTGCTCCCCCGTCCCCCTGAATCGTGAATGAGGAACAGAGGGGATAGTCACCTGACAGCTGTATTTCCTCCTCCTTAAAAAATAAATAAAAAGAATTATCTTACCACAAATTGTAAGCTAAGAAGAATAAAGGAAAAAGATTACGATTATTTTCTAAGCCCATCATTGACAAAAATAAAAAGACCGAGTCTCTTTGATTTATTGAGATAAAAATAGGAATGCAGTGTTGGCATCTCTGCCTAAAAAGTTGTGAAAAAGGGCTCTCAAATCAAAGGATGATGGGTGTAGCGAAATGTATAGAGAGTAGTTGGGGCATTAGTGTAATAAACACAAATCACCCCAACCTAACTGTAAATGCTGAAACCGTCAAGGAAGGAATGGTTGCATAAGGTAGGAAAATAAAGAGTGATTTATGACCACAAAGACAATCATCTTCGCAACCAGCCTTATCCATCCACTCGCCTTTTACCGTCACATAAACTGACATCCAATTAATATTCACCAAGCCACTTTCAATCAATTTATCAGTAGTATTAGACGTCCTTGTGACCTTCCAAAAGAGCTATCAATCAGTTCTCCCTCTCCACTCTTTTCTTGCCTCAATGAATCACCTCTCCAAGTTATCATTCAGAATAAATAATTACATTGTGTGGGTGCACTTTATTTACTAAGACACCTTTATTTTTGATACCCTTATACTATGTGGTTGCAGTTTACTCAAACTCTTTTATCGCTTTAATCAGATTCTAAAACGTCGGGTCGAGATTCAGGTGTATAGTGAACAACTTCGACACATCCTCACCCAACAGATCGGTTCGGAGTAAACTCGAGTTTATGAAGCACTTGTAAACTCCAGCTTACAGCTTAGTTATTCAAAATTATTATGTATGTGAATTTTGAGAGAAATAAAAGACCAATAAATGTTAGATCAAACACATGGCTTGCTAACGAAGATTGTTCTATGATTAACTAGTAAATAAATCATCACTTGCAAGCCTTCAGCAGTCATGGGGTCAAGTATTTTATTTTTCCCGATAAAACCTATAAGTTAGACGTCTTAACACAACAAGATCAAACCAAGATTTTATAAATTATGATCAAACAGCCTATGTTGTTTGCATATATAATTCTATGCACGTATTAACAGATGTCCATGACAATAGAATTCTATAAAATTTTATCAGTGGACAGCTATGAAACATCAGATGTGGCCATTGAGCTTTGAAAATTTATCCCACATTAGTCAATAATGGTGGACAGTTTTCTGGCAGATATTTTCAATTTGTTTGATTGACCAAGTAACGACTTTGAAAGTACCAGTAGTCATTGGCGGCTTTTAAAAAACTTCATGAGACTTTTGACTTGAGGAGTTAATAAACACGGTGTTTAAAGAAGGACGCTCATTGTTTTGTGTTTGTTACAAGATGACGCCTCTGTACTTACTCTGAGTTCTCTCGTTACCTGATTCATTGAATGTGGTCGGAATTAGAGGATCTCTGGTCACGCACACTTTTCACTGTTTGGGGCAGTCAACCAAGGGATAACACTCTACCTAAGCTGAGGTGGTGTCCCCGAAAATCAAAAAACTTAATAATAATATTTATAATGATAATAATAAAGATGACCATCATCATGATCGTAATTATAATTATCATAATAATGATGTCTGAGTGAAAAATTCTGATTTTTTTTTTCCAACTACATTTGCATTGAGGAAAAGACGTTCTCAATTTATGTGATATTTTGACCCTCATCCCCTTTTCCCCTTCCCAAGAAAATAAAAGCACGCCATTGTTTGGTGAAGAAATAACAAATAACATTTATAGAACGTTAAAAAGAATTTTATACTTAATTCTACACTTAACTTTTCAATTTCATTTATTTTTATAAGGGAAAGTGAATTATTCCGAAGGATTCCTAAAGATTTATTTACATTTTCGTAACATTTTATATTTTAATTTTTCTTTATTTGAACAGAATCTTCCATGTTCATAAGGGAAGGCTAAAGGATGGACGGAACAAAAGAAAATAGGGATTAATTGGGAACGTGGTTAACATAAATGAGTGGTAATTAGGGATTATTTCCTGTTCCGCAAACATGTTTTAAACAAGATCATTTTGTTTCGGTCCAGCATTTTATATTTCATTTTTTTTACTTTCAGAACCACCGGATCGGAGAAGAGAAGCAGCGGCAAGTGTAGGCACGACTCAAGTTGGCAATAGTAGAAGGAAGTTGACGCAGACTACTTTAATTTTAGGCACTAGTAGTTTTACAGGTTTTTGCTGACTTTATTGAGAATGGTAAAGAAGCTGGTATAATCCATTAGAAACACGTTCAGTCACCAAATTGGGAGAAAAAAAGCAAATAGAAAGAAGAAATATATATATATATATATATATATATATATATATATATATAAGAACAATTATTGCAGTAACACAATATATTATGCGGTTAAAAGGCAATATTTGGCAGACCCAGTCTTTATCAAAGCCCTCGGAAGGAGCTCTTCTCACATACTCGAGAAGGTAACACTTAAAATAGGCGTTCTCTCAGATAGCCAAAAAAAAACTATCTTTCAATTGGCCTCTTCAAGAGTCACCCTTGCTTTTCGAAGAGAGAGAGAGAAAGAGGTAAAAAAGATAATAACTAAAAAGAATGAGAGATTTCATCAATTTTTTATCTCTTTTTCTGGGTTATATAAACGAACAAATTCAAAACAAAGATTCTAACCTCCGGCTGCTTGGTTAGGGAGGTGCAGTGAAGATTGACTGCAATGACAAAAACAAAGATTAATAACCACTGAAGGTGACTCCATCCTAAGTTATGTGATATTTGAACCATCCTCACACGGCTCTAACCCCCACACACACACACACATCCGATGAAAATATAATCACGCCACTGGCTGATGTGTATATCATCTGTACTCCACGCCTGTTTTCTACATATTCACAAAATATGTAAACATCATTTTTGAATATGTAATTCAATAGTAGTAAATGTGCACCAACACATACACCGTTCCAGAAAAAGAACCAGGAAATAACCCCCCTCCCATGTGTATTGGTACATTTGCTAAGAATGAATACACGCCCCTTGTTGGGGCAAAAGTCTTGTTTGCACGGTTCGGAAACGTCTGTTTAGCCTTTATTTGCTCGTTCCTAATTCCCGATTAGAAATATTTTGGCCAAAAGAGATAAAGATCTGTGCCATTCGCAAAAAAAAAGACTTTTATTGATTTCAATCTAAGGGGGGCGGGGGTTGTTTCCTCGCGAGTGATCTTCGAGGTTGCCAACGGACACCTTCGAGGATTCCGCCAAAAGTACCCTCCTTGTATGGACCGTAAGGTCTTCTAGGGTACTTATTTTCCTTGTAGCTCCTTGTAGCTCCTTTCTTTTGTTTTCTTGCATATCATTGTGAGAGTTTCCGACTAGAAAGATTCTTGTCTCTTTTTTTCTCTTGATTGGTAATTTGTATTACCTTTTGGCGTCAATTGATTTATATCCCTTTGCTCTAAGAGCCTCAACTGGTAAGGTTAAAAAGAGAAAAAGTTGAAAAAAGAGATTTAGTCTGAGTAAACAAAAGAGGAGATTCCTTAAAACGTTAAGAGCCAAAGAGTACTTTAATCTCCTAAACGTGCCTCTCTTTGGCGTTGTTGTGTTAGAAGTCGAACCATTTGAAAACGGGGGGGAAAGCTATATAAATGTTTCTGAAACGTCGCGGGTCAGAGAAATAACTAATACTTTTAAATTTCGTATGTAAATATTTCATGGATTTCCGATATAAATTAAGATAAATTAATTTAAAAAGGGAAAAATTTGCATCTTAATTCTTAAAAAAATTTGTTTCGGATTACTTCTAAATTATATAAAAACCAGGCAATAGCTTGGCAATTCTCCCTACGGGGGGAGCTTGCGCTTCGCTACTAAGAATAAAATTTAAAATCTAAAAAAAGCAGCCATGGTTAAATTTTTATAGATTTTCTGAACTTTAGCAATTATCATAATTTTAAAAAGAACTCTAAACTACATTGCCCCCCTTTAAAAATAACATGTTGCTAAAATATAGAGTTATAGAAGAAGATATATAAAAATAAATTTGTAATTCTTTGGGTTTTAAAAAATTCACAAATTTTTAATACTTATATTTATTTCTGAACTTCACCATTTTGTTTTTTGATATTATAAAATAATTATTAGAAATAACTTTAATATAAAACATAAGTCATAACTAAACTAAGATGAAATTATTATTCAAATACTCAAAAAATCCCTTTCTTAAATTATAGTTAGTGAAAATCGTCCCAAAATAGTTTATGGCATAAGAAATAAACGAATAAATTATCGATTTTACCCATAATTAAAATTTCGTTTAGCCAATTTTACAATCTGGGATTCATTTGACCCCCCCCCCCTGTCTCCATTTCGAAAATATCTTTATAACCAATTTAAATCTCCAGTTTTCTATCCAAAGTGTCCCGATTTTTAGATTTTCATGAATTTTGAATTACTTTTTTATGTTCCAAGAAAAACCTTTTTATCCAACTTTTGGGGGCAATGTGAGGCGCTAACTGGAGAAACAAGATAATCGAAATTTCTTTTTCTTTTTATTATTCTTATTCATGACAGCAGCTATTCACGATGAGTTTGTCCATCTAAATCAAAATTTCTATTTACAGGTCAATTATTTTTTAATCAAATAGAAAGTCTAAAATTTCTTAATATGAAATAAGCCTCATCCATTAAATATCCGTTTGGACTTAAAATAAATTTAAAGAATATAAGAGCAAGAATCATTTTAGCTAAGAATGTCGTGGGCGGTGTATCATCTCGCTGCTTTGGTTGTAGCATTGACCGGGTGCTGCTCCACAGGCTACACTTCCTTCAGCTCGGCTCAGCAAACACCCAATCAACTTCGCATCAATCCGTACATTTATGAGGTAAGAGGGAGTTCGGTCAGACCAAGATTGTTTAGGTTAGGTTTGTTGTGAATACTAGGCTAAGATGGAGGTTCAGATAACATATAATACTGTTTTAATTTGGGTTTATTAAGAAACTAGAATGTTGTAAAGTTGACTCGCCATAACAGAAAAGAAAAAAAACTATGAAACCGAGTAAAGGAAGTTGGAGGTAGAAACACAAAAGCAAAGCGAAGCTATCATGAAACAAACTTAGCCATGGGGATTTGAAGCTATATTTTTTATTTGCCTTTAAAGTAATAATACTGATCAGACATTGAAATATCATTACTGGATTAATATTCAAGTATTTAAGGAAATATGAATTAGGTAACAAAAGTCACTTTACCGATACGCATGATCTCATCATATACGGGAAATTACAATTTCTATTATTCTTAGATTTCATGAAATCCTGAGGAATCCATCTATCTGTTCTCTACCTCGCTATCTTGTCCTGCCACACACACAGGATGGTTTTCATTCACTTCTCAAACGCTCACTCTTAGAAAAATCAACGCTAGACGCAAAAGATACGACACAAACTCCCCTTTTTTGTTAATCTATATATTTCCAAATACAGCTTCTGACAGTCTCTCCTGTCAAAATGATCTCGAAATCACTCTATTTTTAAAGGAGCACTATCGACAAAGCTGAAACTGCACTTCTAAAGGAATACCCGTGAATACTTTCCCTGTAGATTTATAAGAGCATCGTCCAATCGTACGCGTTGTGTATATGCGTTTTCAAATTTTAATGGTCTATACACCTCAGCTAATCTGTTTATATTATATGGCTTCATATTACATCTCTTTAAGCATATCCTATTTGACCCCGAAAGTCTATGTTGCCTCCTCCAGTCTCAATAAACGAATGCTAATAAGCGTGGCGGATCCTTTTCTAAGCTGTCATAAAATGTTCATTGTCTCCCTTAGAGTCGGTAACAAAATTTTTAAAAGCAGAATTTTTTTTTAAAAATTAGATTTTACAATTTTTATTGTTTAAAAATTGTCACCCCCTCCGCTCGTTATAGAAAACGTGCCTGTTGTGGTTTGTGTACACAGAGGTGTCAATCTAAGGTAGAAACTTAAGTTTCATTACTTCCTGTTCTCGATTCAGTTACCATACTGATCGGTTGGAATACGAACATGTTACTTTGCATTTTGGTTAGTCTAATTTTATGGTCGTTTTATACGAGCTTTATTCAGATTCTTCTAAGCTTTTAGCTTGAATAATTACTCTTTAGAGGCATTCAGCTTATTCTGACATTTAGTCAAAGATTTAGCAACTGACTTAACCAGGTACGTTTCTACAATTATTGGAAAGCTACTTTCTTTAAATGTGAGCACTACATTTATTTTGATAAGTTTCTCAGAGTTCTAATGGTTTATAAATTGAGAACTGACCCTATGGTATTAAAAGGAACATAGTTGCCTATTGGAGAGCTTTAGCCAAGCTTTAGTCTATGAAAATTAAAAAGGTTTTTCTCGATTCTATAAAATCCTTGGCCGATGGCGCTACGTTCATCTTTCGTTTTTTACTATCCATCGTAGAAATTGTCACTTGAACCTTGAGTTCTTAAAATTATTTTAACTACGTTCACATTTGATTTGGTATTTAGGATTTAATCTTTAAAATTTTAAAAAGTTTTGTTTGATCTCTACGAAATCGTTGAACATCCTTGGGATTCTCACCTTGCTTTTCAGCTACGCAGGCTAGGAGTAGCGTAACCTGAACTTTAACTTCACAAACTTCACTGGACTATTCGGTTAATTTTATCATAAGGATTTGAAAAATATTCACAGAGCAGAAAATGTCTTCGCCACTCCCCCCTACGGGGGAGAACTTGCGCTTCGCTAATAAGATAAAAATTTAAAATCTAAAAAAAAGCAGCCATGTTTAAATTTTTATAAATTATCTGAACTTCGCCAATTATAATCATTTTAAAAAGGAACTCTAAACTAAATTTCCCCCCTTTCAAAATATCACGTTGTTAAAATATAGTTACATAATAGAAGAAGATATATAAAAATAAATCTTCTGAACTTCACCATTTGTAATTCTTTCGATTTTAAAAAATACACAAAATTTTGATACTTATCTCTCTGTGAAATTCACCATTTTGTTTTTCACTAACTCTATAGTTTAAGACTCTATAGTTTAAGAAGGCGATTTTTTTTAGTATTTGAATAATAATTTCATCTTAGTCTGGTTATGACTTATGTTTTTTTTACCAAAGTTATTTCTAATAATTCTTTTATAATATCAAAAAACAAAATGGTGAAGTTCAGAAATAAATATAAGTATCGAAATTTTGTGAAATTTTTAAAACCCAAAGAATTACAAATGGTGAAGTTTAGAAAATTTATTTTTATATATCTTCTTCTATTATGTAACTATATTTTAACAACGTGATATTTTGAAAGGGGAGAAATTTAGTTTAGAGTTCCTTTTTTAAAATGATTATAATTGGCGAAGTTCAGAAAATTTATACAAATTTAACCATGGCTGATTTTGGGGGGATTTTAAATTTTAATCTTAGTAACAAAGCGCAAGCTTCCCCCGTAGTGGGAAGTGGTGAAGCCATTGCCTGGTTGATATTATAAAAGAATTATTAGTAAAAATAACTTTGGCAAAACAAACATATGTCATTTGTACACTAAGGAAAAAAACATTTATTAATTTTTTATCCATCTTCAAAAATCCACCACCACAGCATTACACACAATAAACAACATAATCACAAATGGATTTAACAAGAAAATTCCACCACATAGAACCATAGCAGTCGCCCTTGACATGCCTAAAGCATTCGACACAGTAGACCTACACAAACTAATCAACAAGATCAACTAACTCGACCTACCCACCAGCCTCATCAATCCCATAGCAAACTACATCAAGGGACGATTCCAATACACCTAAATACAAAACACAAAATATAACCACAGACACACAAAACCCGGAGTTTCCCAAGGAGGAATATTTTCCCCAACACTTTTCAACATCTATACCTCAGATATACCAACTCCCCCACAAACAGTAAAGATTGTCACCTACGCAGACGACATCACAATACTTTCATTACACAACAAACCAGAATCTGCTGCACAAGAGATACAACCTTACCTCAACAAAATACACACATCACCAATAGAAAACTCACTAAATCTAAACGCCACCAAAACAATGACCACTCTCTTCACACCAGACACTGCAGAATACAACACAACCCTAAATCTAAACATAGAAAGCATACCACTACCCACCACGAAAGAAGCGAAGATACTTGACCTCACTTTTGACCCAAAACTCACATACTTGAAACACATACAAAACACATTAGTCAAGGCCACGAAAACACTCAAAGTCATCAAGGCACTGACAACTATACAGTAGGGGAAAAAAACAAAGAAACACTCATTAACACATACAAGACAATTACAAGATCTGTACCAGAATACGCCAACACAATCCAATCATTTCGGAAACCAATGCCAAAAAACTACAGACAATACAAAACACAGCCCTCCCCGTACTGCCACAGGATGCACTCTTGACACAAAAACCCAACATCTACACGACGAGACGAACATCATACCAATCAAAAATCACCATAAACTACATGAATCACAACTCAGGCACTAACCACCAGACAACCTTCCAATCACCGTCACAAATAAAACAGACCAATTTCGATAACAAAAACAACTACACCACCAACTTAGACACAGACCCTAACACAACAACAGAAGACACAATCAAGCAAAACATGAAAACAATCCACTAGCAGATCACACAACAATACTTGACAAACAAAACCCAGAAAAAAATATTAAGTGCACCACCTCCAACCCTACACAACTCAGAACAAACACTCACAAAGCAGACCAAAAGAACACTAGCACAGATACGAACAAACAAATCACCCCTCTTGACCTCATACATGCACAAAATATCTCCAACCACCCATAAAACACCAAACTGCCCCAAATGCTTAGCACATATACATGACACCACACATCTCTTCAACTGCCCACAGATACACACATACCTAGGCCCGGTGGATCTCTGTGAGAGACCCCGGGAGGCTGCGGGTTTGCTCCTGCGATGGTCCGGGGAGCTGGGGTGTGGCCTGGAATAGGTATGAGGGTTCCAGACCCACTGTCTGGCCGGGGACGGGGTCACTACCACTACCATGATTTAGGATCAAGATAACTGCGCCTCTTATATTGAAAAGAACATAGCGTTCATTTGGATTTTTAGTGTACAACTTAAATTTAAGATTTTCTCTAACTCTTGTATACATATGTTAAAAACAGGCAGTGTGATCTTTTTATGTATATAATCTAATCCTTTACAGACCATGGTACTTTACCCTCTTGTTCTGGTTACCAGTAGCTGAACTAAAGGGGACTATTTTTATATTCCGTTTATTTACAGTTATTATTTCTCACTTACACTTTCTTTAATTTTCAGTTAGTTAACTCCTTTACATTTCCGAATTTTTAGTTTTATACTAGCTAATTTGCTTGACTCGTAGGCCCTCCGTAAAGTGATTAAGTTTGGATGTGTGAATTGTGCGGATCGTGAATTGTGTAACAAGTTTGGAAGCCTAAGATCCCATACAAATTACCTTGCTTGATTTAAAAATCGTGTTCTGGGGTTGTATAATGGCTCATTCACATGACATCACCGTGCTGTCGCTACTATTTATTATTTGGTGGTCCGACCAGATTTTTTGGTAGAATGGCAAGGTGTTTCAGTACCTCACCAAGCTGGTGGCGCTACCACATATAAAGTGGAAACTAACGGAGCTATTCACACGAGACGCGACTTTCATTACGTCCATGATAAGAATGAGCTCTGTTGTCGAGGTGCCTGGTGGCCAGGAAAAAAGGGTGAGGTCGTGTGAAGGAGACCTTAACCCTATTCTTTAACCCCTTTGCGGAACTATTCTACGGGTTTAGTTGATTAATCAAACTTATTGTGGTTTGAGGTACAAATAACCCCTAGATACTGTTCGGCCGTTTTTTTGTATTCGTTCTGTCTTGTTTTCATAATTGTCTGGTAAATCTGGGCCCTGGTGGTGAATGATTCCTCCATAATAATGTTTTCGTTATTAATTATTTAGGTATTGTGGCGGTTTACTAGGGATTTGAATTGTCCTGTAAAACCTTAGAGTTTAACAAGATTTATGACGTCACTTTACGCTGTTACAGGAAACAATGTGTTGAGTCAGTAAAGCAAATTGGACCAGGAGAGTCCATATTAGATTTGCTTGATTTTTAATCTAGAATTAAACAGAGATTTTTGTTTTTAACTTTACTAATCGATGGAAAGTAGGGTCTCCATCATTAATTACCTTGTTGCAAATTGGGTAGTTATTGACTAGACTAATCCATACTTAGATGGGGGTTATTCCACGCTAAGATTTTCATACCTTGTTGATTTAACTATCAATACGTCATGGCCTCTTTGGATTTGCTACATCCATGGGATTCATATGAGTGCATGTTTTGGGGTCTACCACGCCGAGGAACTAGATGGAGTACAAAGACTTCGCGTATCAAAGTTTAATAGTAATTTCCTAGCTGACTAACAGATAAGGAGGATTTTAATCTGACTTGAAAGGAAGGCTTTCTTCAAATGCCTTGTTTTGAAAACATCTCACTGATGAACATTCATATTTGGAGGAAGGCGATTCGAAACGAAAACGCTTGGGCTGAGGCATATCCGATCTTCATTTGTAAGGGAGTTTGTCTGATATTTTGCTGTAACCGATCATGACTTTCGATATAATAGTTGAAGATTCAGACACCGCATACACCTGGCCGAATAAAAGTACATCCTATTTATTCACCAAGTGTTATCATTACTACAAATCATCATGCCACACCAGTGTAAAAACGGTAATCATTTAACATTATACAGATAGAAGAAAATATCTATTCGCGCTTCCTTTTCTTCATTAAATGTGTAACTACGATTAAACCAAATCAATTTCATTTGTATTAATGTCTGTATGTAATTTATTTTCACCTCATTAATTTTTATTAATAAATTTCAGATCTTAAGAACGCAATATCCTCAATACTTCGACCCGACTTATGATATGGCTAAGCGATATAAGACGATGGATTTCGGCCTCGGAAAGAGGCCAAACTTATATGGCTTTGGCCTTGGTAAAAGAAGGACTGTCGACTTCAACTTCGGATTGGACAAGAGGCCATTGCCACTCAACATGAACGGAAGGCCACATTCGGACGTCGAAACAGAAACTTCTGACAAACAGAGACTTAAACGGGAGGCTACCGCCACGGAAGCCCGCTATGACGAGGATGAAGTTCAACTAGTAGCCCCATACGGAGAGGTTTCTGAAACCATTGGTGCAAGTGACAGAGAGGATGATGACAAGATTCAACCTTATCAGTGGAACACTAAAAGTGAAAATGAAGAGCACCTAAGTGACCCTCAATTAGAATTCGATAACGAAGGTGACTTTTTGATTGATGGCGATGAGAGTGAAAAGCTCGAAGACAAAAGAAATAAAGACTCTTACTCACTCGGATTAGGTAAAGGGGGTGAGTCTTTATTTGGGTTTGATAAAGGAATACTTTCGAAATATGAATTAGGAGTTGGTAAAAAATCAGCCGGAATTTATGAATTTGGCTTAGAAAAAGGGATGCCGAAAACAAATGAATCGGGACTAAGAAAAAAGGATGACAAATTATTAGAATTTGGCCTTGGTAAAAGAGTTCCACAAATATATGAATTTGACCTTGACAAAAGGGAACCTAAAATGTACGAATTTGGCTTGGGCAAAAGAAGTCCCCAAATGTATGAATTTGGCTTGGGTAAAAGAAGTCCCCAAATGTATGAATTCGGCTTGGGTAAAAGAAATCCTCAAATGTATGAATTTGGCTTGGGTAAAAGAAGTCCCCAAATGTATGAATTTGGCCTAGGCAAAAGAAGTCCCCAAATGTATGAATTCGGCTTGGGTAAAAGAAATCCCCAAATGTATGAATTCGGCTTAGGTAAAAGAAATCCTCAAATGTATGAATTTGGCTTAGGCAAAAGAAGTCCCCAAATGTATGAATTTGGCCTAGGTAAAAGAAATCCTCAAATGTATGAATTTGGCTTGGGTAAAAGAAGTCCCCAAATGTATGAATTCGGTTTAAGTAAAAGAAATCCTCAAAAGTATGAATTCGGCTTAGGTAAAAGAAATCCCCAAAGGTATGAATTTGGCTTAGGTAAAAGAAGTCCCCAAATGTATAAATTTGGCTTAGGTAAAAGAAATCCTCAAATTTATGAATTTGGCTTAGGTAAAAGAAATCCCCAAAGATATGAATTTGGCTTGGGTAAAAGAAGTCCCCAAATGTATGAATTCGGCTTAAGTAAAAGAAATCCCCAAATGTATGAATTTGGTTTAGGTAAAAGAAGTCCCCAAATGTATGAATTTGGCTTAGGTAAAAGAAATCCCCAAATGTATAAATTTGGTTTAAGTAAAAGAAGTCCCCAAATGTATGAATTTGGCTTAGGTAAAAGAAATCCCCAAATGTATGAATTTGGTTTAGGTAAAAGAAGTCCCCGAATGTATGAATTTGGCTTAGGTAAAAGAAATCCCCAAATGTATGAATTTGGTTTAGGTAAAAGAAGTCCCCAAATGTATGAATTTGGTTTAGGGAAAAGAAGTCCCCAAATGTATGAATTTGGTTTAGGGAAAAGAATTCCCCAAATGTATGAATTTGGTTTAGGTAAAAGAAGTCCCCAAATGTATGAATACGGCTTAGGCAAAAAAGAAAGTTACCTTGACTTTAATCCCACAGTCTCGGGTTTTCCTGAAATTGGTTCAAATAAAAAAGCCAAGAGTTTATATGAATTTGGAATAGGAAAAAGAGAAAGCCACCTTGAAAAAAACTCTGATCTAAGGGCTGGTAGTCAAGGTATATATGATTTTGGAATAGGAAAAAGGTATTTTTATAATTCTGGTCTTGTTAAGCGGGGTACGACTATCTAAGATTTTAATGAATTCACTCCATTAACTGACTATAGAGGTAAAAAATCTTCGAGTAAATTGCGAAATCAACTACGTTATCAATCAACGCATCTTCGCAATGAAAACACAGACTAGAGGTGAACTAAAGGCAGAATCGTCCTTATTTCCGGTAAATTATTTCTGGGTATCCTGAAAAATTCATGGATTGAAATGCACTTAAGAATATATATATATATATATATATATATATATATATATATATATATATATATATATATATATATATATATATATATATATATATACATATATATATATATATATATATATATATATATATATATATATATATATATATATATATATATATGCATGTGTGTGTATGCGCGCGCGTTAGTCAGATTGAGATTGAATGTAATATTGATATATTTTTTGATGTAAAAAAAAGAATGTTATATTTCTAGAATATCACAACATTAATATCATCACGGATGTGCTGCGTGGTTTCAAAAGTACTTGATATTAGTAAGAAATCCATTTTTAGCAGATTGTATTTAATTAAATAGCAAAGGTTAAATGAAAATAGCAGAGATATGCTACGTCATACAACATTTGTTTAAAAATGTTTTTTTAATATCTAGGAAAAGTTTAGATATCCTAAAGGCTAGAAATATATATAAATATATTGGCCTCCTAAATCTTGCTCTCATTAGCAATGTTTTAAAAGTCTTGCCACAAACTACCTGCGTCATATGAAGGTTTGAAATATATGATAAATCACTCTCTATACCTCTTAATAACCTAAAAAAATATTATATAGTAAAAATTGTACAGCAGGTGCTTTAACTATTTAGTTATGTTTGTATAATCTGTTTATTAATAATCCTGACAAAAATCTTGGAACCTAATGTCCTTACCTTTCATTTTCTCTCTGTATGAATATATAAAAATATCGAGGATATGAAGAATCCTCCAATTCTCCAAGCCTGTTACAAAAATAATAGACTTAACTAAAATGGACATTAATATCTGTAACAGTAGTTCTTTTATGATTATAGAAATATAGATTTGACTAAAAGAATTCAATTTACTTGCCTATTAAATATTAATAAATTTAATAGGATATAAAGGATGTTTTCTGATGTGGAAATTCCTAAAAAGAAAATATATCTTGTGGATTTTTCATGTTTTAAAAATTCCGACAAAAATAAAGCGGAAACTGAACCCTGTACTCGATTGGGTTTATTTACAAGACTCATTTTTATTTGATGTTTTTGAATGACTACGATAAAAATAGTGGATTAAATGGCACCAGTAGAGTTGTGGAATCTCGACGAATTAATTCAAAGATCTTGCATGTCGCTTTAACAACCAGTGGGATCGTCTTTCCATAAGGTTTTTCAGAGGTTTGTATAGGTAGTGGTTAAATAAAGAGAAGTGAAAATGTGCGAATTATATATAAGGGACCAGAAGTGAACGGAAATATGAACGATCGCGTTTTGCAACAATGATCGAGAAAAGTGAAATTTTGTAAATCAATGCCAGTGTCTGGGAAGAACAATGAACCCTTCATTCGACATAACACAGAACCCATCTACATGAATAAATCGGAGGAGGAAGACAAAAATGAGTAGTGTCTAAAGTAAAAAAGAAAAATAAATGACGAGACTACTTAAAAAAACAACTAAAATCTCATTGTTGCAGAAGCATTTTCCTGGTTGGAGAAGCTGTCGTCTCTTTGAAACTGATTAGGTGAATATAAAAGGAACCAGGAGAATATGATTAAATAGATAATAGAAAAATGGACATAAAAGTAAAAAGTAGACAAGCTGACTAATTGAAAATGTAAAAGAACTAGGTTGTAGCCCAAGAGCCATGTATTACCCATTCTCACCATCTGATAGCTATTGCACTCGGGACCTACAACTTATCGTGTAATCCGAACCGTAGGCGGCTACAACACATGGCAGCTATGAAATGTCAATCTTAATTGCGCTCCCCTTTTGCGACTAGCCATATTCAAGGTGGCTTAGTTTCATTTGCCATTTTGGCTCGATTATGGCATATCACTGCAGAAAAGAAAGAAAAAAAACACGTAACTCGCTAGCCTAGTGGATTGGTGGATATGGCGTTGGTCTTATGTCGAGACACGGTATCGAGCCCAGCAAGCACGGGAATGAAAATTCCAGCAGCCTCATCAGCTGTTCGCCTATTGGCGGATACGCTGATACCTACGTCGAGGTTTGAGGGGTGCCTCGGATAACCAAGCACAACTATCATTTGCTCCCGTGTGGCTGCGGTGGACTAAAAAGGAGTAACACCCCCGCCCGCCCCTCTTTGGCAACTCTTTTGAGTGGGAGGGCAGTCGAACTGTTCTTTGTCTCCCACGTTCTTTTTTTCATTTCATTTACCATTTTCCCAACACAGCTTATCCACTCATTCCTCTGCCCTGGAACCCTTAATCCTCCTTCAGGGTACTTGTATCCCCACGGAAGAGAAATGCGAATAAAATTAAAGATACAAGGAGGGTAACTCGTCCGGTTATCAATAAAAAAAAGACTGCTCAGAGCAGCATATGGACCCTGGAAGCCTTATGAACCATACATATCCTCATGGTCCGTAAGCATCGATTAATAAAATCACTGTTTCAAAATATTTATATAACCCTCTTCAAATCCATAGGTCTTTTCAGTATCAAAAATAGCTTCGAAACAACAACAAGCTAAATTCAACAAGTCCATTGATATATCGAGGTCTCCAGAGGCATACTGTTTAAGCTAATCAATCGAGAGAAAAAAGCGATGCGAAAACATTTTTTTTATTGCCTGTAAAGTAGTAAAGTACTATTATCGAGGTTTCTTACCCTCACTTTTCTATTGTATAATTCATTGTACAGCTGTAAGTCGAGGCGACATGTCACGAAAATAGTACTATACGTCGAATAAAATGATTTATTCGCATTGTTTTTGCTCAACTCTAAGGGTATCGTACAGTAATCTATTTACCGTGAGAATTTGTAGTTCATTATAAAAGCAGCAATAACAGTTGCCCATCGGTAAGTAATTTTTCACATTTTTCATTCAGAAATATCTGGTTCTTAAGATAAAAAGAAGGATTTGGTTATTGTTCAAACTTCATTGTGTCTGAATAGCTTCCCACTACTAAAATATCAAATTCGGTTAAGGAACGGTGTTTTTTTTATTCCTTATTAGAAAATTATTGTAAGTTGTTTGTATATAACTCATAAGGCAAGCAAAATCTACCTATATACACCCTTTTCATTTTATTAAGATGTTCTTTAACAGTGGCTAAAGCGTATTTAGTTTAGTGGATGATAATCTATGGTGGTCTGACGTGACTCCTCTTCAACTGCAGCTTTCGTTATCATTCGAGTGTTGAACTTGCCGAAGATCTGCACCGTGAATCTAAACTATGTACCTAAAAATGCACCATTATTTTCCATTCTCTTTAATAAGATATAACACAAATGCTACGAATACTGAGAAAAACAAAGAGTCGACAAACTACAGTGCAACAGCCTAATTTTGGAGAGGACACAATGCAAGGTTTAGGCACAGTAGAGATAATCGACGAGTACAAACTTGAATATTATTACGTAACTAATACTTTGAGAAAATCAGTATATCATAAATAGGCAGACGCATCAGGACATTGGTTGTGGCATGAAGACTACTTTGAATCAGGGATGATCAATATTTGCAAGAATTCGCTCCAAATTTAACTCAGAAAAAATATATTTCTTTTCCAAATTTAAAGCATACCAATGCACTAAAAGGTTTAAATATTTTACTGCACGACACTTTTAAAAAGAACAAAAAGTAGTAGACATCAGCAACGCAATATAATTGCATATCATGGAGCCCCTGTCCAACCTGTTGAGATCCTCGTTAGTTTATTTAGTTAAGTGTACGGCTTGCTATAGTCGTTATGTAGGACAAACAGTCATAAAACCTAAACTTAGGATCTCGAAACGTTTGGATCTCTCTTACAAAACATCTCGTCCTCTCTGTAAGCTAGATTTTCCTCGATTTGTCAGTATTGCGAAGAATATCACCATTGTATTTCTAATGACTAGTCCTCTCTCCTGTCTTCAGTCTATAGCTACAACAGGTTTGAGAATTTTAGAATGGTTGTATATTAAAAGACTACAGCCAGAAATCAACGATTACAAGTCCTCAATTCAAAGAATACAGCTTTTTATAACCAAGGATTACAATAAACTGAATCATAATTCTAAAAGGGATTTTGAATTTTGGGGGTTCTATCCACATTCTTTGATCCTGCAGTCAAACTAATAACGTATCTCAAATAAAAAATACATATTTTAAATCAGCGTAAGAAAACTGGATCCGATTCATAATTATAATTCTGTGCACATTCCATCGTCAGCCGACTTTGTAGCAGGAGAATTGCGCCGTTTCATTGCACGGTTGCTGAGGCCATTTTTCTTCTTTGTGGATGGTAATGTTCGGCACCCGCTTTAGGGGATTTCACAATCAATACGAGGGAGTAGATCTTTCTCGACCTAATCGAGCAGTTGGAGATAGGTGGCCTGAATATAGATGAGTTTATGCATTACTGTCCTAGAACAGCTTCATTTTCTCTGCCAAAAACCGGTTTCCGCCCAATTTTTTAACCTCTAGCGTGTGAAAATCGATGTAGAAATTCGTAACTGCTAGATTAATTAATTTCATGGACAGCGTAGGCCAGCTATCTTCTGTGCAGTGCGACCTCCGCTAGTTTTCTCTTCGTTTGATACTCTTCTCCGGATAAAAAATGATAACAACGAGGCCTTCCTTCGTAGACACCACTAGGCCAAGGTGTTTTTTGATCAGCAGAAAGCCTATGATACCGCATGGCTTTTCGGTATCATGGATACCATCCAGAGCATGATGGACATCCGACGCCTCCAAATTTTTATATCTGAATTCCTGCGAGATCGTCTATTTCGCTTACTAGTTGGAAACCCTCTCCGGCCTTATATGGTGGGAAGAGGGTGACCCACTGGAAAGTGTTTTCATTATCCCGCTACGTTCTGCGTAGACGACTTTTCGATCTCCTTTGGCATGACTCAGATGCAAAATCTGGAGCGTCAACTCCAACAGGCAATGAGCCGGATCTCTCTCTAAGCCGAAACGCTCAAGTTTCAGTTGGTTTACCTTGGCCAAGACTTATGTAGTGCTCTTCTGTCACCATCCAATGCTCGACCAGAGCCAGACCATTTACTAAACGGGGTTTGCCTTGAATTGGTAGATTTGCAGTATCCTTGGTCTTGTTTTCTACAGGAGTCTTTCATGTTAGATTATCCATTAGCTCTTCTACGCGCGTGGCTAGCATCTCCCTCGGTCGCCAACTTCTCTTATTGCACTCATTGCTAGGAAACTCTGCAACCTTAGGGCCTCTTGTACCTGCCCCATGATATTTCTTTGTTCTGTTACGTTAAGCAATTGTGATGTTGATAGGGTTACTGCCTTGCTTTCCTTATTGCACTCACTGCTAGGTAACTTTTTTAAGACCTCGATGTAGCTCTTTTGCCGATGGAGTCTCTGATTCTGCCTAGGACGCCATATGGCATGGTACCACTTTTGACTATTTTCCTCGAAACCTCTGCTCCAAAAGTTTCTATAGGATTATTGCGTTCGATATTTTGTGGAGCACACTCCGTATCACGCTGGATCCGTGCCAGTGTAGATGGATGGCTCCAAGTCCGAATAAGGGGTCAGCTTCCATGATGTATCTTCTCTGTTTTATTTCACTGTGGTTCTACCAGGACAAGGACTAGATTAACTGTTCTCAGGCAGCATAGTTAAAATTTAACTTTATGTCCAATTAAACATTCCAGTGGCGTTTGAAGAAGACCATGTGGTTTTCCAGAGCTTTACCAAATAAGGTACGAGATCGAATTCCCTATACACGAAAATATTACGTAATGAAATGGGCTGCAAATAGCCCCAATTAAAACCAGCAAAAATTTGAACAAGAATGGGAGAAAAAAACACGCCAGAATGAGGGCCTGCACACTTCTTAGCTATATATTGTTCAATCCTTTGTGCTAATTATGCTGATTTCAAGTTATGGGTGTATTTATAATTGTCGTTCTCTAGTTATGGACGCATCTCTTCTTAACATAGACATTCCTTTCATCATAAAGTTTTTATCCGCAGTTCTATGAAAAGAAACTTGCAAACCATCAGAGGCAAATTTCAAAATAATATTCTATGCCGTTTTGATGGAAATTAAACAAATATTCTCAAGAAAATGTAGATTTGGGCTTTTTTTATTCTCTCTAGTTTTTTACATCATTACACTGCAATTGCTAAATAGGTCGTAATAAAAAAATATATTACTTATTATTTTTCCTAATATGTATTTACAATTTTTTATTCTCTTCAAATTTGATGGTCCGGAATACTATCGAGAACAAATATGCAATGGTTAACATAACACGGATTTTATTGAAATAGTAATCGAATAAATATTTAATTAAAAATCCTTCACAAGGGACGTGGTAATAAATACTTTTCCGTTAAAAACTGAAGAAATCTCATCCAGTGATTTCGGAAGAGCTAAAAAGAATTTAGGTTGCTTTTGATATTTATCTTCCTCCCGCGTCATCGGTATGTTTGGTTTTCCTCCTGAGACATCGGTAGGTTTTGTCTTCTTCACGCGATAGTGAGATGTTTTGTATTCCCCACTCGACATAGGTATTTTTTGCTATCATCCGTGCCCTAGGTTTTTGTCTTCCTCCCACGACATCCGTATCTTTTGTCTTCCTCCCACGACCTCCGTATGTTTAATCTTCCTCCCGCCACATCGGCATCTTTTGTCTTTGTCCCGCGATGTCGGGATGTTTTGTCTTCCTCCTGCGAGATGGGTATGTTTTGTCTTTATCCTGCAAAATGGGTATGTTTTGTCTTCCTCCCACGACCTCCGTATGTTTAATCTTCCTCCCGTGACATCAGCATCTTTTGTCATTGTTCAGCGATGTCGGCATGTTTTGTCTTCCCCCTGCGAGATCGGTATGTTTTGACTTCATCCTGCAACATGGGTATGTTTTGTCTTCCTCTCACGACCTCCGTATGTTTAATCTTCTTCCCACGACATCGGCATCTTTTGTCTTTGTCCCGCGATGTCGGGATGTTTTGTCTTCCTCCTGCAAGATCGGTATGTTTGGTCTTGATCCTGCAACATGGGTATGTTTTGTCTTCCTACCACGACCTCCGTATGTTTAATCTTCCTCCCGCGACATTGGCATGTTTTGTCTTTGCCCCGCGATGTGGAGATGTTTTGTCTTCCTCCTGCAAGATCGGTATGTTTTGGCTTCATCCTCCAACATGGGTATGTTTTGTCTTCCTCCCACGACCTCCGTATGTTTAATCTTCTTCCTGCGACATCGGCATCTTTTGTCTTTGTCCCGCGATGTGGGGATGTTTTGTCTTCCTCCTGAGAGATCGGTATGTTTTGTCTTCATCCTGCAACATAGGTATGTTTTTTTCTTCCTCTCACGACCTCCGTATGTTTAATCTTCTTCCCGCGACATCGGCATCTTTTGTCTTTGTCCCGTGATGTGGGGATGTTTTGTCTTCCTCCTGCAAGATCGGTATGTTTTGTCTTCATCCTGCAACATGGGTATGTTTTGTCTTCCTCTCACGACCTCCGTATGTTTGATCTTCTTCCCGCGACATCGGCATCTTTTGTCTTTGTCCCGTGATGTCGGGATGTTTTGTCTTCCTCCTGCGAGATCGGTATGTTTGGTCTTCATCCTGCAACATGGGTATGTTTTGTCTTTCTCCCACGACTCCGTATGTTCTACCTTCCTCTCACGACATCGGCATCTTTTGTCTTTGTCCCGCGATGTAGGGATATTTTATCTTCCTCCTGCGATATCGGTATGAATTGTCTTCAGCCTGCAAAAAGGGGATGTTTTGTCTTCCTCGCAGCGATCTCCGTATGTTTAATCTTCTCCCCGCGACATCGGCATCTTTTTTTCTTTGTCCCGCGATGTGGGGATGTTTTGTCTTCCTCCTGTGAGATCGGAATGTTTTGTCTTCATCCTTCAACATGGGTATGTTTTGTCTTCCTCCTACGACCTCCGTATGTTTAATCTTTCTCCTGCGACATCAGTATCTTTTGTCATTGTCCCGCGATGTGGGGATGTTTTGTCTTCCTCCTGCGAGATCGGTATGTTTTGGCTTCATCCTGCAACATGGGTATGTTTTGTCTTCCTCCCACGACCTCCGTATGTTGAATCTTCCTCCCGCGACATTGGCATCTTTTTTCTTTGTCCCGCGATGTCAGGATGTTTTGTCTTCCTCCTGCGAGATCTCTATGTTTTGTCTTCATCCTGCAACATGAGTATGTTTTCTCTTCCTCCCACGACCTCCGTATGTTTAATCTTCCTCCTGCGACATCGACATATTTTGTCTTCGTCCCGCGATGTCAGAATGTTTTGTCTTCCTCCTGCGAGATCGGTATGTTTTGTCTTTATCCTGCAACATGGGTATGTTTTGTATTCCTTGCACGACCTACGTATGTTTAATCTCCCTCCCATGACATCAGCATCTTTTTTCATTGTCCCGCGATGTGGGGATGTTTTGTCTTCCTTCTCTGAGATCGGTATGT
The DNA here is from genome assembly GCA_963969495.1 of Ceratothoa steindachneri. NCBI lineage: Eukaryota > Metazoa > Arthropoda > Malacostraca > Isopoda > Cymothoidae > Ceratothoa > Ceratothoa steindachneri. The sequence goes on from OZ018339.1 coordinate 45,398,418, forward strand.
TTTGTCTTCATCCTGCAACATGGGTATGTTTTGTCTAACTCCCACGCCCTCCGTATGTTTAATCTTTTTCACACGACATCGGGATCTTTTGTCTTTGTCCATCGATGTCGAAATGTTTCTTCTTCCTCCTGCAAGATCGGTATGTTTTGTCTTCATCCTGCAACATGTGTATGTTTTGTCTTCCTTCCACGATCTCAGTTTGTTTAATCTTCCTCTCACGACATCGGCATCTTTTGTCTTTGTTCCGCGATGTGTAGATGTTTTGTCTTCCTCCTGCGAGATCGATATGTTTTGTCTTCATCCTGCAACATTGGTGTTTTTTGTCTTCCTCTCACGACCTCCGTATGTTTTATCTTCTTCCCGCGACATCAGCATCTTTTGTCTTTCTCCCATGATGTCGGGATGTTTTGTCTTCCTCCTGCGAGATTGGTATGTTTGGTCTTCATCCTGCAACATGGGTATGTTTTGACTTCCTCCCACGAGCTCCGTATGTTTAATCTTCTTCACACGACATCGGCATTTTTTGTCTTTGTCCCGCGATGTCGAAATGTTTTGTCTTCCTCCTGTGAGATCGGTATGTTTTTACTTCATACTGCAACATGGGTATGTTTTGTCTTCCTCTCACGCCCTCCGTATGTTTAATCTTCCTCCAGCTACATCAGCATCTTTTGTTTTTGTCCCGGGATGTGGAGATGTTTTGTCTTCCTCCTGCGAGATCGGTATGTTTTGTCTTCATCCTGCAACATGAGTATGTTTTTTCTTCCTCCCACGACCTCCATATGTTTATTCTTCCTTCCGCGACATCGACATATTTTGTCTTTGTCCCGTGATGTGGGGATGTTTTGTCTTCCTCTTGCGAGATCGGTATGTTTTGTCTTCATCCTGCAACATGGGTATGTTTTGTCTTCCTTCCACGATCTCAGTATGTTTAATCTTCCCCCCACGATATCGGCGTCTTATTTTCTTTGTCCCGCGATGTCGGGATGTTTTGTCTTCCTTCTGCGAGATCGGTATGTTTTGTCTTCATCCTGCAACATGGGTATGTTTTGTCTTCCTCCCACGCCCTCCGTATGTTTAATCTTCTTCACACGACATCGGGATCTTTTGTCTTTGTCCATCGATGTCGAAATGTTTCGTCTTCCTCCTGCAAGATCGGTATGTTTTGTCTTCATCCTGCAAATAGGTATGTTTTGTCTTCCTCCCACGATCTCGGTATGTTTAATCTTCCTCCCACGACATCGGCATCTTTTGTCTTTGTCCCGCGATGTCGGGATGTTTTGTCTTCCTCCTGCGAGATTGGTATGTTTTGTCTTCATCCTGCAACATGGGTATGTTTTGTCTTCCTCTCACGACCTCCGTATGTTTAATCTTCATCCCGCGACATCGGCATCTTTTGTCTTTGTCCCGTGATGTCGGGATGTTTTGTCTTTCTCCTGCGAGATCGGTATGTTTGGTCTTCATCCTGCAACATGGGTATGTTTTGTCTTCCTCCCACGACCTCCGTATGTTTAATCTTCCTCCCGTGACATCGGTATCTTTTGTCTTTGCCCCGCAATGTGGAGATGTTTTGTCTTCCTCCTGCAAGATCGGTATGTTTTGGCTTCATCCTCCAACATGGGTATGTTTTGTCTTCCTCCCACCACCTCCGTATGTTTAATCTTCTTCCCGCGACATCAGCATCTTTTGTCTTTGTCCCGCGATGTCTAAATGTTTTGTCTTCCTCCTGCGAGATCGGTATGTTTTGTCTTCCTCCCACGACCTCAGTATGTTTAATCTTCCTCCCGCGACATCGGCATCTATGGTCTTTGTCCCGCGATGTCGGGATGTTTTGTCTTCCTCCTGCGAGATCGGTATGTTTTGTTTTCATCCTGCAACATGGTAGGTTTTATCTTCCTCCCACGACCCCCGTATATTTAATCTTCTTCCCGCGACATCGGCATCTTTTGTCTTGGTCTCGCGAGGTCGAAATGTTTTGTCTTCCTTCTGCGAGATCGGTATGTTTTGTCTTCATCCTGCAACATTGGCATATTTTGTCTTTGTCCCGCGATGTGGGGATGTTTTGTCTTCCTCCTGAGAGATCGGTATGTTTTGTCTTCATCCTGCAACATAGGTATGTTTTTTCTTCCTCTCATGACCTCCGTATGTTTAATCTTCTTCCCGCGACATCGGCATCTTTTGTCTTTGTCCCGTGATGTGGGGATGTTTTGTCTTCCTCCTGCAAGATCGGTATGTTTTGTCTTCATCCTGCAACATGGGTATGTTTTGTCTTCCTCTCACGACCTCCGTATGTTTGATCTTCTTCCCGCGACATCGGCATCTTTTGTCTTTGTCCCGTGATGTCGGGATGTTTTGTCTTCCTCCTGCGAGATCGGTATGTTTGGTCTTCATCCTGCAACATGGGTATGTTTTGTCTTTCTCCCATGACTCCGTATGTTCTACCTTCCTCTCACGACATCGGCATCTTTTGTCTTTGTCCCGCGATGTAGGGATATTTTATCTTCCTCCTGCGATATCGGTATGAATTGTCTTCAGCCTGCAAAAAGGGGATGTTTCGTCTTCCTCGCAGCGACCTCCGTATGTTTAATCTTTTTCACACGACATCGAGATCTTTTGTCTTTGTCCATCGATGTCGAAATGTTTCTTCTTCCTCCTGCAAGATCGGTATGTTTTGTCTTCATCCTGCAACATGGGTAGGTTTTGTCTTCCTTCCACGATCTCAGTATGTTTAATCTTCCTCTCACGACATCGGCATCTTTTGACTTTGTTCCGCGATGTGTAGATGTTTTGTCTTCCTCCTGCGAGATCGGTATGTTTTGTCTTCATCCTGCAACATTGGTGTTTTTTGTCTTCCTCTCACGACCTCCGTATGTTTTATCTTCTTCCCGCGACATCAGCATCTTTTGTCCTTCTCCCATGATGTCGGGATGTTTTGTCTTCCTCCTGCGAGATTGGTATGTTTGGTCTTCATCCTGCAACATGGGTATGTTTTGACTTCCTCCCACGAGCTCCGTATGTTTAATCTTCTTCACGCGACATCGACATTTTTTGTCTTTGTCCCACGATGTCGAAATGTTTTGTCTTCCTCCTGTGAGATCGGTATGTTTTGACTTCATACTTCAACATGGGTATGTTTTGTCTTCCTCTCACGACCTCCATATGTTTAATCTTCCTCCAGCTACATCAGCATCTTTTGTTTTTGTCCCGGGATGTGGAGATGTTTTGTCTTCCTCCTGCGAGATCGGTATGTTTGTCTTCATCCTGCAACATGAGTATGTTTTTTCTTCCTCCCACGACCTCCATATGTTTATTCTTCCTCCCGCGACATCGACATATTTTGTCTTTGTCGCGTGATGTGGGGATGTTTTGTCTTCCTCTTGCGAGATCGGTGTGTTTTGTCTTCATCCTGCAACATGGGTATGTTTTGTCTTCCTTCCACGATCTCAGTATGTTTAATCTTCCCCCACGATATCGGCATCTTATTTTCTTTGTCCCGCGATGTCGGGATGTTTTGTCTTCCTTCTGTGAGATCGGTATGTTTTGTCTTCATCCTGCAACATGGGTATGTTTTGTCTCCCTCCCACGCCCTCCGTATGTTTAATCTTCTTCACACGACATCGGGATCTTTTGTCTTTGTCCATCGATGTCGAAATATTTCGTCTTCCTCCTGCAAGATCGGTATGTTTTGTCTTCATCCTGCAACATAGGTATGTTTTTTCTTCCTCCCACGATCTCAGTATGTTTAATCTTGCTCCCACGACATCGGCATTTTTTGTCTTTGTCCCGCGATGTCGGGATGTTTTGTCTTCCTCCTGCGAGATTGGTAAGTTTTGTCTTCATCCTGCAACATGGGTATGTTTTGTCTTCCTCTCACGACCTCCGTATGTTTAATCTTCTTCTCGCGACATCGGCATCTTTTGTCTTTGTCCCGTGATGTCGGGATGTTTTGTCTTTCTCCTGCGAGATCGGTATGTTTGGTCTTCATCCTGCAACATGGGTATGTTTTGTCTTCCTCCCACGACCTCCGTATGTTTAATCTTCCTCCCGCGACATCGGCATCTTTTGTCTTTGCCCCGCAATGTGGAGATGTTTTGTCTTCCTCCTGCAAGATCGGTATGTTTTGGCTTCATCCTCCAACATGGGTATGTTTTGTCTTCCTCCCACCACCTCCGTATGTTTAATCTTCTTCCCGCGACATCAGCATCTTTTGTCTTTGTCCCGCGATGTCGAAATGTTTTGTCTTCCTCCTGCGAGATCGGTATGTTTTGTCTTCCTCCCACGACCTCAGTATGTTTAATCTTCCTCCCGCGACATCGGCATCTATGGTCTTTGTCCCGCGATGTCGGGATGTTTTGTCTTCCTCCTGCGAGATCAGTATGTTTTGTTTTCATCCTGCAACATGGTAGGTTTTATCTTCCTCCCACGACCCCCGTATGTTTAATCTTCTTCCCGCGACATCGGCATCTTTTGTCTTGGTCTCGCGAGGTCGAAATGTTTTGTCTTCCTTCTGCGAGATCGGTATGTTTTGTCTTCATCCTGCAACATTGGCATATTTTGTCTTTGTCACGCGATGACAAGATGTTTTGTCTTCCTCCTGCGAGATCGGTATGTTTTGTGTTCATCCTGCAACATGAGTATGTTTTGTCTTCCCTCCGCGACATTGGTATGTTTTGTCTTCCTCCCGTGACATGGTATGATTTAACCTTGAAACCCCACTTCAGTGCATCGAAATTTAAATGCATTTCGCCACTAGTGGGATTTAAATGCCGTTTCCTTCAGATTTCTCGCCAGATGTCCGTTCTTATTCTACCCTGTTACACTTGTCATCTGGAGGCGTTGCACACTCCCCCTGCCCCAATACTCCCGGTAGTCTGAAACTCGATTGAATCTACCTGCGCTTTTTTCCTTCTAGTTATCAGTATCCCTAGTTAGGCAGTACCCCTATCAGCACCCCAAGCGCTGAACGTCACGGAATGGAGAATGTCCATGGCGCTGGTACAAGAGACCCTAAGGCTGCAAATATGAGCCTCCCAAGTGAAGCGTCGTTTAAATACAAGACCAACGAAACGGCACGAGTCCACCACTCTTAGTCGAACCTCATTTAGAAACAAATCTGGCATAGTGGCGTAGTGCTGTTACGAAGGAAGGCTTCGCAGACGGCATTTTCCAGTCAGAACAGAGCATTCATCATGGAGTGGAACTTGCAGAAACCGCACTGTGCAGAAAGCGGATAGCTTCCGCTGTCCAAAATTAAAGCTAATCTGACATTTACCAATTTCTCCATCAACTTTCAGACGTAGGAGGTTAGAGAGATTGGCGGAAACCAGCCGGGATAGAGTAATCTCTCCCCGGTTTGCGAAAAGCGAGCACAGTAGCGATTGGCCAGGAGTCTGAGAGGATACCCTCTACCCAGATCCTGTTGAACAAATCTAACACAAAGGTCATGACTCGCTCACCGAGGTGTCGAAGCATGGCGTACGGGATATCGCTCGGACCAGGTGCGGTGTCCGTGCACGAAGCGAGAGAGGAACGCAATTCACTCAAAGTAAACCTGTCGTTGAAGGGTTTTCCGTCTCTGGAGGTAAAGTCCAGTCGGCAGCCTTCCGCGACATCACGACGCGCATTATTGAATGCTGGTGGAGCAGCATTCTGAATAGAGAAATTGGAGAAAACGGTCGCGAGGATTCCGCCACCTATGCGTGGTCCGAGAGTGTGGTCATATCCTCCTAGAGAACGGGAGGTGGTTCTGCGAGAAAGGGCCCCGAATTCTTTTGACTCGCTTTCACACCTCTGCTAGAGGAGCCTTCCCGGTGGGTGAAGAAACGTATGCCCTCCAAGAAGAACGGCGAGCGTGCTTCAAAACATATCGAAACCTTGACCTAGCTCGACGAAATTCACCGACAGTGAAATCGTTCGGGCGGCGCTTATAGCGCATTAATGCATAACGCTTCTGTTAGTGGGCAGTCTCACACTCGGCTGACCACCACGGCAGCTGTCGGTGTGCAAAACGGCCAGCCGTTTTAGGAATAGTAGTTAGACCAACGGCGATGAGGTTCCCGAAAAAGAACTAAACGGCATCATCTACAGACCTAAACTCCTCGAATAAAACAGAGAAATCAGTCATTTCCTGAAATGCAGACTACCGCGACCGTGACCGTGCCAAGCACCACCGGGGCCGGCTCTCGGGCGGCAGCGGCCCAAAAAATTATATTAGAATGGGAAAGTGTTCAGTACCATGGAGGTCATCGACTGCCCTCTACCTAAAATCAGGCTGTGCATCCGGAGAGTACAAAGATTGAGGCAGGAAAATGAAGCGGTTCTCGGGCAGTGATGTGTAAACTCATTCACATTTAGGACACATATCTCCAGCTGATAGATCAAGTCGGCAAGTACATGACCCTGAGAATAATCGAATAGTCTCGCTAGAGGGGGTGTCGACCGTTTAGATCACCGAGCAAGAGAAAGGCCCTCGGCACCTGTGCCACGACGTCGCGGAAGTCCCCCCGTCGAAGTCGGCTGACGGTGGAATGTACGTGAAAATTACAGTATACCTCCTATCCAGGTGCAGCTTCACAGTTACTGCCTGAAATGAGGTATCTAAAGCAAAGAGAAGAATGGAGCCAACATCATGCTGGGTAAAAATCGCACATCCTTCTGGCGGACTCCATCCCTTGGTGGTGGGGTGGCAAAACTCATACCAAGGGAGAGTAAGTAAGGGGCACCCTCCAGCATGGTCTCCTGCAAAAAGATAGATAACGTGGAGCTGAAGGATACGAGCCTCCGCAGCTCCACCAGTTGGCCCGGAGTCTGCGGCAATTCCATTGAAGCAATATGCCCTCCATGCCTAGCTCGGCGGAGATGCAAGGGCCCTCTTCGAAGAGAAGACCCTCACGGGAATGGCCGTACGCTTTCCAGAGGCAGAACTCCGGGCGCTCTTGGCAAGACAATGCGTTGAAGGCGCTGTCGCCTTCGAAGAGTTATCGAGGGAGGTTGGGTTCACCGTGCGAGTCTTTTCCTTCGTCCGCCTCGAAACCTTAGGCAAGCTGGGCGGCTTCGGAGACGGGGTCCCTCTTTTGTAGGATCAACCGTCTCCGAGCCACACAGCCTACCACTGGGTTTGGGGTAGGAGCCAAAGCTCCTTTAGTGCTTCCCTCCTTTCCGGGGTCAGCTTTAAGAACCTCGGAAGATGGCCTCATGACTAACTTCAAAGGTCTTGCCTCCTGTGAGTCTAACGACTCGGTTGAGGTGAGCGGCCGTTTCACCTTATGGGAAACGATCACGCTGGGGAAAGTGTGCGAGCCGTGGTTTTAGCCGGGGCTGGGTGCGAACCCTTTGTGTCGCCAGCTTTACAAGGGAAGCGCTCGGGTGAGTAGAACCCACAGAAGGGTTCCCAATGGGTGCAAAATCGACCGTGCTTGTAGGCCTGCGCGGGCTACGAGCATAGGGTGTCTTTCTTAACCTTTAGGCATAAAACGTGCCAGGTAGCGCCGGACGCGGAAGGACCAAGATCTTAGCATCGCAAAATAAGAGTCGATCCTGGGCCTGAATGGCGAGGATTACCATCTCAAGAAAATACGCACCGCATTGCTTACGAAGAACCGGGGTGCAGCTCTACGCAATTGGCACACTTGGCCACACATGATTTGGACTTATCGTGTGCAGTCTTGGAGCAACTTACACAGACTCCGGGTAACCCCGAAGTTGCGCGCCCACAGGATCGATTCGTCTGGCCAAAGCGGTGGCAGTAATTGCACCTCTGCAGCATTAGCACGAATGCATTGACGCGGTAGCGATAACAACCGGCACGCACGGACTCAGGGATCTTGTCACAGTCGAACGTGACGAAGGTCGTAGGGGTATGCCTTGAAGCGCCTCCCTGTTTTCTAATCAGACGTTCGACCTTGACTGCTCCATGATTGACCAGCTCTAAGGTGATGTCATCTATGGAGTAGTCCACGCGTTCTCTCGCATCAACTACTCCTTTCACGAAGTTCATGGTAGAGTGTGGCGTCACACTTATAGGCGTACCAACAAGTGTCCGAAGGGCACTAATCATGGCCGCCCTTAAAAGATTCGACGCATTCGCCAGAAGACTACCGTACGAAAACGGGTCACCTTCGGCTCTCTACCAAGCACGCTAGCTAAAGCTCTCCTCTGATAGATCATGTTGCCCTTAGCCAACATGCTGCCATCACTGGAGCAAATAACGAGGAAGCCAGTGAGCCCAGGTTTGTCCCCATGGAAGGTCCTACCATATCTCGAATTGGGTCCCTTCAAGGACCAAGTCCATCTCATATGGGGCCTCCATGTGGCCCCCCTCCCTCACTAGTATGCATAGGATAAGAGTAAACCACCTCCTCGGTCGGAAAGGTTTGGAGAGTTCCCTGTGAAACTAAATGGGGGAGGACCTCCATTTTTTCGGTGGAGCTGCCCGAGGGTGGCCCCGACAATGTTATCTGTGAAATGGATAGGGTTTTTTTAAATTTTCTCATCATCGGGAATGGAAACCCTATAGTTTTTATGGCACGCAAACGCTTATCACCCCAAACAGTAGCCCGCTCTGCAAGGGGTGAATACGGAACCGTCAAAACCAGCTGCCACCA